>JAOTOL010001543.1:627500-1227500 GCA_034440575.1 Imbricaverruca yamaguchii
TCCCAGTCGTCCCTGCATCAGTGTGAGGTCGGCTTCTGACGCACAGCCCCGGTCCGTCCCCAGTCGTCCCTGCATCAGTGTGAGGTCGGCTTCTGACGCACAGCCCCGGTCCGTCCCCAGTCGTCCCTGCATCAGTGTGAGGTCGGCTTCTGACGCACAGCCCCGGTCCGTCCCCAGTCGTCCCTGCATCAGTGTGAGGTCGGCTTCTGACGCACAGCCCCGGTCGCGTCCCCAGTCGTCCCTGCATCAGTGTGAGGTCGGCTTCTGACGCACAGCCCCGGTCGCGTCATGTTATGCGAGCCACACAGTCGGGACTAATGCAAACCCGCCGCCGCCCAGATCAGACGGCCATCCGTGCGGCGCCGGCCGCTTTATCGGCTAAATGGAGCCGAGATCTGAGTCAGATCTCCCCCGCTCGATCGGATCACCGTCAACAGTGTGCGCGGCGCTCGCTCTCGCATGACTGGTGACCGCTGAGTCGAACTAGACTCCTGATGCATCTTCGGCGGCCCGAAAGACGGCCTCGGCTGTCAACTGTCTCCACTGCCGGAGATGCCCTACTGCCCTGTCCTGACTTGCAGTTTCTCGGAGTGACCTGGGAACGGCAGCGACCGTCGACTCTTCACCGCCGGAGGTGCCACGTCCCGATCCGCCGCAGTCACTTCGAGTCAGCTGAGGGCGACCGCGACTGTCAACTCCTTGCCACTGCAACTGTCAACTCTCCGCCTCCCGAGGTGCCCTGTTCCGGTCCGCGGTCACTGGGAATGCCAACTCCCCACGGCCGGAGATGCCCTGTTGAGGCCACTGGTCGGGCTTGTCCCCGACTATTGCTCGGTGGTCGAGATGTGGGTTTGTTCACCATCCATCAGCGGAGGTGCCGTCGGCCAGCGCCGCTGCCGGAAGCTCGTGCCGGCGGGGTCGTCTGGCGTGCCCGCCGACAAACAATCGTTTGTTACCGGCAATACGACGGTGAAAAGCGGCCGCCGGCTCGGGCCGCGGTGTGTCCGACTCAGCGCCGCCGGCTGTTGGTGGCGGTCTGTCGTTCTCCCAATGGCGGCCAGGTGGCGGGCCTGGCGCACGGCAGAGGCCAGATACTGGCGGCGACATACGCTTTCCCCATATCATCTAGGAGGCGCGGGGTGAAAACCTACTATAAAGCCTACTACCACAGATTTCCTCCATCATTGTAATTTTAGTTACGACAGTGTGTTGTTGCTAACATTGAGAGTTCAAAGTGACCTGTCTTGTCTGCCGACGCACCCTTTTTGACCAGTGACCGCCACTTAACTGTAGACACGGGCCAGGTTGTGTGCGACCATGGTCACCGGTCAGGTGCTACACGACTGGCAGGTGCTGCACGACTGTGTATATTAGTCAGGTGATGCACGACTGTAGACACTGGCCAGATGCTACACGACTGTGGACACTGGTCAGGTACTATACGACTGTGGACACTGGTCAGGTGCTGCACGACTGTGTATATTAGTCAGGTGATGCACGACTGTAGACACTGGCCAGATGCTACACGACTGTGGACACTGGTCAGGTACTATACGACTGTGGACACTGGTCAGGTGCTGCACGACTGTGTATATTAGTCAGGTGATGCACGACTGTAGACACTGGCCAGATGCTACACGACTGTGGACACTGGTCAGGTACTATACGACTGTGGACACTGGTCAGGTGCTGCAAGACTGATCACCAGTCAGGTGCTACACGACTGTATACATTTATCAGATGCCAAGCGAGTGTATACACTACTCGGGTTTATTTATTACAGTGAAGACAGCCGCCCCCTATCAGGAGATATAAGGCGGCAAGAGGGTTTCAGGCGGTACTACCAAGTAGCAGTACTCTCATGATGGCACTGGTGGTAACTGGCGCAAGTAAAGCTGTGTGCCCTTGCGGCAAAGTCTCCTCAGAGGAAATGTTCACCAGGCGAAGCTCTGATAGTCCGGCAAACACCAACTGCTGGTTCCGTTGTTTCCAAAGATATAATCGCTTGCATGTAAATGAAGTGCATGTCATCTCTCGTGAGAAGTCTTATCTGTGATCAGCGCGTTCCGCTTGTCCATAATGGACTGCTTCATTGCGTGCGCTCTATGAGAACCACAACAAAAATATGCGGACACAGTTGTACCTGTACCGCCTTAGAATTACACCAAGCTTCTGCTGAGACCAGGTGGTACACGATACAGCTGAATGCTAAACGCTGGAGGGCGATGTGATTCCAAATCAATAAGTGCAGCCTGAAACCAGTAATGTAATGCAAGTTGTGTGTGGAAGATGGGTGGGGTGGTTGGAGGCTGGCAATTCAATTCGTGAAAGCACAATCATTTTCACAGTCCGGTCAGCTGTGATGACCGTCCGTTACCGTTTGTCCACAGTCAGGCCGGCTGGGGTTCCCGTCTGTCCACAGCCTGTCAAATATGTCCACAGTCTGTCCACAGTCCGGCCGGCTGGTGTCCCCGTCTGCCCACAGTCTGTCAAGTCTGTCCACAGTCTGGCCTGCTGAGGTCCCCGTTTGTTCACAGTCTGTCAAGTCTGCCCACAGTCTGGCCTGCTGAGGTCTCCGTCTGTTCACAGTCTGTCAAGTCTGCCGACAGTCTGGCCTGCTGAGGTCCCCGTCTGTCCACAGTCTGTCAAGTCTGCCCACAGTCTGGCCTGCTGAGGTCCCCGTCTGTCAACAGTCTGTCAAGTCTGCCCACAGTCTGGCTTGCTGAGGTCCCCGTCTGTCCACAGTCCGTCAAGTCTGGCTTGCTGAGGTCCCCGTCTGTCAACAGTCTTGTCAAGTCTGCCCACAGCCTGTCCACAGTCCGGCCGGCTGGGGTCTCGTCCAGTCTGTCAAGTCTGCCCACAGTCTGGCCTGCTGAGGTCCCCGTCTGTCCACAGTCTGTCAAGTCTCCCCACAGTCTGGCCTGCTGAGGTCCCCGTCTGTCCACAGTCTGTCAAGTCTAGCCTGCTGAGGTCCCCGTCTGTCAACAGTCTTGTCAAGTCTGCCCACAGCCTGTCCACAGTCCGGCCGGCTGGGGTCCCGTCCAGTCTGTCATGTCCGCCCATAGCCTGTCCACAGTACATTTTTGCGAACCATCATCTGATAGATAGAAAATAGGCATCCGAAAAGCCTGCGCGCCGAACTCGCCGTACCTGTAGCGTCTGCGTGTCAGCCAATGTGGTTCATCCTCTCTGACCTCTGCCCAACACCTCCCCTTTGTCATCATCCTAATTCGACAGCCTCCGTTGGCAAACGTTGGGCATCGGCAGTCAGGCGTTAATTCGGCGCGCATGGCATCAGCCTGACGGCCAATGCTGCTCAGTCTCAGGTGTGGTCTGCCCGTGTGTGCCAGATGTCGCTGCTCAGTCTCAGGTGTGGTCTGCCCGTGTGTGTCAGGTGTCGCTGCTCAGTCTCAGGTGTGGTCTGCCCGTGTGTGTCAGGTGTCGCTGCTCAGTCTCGGGGTTGGTCTGCTTGTGTGTGTCGCTGCTCGTTCGGTGTGGTCTGCCCGTGTGTGTCAGGTGTCGCTGCTCAGTCTCAGGTGTGGTCTGCCCGTGTGTGTCAGGTGTCGCTGCTCAGTCTCAGGTGTGGTCTCGTGTGTCTCAGTCTCAGGTGTGGTCTGCTCGTGTGTGTCAGGTGTCGCTGCTCAGTCTCGGGTTTGGTCTGCTCGTGTGTGTCAGGTGTCGCTGCTCAGTCTCAGGTGTGGTCTGCCCGTGTGTGTCAGGTGTCGCTGCTCAGTCTCAGGTGTGGTCTGCCCGTGTGTGTCAGGTGTCGCTGCTCAGTCTCAGGTGTGGTCTGCCCGTGTGTGTCAGGTGTCGCTGCTCAGTCTCGGGGTTGGTCTGCTTGTGTGTGTCAGGTGTCGCTGCTCAGTCTCAGGTGTGGTCTGCCCGTGTGTGTCAGGTGTCGCTGCTCAGTCTCAGGTGTGGTCTGCCCGTGTTTGTCAGGTGTCGCTGCTCAGTCTCGGGGTTGGTCTGCTCGTGTGTGTCAGGTGTCGCTGCTCAGTCTCAGGTGTGGTCTGCTCGTGTGTGTCAGGTGTCGCTGCTCAGTCTCAGGTGTGGTCTGCTCGTGTGTGTCAGGTGTCGCTGCTCAGTCTCAGGTGTGGTCTGTTCGTGTGTGTCAGGTGTCGATGCTCAGTCTCGGGTTTGGTCTGCCCGTCCCGTGTGGTGCCCTACCTCATGCACCATCTGACATGATGTGTGATGTCCCGCCTAGTATGGTGTCTGATTATTTAGGCACTATGGACGTATGATGATATTGTCCGGTTACTGTCTGACATCTGATGTTATTATTCAGCTACCTTCAGACATGCAATGCTATATCTCCGTCGCTGGCTGTGATCCGACGTGTGACGCTGTGCATCAGTCGCTGGCTGGTGTCCAATGTGTGACGCTATTTCTCAGTCACTGGCTGGCATCCGACGTGCTGCATCATGTTTCAGGGGCTGTCGGTCGATGTCTGAATGCTGGGCATACTGCACGCTGAGACGGGTTCGTGGACCAGGATGGACGCCATTGCCGACTCGCTCCGCTCGGGCTCTGAGCGGAACAAGTGCCGCTCCAACGGCCGACTACCCCAGCCCAGTCTCTCCAGACAGATCAACCAGTGAGTGCACCCCACCCCAGTCTCTCCAGACAGATCAACCAGTGAGTGCACCCCACCCCAGTCTCTCCAGACAGATCAGCCAGTGTGTGCACCCGACCCCAGTCTCTCCAGACAGATCAGCCAGTGAGTACACCCCACCCGAGCCTCTCCAAACAGATGATTCCATCATCTCCAAACAGATCAGCCAGTGAGTGTGGCGACCGAGCCGACACGCCGACAGCCGACGCGGCTCCAGTCAGCAGCACGACCTGCCAGGAACCGTCGCCTAGCTCAACTGTCGCCAGACATCAGTGTCGGAACAGCCCGTCCGACGACATAGCGCCGCCAGAATAGTCACTGAGGGCTAGAGGCAGGCGCTCAGACGTGTTCCAGCTCTAAGCTGGGAGTCCGGGAATAATCACGGAAAACATGTTTTGCTGCTGTCAAAGATTGATCTTGGCATTGCCATGTCGGACACCTTGTCTCTGGGGAGGTGTCATTTCTTCGGACGGGCTCGTTTGACTAAAACAAATGGAGGGGAAGGGTGTACTCGAACACACAGAGGGCACCTTTCATCTCAGAGAGGTGTCTCTAGCTGATGCATTTGAGGAGAGAACGGGGCTACACTCGAGCCTTCCAAGAGGAGAACATTTTCCCGGGGCCGGAGGTGCGCAAATTTCCGTGGGAGGGGGGCGGGGGGACATATGCCCCCAGCGCACCCTCTGGATCCGTTCCTGGCTGCTGCATACCTAACTAACCCTTTGACCACTTCTTGTCCTTCTGCCTCCACCTCTGCTGTTCAGTAAGATAAGCTGCCTTGACATTACACTTCACATTGCAAGGGCACCCGGCAGACCATTCGTTTAGGAGTCTCAAAGGTCAACAGTTTGCTCGAGGTCAACAGTGACATTGGCCAACGGTCACCACTTTCCATATCAGGGCAATCTCTGTACCGGTCCAAGCCTTGTGGACGGCTCAATTTGTCGTCACTTGCTGCGGTGCCATGCATTGGGGGATTCATGACGTCACCATCACAGATTCATTCTGGCACGGCGAATTTTGTATTGAAGTTATTGAGGGATAATGCGCTGACGTTATTAAGGTGTGCCAGTTTTGTCCGTGGCACCTGGTCTCTGATGTGCTGGCTTTTCCGGTGGTGGTTTGAGCTGAACTCTGGGTTCTGAGCCCAGTGTTCTGGGCTGACCCGGGCCAGGTCTTGGTGACGGAGTGAGCGGAGGACGGCCGTGTTTGTCGGTAGACCCAGCCTCAGGTGCAATTATATACTATTCGCGAAATAAGGTAGAATATACTACTTCCTGAACAATGAATAGACATCCTCTACAGAACATTACCGACATTGTGCTTGTTATTATGTGCTTACTAAATCTCAATGCATCGTTTCTAAGAGTTCTCGTGTATCAGTTCGCATACTTTTGTTCGCCGCTGCGGACTATGTCAAACATCTTGCAGTTCAATTCCAGGTAAACGGACTACCGATCTCGGAATGACCTGGATGCTCGATATGAGGTATCTCGTGCGCCATTCCGGAATACTTGGAACCACGTAGCTGAAACCTGGCATTATTTTTCGCAACGGTGCTGCGTTGTGCCTTACGTTGCCGGTTGTCACCAGGTGTAAACTGGGGATGGAGCTAAGGGAAACATCGGTCCACCAGTTCGGAAAACTAACCCACTAGTCGATGGGTGGAACAGTCCACTCTACTCCATAATCCATCCTCAAAATTACTCGCGAGGCCTTGCGTTGACAATTCACCAGTTGGCGTCACGTTGCGTTTAATAGTACTATGCGGTAGCCAGCCAATAGTTTGATTCTTATGCACCCCGTTTGACGTCGTGCAAGACTTAAGAGACCCCGAAGCACACCGAGGAAGACAAATGTTGGAAAATTCCGAAGTTAGTTGCAGGTGAATTCTAGAACAGAACATCGTGAGCTGGATTATGAGGGATGCGGATATATGGGTGTAATAGGCTTCGCGCTACTGGAATGGCCTTAGTGTGGCTTTGTAGCAAAATAGGGCTAGTATCCTTCATGGGTGGAGACCGTCGGGAAAGGATGGTATGTTACTCGATCCTACCCCTACTCTGAGCAAATTTAGCACGATGCCTATGCCGTGCATTGGGTATTTGAGATTAAAAGCATTCTAAGCTCCACCCGCCAAAGTTTCAGGAGATACCTCTGCCAACGACACCACATTTGATGTGCGGCAGCAAAACTGCGTAGCAGTGACGAGTGTTAGTAGCAGGAGTACTACACCGCAGCAATGCCGCGTGGCAGTGATGCACGTAACAGTAGTGTGCAGCGGAAATGCCGTGGGACAGTATTGTAGCGTTGTAAGGATGGCTCGAGCTTCAAATAATGTGGCTATAATGCCTCACAGAAGAGATGTCGAGAGGAACAAATTCTGTCGCAGTATTATCATATTGCAGTATTGCCGTCTAACAGTGATGCCACAGAAGTGAAGTTGGTAGAAGTAATGTTTTGCAAGAATGTCGAATGGCAGTGACGTCTGGAGCAGTTAAGTCTATAGTAGCAATTTCGCGCAGCAATATGTCGCCTAGCAGGGACGCCTATAGCATTAAAGTCTGCAGCATTAATGTCATGAGTAGTGATGCTTGGATCAGTGGAATAAGTAGAGGCATTGCTTCGTGGCAGTAGTGTATGAGATGTGTCGTTGGCAGTGAGCACAGTCATGGGTGTAACCACAGTTTAGAAATGTGGGGGGGGTGATATACCAGGGCCGCGATAAGTTTGGACAAGATAATGGGGTACCCCTCTCCCAGAAATCCTCGGATTTCAGCCAAGTTTTTTCAATGTCTGATTTTGGGCTTTGCCATTATTAAATACGATATTTGGCGGACAAAAAGTGGTAAATTTGCAGTATTAGGTTTTTTTGTGCGCAATTTTTCTTCAGAATACCATGTTTATGAAGGTGACTAAGATGATGGGACCACTTATTTTATGTGGAAATGAAAAAAAAACTGCAATTTTGTTTGATGAATAAAATGGAACTTAAAACTAACCTAACCTAACTAACCTAGCCTAACCAAACCTAACCCGTTTGTTTGCTTTATGGAGGCAAATGCGTGCAAATACCGTTCTTGAAAATTACCACCTTAAAACGCAATAACCGAAAAGTTTCCGAACACACATTTTCAAACATTAAAAAAAAATTGTCCTCAAAAGTAACTCAGGCTAGGCTAGGTTAGGCTGGGTTGGATTTATTTTTTAATTTGGATATTTCTCAAAAAATAAATTTCTTGAAATTTTCCTAATTATATTTTCCTTTTCTTGCTCCAAAAGGCTTGGTGGTTAGGTTAGGTAATGTTGCATTTTAAAAACATTTTCATCACGGGCTATTACTTGATACCAGACGTTGTTACGTTAGGGCGACGAAAAGATACGAGGCAACCAAAAACCGGCTTGACCTTTGACCTTTGAAATTAGTTTGATTGGAAGCGTTATAATACGGCACAAGCCGCGCCAAATAACACACACTTGAAGCGAGTTGAACCCATAGCGATGAATCGTGAGGACTTCAAAAATTAAAACTATCCTTTGACCTTGAGGTTTGACCTTGATATATCCGGGTTTCTGTTACTCTCGATGGTTCACCATGGGCTATCGCTTGATAGTGAATCGGAGTAAGCTTGAGCGAACCCCCCCCCCCCCAAAAAAAAAAGTGAGACGAATAAAGAGATTGGCTTGAAATTTTGACCCGTCGAGATGATTTCGAATTATTGACCTTTTGATACCGCACAATAGGCGACGTCGAATGACAGCCATTTTCTTCAAATTGAAACCATAACGACGAGATGTGAGGTTATCGAAGAACTCAATAAAATATTTGATCTTGGCATGTCCAGGTTTGAAATGTTACTCGAGTGTTCACCACTGGTTATTCTTGATACCAGATTTTCATAGGTTTAAGCGAAAACGAAAGAAAACTGAGCGGACTGGATGATCAGCTTGGCCTTTGCCCTTGACAAATAATTCGTTTGCATAGCGTTCCAATACCTCATAACAAGCCACGTCCAATGGATCTTATTTGATGGAAATTGAAGCGGTAGCAACCGAACCTCCCATTCGGTCGATATCGCGTCAATATCGCTATCTAATAAATCAAGTTAACATTTTGACCTATAAGTTTGTCCTTGACATTTACCGGTTTGAAACATTACACGATGTGGGCGCTGCGTTACCAACGGAGTCGATGCACCTTTAAACTCCAATAACTAACTAACTAAATATTACACGATGGTTCAACGCAGGCTATTGCTTTATACCAGATTTGGGCAGGTATAGGTGAAAACGAAAAAAAGGGATCCAACCGAAGAAACCGGTTTGCGTTGAACATTGACCGTTAAGGTGGTAATGCGAGACCTGTGCAGCCGTTTCCAGCGTTTTCACTGCAAGCAGAAACATTTGTGGTAATTGATTCGAATGACCATAAACCTGTCGCTGAATGCCGATGCCAATACAAATACGCCTCTGGCGAACACTTCGCTGAATACGAATACGAATACGACATTAACTTGACGTACTTGCCTAAGGCTGCCCATGACTCCCTCCATGGTCTTGAAGATACTCAAAGGCACCCAGAGTCACGTTTATCTAAGATATATTAATATATGCGCAAGGAATACAACCTAAGACTATAATAAAGCTTTGCGATAATGCAACTTTGTTGCCTGGCAAAGCACAATTTTTCACCGGAGCGAAAACACGAAATGGCAAAGGTTCATGTTATAAAAAAAATTATCTGGAAGCAGAAATTTCTAACGTTTGCTGATTTACCTTTCGGAGATTTTGGGACGACAGATTGCCTGTGAAGCCCATTGATTGTCTTGCTCGGTTTCTAGTACTTTTGGTGATTCTCTTGCATATGTATTTTCCCCTTGCCCCGTTCCCCCCCCCTCATGGTTACACCCCGTGAGTGCAGTAACCGCTTTAACGATAGGCTTCTTTCAACAGCAATTTGCAATAATGACTTCGAAATTAGCCAACATCATGATGCAATCAAAGCGATTGAACGCACCGATTCCTATCTGAACTCGTGCAGGCTTTATTTCTACAGGGCTAACCGTGAAATACTGATGATGCGCTCCGTTTTGTTGACCGGTAGCTGAGCACCACGAAAGAAAACAGTGTGCCGATATGGGGATATCAGAGGAATATTGATGGACAGCTTGGGCGTCGCGACGGCGGAGGACGAGGACGACGAAACATTGGAGGTGAAAACTGGGGGGAGGGGTACACTCGAGCCCTCCAGGAGAACATTTTCCCGGGTCCGGAGGTGCGCAAACTTTCATGGGAAGTGGGTTGACATATGGGGCATTCCACGTCAAATCGCACAAGAATTGGCTATTTTGAACCCGACCCCCTCCGATTTTGATGAAAATTGATACACCTGTAGTGCCAAGTGAACGAACCTCACACGCCAACTTTCAGCCCTGGGTGACCTCTGGGGTCAGATTTAGAGGTCATCCTAGGTCGCCTATTTTTACCGACTTGACAACAATCAAATGCATATATCTTAGATGCTAATTAACTTAGCGGAACGACATTGGTGTTAAAGTGCGCAGAAACTCTTGGCCATTCAGAAATATGGCAAAAGTTATACGTGACCTCTCCGTGACCCTTGACCTAACGAGGTCAAAGTATAAAAATGCATTTTTATATATGTTTGCCTGCCCCTTATTCGACTAAACGTGGCTGAATTAATGGTCGTGATATTATCTAAGAACGTGCAAAAAAGAAAGGTGGAGACTCTAAAACTTTTGCGATATCGGCCTTTGAGTAGGTATTGTCATAGGACCAAATCAAAGCATGCCCCGAGGCTATTTACCATATCATCGATGATAACTCTGGTTTCCTTGGTCCTATTATCGTCAAATTTGGTGGACAAATCATCGGTGGCAAGCTGAACTATTTTCCTATATTACCTAGTTTTATACTAGGTAATAGGCTATATTACCTAGTCTTAGGTTAAGCTACTCCAAACGAGCCAAGTTTGATTTTGAACAAGTGTCCTCTGCAAGGTCACGTGAGGTAACTATGAGGTCATGTCACACTTTCGTCAATAACTTTATATAGAATCAAGATAGAGAAATAATTTTAATGCCACCGAGATCCTCTGGTTAATCATGATGTATAATATGATCTAGCTAGGTCATCACTTGACCTCGGTTTAGAGTGACCTGGAGGTCAACTGGTGTCAGGATCAAATGTTCAACTAGCTAAGTCATGTGATACATCAATCAACGCGGCCTGACGAGGAAAATACGATTGTAACAAAATTATATTTCTATCTTTATTTTGGCAAAAGTTATTCGCAAACAAATATGTTTCCTCGGTTTTTATAGCCTGAATATATTGTTTTCAGCTCGCGTGCGTTTCGTACTAACATTTTATAGGGAGGGCCAGGAAATTTTTCTGAGATGCAAATAGCCGCGACCATAAAACAAGTTGAACAGCAGTACAGTATATTCACGAAGAACTACCAACCTTTTTCGCCACACGTACCTCACGGCCCGTCTCGCTGCCGGAAAACCATCTCACAACCACCATACCATTACGTGGAGACGGAGTAACATGATGGACATTCCTTGTTCCCGGTATTGTGCGAGCAGCTGCAAATCTGTCATTCAACGCTTTGGTTTCTTTGACCCACTCGGTTTTGGGAAAATACTCCACGCACGTGCCGGTGGCATGGTTTTTTACAAACTGATAAAACTGGTCCGGGATATCAATCAGAGTTCCTTGCAGACTTGCCTTTTTAGCTAACCTTTTCAGCGTCCCACCAATGCCATCACACGGTCCCTTTCCGTGAGCGGTTTGGATTGGATTGTGGCTTTACGACGCACTCAGCAGCGAGGCCATACGGCGTCGCCTGCCTCTCACCCTGGCAGGAAGGGCGGGCACCGCGGGGAATCGAACCCCGTACCTATGGCTTGCCAGACGCTCATCTTAACCACTGAGCTACCGACGCCCCTCCGTGAGCGGTTGTGAAGAAATACCACTCGGCGTCTATTCCAAAGTCGACGGAATGCTCTGCCAAATTTAGGAAATTCTTACAATTTTTGTATTGCGAGGCAGCCCCATCTGAAAAATAAAATATTTCTTGGGGCGCTGGCCTAATTCTGCTTGCTTCCAGGCGCTCAATGAGTTTTCCTTCAAGCAGGTGGACAGCCACAGTATCATATGTCAGGCAGTCGGAAATGGCAGAGTAAGAAAAATGTTTGAGGTCCCCTGCGTTGTTTCGCCAATAAGCCGCAAATAAGTAGCTCCGCAAATTTGGAAAAACTTATTTTTTGTTGCGGGTACAGATCTTTAAAACACCGATAGGCCTCTTTTAGGTTGCAGAGGATAAGGCGTTTCTGTACTCGCTCCCTTTTGCCTGTAATTTTGCTCCGGACAGAAACGAAGTCTTTAGTTCCAGGCATTGCACGACTCACGTCTTCGCTTCTGTAGAAGTCCCTCACTAGTTCTGCAGTCTCACTTTTAAGCACTTTTCCAGGCCTCGGATTCGGAACCGAGAGGCACCCTGACGCTTCTTGCAAGCGTTTGGCGCACCTTGCTTGATGGTGTGACGCACCAAACTCTTCCATCAGCTTGCGAATTGTCCATGAACTTGGCGCTACCGTCAATATTTGTATTTTTTTAAACTTGGTTTATCAGTGGTTCTGAATTTCTGTCGCAGCTGCTCCATCATTTCTTCAGAACTTTTTGCTTTCTGTTTTTCGTCTTCGTCGGTGCAAGGGACGGACTCTGTATCGATACTTGAAACTCGTTTCTGGAAAGCCGCTGTGATTTTGGACATCTTCGTCCGTCTGTACTTCTTTGAAGTTCGTAGCCGTTTCCGCTTCATTGGGGTCTCACCATGTGCCTGTGCGGACTGGTCTATGGCATCTACTGTTTGGTCTACATCTGTAGAATCGGTATTTGAAGGTGCTGCCTCTGCTTGGAGAGATCCGTTACTGTCATCGGCCGTCTGAAGCACTGATGTTCCCGGTTCCGCTGGTGGCTCCTGCGGCTCCCGCTGTTCGACTGGATCTGACGGTCTTCTCTTCGAAAGCGCCAGTCGGCAGGAAGTGCATAAGTATTTGCTCCGATCTAAGTCCAGATCCGGGTTTTGTTCGATCCATTTTGTAATCACCGGTCTACAGCCATGTTTTACAGTTTTACCACTGTGTCGAAGTAAGGGATCACAGCACTTCGTCCACCTTTCACTTCGCCGCTCGTATCCAGACGCCTTGCCCATTTCGACCTCCGACTTTCAGGGAATCACAACAAACACTGAGCATGGCCGACTTTGCCACAGGCCACCACCCACACCTCCATTGTGTCGTTATCTTTCTAAAGGCTTATCTACTGTTGTCAATACACGCACCTCCACCTCCCCTCTCACGAGCGGCGCGTGTAATCTTTCCCTCGCCGCCTGTTCCTTATCACGCCGCGAACGCATGACGCCCCCCACCCCGCAACCGACGTTAGGGTGCAGCATTTTCATTTCTTGGTCACCGGTCCAGTGTCGGCCTCACCTGCAAAAATGCCACAAATATTTGAAAATTACTGGCGTGAATATTCACGTAAGTTGCAATATTGCATGTATTTAGGCAATACAAACTTCCCAAGGTCATATTAGTTCATGTGAGGTCATGTCAACCTCAAAATCTGGAAAATATTTCAGTTTGCCACCAATGACTTGCGCACCAAATTTGACGATAATCGGACGAAGGTACCCAGAGTTATCATCGATGATATGGTAAATGGCCTCGGGGCATGCATCCATTTGGTCCTATGACAATACTCAAAGGCCGATATCTCAAAAAGTTTTCAAGTCTCCGCCTTTATTTTTTGCAGGTTCTTAGATAATATCACGACCATTAATGTAGCACAGTTTCGTCGAATTAGGGGCAGGAAAACATATATAAAAATATATTTGTATACTTTGACCTGGTTAGGTCAAAGGTCACGGGGAGGTCACGTGCAACTTTTGCCATATTTCTGAATGGCCCAGGGCTTCTGCGCACTTTGACACCAATTTCATTCCGCTAAGTTAAATAACACCTGAGATATTTGCAATTTATTGATGTCAAGTCGGTACAAAATCGTGACCTAGGATGACCTCTAGATCTGACCCCAGAGGTCACTCTGGGCTAAAAGTTGGCGTGTGGAGTTCTTTCACTTGGTACTACAGGTGTACCAATTTTCATCAAACTCGGAGGGGGTCGGGGAATTTCTTGTGCGATTTGACGTGGAATGGCCCATATACTACATTATATACTATCCTGAATGTGTGAAAGTTAACATCACGGTTATTGTCCTGCATGGAAAATTTGGACCTAAAGCCGCTCTCATCGCCTCATCCCAAATCCGTGGTGACGCCCATGGCGAATATAAACGATATAACCTGAACAAGAAAAGAAGTATCTCACATTGCGCAATAGGAGCTGCTGATGTCGTCTCAGTATCGGGATTCAAGGGCCCACCTGAGCCAACTATGGCTTGTCTCTTCTAATATGCATCCGAAATGTTGCCTCATATGGTAGCTGGCACCTGCCAAATTACTCGGTATTGGCTTCGCCAGATGCGGTTACCACCCCACTGGCTGTTTCTGGCCAGGATTCTCACCACCACTGGCTGTTTCTGGCCAGGATTCTCACCACCACTGGCTGTTTCTGGCCAGGATTCTCACCACCACTGGCTGTTTCTGGCCAGGATTCTCACCACCACTGGCTGTTTCTGGCCAGGATTCTCACCACCACCGGCTGTTTCTGGCCAGGATTCTCACCACCACTGGCTGTTTCTGGCCAGGATCCTCGCCAACACTGGCTGTTTCTGGTTATGATCTTCACCACCATCGGCCATTTTTTTAAACGCTCAGAACAGATGTCGCACTCACAGTTCCACACGGCAGTGGTCACAGTTCCCAACGGCAGTGGTCACAGTTCCCAACGGCAGTGGTCACAGTTCCCAACGGCAGTGGTCACAGTTCCAAACGGCAGTGGTCACAGTTCCAAACGGCAGTGGTCACAGTTCCAAACGGCAGTGGTCACAGTTCCAAACGGCAGTGGTCACAGTTCCAAACGGCAGTGGTCACAGTTCCAAACGGCAGTGGTCACAGTTCCAAACGGCAGTGGTCGCGAGAAGTGTTCCATCAGCGAGCAGCGATAAATGGCCGACACAATCTGAGACTTCTTCAAATGCTCTCCCGCTCGCAAGCGCCTGTCCCCATTAGCTTTCGGTAGTGACGGGACGATTTCGGTAGATAAATCGTCTACCGTCGTGTTCGAATCGTTGTTCATTACACAATGAGACGCGCATGTGTCTGTGAGCCCATTTTTTAACGGTGGACTAGAGTGGAATGAGCCTGATCTAATCACCAGCCGATATCACCACACGGTGGCAGGCTGACAAAATTCACCCCCCCCACACACACACACACACACGCACATAACCAGCCGATATCACCACACGGTAGCAGGCTGACAAAATTCACCCACACACACTATCTAATCTGATAATTTGTTCTTCATTTGTAGGTTTTTTTTTTGCAGGGACTGCTGCTTGCATTGCACTGCTTCTTGGGCAAATAGACATAAGATATTGGGTGACAGTCAACATCTCGTAGTGCCCGCAGTAACCCGTTGCTGACATGGGTCCTGACGCCAATTCTGGCACCAGCGCTGGCCTCAGCGCCGAGCCCGACACGGAGCCCAGTGTGACTGACCTGCGCCGTTTGTCTCGTCAGCAGCCGATTGGAGGAGTCGTTCGAGGGCCCCGGCACGCCGGTGGCGACGATGGCCAACCTTTTCTCGGAGCCGCCGGTGCCGGCTGGCAGTGACGTCATCGAGGTGCAGATCGTGCCGCAGGACACGTGGGCCGACAACACCACCGCCATCACTGGCAACACGTCAGACGGCTCCACGTCGCTGGACGACCTGGGTCGCTTCTACCGCGACCCGGAGCGCACACTCAACTTCCAGTGCCACCGCTACCTGGCCGTCACCCTGGCCAGTGTCGTCAGCCTGTTCGCATTCCTGTCGCCGGTGGCCATGGTGATCCTGCCCAAGACGCGGCTGCTGGCGCTGAAGCAGGCACAGCTGCAGTGCGGCGCAGAATGTGACGGCGCTCTCGTGTCGTTCGCCTTCAAGCTGCTGATGCTGGCGGCGGGCGCGTGGGCCTTGTTCGTGCGGCCGCCGCGCGCCACCATGCCGCGCATCCACACATTCCGGGCTGTCATGGTCGTGTTGGTGTTCACATTCACGTTCAGCTTCTGGCTGTTCTTTTTCGTGCGCGTGCTGGAAGAGCGCACCGAGATCCGCTACTACACGGTGGTGCTGTTCGCTGGCAGCCTGGTGGACGCGCTGCTGTGGCTGCACTATCTGGCCGTGCTGCTGCTCGAGCTGCGCCACGTGCAGCCGCAGTACGCCGTCAAGGTGGTGCGCAGCCCCGACGGCGAGTCGCGCCTCTACCCGATCGGCCGGCTGAGCATTCAGCGGGCGGCCGTGCAGGTGCTGGAGCGCTACTACACCGACTTCCCCGTATACAACCCGTACCTGGAGCGGCTGCCCGTCAAGGCGGCGCGCAAGGCCAGCAGCATCACCAGCTACAAATACTACAACGTGGACGGCTCGACGGTCGGATCTACGCTGCAGGTGAGCGTGGCCAGACACTGCCGGTCGCTCTCTTCCCTCGGCAGACAGTCGGCCGCAGACGAGCGTGCCACCCCGCCTGACTTCCAGCCATGCAGTGATGCGTGTCGAGATCTGTGTCTCCTGAGTCGGGCCCCCGGATTCAAACCACGGCCACTTTTGGAGTGTCAGAAGGTAGACAAATCGGATGACCTCCGGCCAGAGGAGAGTGCGACTAATTAGATGGCAAGCCGCAGGGCTGGACCCATCCATGGACGTTGCCCTGCTCACTGCTGAATGGTAGGGAGAAACCCGGCCATTTCTTCTGATATGCGTGATCAATCAGCGACGCTGTACGTGGCGCTGGAGCCGCCCCGGCCCTGCACTTTCTCGTGCTCCATTTAAAACCGTCGTATTTGGTCGGTCTTGATTGGTGCCCGAGCTGTCTCGGCCGATCTGCAGGCTGACATGCGTGTTGATTAATAGGCTTTGGTGGCACAGGTAGCGATCGGCACTGTTGGTAGACGGTGCGACTGTGCGCTGATGCACGGCACGACTGTGGCTGCATTGAAGCACGAACGCCATGCGACCTCGCTGTCCCAGTAGCCTCTAAGCGCAAATAATCAGCCACAAGATTGAACCTACCTTGAAATCAGACTGTCGCCGAGCTTGTTAATTCCGTCGTCACGGGTGGGTAGGCCTCTGTAGATCTGACCCGCCAGTTGCCATATTAGAAGAGTGGGCGGGCCAGTGGGTTCCCTGTGGACCTGCCCTCCGCAGCTACCACGCTGGAAAGGACCACGATGAGCAACGCTGGCATGTAAGCTCTTCGCGATGGCCGATGGTCGTCACTTCGTCACCTCACCCCTTCCCGATGGCCGTCACTCTTTCACACCACTTCCACTGACGGCCTCGTGACGACGCTGGAGCGCGGGGCTGGGCCGGCCGCCCATCACTGTTCAGTACAGTGAGCGGATGCGGTCGCCGGACCACCTCCCAGCCATGAAGTGACCCCTAGCCAATGTTCAGCTCTGAAGCTGCGTTGGATTGTCCTGGCGTATTTCCCATCCACGTAGTCCCGCTACCTGGCCATCGAGCTAATTAAGTGATACGCGCCAAGTGCTAAACCAACTCTTGAAGGAAGTTCAGTACTCTGTCAGTATTAATTCAAAGGCCAACGTGGAATTGCTGTAATACACTAATGGCGAAGTTAAAATATGCTGGGGCCCAACAACAACAAAACGCGACATTTTTCGGTCTCAAATGTCATACATTCTTCATGACTTTGATGTGACGAAAAGCCGTGTGCAAACGATATCCGAATATTACCAGCTAACTTGGTAAATAGTATACAGACCGCTCGATGGAAAGGAAACCACTCAAATGTGACACTTTCGATAAGCCACTCTTACCATATCATGCAGTTGAAGGCTATATAGCCTTCAACTGCACGACTCGACGACTCCTATATAGGATTCGTCAGCCAAACTGGTGTACGTGTGAACCCAGAACGATCGTCATGAGTGTGGGCTACCGGTGAAGTGGCCACGGGCGGAGGGTCGTCGGTCAGACCGGTGTTCGCGTCGGCCCGGAACGCTCGGCGTGAGCTGGGGCCGCGGCCGCGTGTGAGGTGGCCACGGACGGGCGGACACCGTGCGGGTGCTCGCCGGACGTGACAAGACTTGTCGGCGCCGTCGTGGCCACGCCACACGACACGCACCTCTCGCCGTCCGACCAACAAAGCCCGGCGCCGGAGCGTGCCGGCCGGCCGGCGGCCGTCCGCCAGGTCCCGTGGGACGGCGGTGCCGCGCAGCCGGCCGCTTTACGACCCCATCACTCCGGGATGCCGCGCACGATGCTGCGATGCTGGCGATGCTCCCCTGTCTACTGTATCGACAAGTGGGGCGAGCTAAACAGGGCACGGCGACGGTGCCTGTTACATCGACGTGATACTGAGGTAAATATAACAGTAATCAGTAGACGTGGAAACTAAATGATGCTGATGATAATTGGATCAGGATTTCCACAATGTTAAGCGTCTAGTCCAGACCCGGGTCAAGAGGAATGGACAACGAGGCAATGGCCTTCTTCATTGGGCGGTTTGGGTGGCCCAAGCTGTTGGTGGGAGCTCCATGTCAGAGTATGTTAGGATTATCTAAGCAGTAGACGCCACAGCAAATAATGAAGTCCGTAATTACAATTTTAGTAATGGATCCGCTTTCCTCGGCGGCGACGCTCCAGGAACTGGGAACCATGTCCAGTCGGAGCTGGAAGCAGCAGAGTACCCTATCTGAACTCTTGACCCATATTTTAACGAAGTCCTGAATCCACCCATGACATGGCCTCTCTTTACTCACCAATTACAGCACCACGTGACATCGCTTTACAATGCAAGTACCCGACCAGACACCATATGCCCAGCGTTGGGCGTAGCAGGGAAAACTGGACAAGTACCCAGTTCAGGTAAATCACAGGCCAGGATAATGATCGTGACCAGTTTCCGGGCGGAAGGAGCCTGCTGGGCGACAAGAGCGGGGTTTCCTGGCAGACCAATGATCATTGGTGATCGAGCTAGTGGCACTCAGTTGGAGGTCGACTGGTGTCTGCAGGAAACGAGGAGCCGTGGTCAGAATCGAAGCTGTGGTTGGTTGGTTGCTTGAGTTTTAGGGCGTATGGACTCTGTTCGGTCATTTGAGGCTGTCGGAGTTACGGGGGTTGTAACTGGTCGGGGTCAGACATGCGGTCTAAGTCACTGTCTAAGCCAGTACCACGGAGGTTGTCGGAGCTTCGGGGACCGTAATTTGGGTCGGGATCGGACCTACGGTCTAAGCCACGGTCGGAGCCAGCATAAGCAGCTGGTGTCCCAGCCGTCCCAACACCTCCCACGCCAGGGGACACGTGATGTGCGTGACCCTCGCCGGACGGTCACGTGACTGTGCAGCTGGTGCGGCGGCGGGGTCACGTGATCCGGCCGGCCGGTCACATGGGCTGGCCAAGACGCCGTAACTGGGTAAATGAGAGCCCGGCCGGGCGCCAGCAGCCGCCGGGCGGGTGCGCCAGTTTTTGTCAGCAATTACGGCGGGCAGCGCTGTTCAGCAGCGGACATGCCTGCCTGCACGCGCGGTATGTCGTCCGATCTGCGTGAAAAAACTGGTCGTCCGCCCGCCGGTCGGTCCGCACCCGATCGATCACACGTCCATTGAATTCGCCGCTGAATGGCAGCCGGCCGCCATCTGCTGAGCAGCACTGAGCGTCATACTGACAGCAGTAGACCATGCTAAGAACAGCAGAGCCGTACTGACACAACAACGGGCTGCACTGACAGCATCAGAACTGATAGCAGCAGGTCAGACGGACACAGCAATGGGACGTACTGACATCAGCAGGCTGTACTGACACAGCAGCAGGCTGTACTAACACTGCAGCAGGCCGTATTGACACAGCAGCAGGCTGTACTGACATCAGCAGCAGGCTGTACTGACATCAGCAGCAGGCCGGACTGAGACAACAGCAGGCTGTACTAACACTGCAGCAGGCCGGACTGACACAGCAGCAGGCCGGACTGACACAGCAGCAGGCTGTATTGACACAGCAGCAGGCTGTATTGACACAGCAGCAGGCCGGACGGAGACAACAGCAGGCTGTACTGACACAGCAGCAGGCTGTACTGACACAGCAGCAGGCCGGACTGACACAGCAGCAGGCCGGACTGACACAGCAGCAGGCTGTATTGACACAGCAGCAGGCCGGACGGAGACAACAGCAGGCTGTACTGACACAGCAGCAGGCTGTACTGACACAGCAGCAGGCTGTATTGACACATCAGCAGGCTGTATTGACACAGCAGCAGGCCGGACTGAGACAACAGCAGGCTGTACTGATACAGCAGCAGGCTGTACTGACACAGCAGCAGGCTGTACTGACACAGCAGCAGGCTGTACTGACACAGCAGCAGGCTGTATTGACACAGCAGCAGGCTGTATTGACACAGCAGCAGGCTGTATTGACACAGCAGCAGGCTGTACTAATACAGCAGCAGGCTGTACTGATACAGCAGCAGGCTGTATTGACACAGCAGCAGGCTGTACTGACACAGCAGCAGGCTGTACTGACACAGCAGCAGGCTGTATTGACACAGCAGCAGGCTGTATTGACACAGCAGCAGGCTGTATTGACACAGCAGCAGGCTGTACTAATACAGCAGCAGGCTGTATTGACACAGCAGCAGGCCGGACTGAGACAACAGCAGGCCAGAATGATAAGCGGAGCGGTTGTGCTGGCAGGACAGTAAAGCTGCGCTGACACAGCAGTGAGGACATGCTGGCACAGCACCGGAGCTGCAACTACACTGATAACAATTACAATATATAGCAAACATATGGCCCCTGTACACACTGGGCAGGTACAGAGGTGGGACACCACTGCGATCTCCAGACAGAAATTCCAGGCATGTTGCTGAATTCGGCTCGATTTTCTTGAAGCGGATCTATACTTTAAGTCACGATGTAACATTGCTTTTATAGATGCATGCCAGAGAGGAGGTATGTTATTTGGTCACTTATGACGCATAATTATTGTCAAGAATTATAAGTTAACCCGCGCCGCCTTGGGGGGGGGGGGGTCGGGGACATAGGCGCCCCCTAAGGTTTTCCGCGGATGATGAAAGAACGGCGCCGAAACTTGGCGTACCTCTTCCCACATCAATTTCGCATGTTGTGCCAAAATTTTCAGGTCAGGTCATCTAGGGTGAACGAGTTAGTCGAGGTCAAGTGAGGTCACCTCCAGAAAGGTTCAACCAGTCGTCACGCTTTAACGGATAAAGATGGTTTAATGAAGCTTTCAACGTTTGCTTATCTTTAGGGACGAAACAAAACGGACAAGAGGAATTGTTTTTCGTTTTTTATTACTTATTAGCTTCGCATATTTGCTCGTTAGAGTTAAAATATAAGATTCCGGTTAAATAAAGCATTTTTACCAGAGCAAGTTGACTTCGAACAACGTTTGTCGGTCCGCTTTACCAATTAGACGAAAAAATTAGCAATATGGAAAACTTAAAATTATGAAATTTCAAAAAAGCAAAATTTGGATTTTTGTGTGGGCAATATATTTTATGGCCGTGGTCGATTTCACCTTCCATTTCTGATTCCAAATAATTATTATTATTCAGATATCCCCAAAATGAAATCCCCAGAGCCAAAAGTATGATGTAAGTCGTGAAAACCTATGCCTAACATCACTGGACGTCACATGAGCACTTTTCGATGACACCTCTTTTGTTTTCGTGCGACATTAGTTTGGAGATTAGAGGGGGTTGAATCAACCCCCCCCCCCCAGAGATGGGGTGTGAGGATATGACCGGAAAAACTGGGGGCTAAACGCAGCTTCCGAAAATATCATAGCCCAGACTTAGTGCCTGTTGCGAGATATTGCCGAGTGCCGACGGCCCAGTTCCACTCCACTGCGTGGCCGACTCGCTGCTTACTGGCAACATCTTAGCTTCACTGAATGTTTGTCGTGTTATCCCAGTTAGTCAACCGCCACACGGTGTAAATATTCCCCGCTGGTCAGCGCTCCACTGTTGGCTCCCGCCGGAACCCGGCGACTAGAGGGATATACCGGGTGGCGGGGTGGCGGCTGGGGCCGCTCGCACGTCTCCCGCTGTGGGTGGGAATCACCTGCCTAATGGTAGGAACTGACACGGTCGCAGCCGGCGATAAGCGCCGCTTATTGGCGCCTCGTCCGACTCTGATTGGCGTAGCTCGAGGGCTCCCTGCCGCCCTGTGACCACCCGAAGCCGGCCAAGTTCACGGACACGCACACTCGCCGCCCGCACCTCAACAGGCTGAGTGCCCGTACACTCAGCCAGGCTAGTGGTATGTCCCATAATTACCTACTTGGTGGCCAGTGCTAGATTACGACTTTAAATGTCTGGATATAAGTGTGTATGGCGTTTAGGGTGTTTTTTTTTAGTTGGTGAGGAGAAGAATACATAAGAATACAGAATACATTTACATAGCTTCTTGCAGATAGCCCGTCCGTCACTGGGTTAACGGGAATGCATTTCACAATGTTTTCTTAAACTCACCATTACACATATGAAAGTTGAACAGAACTAATAACATTTTTTAGCTGAGACACCGAATGTACTCACCAATTATCTTGTCAAGGTTGCCTATGCCTGTTTGATATTTCATAGTATCCTTATTTCCGCTTGTGTGCATCGTGTCTTTGAATTTTCGTTTAATTCCTCGGCGATTCGTTAAACGCCATTTTCGCTCGGTTCATAAAGCCCAAAGGGGCCTTGGAGAAGTTACACAAAGTGGCTATAAACTGCCTCATTTCGACGCGGCACACCTGATAGCCCCGCTCATTAATAAGCCGTAGACACTATGACCACCATCTATGTATTACACTTAGCTGTCCATGCATACAATGAGATAGTCTTTCTGTTATTTAAAATGTATCATATTTGCAAGGGGTAGAAAGCTCAGTGTGCTTGCTGTTCCATACTAGATACTCGGTCAGATCCCTATACATGTCTGCTCGTACGGCTGGTGGAGACGGCTTGGTTGCAGATGTTGGTGCCTCGTGTGACATACTTGGTCGAATGCTCGTGGCCACGTTATCTGATGCAGTCGTGAGGAAATGGCAGACACAGACAGACAGAAATCGAACGTTCTTCGGCTGTCCTGACTGTCTTCATCCATCTTGACTGTCCTCATCTGCCCCGACTATCATCATTTTCCATAACTATCCTCATCTGACTCCTCTCGTCTGTCCTCACTATCCTCATCTGACCTGACTCTTCTCGTCTGTCCTCACTATCCTCATCTGACCTGACTCTTCTCGTCTGTCCTCACTATCCTCATCGGACCTGACTCTTCTCGTCTGTCCTCACTATCCTCATCTGACCTGACCCTTCTCGTCTGCTCTCACTGTCCTCATCTGACCTGGCTCTTCTCGCCTGCCCTCGCTGTCCTCATCTGCATTGACTGTTTCCATCTGCCTTCACTGTCCTTGCAGGGCGTGACTGTCAACATCTGACCTGACTGTCCTCACTGTCCTAGTCTGTTCCGATCTCCTAAACTTTTTGAAAAGTCATCCCTACTGTGCGGACCGACCTATTCTGCCCTGTGCCGACGTTCGTCCCTGACTGCACTGACTACAACCCTGACAGTCCTGTGCCGACGTTTGTCCCTGACTGCACTGACTGACAACCCTGACAGTCCTGTGCCGACGTTCGTCCCTGACGTGACCTGGGTTGAAAAAAAAACATCATAACTTCGTAGCTCACAATTTTCAAGGAGCGTTTTTCTGAAGCCTTCGATCTGCCCCAGGGTTCAGTGACCCACAAAGTCCAAAACCATTCCAGTCCTTGAAGCCAGCTCTAGTTTCTTCAGGCTGCCCTTAACTTCTATGGGTTGTTCTGGGTAACAATGACCACGTGGCTCGCCCCAACCACAGTATTCAACACAAAATTTGAATTATTTTGATCTTGGCTGTGAGCATGGATGCAAGAGCCTTATTAACTGAAACCACCATGTTCATCCCCGTGATTGGTTCGAAAGAGAGAAAAGTGTTTAATTTGACAAAGGCAATACTTTTTGCGTTGTTCGCTCTCTTCTGCAAACTATGACAGGCCGATGCTTCTCAGATAATCGGAGCCGATGAGTGTGCTGCTTCTAGGTAGAAAATGCACGTCGCTGTATTACAACCGATTGTACAAGACTCTGCAATTAATCGCGGAGATGCGGAAAGCGATTTCATTTTATAAAGCGCCTTTCTACCGTGTTCTGACGCGACTGACCCAGTTGGCCATGTTCCAGTCTCCGTCGCGTATAATGCCGGTCAGTCGGCGGAAGGATACGTCCCACAACGAACGGTTCTACGAGGAGCACGAGTACGAGCGGCGGGTGAAGAAGCGCCGCTCTCGTCTGGTCACCGCTGCCGAGGAGGCGTTCACACACATCCGCCGCCTCAAGGAGCACCATGGTAGGTCAGCGTGCCGGCCCGGCCGACGGTGTCTGACTGACTGGCGACACTGACCTCGCACCACTGGATGGCACTGAGACGCGTGCCCGCGTTGTCTGACTGGTGTTTGCCTGGTTTGGGAGCACCAGGCGTGAAATGTTCGCCTCGTAGTACTCCGACTTCTGGCGGACGGGTTCCATGCTTCTGTGTGTATGTGTGTGAGAGTGGGTGGGTAGTTATGGCACTTCTGCCGGTCACTACCCGACCAGGATGAGCCTGTTCCTGTTGTGCGGTCTAGTGCCAGAAGAGGTGATTCTGAGTCCGGTGTTATTTCTGTTATAACTGCAGGAATTATAATCTGGGCCTTTGAGTGAGACTCCAAATTATTTGATGTTCCTCCAATTGCTACTCGCGAGAACACCATCGATTAGCTTCAAGCCATGTTGCATGATGGCTACAAATGAAAACCCACGTGCAGTCTTCCCAATGTGCTACCCATGTTTGAACGGGCATTTCTATCAAAGATAAGTCATAAGACATTGTATAGTGTAGTCGGATGGTGAATACTCGCGCTGACTCATCGCTAAATACTTGACATTTAGTGCTACAATTAAAGTGCTGATCGTTGTATGGACTATTAAAGTTGGACTCCTAACTTAGCTTCTTTGGCAGTTTGGTTGTGATAATAATCGTCGTAACGACACCACTTTATATTTTTATGGCGTACAAGCGCCATTTATTCATTGTTTCCCTGCTGCATTTTAACAACACACGCTATCGTTGTTGGTAGGTTTTCCGATTTCCTTAGCCGTTTTCCCCTTTTTACGCGCCCAAATCGGAGACAGCTGATATGATAGCTGCACGTGAATTTATGATAGTGGTCAGTTAATTATTGTGATTCATGAGCGCGTCCACTATATCGTTGGTCATATTGCGTCCATGTCTCTTCAAATGGTACTAAACTATTGATACATGATGATAAATAATGCAATAAGTACTCTTTTCATCTTGGTGTGCAATTGGCCTCCATTCGTATTTTAGACAGGAAGTGAACAAGCTTGCTATTGTGTACAATTGGGGACCCATCGTCCAGCGTGCCTGGACATCTCAGCGACCTGGACAGTAGTCTCAAATAATTTTCCGTGCTGAAATGTACGTGTAAAATTTTGGAGGGAGAGTGAGAAGAGAAATAAAATGACAAAATTCAGTAGTGTAAGAAGCCTATTTAGTTATATATCCTGAAACCATGTCCAGAAGCCTGTGACAATTGTTTATTAACTAACAGATCCACGAGAAGGCCCACGAGAACTCCTTTAAAACGTTACCTCCAAATATAAGTATTTTGATATGACCAGCAGTGCTTAAAGACGCATTGCCATTTGACCTATCATGCTTGCTCGGTCAAATGAAGTTCCAGCAACTTGTCTTCTGGATGTGCCCCTGTGTGATCACCCTCGAATTCGATTGATCTGTTTAAGTGCAGGCCAAATCCATGTCAGGTATCAAGGAATATAATTATCTGCCAGCGGACAGGCCGTATTTCATAGCAGGCTATTTGGCGTTTATCGGGAGCCCAATCCCGCTCTCGTTTCCGAAATATTGCGACGGTGTGGAGCTAAATCCGATCGGAATCCTTATGAAGATGTGTTCTACACGGATATCTAACTCTTGTTAAATTGGAGTGGTCAAGCGAAAAGAACAAAGAGAATCAGAGAACACATCGGACACACAGGGAGTGCCAGAGTTCCGGCAGGCGTCGCTGACGTGGCGAGTGATACGAGTGTAGATAGACTTGTAATACAATCAGAAATCGGTATGCGGAGTGCGGAAGCTGCGTCGGTATGGCGTGAGATGCTCGTCCTACGAGTACGACTTCGTAGACCCTTAATTGCGCCCTTCATTTCTCTTGGCATCCCTGTATACCGTTACAGCCACGCGGGCTCATTCAGGCATGAGTGCGCGTGTATCACTAGGTGAGAGAATTGGCTGCTTGCCCCGTATACTTCCAATGTCAGAGGATGATGAGTTGAGTGCTCGGTGTAGCTTTGGTGGGCATATGCAACGATGGTGGTTATAGAGAAAGATAAAAATGAAAAATTGTCGATGTCGCACGGCTGTGCTTGGAGAGAGCCGGCGGCTTGTCTTATCTGTCCATCCCTATGGCATTGGTTGGCTGCCGGGAATAATGACAACCTACAAACACCTGGTGACCTGTCACAGAAAATGGTGCTCACCTCTCCGCCGCGCCCACGACACATCTGCCAACGCCTCAACACCGACGCTGCGCACCGTACAGGTCCGGGTAGTCAGACAGTCTGACAGTCTGTCTGAAAATCTGTCCGGCAGTCTGACAGTCTAACAGTCTGTCTGACAGCATGTCTGATAGTCTGACAGTCTGACAGTCTGACTAGGAATCCCAATGACACATCCAAGAAGGTCCAAGCAGGCTGGTCAATCGGAGGTCTTGTGAACGCGTCAGCAAGTTGGTTAATGGCAAGTTCGGCAAAAGTTTGTTCTATAATTATAGTCAGAGGCAGCTGTTGCTATTCTCATTTGCTCAAACCTACATCAGGTCTCGGGCCAAGCACGGTCCAATTTATTCGACACCCTTGGAAAACCTGGAAGCCACTCGCTGGCCCCTGGACACCTGGAAGCTCCTCATTCGCCCCTGGACACCTGGCAGCCCCTCGCTCGTCCCCTGGATACCTGGAACCCTCTTGTCAACGCACTATTCATTTTCTCAGATGTGCTTTTACAGCCAGTGGCTGGCCTTCGGTTATGCTTTGAGCGGCGCGTCAACTGGTCGCTGTGTCTGAGACCGGACAGCACTGTGGCAGTGGGGTCGTCGGCCAGTACAGCCTCAGACATAGCCCTACCTTACCATGGAGTGGGCTCGTCAGCCAGTACCGCCTCCGGCGTAGCTATAGCTTACTATGGCAGTTGTCTTGCGCCAGTCATGTTGTCCCTGATGAAATAACAGCCTGCCTCATGGTGCCTCTGGTGGTTCACTCATGAGTCTTAGCTTTCTGCACACTGGATCAATTTGATGGCGCCGGTTCCAATGAACGGTACTGAATCCACTGAACGATGATGGATCCACTAGAAGCTAATATGGTGATTATGGATCAACTGCCCAGCGCCAGGCGGACTCCGGAATCAGCGTATTGGGCCCGAGGTGACGACCATTGGCGCCAGCTGGTTGCAGCAGCTGGTTTCCGGCTGGATCCAGGGGCCATTTCCTCTGGCCATTTGGCAAGGCGCAACGTCTGATGTAATGTGACCGGAATAATGTGACTTGGCAACGTGGCTCAGGAATTTGATCCTCGGAGTGTGTAAAATCGCAGCGTCATGTGGGCCTGTGTCGTACACCGAGCTTCCAGTAAACCTCGGTGTGTACTTTTTTGCATCGTATAATTCGATATTTTTATCCTGTTGTGCTATGAATACCGCTTACAAAATGTCCTTCCATCGATAGTTGCTAGATGATTATTAATATAATACCACCGAGAGCCGAGAGTTTGTTACATTTTAAAATGTTACATTTTAAAATGTTACATTTCAAAATGTTACATTTTGCATTGCAATTTGACACGAGAGGACGCTTGGAGAGTTTCCACACTGCATGCGACTCGTGAGCGGGGGAGTGTACTCTGCTCTCTTGGTGCTGATGAAAAGTGATCCTATATAGCTCAAGGTACCAAAATCCACTGTGGGCCAAGGTACTGTAGCGGAAAATTATTTGTGTTTATGCAATAAAATGATCGAAAAGCTTCATACCGTTAGAAAATAGCTGTACGCAGTATTTCACGGCTTGCAAATATCAGTTATTTCTTTTGTATGCAAATATCGCATTTATTGACCATGATTTTTCGGTGATGCATTTATGTTAAGGTATATCGAATTTTTGCTTTCTCTTAACCCTCGCATG
Source organism: Imbricaverruca yamaguchii (assembly GCA_034440575.1). NCBI lineage: Eukaryota > Metazoa > Arthropoda > Thecostraca > Neoverrucidae > Imbricaverruca > Imbricaverruca yamaguchii. The sequence continues at coordinate 655,633 of JAOTOL010001543.1, forward strand.
CCTGGGGGTAGATACCTACCCCCCTAAGGTTTACCCGCGACAGCGGGGAAATTGCGCGCGGTAGCGCGGTGAAATTTGGTATACCTTACCATTAGCTATTTTTACATGTTCTGAAAAAATATGGTCGGGTCATCAAAGGCCACTGAGTTATCACGGGTCAAGTGAGGTCACCTCCAAAAATATTTAATGAGTCGCCACGCCTCCAATTATAAAGATATTACAATGGCACTTTCAGGGTTTGCTTATCTTGACTGAGCGCCAAAACGTACAATTTCAGAATTTTAAAATTTTGATTTTTTAATTTCATTTTTTGCACTTTAGTTTTATCTAAACGAACATTAACATTCCAGAGAAACTATGGCCTTTTGTATAATTCTAAGTTGACTTAGAACGTCATATTTTTGGTTCATATACCTATTTGAAAAAGAAAAAATGAAAACTCCAAAATTTTACAAATCCAAAATTTTGAAAATCCAAAATTTTGAAAATATTAATTTCGAGTTTTTGATATTTTTTTAGAACTACAATTTGTGAGATCCTCTATCCTAAAAAAAAATATGGAATACTTTTTTATAATTAGATTATAAAATGATTATATTTTTTTATCTCAATTTTTTTAAAGAAAAAAAAATTATTTTGAAAGTACCGTTTGATTATCATCAGAAGGACACCCGTAAATTACTTTTCATGTATTAAAAAAAACTGATTTTCCCTCTCATGACCTCGGTCACTTTGTTATCAACATCGAATTACACGTGTATTTGGGACTTGTCGTATAAATCAAGGACAGTTCATGTAATGGTTCACAGAAGCAGTCACGGTCATCATATGCCAAACATATATTGAAAAACGACCACACAACCAGTGTTCTTGTTTGCAATACGTATACATAATCACAGGCGAAAATACATGAAACCAATCCTTTCACATATCGACCTGGATACAATGCCTGCATCCTGATCCACCTTCATTGTCTCTAATCGAGGTTACATCGATTCTATAAAACGCAAAGTTGTCAGCGACAATGTGCTCTTATCAACGTACATTGAAACTGAATACAAATACAACAGCGACACAAATGAAGATATGTGAAGTGTGTGTGTGAGTTTGGTTGCTTGGATAGTTTCGTATACTGCACATGGCCGCACACATGCGACAGTATGCCGCTGAGTTCTTCCCAACTACTTTTGGCAGCCGTCACATGACTTTGTCACACTGCTGTTTGCCACAAGCCGGACGGTGGCACACAGCGCAGCAGGTTACTCGGCCTAAATTGCTCCTACTTTTGTTTTAGTCTACTCCACGCATGTCCATGATGCACAGGTAGCATCGCCCAGACGCTGGCTCGGACGGACCGGCGCCGTCCGGCTGTGGTGTCACGCGAATGAGCTCGCGGTCCAGCGTCATCGCCATCGCTCGGACGGTTGCCCGATTGATCACACCCTTTCCACCAGTGTACTGGGCGTCACGACGCTCCACCTGTGCTGACACGAGCCGCATACCGAGCGCGCGCACAAACCGCATACCCCCGTGTTTGATGTCCGCGACATCGGATGTGGGGTGCACTGTGATAATGGTAGGCGTTGATACAGCCCACACTTTCCACGAGGAATAGTGCACGCGTTGGCCAGCGACGCACACTCGCTTTGCAAGTGTAGGTATCGATGATAGCGTCGCAGACGTCTACACCTTCTTTCGTCGCGCTATAGCCCAAAATTACCTCCGGTTTCTTTGTGACTGTATCGACTAATGGCGCTTTGTGCTGTGTTGATGCGGCCAGCACGACCTTACCAGCTTTTGGACGAAATGACACGAACTGGACGCCATTGCGGAAGCACACCTTGGTGCTGTCCTTCCTGTTCCCGGTCCTTGGCGCTGGTCATTTTTGTCGGCAGGAACTTTCGTTTCGCGTTCAGAGTGCCCACCGCAGACAGGCCCATCTGGTCGCGCAGCTCTTCCACCAGCGGGATCGACGTGAAGTATCTGAAAAGTGGACACATGAAACATTACATAAATGAATGTGCATGAATGTATATTGTACGTATTCTATGTTGCAATATAATGGGCAACTAAAAGGGCATCTTTTCGAATGAATAAATATCGTGAATTCCTGGTATTGATTCATTCTGAAAATACACACGAAAGATCGTTCAAAATAAAAATAAAATTGAATTGTACATATACGTCTATATAAATATATACCAACGGTTCTTGCGTTACGTCGTCGTCGTAAATTAGGGAACCAAACCGGTGCAACGAGAAGGTAACAGAGGAATTATTGATATTTCTGCAAAATTTACCTCATACATATTAGCGTATTTTTCATTTGGAGTGCAATTAAAGTACATTCTATCATTTCAATATAAATGACATCCAGATGGTCAGAAAATTACTGTTAACTTTATGTTTTTCTGTAATTATAATTGTACGTCTGTATGTTTATGTGCGTGTTGTGTGTTAGTTGGTATTGGACATGCATATATATATATATATATATATATATATATATATATATATATATATATATATATATATGACAACACAATGTTTGGTCATCACATTCACAATATGGTTGTGAATATATAATATTCACAGACATATTGTGATCTTTTTTACATATATATATATATATATATATATATATATATATATATATATATATATATATATATATATATTGCTATTGTTACAAACATAAGCTATTATATATTGGAAAAAACATAAACACGTCTATCGGATAATAGTTTCACTCAGAGTAGTAAAAATATTGAAATACTAGAAAACACAACAATGTCGGCGACAAAATTTAAGACACAATTTTACTTATGTCTCACCTGTCCATGGTCAGATTTCTGCCGGTGGTTTTTACGTCATCTGCCAGGTACCGCACCAGGTCAGGTACAGTGGGCATGATGATCCCAGGCGGAGCATGGTCGACAGCCGCTGGTTTGCCGGAGTACGGCCACAACTTCCACACATACCTCGCGTTCGCATCTGCCGCGGATCGCACCAGTATGCCGTACTTCCCCGGTTTTGTGGGCATGTATACTTTGAATGGGCATCAACCGCGGTACTTGATCAGTGTTTCATCAATGGTGATGCACCCAGATGGGCAATAATGCTGTCTCAAATTTCTGTCAAACTTGTCGAAGACATGTCGTATCAGACAAAACTTATCTGTCTCGCGTCTTTCTGCTCGTGTCTGAGAGTCGTCGAAGCTGACGCACGTCAGTAGTTTTGCGTATCGCTTCTGGGTCATGGTCGCCCTGAACGGAGCTGGTCCAAATGCTCCAGTAAACAGCTCGTTTGCACCCTCCAGTGGCACGGTGCCACGTAAGATGTTTAGACCGAGGAAAGCCAGCATTTCCTGTCGATTCACTAGTGCAAACAGATTTTGATTTTTATCCTGCCCTTCTTGTTTGACAGTCAGTATGAATGTTGTTCTTTTTCTCAAAGTTTTACGTTTGTTCGTATCACCATTTCTTCTAAAATGTCGTCACTGAAGTACAGCAGGAATGCATCCATGGGTGATTGAACATTCTTGGACTCCTCTCCTTTCAATTCCTGCGATTCGCGGAGGAGATTGGCAGGATCACGTCGCCGCCGCGTTTCTCCTGCATCAGCTGACCAGATTGCCAAATGTCCTCGGCGATTTTCCACTTGATACTGCACCGTTTCTTGTTCCAAAGTCACCAGCTGCGCTTCCGCCAGCTTTCTCTGGGAAATGGATTCAACACGAGCCGCTACTGTCGCGCGGCCAGTGCGTAGCGCCTGATCTTCGTCGTCATCATCAGCAGCTTCTTCAGCTGTCTGGTTGTCATGCACCGTCACTTCATCCTCTAACAGGTCTAGTATCACCACCCGGTCCTCTTCTTCCTCAGATTCCAGTATACCGTCCTCTTCCTCTTCACTGTCCAACTCGTGAACCATCTGAGCGGCCTCTAAGGCCGTCAGCGCTCGCTCTCTGAACACGGACATGTTCACACTAGTACCAGCACCACGTATTCACTGCTGTACCGACTGAAACCAACTGATGACATTGATCAACTTAGTCTTATACAAAAGTGCATAGTTTGCCTGGAATGTTAATGTTAGTTTCAATAAAACTACAAAGTGCAAAAAATGACGTCATCAAAAAATCAAAAAAGTAAAATTCTTAAATTTTGCTTTTTGTCCATCCGTCAAGATAAGTAAACCCTGAAAGTTTCATTGTAATATCTTTATCATTGAAGGCGTGGCAACTGCCTAAATATTTTGTTTAGGGTACCTCACTTGATCCGCGATAACTCGGTGACCTACGATGACCCAACCCAATTTTTTTTAGAAGATGTAAAAATAGCTAATTGTAAGGTATGCCAAATTTCAGCGTCCTGCCGCGCGCTCGTTTTCCCGCTGTGGCAGGGAAACTTTTGTGGGGTAGGTATCTACCCCCCGCAGCTGTGCGAGGGTTAAGTCCAAATCCTAGCGGAAAAACTACCGAAGTACTTTCGACTGGAATTTGTTCGAGCTTTCCGATGGAATTTTCCGATTCGTTCTATCTTGCTTGGTTCGTGAGATACCTGGATGTATGTATCAACCCCCCCCCCCTCCAGCCTGGCGAAGGTGGTTCAGACCACCAGCCGTGCGAGGGTTAACACGCGCACGTCCGGGGGCAGATATCTGCCCCCTCCGGTTTTTCCTAATTTTCCGCCATACTTATTAAGGTAGCAAGGCCAAACCTTGCATGACTGTTCATTAGTCTTTTCCGCATATCCTCATACATTTTGGACCCTGGGTCATCTCAGGTCAGGTCATCAGGTCAGGCGAAGTGACCCAACTACACTCGGAGTTCTAGGTGGCATAACTTTCACAATAATTGGGCGATTTATTTCAAACTTATAACAAGTCATGATCTCATCCGGGACCATAATATGTATATCGTTTTTTATCGTAGTATTGACCTTAGGTCAGGTCGCTGCCATGGCTTCCCCATTATAGGGCTACGGTAAAATATACAAATGTTTCCTGGTTGCATATTTGCGCTCGGAATTATCTCACAACGGTTGTGGCATATAGATGGAAGCTATGCTCAATGATACCGCTGACATTTTTGATCAGTGACCTCACCAAGGTCATCTGGAGGCAAGATCACTACACATTTATGCGCTTTATATCGCACTGCATTGGGATAGAAAGCTGAAATTACCGTCATTGTGCTTGTACCGCCAAGACGTGTCGATTAATACATTACATGAGCTCCCTAGGCGACTTTATGACTTTGACCTGAGGTCATGACTTCATGGCCTTGACCTGAGTTTCGGTTGACCTGACCTTAAATTACACCGCCTATTTTCGGTAGCGCATTTCAACCACTGCCGAATAGCGCTCGCCGTTTGTTTCTATCTGTTACAGGTCCTGATATATGTGTCAATATCTGAGTCCCACCTGATCTGGTCTAATTTGACCTATGATGACCCAGTGACCTGAATGTTGACCTGAGCGAAAAAAAAAATGACCGAAACACTTTCGATAGAGCTCGTCACCAGCCATTCAACGCCGTTTTCCGTTTATCGCTAACTAGCAGAGTTCTAGATATCTTAGGAGGGCAGACATCTGCCCCCCCCCGGACATGCGAAGTTGGCGCAGACCTCCGGACGTGCGAGTGTTTATTAATATGTCAAATTACAACACACCCTATAAGCTAATCTTGCTTCTATTGTGCGTATTCATCAATATCCATCTATGGTGCGTATCATTGTGGTTTAATGTTCTCACAATATGTTGTGCACACATTATACTTAGCAAAGCAAAACCACAGGTTAGGCTAGATTTTATTGTGAAAATATGCTCAATTTATATCAGACAAAAATAGGATTTTTCTTTGAAAAAAGGAAGTTAAGGCTAGGCTAGGTTTCTTAGCATTTTATTATTGAACGCACAAATTGTGCCTATGTTGAAGAAATAATTTAAAAGGAGGTCGGATAAACCAGGCGAGACTATTTGAGGCATTAAACAATAGTAGTATGTAATTTTGCTTTCAAACTCAAAATAAGCATTTCTGAGGGGAATCACATCATCCTAATCATGCTAATATACATGGTATTACAACATGCTGTTCTTCAAATCCAATGACTGATTGAAAATAAAATTCACCAATACAAATTGAAGCCCTTGTACAATAAGGAAGCCAATATTTCACCAGTATCAAGGGCAGAGTGTCGTAGGTCATATTTTGCATTAGTTTCAAGTAATTAAAAAAGAAACACTTTGGTCAATGCAACAAGTTCTGCTTATGACAAAACATGGGCCCAAACACAAATAAATAAAACCCACGGAAGTGACCAGATGAAATTATTAAAATAAAGGCTCACATTGGAAGAACCAAAACATTTTTTCATGATAAGGATTACAGAAGTCTGCAGTGTGGCAAAATGTCTGAAATAATGTTAGACTGAGACACGAGAAAAGTGTCAAACTGAGAAACTGAGAAAAGTGTAACTTCAGTTAGGTATGACCAGGGTTGGGTTTATGTCTTGGAATTCTGGAATTGGAGATGAAAATTATGTGGCCTTACAGGTTGGTATAGGGCAGAGGACTTTGAGGACTTTTCTTTTTATCTGAATCCTGGATTATGAAAGGAAAACTGTGTAGCATTCCAAGTTGGAGAATGATGTGACTTGTTTCTGTCATACAAAAACTATGTTCGCACTTTTCACGGTCATGCTCCATGTTTCCATATTCCCATGGTCATGACCAAACATCAAGGAGATCGCAGTCATTGTCAGACCAAATTCCTCTTTTGAAAAAATGGAGTGGAAGACTTCCTGGAGATAACAAATATATTGGGCGGCCAACATCAAAGAAAAAACCATGTTTCCAATACTTTTCCGAACTCTCAGAGACGAAGCACCACCTACGCAAACGTACACAAGTTGAGCTTCAACAGGGCCTTGGTACTTATTAGGTAGATACGTACACACTGAAGCCAGCTTTGAAAACAAACTGCGCCGGAAACGGAACTGTTGCATCGGATTCATAGATAGTATTTGGCCACCCATGAAGTATGGATCCCTGATATGCTGCCTACATACAAGCATGATTTTAAACCTGTCAAAGTGAAACTTCATTTGTCACCTTGGACCACTTCACAAGCTTGTGTCTTTCTGCAGCAAAGCCTGCTCATTTTTCCCCATTATTTCCCTCGAGACCGAAATAGTTCAGCGGTTGGAATAATGTAGTCATAATGTAGTCATAATGAAGTCATACTGAATGTGCCACAGGTGGGTATGCTATACTCCATGTGGTAATGGTATACTGGCATCATTTTGCATTCCTTTGGGGCCTTGCCTCCCAAAAATACAAAACACTCGTTCACCCCACTCAACATATTTCCAATTAATGTTATAGTAATGAAGCTCATGTTTGTGACGTTAGATCATTAGATGCAATGTTGAAGTGTCCAATGATTGCTAGGTTGCCTAACAGACTTTCCCAATTACAGCTAGACTTTGTTGTTTATTTTATGTTATATTAATACATCATTCCACCAATAAGCAAATAAAGCAACCAAAACTAATCATATACTTAGCAAGTGCTGCCATTATAGAGTGATGGGCGCTAAATGACCAACCATGGTCGATGCGCCCTAAAACCACAATCACACACATACACACACCATCATAGAGTGATAGGTAGTAGGCAGGTAGCTACCTACTTAGGGGAAGAGGGGGTTCTGAACATTAAATGCAGCATGAAGCAAATAGCACTTGCTTTTGTATGGGCGAACCAGTAAATGTACTGTTTACTCGACACAGAAATGAACAAGCTATCCATATTCAAACAATTCCTTTCAATGAAAATCCTCTAACCACTTGCAATGAGCAACTTCCAAACAGATAATTATTTTGTAGCTGTGTGCCATATTGTGAGCACAAAAATGGTGTGCAGAATTAACTCACTGTAGCTGTTGTGGTGCAAGCTATTAGTAGCCACTCAAAATGCTGGTGTAAATGCAAAAACGAGTATTGAAAGTCACTTCCTTATGGTGTATTAAGCCTTAAGTCCCTGGGAACCTAAAATGGTACCCGTGAACTTCACTACCTCCATACACAAAAAATGCATAACTATGAAATCAGACCATCATATTTTGGTAGACAGGTGATTTACCACCAGCTGGTGGTATCCATTTATGAATACCATCAGCTTTTTGTTGTTTACATGCTGAATATGATGTGGGAGACATCCAAAAATAGGCGTTCGGGAAACAAAACATGTTCACATACAACCCCTCTTCCCTATAATGTGCAATCAAATTGGGCATCCAAAACACATACGACTGATGCGGTGCTTCAGTATAGACCATATTTGACTGAAATATTGAGCAAATGCTCCACCTCCATCCCCAAAGTTCACCTATTTGCCAACGGTACCCCCTGCCCCCTGCCCCCTGCCCGCCGACAACAGAACGCCACGAGGCCGACACAAAAGTTTACTTCGATCCAACTTTTCTTGTTCGTGCCAAACGGCGCCGTTTCTCGTCTGACCCAAGATAACTAGAGACAACAGGTACTCCAAAGTTGGCTGTTTTAGTATAGTTAGTTGAAACTAGACAAAACCTACGCCAGGGACGTCATATACCAGAAGCGCTTTTTTATTCCGGAATACTGCTGAATTATACTCTAGTTTTGGACTATACCAATAAATCTACTAAATATGGTGCTTTCATTTTAGCACAATTATGGCGCTTTTCTCACGATTAGTTTCCCCGTTGGTTGTAAAGCAACGGGTTAGTTTCCCCGTTGGTTGTAAGTCATTCATTGAAGCTTGAATATTTTTTCTTATTCTGCTAGCGTCCTGGTGGCTTGGAAACGAAAGGTACCATACCCATAATTAATTTATCCATGGCGCGGTTAATATTGAGAACGCACCTCAGACAATTTATGCGAATTAAGGCCTTATACCCACAATGTCAACTTGGTCAGCATGTCATTGATGCAATCTGGTGGTTAATGTTAGCATGTGCGTTGGCCCCCTGTCAGTTATCAAATTGTTTATGTGTGCTATATGTAATCATGCCATACTGTACCATTCACCAACTTGTGGACAATTTGGTAATTGCTTGCCCATTGTATCATGGCTGGGCAGTAGTGGTAGTAGGGTACGAGGGAGTTTCCAAACACTTAGTGCATGGAACAAATTGCTCTACTGCTGCTTTTGTGTGGCCAAACCAGTAATTATACTGTTTACTGAATTTAAAAAAATGAAGATGGTATCCATATTCAGATGGTTCTCTCTATCAAAGTCATCTAACTACTCACATAGAGCTACTTTAAAACATATAATTGTCTTGTAGTGTTGTGCCATATTCTGAACATGAAAGTGGTTGTGCAGGATTACATCACTGTATCTGTTGTGGTACCAATTATTAGTAGCCACTAAAAATACTGATGTAATTGCCAACAAAAAAAATATCAGACCTTAAAATAAATTTACAGGGAAATATGTACTTATTAGTTAATATTTGAATTCTTGATATGCCTTTCCAATGCAAAGTTGATTGATGTGATTAAAATGTGACCACTCTCACCTGTACTGTGTGAGATGTGATTTAAGGGTTCTTTATTGCAGTTTTGAGTGTTTACAAGTGACGTTTTGCACATTTTTACAGAGGCAAAGCTAAAATGAGGTTGGGATAAGTTAGGCATTTCTTTAGCTTCCTCAATTTTCAGATCGAGTTGTTCATGAATGTGATTATTTTTATTGGAAGCTAACTTATGTTCTCTTCTGAAAAGTGGCAAGGCTGGAGCTGTGTGAGGTTTTTACAATTGCACCTGCAGAAGAAGATTTGCATTTTAGTTGAGGTGGCATTTCAAGAAAAAATTGTAAATGCATGTTTCTGAAAGTCATTAAGGTGATATGACCATTGTATTCCAGCGCAAATGCACGCTTTTCAGTTCGTAAGTGAAGTAATGCGAAATGTGTTGCTTTGAGTGGGGTAATTGGTAATGAAGGATAATGTTAAATGTATAAACAGTGCATCCAAACCAATGTTATCCATTGAATATCTTTGATATCACATATGCAACAATGCTGGCTGAGTTATCACCACAATCCTTCCCCAGTCCAATCCTAACCTACCTCTTTTTCAGGAAAAACACTGTTGTTTCTATTCTATCCTCCAAATTCCCAAAACCTCTGGTATTTATATATAAGAAGCCCCAATGAAGACAATTTTTTAGACAGATGTATGGACTGAACTTCTTGAAGCTTACTAGCAACTTCTTCCCAGTATCCTGAAAATATTTTTCCATAAACTGTGTTGAATGAAGAACAAGGCTACTTGGGAGTAGGGAAAGATCGGAAGAAGACAGGATACGCAATCATGCACGGAAAGCCAAAACCAGGTTTAATTATACGAACAAAATGAATACATATATTTGCATGTGGCTATTTCTAACATTTTTATCATGATATTCCAGCAGAATAATGGCCAGCCTACATGGAGTAATGATAACAGATTCAGCCTAGGATACAAAATGTATGCTTCCATTAACTGAGTTTCCATGTCAGGAGGTTAATTAATATACGATGCACAATTGATGCGAGTGTGTAATTAAGGTACAATGCATCTACCATTTCCTTCGTGAATCACGTTCAACATCAAGCATACAATAGCAGTAGGTTTTAGATGACCGAACATGAGTATGTTTTAGGAGGTCCAACATCAGTTGTTTAGGTTAGATTCAGCTAGGATATTTTTGTAATTTGACATCAGTGTTCTTTGTTAGTCACCAAAAACCCCATTTCCCCACACTTTCCATATTTTACATATTATTCCATATTCTCCCCACACTTTACATAACCTCTTATGTCTTATGACGTGGGGGATAGTATGTACTGTCATTGTCAACATTAGTGTTTTTCCTAGTGTTTGAAAAATCTTTGTTGAATGATATTAATATGATTTTTTAGTGAAATTACTTTTTTCTAGATATCAGCACATGAACTTGAGCTGCCGATTTGCTGAGATTTCATTTCCCATGGAAATGAATATCAGCTTACTTCAAATCACATCAGATAATGATGTGAATTGAAGGAATGTTAAATGCTAAGCGTGGCGGTGGGGGGGGGAATGATATGTGGCTTGGTCCATGGCCAGAAAGAAACCAGCGGACCGATCGCTGGGCACCCATTTGCGCATCCCGAAGATGAACCACGAGAAGCGTTCTGGACTCGCCTCCTAAGCATTAGCGGCCTGACGGTTCCCACAGAGGAATTCTTCCACACATTCAGACAGATGAATGCAGCGTTTTGTGTTCACCATGCCCAAGAACCCAACAATCTCAGCAGACATCCAAAGGTCATTGAAAGTTTCCGCCAGGTGTTGGAATCCAGATTCAATTCCATAGATAGAATATAATTAAGTGCTTTGCGAGGATCCGGACATTTATTCATCTCGGGCTGGTGAACAAGGTGAACGTCGCCAAGCTCGCAAAGCGGCAGCAGCGGAAAGCCGAGCAGTTTGTTCAGTGACTGCGAAGTATGGGCCGCACTTGGGCGATACTTCACATTCAGATCAGTGTTTGAATCTTTCATTGTTTGGACGTATTGGTGCATCACCTGCCGTTGGTCATATAGCAGCATATCAGGACTTTCTACACAAATATTACACGAGACTAAACGTGCGTGTTGCAGTCGCACCCAGCGTATGTCAAGCTCAACAACTGATATGTGCCTGTGTTTGTGAAGTCGGTAGAGCGTAGCCTGTATGTTTACACGTACTCATCGTCCCACTACGGTGCACGTGAGTAGTCTGTGTATGTATGCATGTCGAGCTGTTCTCAGCCACAGATGTCACGATGAGGATGTTCCATCTTTTCTTGCCAGTTCGTCCGATTTTATAAGGTGCCTGATATGTACGTACTGTAATGTTAGGTATTGTAATGTATTGTCGCAATGCAATCTCATTAAGTACCGTGGCTTATCTGCACCTGCTACCGATAACTTCTTATGTCACGCGTTTGGTGGAGCCGCGGTAGCTTAGTCCGTAGGGTGTTGGGCTCTTGACCGCAATATTATGGGTTCGAGTCCCGCAACCAGCGGAATTACCGAGTCCACCCGCGACCAATCGGTTTGAGAAGTTGGCGACGCTATATGGCCTAGCAGTTAATTGCGTCGTAAAGGAACCCAAGGTTCTTTTTCTGCTTCATGTGTTTGCTTCTCCCAATATATGTCTTGCGTTGTGCTTCCTCAATATATCGTTTTAATACGCACTCTGTTGGGCGCCGGAATATATATATTCATGTGCGCAAAATGACGAACGCAGTCAATGCGCCCAAAATGCACATTCACTTCCACCACAGAGTACACAACCGAGAAACAATCGGCAGTGGGAGTGAGGGCCTTCCCTCAATCTTGACAGTCTCGTCTTCTCCAGATGCATGCTCCTCGTATTAAAGTCTGATTGATAAACAACTTTTTTTGTTGCCGTATTTATGTCGTGCTGTACTGCAAAATACGTGATTTTTATTATTTAAAATTTAGTCCCAGTTGTTGCTGGGGTAGCTTTAGGAACCAGGGTTCTATCGCTAAGCAGAGCTTGTTGCGTGAACCTTCGCCCCACCACCCGATCCACGAATTCCTTTTCAACGGCAGAATTTTGATCGAAAGTTTAACGTGCCGTCAATAACACCGACACGGCCGCCCGGTAGCTCGTCCCCGGCCTTATCGGGTCAGTTGCCAACTCACACTCCCTGCCGGGGGCTAAACGCGAGCGCGCGAAGCGACTCGAACCCTGTGTTGCCAGGACAGGGGAGACCAGCACAGACCAGCGCTCTAACCAACTGAGCTACCGGGGTGGCATTTCAGGTCGCACGACGCGAATAAAGAAATCATATTTTGAAAGGAAAATATTTTCTTTAGTTAAAAATAGAACACATTTAATTAAAAAGATGTATGGTATTGCATGATAATTTTCCATTCCAACCGCAAATTAAGCTGTTATTAAAGTTGCTTCCGAGCTGGTCTGGCATAGAAATTGCTGTTACCCCTGCAATATTGCATGCATGACAGAAGTTGGTTCACATGGCGTTAGCGACGCAGCCAATTCATTTCGACTGAAAATGCCGAATAACGGTGTGCGAACATGGGCAAAGCCACGGTGGGGAATGAACGGGGATGCTTCCCCAATCTTGCCAAGTTCCGGGTTAAGCCTTTGACAATGCATGATAATCGAACCGAAATCCTAATGCGGGCATCTAAAATCCGTCTTAGCGCTTACGGGTTCCACAAAGTTGTTGCCGAATCTAAATCGAGCTTTCATGGTACGAAATGCGTGATTTTTTAATTTTGCGCCGGCACTCCAGAAAGTTCAGGATTGTCACCGAAATATTTTAGCAAACGTCCGCTCCTGTCAAAACAATGCTTCTCGCAGTCCTGGTGGCGTGTGTTCGCCGTGTATAGTAAAAGGCGTGGAGCCGAGCTTAGAACTGGCATCGCTCTGACTCCAGCTCGGGTCCAGTCATTTGACTGTTCGGCAGCATGCACAATTGTTGGTTTTGTCACCTTGATAATCATGTACTGTTATTATATGCACACCTCGAGGAGCAGGGACTAATGTTGGTCGGCGTGTACTGGTGGGAGGGGAAAGGGCAACCGTTAGTTTTTAGCTCAATATTTGCAATGCACTGCCGTAGTGCCACAAATGATTAAATTCAGGGGATCCTGTCTCCTGTCCCACCCCCGATGTTCCGCCACCCGTGTCAGGAAGGGACTGTGGGCCTGGACACTGTCATAAGCGGTGACGTGTTCCGTATTTCCTATGCCTGGCTGATTAGAAGAAGTGCCCAACCATAAATTTAAGGTGGCAGAACCCCAGCCTTGCAGAACATCTGAATATTGAATATTGCAGAATATTTCCCTTCTCTTTATGAAAAAGATCGTCCCATGTGAACAGTGTCTTAATTCACTGTCGCTTATTAGAAGGAGTTCCCACGACGCGCACAAAAAGCTGCCGGCCTCCAGGCTCGAACCGGCTACCTCCGAGTCGGCAAACCGACGCGCTACCAACTGCGCTACCAACACCGAGTCGCTCGGCCCGCTTAAGTTAAATAGTGTCGATGGATATGACATGGGTCTAAATAACACCATTTTATACAATAACTAACACATTCGTGTGAAAGTCTCCCATGATTATCGAAATACCATGAAAGAAGCTTTCAGATGACGTATAATTTGCACCACTCACGTATACTTGTTAGCCAGGAACGTACGCGGAAAAGTACCATTTCTTGCTGTGGTGATAATGTGCTGAGCCCAAATCAGCGCCCAGATGACGTCCCCGGCTGCCAATGGACATTGACAGGGGCCGGTCTGACCCAACTCCGATTCACACCGGCAAATGCCAGAGCCAAAACGGCCGGGGCGGTCGCTTACCATATTTGGTCATGTGACGTCACAAAATCACAGGCGAGCGGTCGGCAGCGCCGTTTCTCATCCCATCCTGTCGCGGTGTGAACCGGGCTTCAATCTCTGGGCGGTGACAGGATACTGTCCTGCCCTGTCTGCCGCTTGAGATTCCCGAAAGTGACGCCTGGTAACCGTTGCGGGCATCGACGATTGCAGCAAAAGTATTTCTGATGGGAAAAATCCGAAGGAGCTGTGAGCATCACAAAGAGTGGGGCTATCCGCACGCATAACTTTATCCGCGAATTGTCATTCGATAGTGGTGTGGAGACAGTGTAAATCGGGGCCCTTTTCACGGACTGAAACACGTGTACCCCGTGTCACGATAACTGAGCCCGCACACTGCAGCCACTGATCGTTAATTTGAAAATTGTAGCCGGTACATGGGGCCATGATGTGAAGGTGACGGCAAGTCGCTAAGTTTAGCCGTTTCCGAGAACCAGACCAAATAGTGAAAAACGCTCAAAAACGTCGCTTCCGCTTCCCCCCCCCTCGCATGCGCGTGGCGCGTGACTCGGAAACGGTTGCCACGACGATGTTGACAACTGTCGTGGCAATACTGAGATGTTCGTTTGGTGTCAATCGGTCCATCAAATTACAATATTTGGTTGTCGAGATATTACGGTCTGAATCGGGTCGATGGCATCGGCGCTAAAATTGGTGATTTTCCGAACGCAAAATCTCAGATTTACATGCTATTTCTATGGGCGACCGGCCATTCACCTGACACCCGTTCTCTCAGGACCCCAGTGACGCACACGTGCAACACGTTGACCCGACCGCAACTAAATTGTGCCCGACGGTAGCCAACATTTTGAGCTTTCACGTGATGTCAGCCATATCTCGTTACCTGTTATGTGAGCCGTGCCTCACGCCACAAACTGCGCTGGAAAACGGAACTGTTGCGTCGGGCTCAATCTCTGGACGGGGACGGGACAGTTCGTAGGTGACAGGCTTACTACGGCAATGTTAACCCTCGCACAGCTGAGGGGGTAGATGCCTACCCACAAAAGATTTCCCGCGACAGCGGGAAAACGGGCGCGCGGCAGGACGGTGAAATTTAGCACACTTTACAATGAGCTATTTTACATGTTCTAAAAAAAAAGTCAAACCGAAAACTCAATTTTTGTAATTTTGTATTTTCAAAATTTTGGATTTTTAAAATTTTGGAATTTTGAATTTTTCTTTTTGAAATAGGTATCCGAACCAAAAATATGATGTTCTAAGTCAACTTAGCAGTATAAAAAAGTCCATAGTTTGTCTGCAATGTTGATGTTAGTTTAGATAAAACTACAAAGTGCAAAAAATGACGTCATCAAAAAATCAAAATTTTGTAATTCTGAACTTGTACGTTTTGGCGCTCAGTCAAAATAAGTAAATCATGAAATTTTCATTGTAATATCTTTATTATTGAAGGCATGGTAGGTATCTACCCCCTCCCCACAGCCTGGCGAAGGTGGCTCAGACCACCAGCCGTGCCAGGGTTAATTGACATCGAAAGATATAATTAAATCTACCTTTCCATGATGGCAAGAACGGATAATTATCAGCCGTGCGCCCTTTGCCATCCTACTGGTAATATTTCCTGGCATTGCAGTCCAGCTGCGGTTTGCCGCAGCCTACCCAAGGTACTGACTGGCTTCGAACCTGCTTGTGAACTTCTTTTTTTCTGAAGCTCTTTTGCCGGAGGCTTACACAGATAGCTATCCAGAAAATGTAGTCGATGGGTTGGCTGTTGACACCTGGGCTCCACCCGCTAATGACACCTTTGTCAGCTCGGCCGTTGTTGGCATTAGCTGGCTAATGATATCGCCGTCAGACTAACAGGACAATGAGAGCCGTTTGACAATCCGATCAATCAATCACTGCCAGGGGTTCACTGACATTCCTTGCATTCGACAGGACGTCAACTTCAGAACGTAAACTGCAAACACTGCGAGTATGTTCCAATCAGTCTGATTAATGCATGAATGAATAGGCCAGTGAGCGTATGTGAGCGTTCAGGAATGCGTGCAACTATTGGGGGTGAGTAGCGGAGTCCTAGTTACTGTCGTGATATTTTTTTCATCTGAGAGCCGCAAATGTCACATGATAAGGCTACGTTTTTCACTGTTAATGTGAAGCCGGGAATGAGTCAAATCATATTGCGGGGTTTCTGAAACATCTTGGGCGAGTCTACTCCAATCTATATTCGAGGAAAGTTCATACGATTGGCTCGATCCGACCCGACCAGACCAGACCCGATCCGCTCTGGCCAGATTCGCTCTGATCCGACCAGATCTGACCCGACCCGACCCGACCCGACCCGACCCGACCCGACCCGACCTGACCCGACCAGACCAGACCCAATCTAACCCGACACGATCCGATCTGACCCGACTCGACCTGACCCGATCCGATTCAGCCAGATCCAACTCGATACAGCCCGATGCGATCGGATCTAACCTGACCTGACTCAATCCGACCCGACTCGACTCGACTCGACTCGACTCGACTCGACTCGACCTGGCCGGACCAGACCAGACCAGACCAGACCAGACCAGACCAGACCAGACCAGACCAGACCAGACCAGACCAGACAAGACAAGACAAGACAAGACAAGACAAGACAAGACAAGACAAGACAAGACAAGACAAGACAAGACAAGACAAGACAAGACAAGACAAGACAAGACAAGACAAGACAAGACAAGACCGGACCGGACCGGACCGGACCGGACCGGACCGGACCGGACCAGACCAGACCAGACCAGACCAGACCAGACCAGACCAGACCAGACCAGACCAGACCAGACCAGACCAGACCAGACCAGACCAGACCAGACCAGACCAGACCAGACCAGACCAGACCAGACCCGACCCGACCCGATCCGACCCGATCCGATCCGACCCGACCCGACCCGACCCCACCACACCCGATCCGATCCGATCCGATCCGATCCGATCCGATCCGATCCGACCCGACCCGACCCGACCCGACCCGACCCGACCCGACCCGACCCGACCCGACCCGACCTGACCTGGCCTGACCTGACCTGACCTGACCCGACCCGACCCGACCCGACCCGACCCGACCCGACCCGACCGGATCCGATTCGATCCGGCCATCACGCCTCGGAAGATTTAGCTTATTTTTATTGTTATTTGTGCTGTTGCCCGTTTTCATGATACTTCTCTTTTGCTAACCCGTGCCATCTCGGGGAGGGGGGTCGTGAACGACCCCCCTAAGGTTTGTCGCAGATAATGAAAGAACGGCACGCCAAAATTTGGCATACCTTTTCCCACATCAATGTGGCATGTTGTGTCAAAAATGTTAAGTCAGGTCATCTAGGGTCGACGAGTTGGTCAAGGTCAAGTGAGGTCACCTCCACAAAAGTTCAACCAGTCGTCACACTCCAACGGATGCAGATATTCTATTGACACGTTCGGCGTTTGTTTATCTTTAGGGATGCAACTAAACGCACGAGAGGATTTTTTCCTGTCCGTTTTTGAGTACTTAGTAGTTAAAAAAAAAATTGTCCATTATAATCCAAATCGAACATTCTGGCCAAAATAAGCATTTTTAATTGGAGCAAGTTGCCTTCGAACAACGTTTTTCGGTCCGCCCTACTCATTAGAAAATGAAAGTTCAAGAAAGCTTGAAAACTCAAAATTGTGAAATTTCAGAAAAAAAAATTGGGGGTGGCCAAAATTTACAGTCCCGGTCGATTTCCCTTTCCTTTTCTGATTCGATATATTTTTTCTTCTTCAAATCTACCCCAAAATGAAAAACCCAGAGTAAAAAAATAATTTACGTTGCGAAAGCCTAGGCCCCCTAGTGACGTCAGTTTTTTGTGGAAAATGCTAGGGATGACGTCTGGCCCTATTCGTCGAGCGCTTTCCGATGACACTTCATTCGTTTTCGTGCGACGCATAGGTTGGAGATTAGGGGGGAGATTACGTTCAAATTAACCTATCGTCCCCCCCCCCCCAAGACGGTGTGTGAAGATATGACCGGAAAGACGGGGAGGGTTAATTTGAGGTATATGCATTCTTTGTTCACGAAAACTGTTGTGGCGGTGCTGGTCTGGCCGGCACAGACTTCGCCAATCGTCGGACATATGGTTACGTCACGCCACGTGACCTGCGTGATCCTCGGTCAGCCAGCTGTTTTCTCTCGCGACAGGTGACCGGTCTTCCATGGTCACACTAGGAAGGGAACACCTTACTGTGTGGGAATGAGGACCTCCATGAGAAAAATGGAAATTTGACTGCAATGAGTTAGTCAATATGAACTAGACTACTCCCATGGGAGTTGATCTCGCCTCCGTTGATAACTCCCTCTCGCTGCTACGGGGAAACGAGATGCCGCAAAAGAGGAGCTATTATCACATTCGTTAGAACACGTTTCTCTACGTAGTATGACTACTTCATCGCATGCACAGATGGCTCGAAGATTGGCACCGGCGTGGGTAGTGCTTTCGCGAGAGAATTTGCCACAAGATTCAGCGCCCTTCCACCACACGCTACGCCCATGAATTCCGAGTCGATGGCCAGCAACAAAATCATTGCATATGTCGTAGTCAGTGGCGTCGCCACGAAATTCTTCCGGGGGAGGGGGCAAGGTCGAAAGGGGGCCTCCTGCTCCCCGAAAATGGGCTTCCATTGTGTTAGGGTCTCCTATTGTTTTTAGGCCCTTAGTATGGTTTGAGAATGGGAAACATGATTTCATATTAATGTACTGTTTGTTCTTGTCATGGTGCATTATTTACTCAACACGCAATAGCGATAATCCTTTTTTCGCTGAAAACTAGGCCATACCAAGGTATAATAAGTAATATGTGGATGAATACCTAAGTGTCAAAACCAACTAACGTCTTAATGCTTTTTCGAACAGAAGAATCTTCCCCTGACCTCTAGATTGCAGCGAGGGTGATGCTAAGTATATCTTACAGATATCTTCCATTGATCAACCCACTTTTATGTCCTCCAAGAATAACTGAATATAGATAGATTCATCACTACTGTTGTTTATTACCACCATCTTGACGCCCTAAGCAAAGCCTAAGCGATTATTTCTTAGTCCTAGGACGACAATTTCGCGAAGGTGGCAACAAGAAGTGGGTTACATTGGTTTTCTGATCGGAATCTTAGGAATTTGCGAATTTGTCTAACATTTGGTGCTGGCTGCAACGCACCTGTCAAACAAGCTAAAATAACAAATTCTTCGGGAATAAATTCACGCGCCTGGGATTTCGACCACTATTTTGTCAAATGGGACCTATCGAAATGAAATGATTGGTGATCAACTGAATTTTCCTGTGGAGGGGCCTAATCTACCACTATCTTCCCTGATTCGTCGGATTTCAACCATAACTCCCCCACCCAATTCTACGGTTTTATTTTGGTATCCCTTATTAAATCAACTCACACTGCTGAAATTACACCTATACCACAAGAACCGGATCGGTATCCGAAAATGTCAAGCTGGAGCCCTCCAAAATAAGGAGGGATTCCCCCCAAAAATCAATGTCATGGTCAGCAAAATGGCTCTGGAGCACGGAACATATTACCAGATGCCTTCACAAATTTTGTACCCCGCCGAAAAACATACCGAATCTCGAAAAAATCGAGATGGGATGCAAATACCAGCCAGGGTCTCGAAATGTCGGGCCGGAATTCGGACTTTCGAGATAAAAAAATCAGAAAAGATCCACATCGTATTGAGCCCAGATAACTGCGTTGGGTACCCGGAACCACGCGCATGGGAGCGATAACACAGAAAAATCTAACCGAAGCCCCAAAACCGTACTAGGGCCCATAAATGTGCGTTAGAAGCCCAAATAAACACAGCAGGATCCCAAGAGCACAACGGGGGCCGAAAATACAACTGACGCTCTAAAGCACACAATCTCCCAAAAAGCGACAGGACCTCAAAACATGCGTTGCAGACCTAAATAAACATACATGGAGCTCTAAAAAAATACACTGGAAGCTCTCAAGGCACGCAGGGACCGTGCTAACGCACAAGGGTCTGAAAAAAGTGGCTGGAATCACAAATGGCAAACTAGTTCCAATTTGATATTTGACGTGGTGGAATGCTTAGTATGGGCGTTCGCTGCGAAAAGTCGAGTAATTAAATCCGATCATTAATTCCCTACCTCCCACATTTTCTGGTAGTTATGAAATGCAGATTCCGCTCAGCTTTGATGCACCTGATATCTTTGCTGCTATCCTCCCAGAATGGCTGTCGAACAGAGACCCTTCCTCAGTGCTCTTTGTTGGACCCTCTGCGTCTTTCTGCGCTGTGGCCTAATGCATTTTCGAAACCCTTCCTCGTTTTAGTGTGTTGTTGCTCTTTTGGGCACCGATGATTTTTTAACGCGTCAGGGCGTTTTCGAAGATCCCGATGTCTTCATCTAACGCCCGGTGCTTTGGTTCGTGTTGGAACCATGTTGTCATTTGCGGCCCAGCCTCTTTTTCAGGCCCTGGTGCGTCCTTATGACCTCTGTGTGCCTTAAGAGCTTGTTGTGTATTTTTTAGAGGTCCAGGTATGTATATTTATGGCTGCAACGCATGTGTTAAGGCCCTATCGCTTTTTAGGAGACTATGTGCGTTTTGGAGTGCCAGTTGTATTGTCGGCCCCCGTTGTGCTCTTTGGTTCCTATTGTGTTTATTTGGGGCTTCTGACGCACATTTGTGGTGCTCTATCACGATTTTGTTGCTTTAGTGCGGTGCTTCTTAGTCCCAGCGCGATTTATCGCGCCCAGGTGCGTGGTTCTGGGGACCCAACGCCAGTTTTCTGGGTCCACGCGATTTTTGTGGATTTTTTGTTGTTGTAAAGTCCGAATCCCGGCCTGATTTTTTAGTCCCTGGCGCCACGTTTTGCATCTCACTTCGATTTTTTTAGATACGGTATGTTTTTAGTGCCATACGCAATTTGTGAAGGCATCTGGTAGCATGTTCGGTGCCCCAGAGCCATTTTCTTGAACCGGACATTTATTTCGTTGAATCCATTCTTATTTTGGAAGACTCCAGCTTGATTTTTTTTCGGATACCGATTGGGTTTTTGTGGTCACACTGTTCTTATGTTTGGGCCTAAACGCCAATTTCGTGGAGCTTCGCCGGGACTACCGACGGGAATTGTGGGTCCCGAGCGCGATATTTTAGAGTACTGATCCGAATTTGTGGGAAACGTTGTACTTAGCTGTTGCCCCAACGCGATTTTGGCGGTTCCAAGTGCACGTTTTCGAGCCTCGGAACGAATTTTCCGGGTCCCGAAGTACTTATTTGGAGACCCCTGCGCGAATTATGGTGGACCGATGCGAATTTTGGTGGCCCCAGCGCGGGTTTTCGAGTCCCGACACTATTCTTGGGAGCTTATGCCTCTCAGGATAGAGGGGGCATTTGCCCCTGTGATCTGTCACTGCGGCCACTGAAGGAGTATATTTTTGTCCCAGAGTGACATTCCGGGTAAGAATTTATTTTTCGAGTGGCTGTAACTTTTGGGGCCCGGCGCACCCTTCTAGCCCTCCAGGGTGATTTTCAAAGGCTGCGACACCATTTTTTTACATAGCCCAATGCGATCTTTTGGGCCCCGACATCATTTGCTTGGATCCCCGACGTCAGCGCGAGCTTTAGCTGCCTCGACACTATTTTTTGGTGTAAAACGTTTTTGTTTGTTTTTTTACGTCATTGTTGGGCCCTGGAGTTGGAGTGTTTTTTTTGCGTTTTTTTTTGTGTGTGTGTGTGTGTTGTGAGCGTTTTTTCAGAGTTAGATCCATTTCCGGAGTGTTTTACGTTGCTCCGGCTTCATTTGGTTTGGTCCCAATGAGACTGTTGTGGAATAGTACGACCAGTCGTGCCACTAGATTGATTTTCATGGTCCGGTCGTAAATTTTTGGTACACCCAGCCTGAGCGTGATTTCCAGGGGCCCGGTCGGATTTTTGGGTCCATATCGTAATTTTGAAACACCCCGGCACGACTTCTACCATTTCTTTGGGGCTTCTTGCAAATTATATCCCTCATCTCGCGCCATAAGTATCTCGTCTCATTTCCTAGAGCCTCTTTACCAGTTTTCAACGTCTTATGTCCTACCCTCCTCCATATTCAATGTACTCCTCTCTCGTCTGGAAGGGCCCTCTCTTACGTCCTGGGGCCCTTTGCCATGGCATGGGGCTTCCTCTCCTGTCCTAGGGCATTATCTGCCAAATTAGGGGCCTCCCGCCACGCCTCGTGGGCCTCCTCCTTTATCCTGGCAAAGCCTTGCCAGTTTTGAGGGAATCTTCAATTTTGGAAACCTCACATCCCTTCATACCTGTTACCACTCCCATCTTAAGGGCCTCCTGTCATTTTCTTGGAAATCTTTCCGGTCTTCGGGACCTCATTCAATCCTGGAGACCTACTCCTTTTTGGGAGGCCCCTCGAGTCCGACAGGGCCCTCATTTCTCTTCTAGAGACCTTTTTTCAAATTATGGGCCTCCTCTCACGTCTTGGGAACCTCTTGCTCTGCGTTTTGATTCGAACTTCGCCTATTTTAATGGTTGCATCTTATCTCCTGGTGGACTCCTCTTCTCTCCCAGGTTCCTCCTCTTCCAAATTATACACGACCTTTCCTATCTCAGTGGCCTTGTTATTTCCCGGGGACCTTTTTGGCCGCCTGGGAGCTATCTCTCTTATCCAATGGCCTTTCTCTCCAATTTTGGGGCCTCCTCGTTCATCATGGGTCGTCCTCTTTGGAATTATGTGCCTCCTGCCATGTCCCTGGATCATCCTTTTCTATCTTGGTGGAACCTTGCCCGTTTTGGTGCCTATTTTTGCGTCTCCGAAACCTCATCCCATATCCACTGGCTTTCTCTTCCGTCTTAGGGCCTCCTCTCATTTTCTGGGGCCTCCCTTCCAGTATTGGGGCCTCCGTGCCAATTGTTGGCACTCTCTTGAATTTTTTTAGCCTCATACCCTCTCCTATGCGACTCCTTTTTAAAATAATTGGACTCCTTTCACGTCTTCGAGGTCTCCTGATCTGTGTCTGGAGCCTCATTATCCTCTTAGCAGGTTGCTTTTGCGTCCTTGTCATAAATCTTCTGTTCTAGGGTACTCGTCTGCATCCAACGTGACCTCATGAAGTCAAACGTTGACTTTGTAGGTCAGGTCAAAGATCTCGCGACAATCGCGTGTTATCGATGAGCATATCGTGCGGCCACCATTGCCGCAGGATTTGTGCGGTGTGGCGTTCCAGTCCATAGCAGATGATCCGCGACGTAGCTCTCTCATGGCTACAGGAGAATGCTCATTCTAGAGCTAAGTACACCGGTATTGCCATCAAACTACGTGTTGCATTGCACGCACCAGACAGCATGCGCCCCTAAGCCCAAATAACCAACCAACCAACGTGAGTCGGTGGGGGTGTTTGTCAGGGTGCCGCCGTGCACGAAAACCGAGAGCGCCGTGGCAACGCAGTCGCCTCTCAAAGTTGCGCCACCATTTGATCCCCGGCGTGCAGCTGAGTGGACGGCCAAGTGATCGGAGTAGCGGTACTTCCAGCCGCCGTGCCTAATTCGGGTGTTACTATCGCGCGGTGGTTGGGTCCGCAATTATATTCCATTTCAGGAGAGTGAGTCTGCGACTGCAAGACGAGCATGCTGGATAGGTCATGGGGGAGCCAGTTGCTGCTGCCTTCACCGTTTTCTCTGTTGGCAACCGTCGAACGGGAGGCTCGATCTACAGAGACTAGCTCAATCGGTGCGACTATACAGAGACTAGCTCGATCGATGCAACTCTACAGAGACTAGTTCGATGGGTGCGACTATACAGAGACAAGTTCAATCGGTGTGACTATACAGAGACGAGCTCGATCGGTGCGACACAGGGCCCAACCTCGCAATACGACTCCCGTTTTTTTCAGGCCCCGTGTACGAACAGAAATTCGACGTGGCACACATAGGACGCCCATGGCCTCGCGGCGACAGTGAAGTGCACACGTGTCCCAGTGGCGAGCCAAGACCCGCGGCGACAGTGAAGTGAACACGTGTCCCAGTGGCGACCCAAGACCCGCGGCGACAGTGAAGTGAACACGTGTCCCAGTGGCGAGCCAAGACCCGCGCCGGCCGCAGCGTGCTAACGCAGCGAGACGAGCCCACCTCCAGTCGCCCAGGATGGTCCAACTCTCATTAATAGACGGAATGCGCTTTGCTCTCACTCCACGGAGCTGGGGATGTCTTATGTCATTGCCATGGCGGAGGCGTGCTGATTCCGGACACGACCGACTCGGAACTGGAGGCCGAGCTGCAGAGTCTTGTCTGGAGACACGGTGGGGGGGGGGCTGACCTGTAACCTGTGTCATTCAGTCGCTTCTAGGCACTCTACTCGAAGAGTGAGCCTGTAGGCGAACGCAACTGATATAGTAATGTTGGAGCTGAACACCATGTGCCGACTTGCTATACAAATACGCTATTGTAAACCCGAGCTTCACGGATGAATTTTTGAGAGGACAATGGCAGCCCTCCAGCCGACAATTTCTCGTCACACGAACCACCGGATTCTTTTTGTCGGAAATACGCCGGACATCCAACGAACTACTTGAACCACTGAAGGAGCTGATGCGATGATAGAGCGCTATATTCAACGCGCGATGGAGCTTCTGGACAGCTGCACAGCAGAGGCTGGACTTGAACAGCATGTGTGGCATCCCTCCTACGAGATATATATGCTTAATATGATGCCACCAGCGCAGCTCGATACAGCTACCTAAGTGCGCCCAGGTGTGTTCGAATTCGACCACGAAGAAATTGTGGGTGCTGTTCGTCGGGTCAAAGTATTGGTTCCACCAGTCAACAGGATCACTGCCTTTTACTATGAACAT
Organism: Imbricaverruca yamaguchii; assembly: GCA_034440575.1. NCBI lineage: Eukaryota > Metazoa > Arthropoda > Thecostraca > Neoverrucidae > Imbricaverruca > Imbricaverruca yamaguchii. Next base: position 680,916 of record JAOTOL010001543.1, read on the forward strand.
GCAGATTGCGACGGTCTCCGGCGATCTCTTGAATTGACTTTGCACCTTGGTCGGTGCCGGATCGTTTGGCGGTTGGCGAACCGTCTGACAAATCTTACAATTCTCTAAGCGTCTCAATTAGTGATTTTATCCTTACTGCATGTATTAAACGCAATTTTTTCACCGCGATTCAGTCGTAAGTTAAAAAGAGTGTTGAAAAAGAAAGAAGGGTGTTTAGATCAAAGCGGAATAGGAACGACCGAACTATCGATTAATGTAGGGATAGGTATGGTTTTGCTACGAATTATTGATGTATCGCATAACCCATTGTTACATTGCATGCTGAATACACATAATATGAACTGAGCGGGACAGAAGACACGAACCATAAGCAAACACCGTGATACCTTCCCAACGATTATTATGTGACTAATATACACCATGTGAACGGGTTCTGGTTCCCTGTTGCCTGATCGACCACGAGTCCAGCCCACCCAGCCATGCAGCCAGCACGCCTGCACGAACCACTCAGTAGCGATGATATATTTCCCAATAACTAATTAACTTTAAACCACGAGTCATCGGGGTCGTCCTGGTCGCTCCCGGCCGGCGTCACGAGTATGGATAGTTTTTCGTTGCGTGAAGAAGTAGTTACACCATGCCATGGGTTATATTATCGGGAGCTAATGTATATGACAGGTGGGCAGTTGCCGATATATGGTGTTTGGTATCTGAGTTGCAGCCACAGGGACAAGGCGACTAGACAGATGGTGCAGCCGCAGAGACAGGGCCGACAGGCAGATGGTGCAGCCGCAGCAGCAGGGCGGACAGGCAGATGGTGCAGCCGCAGCAGCAGGGCGGACAGGCAGACAGTGCAACCGCAGCAGCAGGGCCGACAGGCAGATGGTGCAGCCGCAGCAGCAGGGCGGATAGGCAGATGGTGCAGCCGCAGAGACAGGGCGGACAGGCAGATGGTGCAGCCGCAGCAGCAGGGCGGATAGGCAGTGGTGCAGCCGCAGAGACAGGGCCGACAGGCAGATGGTGCAGCCGCAGCAGCAGGGCGGATAGGCAGATGGTGCAGCCGCAGCAGCAGGGCGGATAGGCAGTGGTGCAGCCGCAGAGACAGGGCCGACAGGCAGATGGTGCAGCCGCAGCAGCAGGGCGGATAGGCAGATGGTGCAGCCGCAGCAGTAGGGCGGACAGGCAGATGGTGCAGCCGCAGAGACAGGGTGGATAGGCGGATGATTGTCTTGGTCCGATGTTGATACGATTAGGCCCTTAGACACGATGCGTCTAATCAGCTTTTCAGTGAAAAGAGTTACCTGGCGTTGTGTCGAATGTATACAATTGTAATGGCATGATGACTGCCAAGTGTTGCATGGCCTTGCAGTTGAACGAGATGTGTACGTTGCAGGTACAGATGTTGGAAAGGTAGTTGATTCCGTAGTTGGCTGCTGTGATCGGGGAGAGGTGAATGAATGCGACATGAGTGATGATGTTGGAAGCCGAAGTGTCTTGAACGTTTCTCATTCCCTCAGTGTGAAGCCATCGAGGATGATAGTGATATATTGTGGTTTTGCTTCAGCTGTGCTCTTTTCTGGCCCAGAGCGGCTTTACAACAGCATATCGAAATGACCGAGTTACTGCACGCCCAACAGCATGCGGTGTCGCCACACGTGCCATTGGAGTGCATCGACGCCATTGGTCACGTAGCTCCCATAACAATATTAGTTATGGACAAGTTAGTATATCGCAGGTGGCAGTGAAAACTGGGGAAGCCTTCCGCCGATGGTAGTGTCACCAGAAGAGGTGATTGAGCTGAGTTACGTCCAGCCACCATTGTGCAGTATGCACTGCTTCCCACGGCCAGGACTGGTTTGCTTCGCTTGCGTCCGCTGCTCCTGTATAATCGCAGTCTTCTAATGTGTTTTCCTTGTCAACATATACGTGTTCTGGACGATAACAAATGCACGATACGATCATAAATTTCCGCCACGCGTTTTTGCACCCCGCGTGCTAGGTTTGACCGATCGATAGGTAGCTATTTGGGCTTAAGAGCGCCTGGATCAGAATTGATCATACACGGGAGACCGATAAGTGGCAAGAAAGTACAAGTGGTTGGACGCCGTGACGTGTCTCCCTGGCATGGCTTTGCCACCGGCCAGTTTTCCTTCGGGTAATTAATAGTGGTGATGCTCATTGGTCGATAAAATAAACATTGTCTACACGTGCGCTAAAATAATGTCATGTTTAACAGATACTCTGTGTGAAAACCACCTGAAATATACACCAATTCATCAATACTGGGTGTAGATGTTCTCTTTTAGCCAGACCCACCACTTTCCGATAAAATGATTGCAAGTACAATACAAAATATTGTTGCAATATGTGTCCCTCCCTGATAAGAACAAAAAACAATACAAGTATGCAGGTTTCCTTCCATACATGTAGCGTACGGAGTCCACTGGGAACATGTGTTTGGAATGTAACTTGGGGAACATGTGTTTGGAATGTAGCTTGCTGCGTACTATAATTAAAATAAATGTAATTAAAACAATGTTGAAAAGATACAAAGATAAGAACAATAACCATCAAAGAACTTCCGTGTGTGTGTGTGTGTGTGTGTGTGTGCGTGCGTGCGTGCGTGCGTGCGTGCGTGCGTGCGTGCGTGCGTGCGTGCGTGCATGCTTGCGTGCGTCATTTATATATTCAAGCGTGACTTCTTCATACTGCTTACTTATTCTACGCTCCTGCTAATTAAGTCTATAAACGTCCCACGGCTGCATGCAGAACATAGGGGCGCGAATTCCTTCGCGCTACCTGGTATAGGGAAGCAATCGGCCGACGGGCCGACACCCACCGCTGTGCGGCTACAGGGAAATATGTACCTTCGGGACAGACACGCGGGCTGCACATGACCTTCCGCTGACACACCCTTCTAAACCCCAACAGTCGATAAGCACGCACTGAAGCACAAGCAGGCAATGCAATGCTTGCACGTAGCCTACCATTACTCTGTCGAGCACTGTCGTCACTGCAAAAATTCAGCCTGTCAAGGTCTGCCGTCAGTCTGTCAGGGTCTGCTATCAGCCTGTCAGGGTCTGCTGTCAGCTTGTCAGGGTCTGCCGTCAGTCTGTCAGGGTCTGTTGTCAGTCTGTCATGGTCTGCCGTCAGTCTGTCATAGTCTGCCGTCTGTCTGTCATGGTCTGCTGTCAGACCCTGACAACCTGATATACTGTCAACTTCTGCTGCCAGTATATCAGGTTCCGTTGTCGGTTTGTCAGCCACTGTAGATGTCCCTTAACATGACGGCTGGTCACCAAATGGATGGTCCGCATGTAAACGATAGTGCATTTTGTGTCATTTCATGTATTGAATCGTGTGTTCATTTTTGTAGTTTTTTTCTTGTGAACTTCACTGCTCGTGTCCACAACCACTGCATATAATCACTGTAGACAACTATAAAAGCATATTAACACCCTGTAGCATATAAAATACCTTCACTTGCAGCTATACGCGGTGAGAGGGATGCGTGTCCATAATCACGCTATGATCTGAATGCTGTGGCATATGTTTGAAAGTAGTTATTTGGCACTCCGTCGGTACCGGATGTGGCCTGTTGATAAGTTCACTCATTTGTTCCATGGACAAATAACAACGGTAGCCCCAGCTAATTGCTGTTCGAGCTCAAGAGTAAACCGGCGGTGGTGTCACATGCCGCCCATCTCTGAAGACAAGTACAATGCAGCCCACCTTAAATATGTAGCGGCTTGAGTGGCTACGTTTACTGACGTGTCCGTTGGCGAGAGCTCCAAAGATCCGTCGAGCTTGTTGGCACTTGTATACGGCGGCAATAACGAATACCACAGGGTGAAGGTACCAGAGAGAGAGAGAGAGAGAGAGAGAGAGAGAGAGAGAGAGAGAGAGAGAGAGAGAGAGAGAGAGAGAGAGAGAGAGAGAGAGAGAGAGAGAGAGAGAGAGAGAGAGAGATAGAGAGAGAGAGAGAGAGAGAGAGAGAGAGAGAGAGAGAGAGAGAGAGAGAGAGAGAGAGAGAGAGAGAGAGAGAGATAGAGATAGAGAGAGAGATAGAGAGAGAGATAGAGATAGATAGAGAGATAGAGATAGAGATAGATAGAGATAGAGATAGATAGATAGAGATAGAGATAGAGATAGAGATAGAGATAGAGATAGAGATAGAGATAGAGATAGAGATAGAGATAGAGATAGAGATAGAGATAGAGATAGAGAGAGAGATAGAGATAGAGATAGAGATAGAGATAGAGATAGAGATAGAGATAGAGATAGAGATAGAGATAGAGATAGAGAGAGAGAGAGAGAGAGAGAGAGAGAGAGAGAGAGAGAGAGAGAGAGAGAGAGAGAGAGAGAGAGAGAGAGAGAGAGAGAGAGAGAGAGAGAGAGAGAGAGAGAGAGAGAGAGAGAGAGAGAGAGAGAGAGAGAGAGAGAGAGAGAGAGAGAGAGAGAGAGAGAGAGAGAGAGAGAGAGAGAGAGAGAGAGAGAGAGAGAGAGAGAGAGAGAGAGAGAGAGAGAGAGAGAGAGAGAGAGAGAGAGAGAGAGAGAGAGAGAGAGAGAGCAGTTTACATGGCACGTTATATGCGGTAACAGCCGACGCGTCAGAGTGCTGTTCCGTTGCAGAGGCCCGCACACATGCGCAATGACCTGGGCGAGGTCACGGGCGATACTAGCCAGTTGCCGGGCGTCTCGGCGCACGCGCATAGTAATGGTCGTTGCGCGACTCATGTGCTGTCAGAGCACGAGTTACTACAAATACATCTTTGAAAATGTGACTGAAAAATTGAATTAAATGCATCAGAACAGCAACCATTTATACTCACCAATTGGCACCTCACCGATAGGTAAGAGCATTATCATATCTGTAGCCAAGCACCCTTCCGTGTGCACCAGGTCCGGTCCGGTCCTGTACGAGGAAGTCATCGAATGTGTTTCACAAGTTCCAGATGACGCAGTGGCGATGCTTTTCAGCTGTTGTTCTCCCTTGGACCCCGTGGGCTTAATACTAAATTCACGAACTGTGGTGATGCTGAAATAGACATCACACGTGTGATACTCCCACCCGCAGTGGCGCTCCCACATAAAATGCTGAACAAACAAGCCGGTGCGCGCGGCATCTTCATGCTGGGAATCCGGACGGGACTTGGATTCCAAGGCCTCTCCGAATGCTAGGCTTTAGTGTACACCGGCTGGATTGTTTCACTGCGGCATGTGCGTTGCCGCCACTGTCAATCACGTGACGGCCACCTTGTGACACAGGCGCTGCCATACCGATGGAGCCGCACGAGGCGGCGCAGGCCATCTTCCCGACGATGGCGCGCCCGCTGCAGAAGTACTTGCGCGTCACGCGCCAGCAGCCGCGCCATACGATGGAGGCGATCCTGGCGCACCTGGCGCAGTGTCTGGCGCACGACGCGTCGCCACGCGCCTTCCTGGAGCGGTACGTGTCGGCGGCGCCGGTACTGCAGGCGGAGCGCGACTGGCGCGCCGTGCAGAGCTGGGCGCTGGTGTGCGACACGCTGCTGTCGCGGCCGCTGGCCGACGGCGCCGTCTTCCAGCTGCGACAACACGACGTCAGCCTGCTCTGCACCGTCACGCGACTGCCGCACCTCAACATCACCGAGGAGATCATCGACCCCAAGAGCAACAAGTTCGTGCTCAGGCTCAATAGCGAGACGTCCGTGTAGGGGGCCTGGGCAAGAGGGATGGAGTCTGGCATGTGGATGGGGGGGGGGAGGAAGGGGCGTCTGCCGGGGGAGAGGAGTCTGTTCAGACGGAGCTGGTCTTCCTGACCGTGTTCAGCCATGTTGCCGCTACATGCGCCTTTGGAATCCTAGGAGAGCAGACGATGAAGACAGCAAGCGTACCCAAACTGTCATTTCATTGCGGCGGTGTTTTAGGAACTTTGTCGATCACTTCCGTATCATTCGATGTCTAGTCGTCCGCCGTAGCCTGCATGCCGTTTCCATCCAACCCAACCCACCCGACGTATGTTGCTTCACTATAGTACTGCGTAGGCCTTGCTCCTTCAGCTTGTCAAGCTTCATCATGTCGATCCGTACTGCGTATCCCGGGCGACACGCTGGTACAAGAGGCTCCATGAGGGTAAGGGTGGGGTGGGATTGTGTCGTGTTGTAGCACAGTGGTGTGTGTCGATCTATTTATGCAAGTCTGCTGAGCGAGTTATGTACCAGTCTTCACGTCGCGCGAGATGTGCTTGCGGTGCAGCTGAGACTTACTGTGCGGCTACGTGCGCAGGGTGTTGCCGTATCTACTGTGAATGCTTGTTTATCAGTTGTTGTGTGTCAGCTCATAACATTTTCACGCCACTCGTTGGTCACGACATATCATGTCAGCGTCCCAGCCCGCTCACGCACGCGCGCGAGGGGGGCTGCACGGCATACAGAGTGGTCGGTGCTGCGACCAGTCGCCGCGAATTGTGTCCCGGAGCGATCCAAGCACCGCAGCTAAGCACATTCCATCGAAGCGGACGGTGGAGCGATGTACTCGTTCGTACCATCAGCGCAGTGCGCTCACACGATCGCCACCTGTCCCGAGGCCCACCACGGCACGCCAGGCGTCGCTGGTCCAACCGCCATCCGCCGCTCATGGTGGCGAGACTGGACCCATCGTTGGATTCATCACTGTGCAGAATCGAGACGTCAGGCGCTCAGCATGGACGTACCACTGCGATGTAAGAGATGCACCGACGGTACCTTACGTGGCGCGCACTTAAATGGGCGCATGAAAGCCGCATCATTTTTACACTGAATGCAGGGGTGTTCGTACGATGGACGCGGACGCTCGGTTTATTACCTGTGCAGATGCTATGATTTACTCCTCGCAGTGCGTGCAAAGGACGTGCATTTTTGTACGCGAACATCCGTATATTGACGTCGATTTGTACAAATACAATGGATGAATTGACCTACAGCAAAGCCACCGCCACTGGAATATCACCGAATCAGAGTTACGCATGGTCACACGATCGTCAACAAACCACACGTCGTGCACTCGACCAGTTGACAAACCGGCCACACACCGGACACACCGGGCAGACAGACGGCGCTTGGGCGAGGCACCGTTCACCTCCGCCTCGGAGCATTACACGGCGCTGCATCACAGCCGATATCGCACCGATCCCGCCTAACCTACCGAGATGACCTCGACAGCGGCGCGCCAGTTCCGTCGACACCGACGCAACCCCCAGTCGCCAGGGACACTGCGGCGCTGAACAGCCACGGCCATCGATAGCGCGCGCGTCCGACCACCAGCCGTCGGGCATCACACACCGCGGGCCATGGCCGTGGGCTCCACTTCCCTGTGCGGCACTGGGCACTCACGCGGCAACACAGTCGCTGTCAGTGGAGGGGGGTCACTAGTGGGGAGCCCGTCGGACCCCGCAAACACGCTGACGTGTGGGACGGCAGCGGACGGGGAACTCCCAGGCGTGGGGTTATCGCATCGTAAGCGCACACAACAGTCAAAGGTCAGCGATGGTGCCGGGGGCGGCGGCGGCGGCGGCGGCGGCGGCGGCGGCGGCGGCGGCGGCGGCGGCGGCGGCGGCGGCGGCGGCGGCGGCGGCGGCGGCGGCGGCGGCGGCGGCGGCGGCAGCAGCAGCAGCAACCCGCCTCCGCCACCAGCACGCGACGGCCACATGGCTACACATCACACAGAGCCACGTGGAATATTCAAGGCAGCGAGCACAGCTTCCGATTGGAGCTCAGTCACAAGTGTCAGACAGATAAGGCATGTTCAGATAAGGCAGTCAAGGTAGTGGGTGAGAGCTGATCTAGATCATTGGAAAGTGACACAGCTGTGGTTGCGGTTGCAGGACTCTGAAGGTGCTTAGGTCAGACGAAAAACACCTCACGGTGCACTGGTTCCGCAGCTAAGCAGCAGCCAGATCTGTACAATGAACTATGTTTCCAGCTAGGAAGCAGCAGATCTCACATGACCTGCTGTGCTTCAACACAGGTCTTGCCTGCTGTCCCACAAACAAAAAACCGCCAAAAACGTCATCTACTCACATGAATATGTGTGCTGTCTGGATTAATAGGCACATAACTTAATAGTGGAATACATCCAAGTGAGAAGCTATGCAGTGGCAACACGCAAAAGTACCAATATAGAGGCAGGCTACAAGAACCATAGAGCACAGCTCCCTTCAAGTATGCTAACATACCGAACACACATGGACACATCCACAATTCATCACAACATTCAACCGTCCATGCTTGCACTCCCTCTTCTCGCTGCAGTGTCGATACGTATTATAAGTACTAAGCGTATGGAAACGGGCTAGATGGTCCAGAAGCCGACCGATGGACGCTCGACGGCCAGGCAACGTACTTTGGTTTTCGGGCGCGGCGGACAGATGTCAGCAGCGGTCACGTGAGTGATGATTCCGCTTGACCGATGGCCGTGGACGGCGGAGGAGGCGGGGGCGGAGGCGGGGGCGGATGTGGGGGCCGAGGCGGACACTCTCGCCACAGCCGCCGAATCCGTGGACAAGGCCTGCTGGCGTCAAACGCGTCCACCACGATCTGCTCGGTGCCCTTGATCTCGGCCCGACAGAACGGACAGCCCTGGCCCTCAGAATCCTGCAACACGACCGCCGGTCACCATCACCGGTTGCTATCCAACCAGTCCTGCTTCTAATCCGCTTCATCGTGACCCCCAAACCGCCCACAACGTCATCTCCAACCCATCCGGCCTTTTAACACGCGCCCTGGAGGGCCTCTGAAAATTACGTGCATTGGAGGGGATGGTGGCAGATTACCCCCCCCCCCCCAAGATCTCTGCTCCTTTTAAAGCTGGAATAACGCAATTGTCTGGGTGGATGGGTACGGTAATCAACTCTATTGTGTGAAAATTTCATGACCGTATGTCAATATGTTCAAGGTCAAATGAGGTCGCATGCCACAATTTGCTTATTCTGTGTGGCTTGGCTGGTCATTGTTAAGGATCGCTGTAATTCTGTTTAAATGCTCTAAAATGGGCATCAACGATGTTTCTGACGTGACTAATGATGCAATACAGATGCTAGACCCGGAATTTAACCTCAGATCACCCAAATAGCAGCACTTTATCAGGTCAGCTACCTGTTCCAGCTACCGGAACCGGGCCGCCCGCCCGACTGCTCCGTCGGGCGGCTCGACGCAATCGGCAGGTTCACAATGACAACAATAATTTTCAGGATGAATAGAGTAACATACAATGCGACATCAATCGCATGGTAGTCATTTGCATTTACAACATTCTAATTTACCAAGTTTCGTTTTATTAACCTGTAATGAATTTGGCCTGACTTGGCCTCGGTTACCGAATATGACCTTGAAACTATATAGCAAAACAATATACATTAAATAAGTCGCTAGTGTTGCCAAGAACATTTCCCCTCTGCCGATATACGGGAAGCGCATCAGTGCCGATTTCTGTGGTCTGACGCTAGGAAATGTTGACTTCAACAGCCTCCAACTCGAAAAATTGCGTATATCGACCGACAAAATCGGTAGTTTTGTACGAAAAACCGGAGTGGTGGACGGATATCGCCACGACCCCTACAGTGCGCGTGTTAACAGATTCGCCAAATTGCTCACATGACCATCTTTGTCACCATCCCACATGGTAGTGTAGACGAGAAAAAAAGTGATCGGGAAGGGGAAACTAAGAGAGATTGCAGCCTCATGCCATCTTTACAAACACAGCGTATGGTCGCACCACACTGGGTGGCTGATACCCATTATATCACCGGCTAATCCTACCTCGTCCAGTCAGACCATCCTACCTTGTTCAGTCGTCTCGTTCTAACTCGCCTCGCCGACTCGTCCTGCCCAGTCTGGTAGACTCGTCCTATCTCGTCCATTTGGGCCCTCCCCATCGTTTCCTCGTCTCACCTCGCCCATTTGACCCGTGCCTCCCGGTCTTGTCAACCACAACTGAACCGGGGCCACAATTGAACCGGGGTAAGGCTATCTGTCCGCTATTACCTCAATGCTACCTCCAGAACTTCGGGGAGAGGCGCAGTCTCCACGTTATCTGTATGTTTCGGTGGACACTGTGACTGATATCGACACTACCCGTCTGGTCCGCAGAAGAGACTCAGCCTCACCTGCCAGGAGCTGAGGCAGGGAGTGCAGAGCAGGTGGCCACACGGCTCGATCTTGATGTCCTTGTCGTTCTCGGCGCAGATCTTGCAGAGCTGGAACGTGCTGCCCATGTCACAGTACAGCTCGTACTGCTCCAGCGTGACCTGCGGTGACGCGAACGCTAAGCACACAACCACAGTGCATGACATGTGCTCAAGTCTGAGTTGCACTGACCTCGTGACGGCTGAGAGAACATGGGTGTTATGCTAGGTCAGGCCGGGTCACAGCAGTTTGAAATGGATCAATACGATAGCATGCCAGAGAGCACATTGAACTATTCATACAAAGCCCGTACTCACGCACAGTCTGATGCAGCAAGACCAGCGTATTGGCCACAAATTCTTTAATTTGTACCTAGCACGGACTAGCTTTTTCCACACCCAGATTATCTCCCGGTTAAAAGAACAATTATCATTCAGTCGCAAGTTGCGCTTAATGGTCAAGACCGGCAACACATAGGTGAACATGCCAACCTCATGGACGAAATGTGACAGGCTTGGATATCGGCTCGACAAACAGCAGTAGGCACAGCCGAGTCTGACCAGAATGCATGTCACACACCGACCCGCGTCAACAATGCCCACCGTGATGTGGTCTTCGGGCGTCGCTTGCACCGCCCATGACAGATCAGGGTTTTCGTTCTTCCCGTCCGGATACAAGTAACTGAAAGCGCAAGACACCAAAGCCGTGATGCATTTGTAGTGGGAATGGGTGCAACATACCACTTCCCAAATACCGAACTCGCGTTATTTCCCATCAAATGTTAACATCCTGTCATATATGTCCGCCTATGCAGTCTATGTTTCGCGCTTAAACATTGCGCTTACAAAGCATAAAGTCGTGAAGTACTAAGGCTTAATAACAGCCACAAGGGGTCCATCTGGGTTAAGCCTATACGGCGAAGACTAAATGTCTAAGCCTCATATGCTCCACCTACGACAATAAAATAACCATTAGACTATAAAAAAGACACTGAAAAACCGTTATCGAAACTACATGCTGATATCCATTCAGTATATGTAGCCTTATTCATTCGTACTCGAGCGTCATGCGTGATGGTCACACACGCGAGGCATGCGTAGAATTGTATTCATTTATATGACATTGAATAAACAAATACACACACACACGCACACGCACACGCACACGCACGCACGCACACGCACACACACGCACGCACACGCACGCACGCGCACGCACACACACACACACACACACACACACACACACACACACACACACACACACACACACACACACACACACACACACACACACACACACACACACACACACACACACACACACACACACACACACACACACACACACACACACACACACACACACATATATATATATATATATATGTATATATACATATATATATAATACATATATGTCAGACATTATATATTATCTTGTAACTTACCGATATCAATCCCACCTTCTTCACCCAATTGTCATCTCCCCATTGCACATATTTACAATACACATACACAGTGCAGTGTTCTATACCCCGACACAACGAAACAATCAGCTATTGTGTTTTATGGAGGCCATAGCAGCCTGGAAATTATTATGAATAGCACAGTCCACAAGTTCCAACATCATATTGCACTGGTTTGTTCTTTATATCGCACACCTAATGAAAACCGATTATGTTAACCATGAGTGCGTCAGAAACAATAGCGGCACGCTCGCACAACTCAATCAGGCACGAGGACTCCAAAATAACTATGGTAGGTCTCTAAGCGGGACTTATGTTTGTTTGAGCCAATGTACACTTGAGCAGGCTTACAAAAGCCGCTGTGGCCGGGACTGCTGTGGACGATAAAACAATATTGCGGATGCTCAATAGGGTCATTCATACCTTGTAACTTTTCCGCTCATAAATACGCCCCATGCATAGCTCCAAGAAGCTGAAACCTCTCAGGTTATGATGATCTTTCTACTCATATGTAAAACGAGTGTAAATCTAAAATTGAAAAGAAGCCACCGCTGACCTTGTAAACCGAAAAGAAGCCACCTGTGACCAATGAGTATTCAAACATAGATGCAATCATAAGAAATATGGGACACACTTCATCACATTTTGCAGTTCAACTCCTTGACCATACTTAGTGTTTGATTTGCATTTTGGAGCACTTCGACCAGATGTGAACTTCAAGCGCCAATAATTATTCATAAACGCACTGGCTCTGCAGCTGACCCAAAGATGTAGTGTGTGCCACGGATTACGTAGCATAGCAATCTCATATGCTGCCGCATAGAAAATAACGACAAAATGTATCCCCGAGACACAAAACATGCTGCATGGGCTATTGGGCTATATATTCAATTGCACGGATTCCACCGTAACATCCCTTTGAGTTCAGTGGATATCTGGTACACAAGTTGCCACGAGAAGAACGTTTTACAGTATCAAATCTACAATTCCCAGACTCTATCTCGGACAAAAAGCGTAGAAGCCAAATGAAAGCCATGGAGCACACGAAGCCCACTCGGGGTGTTTCAATGCGTGGCGATTGTATCACTTTGTCGTTGACAACAACATAATCACATCCAAGTTAATGCACTCATGGTTCATCGCAACGATATCACGAGGTCGCCTGAGAGCCACATCGTAGTTTGCGTGGCGGCCGACTCGGCTGTTGTCACAGCGTGGGCCGGTGTCGTGGCCGGTGGCCGTGGCGCCGCGCTTACAATCGCTCTCTGTATCCGTCGAGCAGCGCCTGGCAGAGGCTCTTGTTCTGCGGGATCGTCTGCAGGATGCTGCCGTCCGGGGTGACGTAGCCGACCGCCCACTGGCCGAGCCGCGTGCAGCTCAGTCGAAACACGTAACTGGCGGTGCAACGGTCACAGACCCGTCACAGACGGTCATCTGAGCCCACCAACAGCAACGCTAGTCACATACTGACATCTGGGCCCGCCAACAGCAATACGTGTCACATACAGTCATCTGCGTCGCCAACGGCAACACCAGTCACGTACAGTCATCTTAGCCTACCAATGGCAACACCCATCACATACAGTCATCTGGGCCCACCAATGGCAACATCCGTCACAGACGGCCATTTGTACTCGCCAACAGCAATACCCATCATAGACAGCCATCTGGGCTCACCAATGATATATGCCGTCATCTGGGCTCACCAATGACATGCTGTCATCTGGGCCCAGCAATGACATAGATGGTCATCTGGGTCCAGAAATGACACATACGGTCGTCTAGACTAAACAATGATACTGACGGTTATCTTGGCTCACCAACAACACAGACGGTCAGGTGGCGGTCACACATGGCACAGACGGTCATCTAGTCACACATGGCACAGACGATCATCTAGAGTCATTAATGGCACAACAGACGGTCATCTCGAGTAGCACGTGGCACAACAGATGGTCGTCTGGAGTCACACATGGTGGTGGTGGATTGGAATTTTGGGGCGCGTCGACATCTAGGGTCATTTTGCGCCTATAACTAGAGTCACACATGGTACAACATACGGTCACTAGAGTTGCTAATGGCACAACAGATGGTCATCTGGGGTGGCATTTATACAGCCAATGGTCATGAGACAAAACCTGTACAACCAGTGATCCCCTGGAGAACAGCCGCTGTCCTCCAGCAAATCCAGCCTCTGCTGGGTAAACCTGGCTAAAACGTGTCCCGATCTGACACTCTCATGTAGCCGATAGTAGTCACTCAATCTGAGAGGGGTAGCTGGATGAACATGAACAATCAGGAGCAGGGTTGGAAGCGCGTCGTTGTCCTGAATGCTTGTCAGCTGGAGCGGTATCATCTCCGGGGAAGCTTATACTCCTTTTTCGGCACAAGATGAATGCAGTTCTTCAAAACTAACTACTAACTCGCTGCTGTTTGATAAACACACCCAAACCGACTGGACTGCATACAATAACGGACAAAGAACATATGGTCTGATCCTCTTCGACCCTCAATACTCCAAACACAGGATTCCAAAACACAACTCAAACCCTGATCAGGAGAGCGCCCCGCCAATCGGGTAACCGTCAAGTGGCTGGGCCAGAGCTGGCCACATACGGCAGAGGTGCCGGATGGTGGTAGTGGTGTCACCACATGCTTCACGCCACAACACCACACACTCCCGGAGTAGACATCTCACAAGACCACCACACACTCCCGGAGTGGCCATCTCACAAGTCCGCCACACAATCTCGGAGTAGACATCCCACAAGACCACCACACACTCCCGGAGTTGACATCTCACAGGACTGACACAATACCCCGGAGTGGTCATCCCACAATACTACCACACAACACTCCCAGAGTAGTCACCCCACAAGACCACCACACACTCTCGGAGTGTGTACTGTGCACTTCGCCACACATCAGCTGTGCAATTGATCAGCTGCTCGATCATATCCATGCATACAGACTGGTCATCCGAGACGGAAAGGCTTTAGGGCGCATCGATCATGTTGATCATATAGCGAGACGGAAAGGCAGCACATCGAACACAAACACTACTGGTGCGATACAATGCGATACACTGATACAATTATTCCGCAGATTTCACTGTGTGGGACGTTGCATATTCCGTGGGTGCAATCCGGAGAGCGTTCTGGCAAGTCTCGCGTCGGATACGAGTTACGTCAGCCATCTATGTCGCTATTTTCGAACTTCCAAAATTAGCTGACAAAACCGTATACCTGGCCGTTGGCCGCATACAAGATGGAGAAATTCTGCTCAACTCGGCCCAACCGCATTCCCTTTACAAACTTACCTACGAGTCTCCCATACCTATCATGGTCTGATCACCATGTCTCATGAGCATTGTCATCTTGCACACCACAAAGGACGGCTTATTACAGTTCCCGCGTTACTCGCGGAATCCACGAAATCTAGGCGCGGATTTCGTGAGGAATGAACAGAGAACGATAGATGACTTCAGAGTCCGCAAAATACGCGGATGGAATGCGACAAAGAACGCGACCTACATCACGTCGCCAGGACGCACCGGCAGCACACGGAGCGCCTGCCGTCGCTGCGCCGTCCAACGGGCTGCCAGGTGCGCGACATACATACCTGCCAGCCTTGTCTTTGTAGTTGAGGAGGCGCGCCTTGACTTCGTCGTAGGTGAGGAACGCCACGTAGCCGGGGTGCGTGACGGCCAGGATCTGCCAGTTCTTCAGCAGTGTCGTCCACGGCTGGAACAGTCTGCAGCAGACATACGTGTCAGTCGGCGATGTATCGTCCTGCCAGTAGTCAGAAGTGTCAGTCGGCGTATGTGCCGTCCTGCCAGCAGACAGAAGTGTCAGTCGGCGATGTATCGTCCTGCCAGCAGACAGAAGTGTCAGTCGGTGTATGTGCCGTCCTGCCAGCAGACAGAAGTGTCAGTCGGCGTATGTGCCGTCCTGCCAGCAGACAGAAGTGTCAGTCGGCGATGTATCGTCCTGCCAGCAGACAGAAGTGTCAGTCGGTGTATGTGCCGTCCTGCCAGCAGACAGAAGTGTCAGTCGGCGTATGTGCCGTCCTGCCAGCAGACAGAAGTGTCAGTCGGCGATGTATCGTCCTGCCAGTAGTCAGAAGTGTCAGTCGGCGTATGTGCCGTCCTGCCAGCAGAGAAGTGTCAGTGGCACAGAAGTGTCAGTCGGCGATGTATCGTCGGCTGTATCGTCCTGGCCAGCAGACAGAAGTGTCAGTCGGTGTATGTGCCGTCCTGCCAGCAGACAGAAGTGTCAATCGGCGATGTATCGTCCTGCCAGCAGACAGAAGTGTCAGTCGGTGTATGTGCCGTCCTGCCAGCAGACAGAAGTGTCAGTCGGCGTATGTGCCGTCCTGCCAGCAGACAGAAGTGTCAGTCGGCGATGTATCGTCCTGCCAGCAGACAGAAGTGTCAGTCGGTGTATGTGCCGTCCTGCCAGCAGACAGAAGTGTCAGTCGGTGTATGTGCCGCCCTGCCAGCGGCATCGACCATGGCCGGAGTAGGCATATGTACTGAATGGGAAGGGGCGATTATTTTGGCCGACGGCGGAGCCCGAACGAATCTACTTCCATGTTTTACGACATCGGCTCCGGAGATCTCCATATCAGTGAACTGACCTGACACGGACTTCAACTTGAAACACATTACATGACATAGTTTGCCATTATGCATATTCCAACTTACATATGGGAATTGATCACACAATTACATACAGAGGAAAGCAGCTCCCAGTAAAAGTATCCGTGTGGCACCGTAACCTGACCAGAGGCCATCCCTTTGCATCCGAGTTCATTTTCCTTTATCATTTGTCTATACCGGCACGCTTCACCTTTGATTATATTTCTTAAAATTTGCCCATGGTATACATTTCAAGGTGCGGCTAAGAACCGCATTGGGGCGAGTGTGTCGGAAGTTTGAACGCGCCCTTGCTTCGCGATATTAGTAGATTAGACCTCAATTATTTTTGCACGACTTGCGCTGACCAATCATAGAAAGGCGTGCCAAATTTCATAAAGATATCTGAAGGATTTACAAGTTAACTAAGACAAAAAAAACTTGGCGAGGCGTCAAATTTTCCATACACACCACCACACAGACAGACACAGACAGACACACACAGACAGACAGACATACACAGACAGACATACACAGACAGACAGACAGACAGAAACAGACAGACAGACACAGACAGACAGACAGACACAGACAGACAGACACAGACAGACACAGACACAGACAGACAGACACAGACAGACAGACACAGACAGACAGACACAGACAGACAGACACAGACAGACACAGACAGACACAGACAGACAGACACAGACAGACAGACACAGACAGACAGACACAGACAGACAGACACAGACAGACAGACACAGACAGACAGACACAGACAGACACAGACAGACACAGACAGACAGACACAGACAGACAGACACAGACAGACAGACATACATACATACAGACACAGACAGACAGACACAGACATACAGACACAGACAGAGAGACACAGACAGACAGACAGACAGACACAGACAGACACAGACAGACACAGACATACACAGACACCGACATACATAGACAGACGCAGACAGACACAGACACAGATACAGACAGACACAGACAGACACAGACACAGACAGACACAGACAGACACAGACAGACACAGACAGACACAGACAGACACAGACACAGACACAGACAGACACAGACATACACAGACACATACACAGACAGACATACACAGACATACACATACACAGACAGACACAGACACACACAGACAGACAGACACAGACATACAGACACAGACAGACAGACAGACAGACACACAGACACAGACATACAGACACAGACAGACAGACACAGACAGACAGACACAGACATACACACAGACAGACAGACACAGACAGACAGACACAGACAGACAGACACAGACAGACAGACACAGACAGACAGACAGACAGACAGACACAGACAGACACAGACAGACAGACACAGACAGACAGACAGACACAGACAGACAGACACAGACAGACAGACACAGACAGACACAGACAGACAGACACACAGACAGACACAGACAGACAGACAAAGACAGACAGACAGACACAGACAGACAGACACAGACAGACAGACACAGACAGACAGCACAGACAGACAGACACAGACATACAGACAGACACAGACATACAGACACAGACAGACACAGACAGACAGACACAGACAGACAGACACATACAGACACAGACAGACAGACACAGACACAGACAGACAGACACACACATACAGACACAGACAGACACAGACAGACAGACACAGACATACACAGACAGACACAGACAGACACAGACACAGACAGACAGACACAGACACAGACAGACAGACACAGACAGACAGACACAGACAGACACAGACAGACACAGACAGACAGACACAGACAGACACACACAGACAGACAGACACAGACAGACAGACACAGACATACAGACACAGACATACAGACACAGACAGACAGACACAGACAGACAGACAGACACATACAGACACAGACAGACAGACGACAGACAGACAGACAGACAGACACAGACAGACAGACACAGACAGACAGACAGACAGACAGACACAGACAGACAGACAGACACAGACACAGACAGACAGACAGACAGACAGACAGACACAGACAGACAGACAGACATACAGACACATACAGACAGACACAGACAGACAGACACAGACAGACACAGACAGACAGACACAGACAGACAGACACAGACATACAGACACAGACAGACACAGACAGACAGACACAGACAGACATACACAGACATACAGACAGACACAGACAGACAGACACAGACAGACAGACACAGACAGACAGACACAGACATACAGACACAGACAGACAGACACAGACATACAGACACAGACAGACAGACACAGACATACACAGACAGACAGACAGACAGACAGACAGACACAGACAGACAGACACAGACAGACATACACAGACAGACAGACACAGACAGACATACAGACAGACACAGACAGACACAGACAGACACAGACAGACAGACACAGACAGACACAGACAGACACAGACAGACACAGACAGACAGACAGACACAGACACAGACAGACACAGACAGACACAGACACAGACAGACACAGACAGACACAGACAGACACAGACAGACACAGACAGAGACAGACAGAGACAGACACAGACAGAGACAGACACAGACAGACAGAGACAGACAGACAGACAGAGACAGACACAGACAGACAGCACAGACAGACAGACACAGACAGAGACAGACACAGACACAGACAGACAGACACAGACACATACAGACACAGACAGACACAGACAGACAGAGACAGACACAGACATAGACAGACACAGACAGAGACAGACACAGACAGAGACAGACATAGACAGACACAGACAGAGACAGACAGACACAGACAGAGACAGACACAGACAGACAGACACAGACACAGACAGAGACAGACAGAGACAGAGACAGACACAGACAGAGACAGACACAGACAGAGACAGACACAGACAGACACAGATAGAGACAGACACAGACAGATACAGACACAGACAGAGACAGACAGACACAGACAGACACAGACACAGACAGAGACAGACACAGACAGAGACAGACAGACAGACAGACACAGACAGACACAGACAGACAGACACAGACACAGACAGAGACAGACACAGACAGACACAGACACAGACAGACACAGACAGAGACAGACACAGACACAGACAGACACAGACAGAGACAGACACAGACAGAGACAGACACAGACACAGACAGACACAGACAGACACAGACAGACACAGACAGAGACAGACACAGACAGAGACAGACAGAGACAGACACAGACAGAGACATACACAGACAGACACAGACAGAGACAGACACAGACACAGACAGACAGAGACAGACACAGACAGACACAGACAGACACAGACAGACAGACAGACACAGACACAGACAACAGACAGACACAGACAGACAGACAGACAGACAGACACATACAGACAGACACAGACAGACACAGACACAGACAGACACAGACAGACACAGACAGACAGACAGACACAGACAGACACAGACACAGACAATAAAGTATGCAGCAGACCCAGCTGAGTATATGATCGGGGGCAAGCCGCCACCCCGTCTGAGTATCGAAATGGGCGAGTAGAGTTCTGAGACGTATAATGGGAGCACATGGCATCGCCAGCGTTGCCACATCGGCTTGATGCTGACGTTTACTGGGTGCCAGCATATTTCAAACTAAGTTCTGCAAATGCAAAATGACTGAGGGTGCATCATTGAAGAAGAACCTTAGGTTCGTTTACGAAGCATTCAACCGCTCTGTCACATAGCATCGCCAGCTTCTCACGTCGGAGGGTACTTACGGTTTCACTCCTGACGATGGCCCCTGGCCGAAACGTTGAGTCATTTAGCATAATCCCTAACGCTACTTTTGATGTAAACTGAGCACCTCCTGGTATATTGAGGGTCGTACATTTGGTCTCACGCAATGCACTTACGGTTTCTTTCTAATTCATCCGATTTGATCCACAATTCATCCGATTTTGGTCCACAATTCATCAGCAGCAATTGTGGAATTCAACACAGGCATTTGTGAAGAAGAAAAAAATTCGCATGCACATTCATTGGTCAAACGAGAACATTTTGCACCAGAACAAGTTCAGATAATCCACAGCATATCGTTCACGAGGATCCCTAACCTTCACCGGGAGCTTCTCACGGTTCGCTGAGGATCCCACCCCGGTACCGACAACTCAGCAGCACCACAGTGATTATCCCGCTCCTCCCCTTCCTCCACGGTGAGCGAACGCCTTGCATAGCAGCCTAACTGCATGCAACTACTGAATATCGGCACCACCGAAAGCCCAATTATCGCCCGTCCCTTATGCGTCATCGTCATAACGGTCCGGCAGGAAATGACGACCGGAAACATTGTCGAGTGGATGATCGACACCAGTGTAGATCTGGTGGCCAGACCCCCGCCGTCGCCGACGCGTCAGCACTGAGCAGGCCTCACGACCATGCGGCACCGGCGCGTAATCGGCCGTACTCGCTGGAATCCCAGAACGGGGTCGCCGGCCGACAGGTACCGACGCCACCGCCGCAGAGGGCGCACGGCCGGCTAATGGCGCCGACTGTCCGGGCGCGCTGCCCGCGACGGCCAACCGTGGGACACTCGACTGCACACCGAGCTCAGGCCTGCACTACGCCTGCCGAACGCGGTCACCCGACTGACCTCGCGGTCACCACCGACCTCCGTCAGTAGCTCCGGTCGCTGTACATCACAGCAGCCGACACCCGGCCCGGCTGTGTAGGCAAGACCCGCTGTACAACATAGCAGCCGACACCCTGCCAAGTGGTGAAGGCCAGACACGCTGTGCAACACAGCAGCCGCCACCCTGTCAGGCTGTAAAGGCCAACCATGGAGGCCAGACCCGCTATACAACACAGCAGCTGCCACCCTGTCGGGCCACGAAGGCCGGACCCGCTATATAGCACAGCAGCCGCCACCCTGTCAGGTCATGAAGGCCAGACCCGCTGTATAACACAGCAGCTGCCACTTGGCCCAGCCTTGTAAGCCAAATCCATACCGGGTCACTAGAAAATGAGGCGCATCGCATGAGGCGAACAGTGTAACCACGGAACCTTTCCTTTTGAAGAGAGATAGGGGGCACTAGACAAAAATTACGTCCGGCCAAGTTGGTAACAATGCACAAGAAATGAAGAGAATGTTTAGTCAATATTGATTGATTATTTGAGTTTAAGGGCGCGCCGACTACAGGTTCATTTGGCGCCTCTTAATCCAAAAGAAAACGAAGCATGAAACTCGGTGAGAAAATGGTCTCAGAAGCGCGACCGTCGGGTTGTGTCGTATTGTGCACATACCTTCCTTGCATAAATATGTCAGCAGGATTGCTTGGTCTCGACCTCGCTCGTGGTGAGCGTGACCGACATTACACTGGCATTACACAAGCTTGCACGCACAGCGCCACATGTACCAACATGTTACGCCATTAGTAACAACAAACTTCACATCCTGCCGCCGGCGCAAGTCTGCTAAATGAACGCTTCCCAACCTAAACGATACATTCCGTTTGCCAACGACGTAAAGGATATAATATACATAGTGTTTCATTACTCTTGACTTTACGAATTGCATATATGTTGGTAGTCACGGTGAGAGAAGCTTCAATAATTCATTAAGCATTTTATGATATGGAGGAATTTTCGCCAACAACTGATTCATCCACAGGTATCAATATCTGATTGTTGTGGGGGAGGGGGAGAGGAAGGGCGACTGCACTCGTCTTCCTACGCCCAAGGTACTACGACCTCACCATAAAACAATCAATTGTCCTCACCTAGTGAACACATCAAACTCAAAGTTTGATATGTAGTCATTGCAGGTGAGGTCTATGGTCGTCTTGAGTGCCATTGTCTCCAGACCTGGATTGATGGAGTGCACCTCATCCAATCGTTCTTTGAACACCTTCCATGGAACCAAAGTTCTGAAAGATGAAAACCAGCTGTCACTGATGATAGCAGCAGATATGTTGACAGCACATATGTAGTAAATAAAATACCACGACAGTGGGAAGGAATTGCAAGTGACGGGTTTCTATCGTCCATCCATATATATTTGTGAGGAACAGGAAACAGAATACATGTGTTCCAAATATGCAAACTCAATATAACCCCAAAGTAAAGCTGTTTCAAATGCATGCTTAATTGGTAGACAAGCGTCAGATTGTGTTGTATTATGTAGGAAAGCATCAGCTTTGCTGCTAGGTCTGTTGCTTGATTAATCCAAAATACAATCGATTAAAGCTATCTGTAGCACAAAATGGAAAAATCGCAATCATTATTGGCATACACAGGAAGGAAAAGAAAACGTGGTGCAGTCACTGCATCGGCCAGCTACAAGTGAAGTAAATTAGTCGGGCCGTAGGGTAGCGAAGTGTAGTGTAATGATGTAGTGCAACGTAGTTATCCATTTTCCTTCGCCATTCATATACGACAATGCTTTCAGCATACCCCGGACGTCCACACAACATATATGTGCTCTGTTGCTCTGGAACACCGGAATTTACACAGAAAACAAAAGTATGCACGGACCACAGCAAACTGGCACGTGTATTGCTGCAACACGAGACGAAAAGCAGCTGGTGCAAATTACAAGGAAAAACGGCACCAGAACGCAGCTGGGAACTGGCGTGAAGTGCATCGGAGAAGCACTGAAAGTTCCAACTGAGTGTAGCTTTACTGATGCATTGGTGGTTTACATTTCATTTAACAATTATCCTTACTTAACTTTACCTTTACCTTAACTTTTACTCAACTTTACCTATTAACTTGGCATACCTAAGCAGAGGTAACGGAACAAGACTACATGTTGTATGGGGCAATTGGTACTGCGTTTTCAAGTAGTGAGATTTATGAAGAAAAAAACAAAAATGTAGCTGAGTAACCTAGGCATCATGATTTGTATAAGGTATGGCACCTAGATGAGAATAGCTTACAACCAAAAATTGCAATACAAATAAATTGTTATTAGCATGTGCGCCGGAGGGCAGAATCTGCCAACCCTCCTGTTATTACGATATTTGAAAAATGGACAGAGACTTATGTCTTATGGCCGTGTTGCATCTTGATGAGTGCACCCCATGCAAATATTCAAATCTGCCACTAATTATTGGAACTGCAGGGGTGCAAACTCGAAAGATCAGCCACACAGCATTCAAGGTCACACACGTTCTGTCAGCGCGGTGTTCTGTCGGCGCAGCCGACCTCGACTTAATTTTACCCTGCATGCCTACTGTCCTCAAATGTATACTGGCAAGAATTAACAACACCCATAACCATCTCCTTAAAATGTTGTATGTCTAGGTTTTTTAGTTTGCAAAATTTTGAGAGAAAGTTAATTCATCTACTTCAATACATGCTATGTGAGAGGCTCTCAAGCACACATGCTGATACTATATACTATATTATGGGGAGGGCAAAATACTTCAAAACAAGTCGAGAACTGAAGTATTTATACAACTCTTTAATCCTTCCCTACTTAAATTACTGCGCTGTGATTTTGGGTAATAATTATCCCACTAGACTAAACCAAGTCATAAAATCCCAGAAACGTGCCATGCGAATGATTGATCACAGATGTTATACATACCCTACAAATTAATTATTTACCAAGTACAATGTATTGAAGTTCACCGACATAGTGCAAAAACAAAACATATTAATTCTGCACAAATTTGTCCATGGCACATTGCCACATGCTATGCTGACTTTTTTTTCTCGATATACAACACCTTCTAGTTCATGAATCATTCAACATTTATCTATATCATTTACCTATCGACAACATAAGCTGTATGCTATTACTCACTCTGCTCCAAAATCATGCAACAATGTAATATGCAAAATATTTCCCAGTATTGAGTAAGTACCAAGGAAAAAAGATGCGCTAAAAAAATGCATTAGACGTCACTGTATGGAATTATACAAATCAAATGAAAACTGAAGTCAGACTATAGCTCATACAATTCACAAAGGTAGCTTTAAAGGTTGTACCTTCCCAGAATTGGTATCAGTGTTGATGCTGTATGAAAATGTACAAATGTATGTAATTGATTGGAATTTTTTGTGTTCCTTTTGTGTCAGAGGATATTGGTAGGCTCGTACACACCTATTTTTATTCTGCATGAGTCATCTCCATATGAATCTGTTTTCAACATTTATGTACTCCACCTAACATTTTCATCTTGTGACCCTGGGAACTCTGTGGGCGTTACTAGCTTGCTACCAGTCCGCGGATTTCCCAGGGTCGCATTTCCTTTCTACTAATTGGTGGTGGTCTATCTGCAAAATGAAAAGAAAAAACAGATGGGATGCAAATTGTATTTATATAATCACATTCTTTTGCATTCTGCTTTGCGTCCTGAGGCACCCTCGTGTTGGCTGCCCTGATCTATGGGCAGCTCACCAAGGAATGCCCCACATTAAAAGACCCAATGAAGGTGCATACAGCCAAAGGAGATAGGCTGCTGCTGCATCTGATATAGGGGACAATTGAAGAAGAAAAACACCATCGGCAGCCTACCTTATTTTAAAGTGATACAACAGTACCAACATAATGTTACATGATGATGTCAAAACAAATACAGTAGGATGCTGAATCTGTCATATAAACAAAGTCATGTAAAATACATTACGAGTCCTTCAACACAATTTCACAATACAACTTAAATTTTGATGATGGATGATTATTGGGGTTTTAGTGTGCGTCAACCCCATTGGGTTATATTTCACCTGTAACAAGGCTGCCTAAGTGCGCGTCAGACTATCATAACACATTGGTGGCTATTAAGGTGCTTGGTATAAGATCTGGGGAAACAAATTTAGTTAGGTAGGTGCATAAATTACGTCAAATCCTATCTCCGCAAGGAAGCACAAAAATGCTCTATTACGTATGAATCGGGAATCATCTCCCAACAAGTCCTTCAACTTCAGAACATTCACAACACATACAAAGTGTCGCCTGCGTTCTTCTGTGTATCTTGGGCACGCCACCAGCACATGGTGCACAGTCAGAGTGGCATTACACATAACACATTTCGGCCTGTCGTCCCAGCACAATAAATACCTATGTGTTGCTAGAGTGTGACCAATTCTGAGACGACAGATGGCTACCTCGTCCCTTCTAGTTTGGCTGAAGGACGAGGCTCACGGAGCTAAGTATGGTCTTACTTGCTTTAATTTGTTGAACTCACCTTGGTCCCATCTGCCCTGCCATTGTCTAAGAATAAATGATGAGACAACTGGGTAGTATTCAGTGGCAGAAAGTGGGAGAACGCGACTCCTTGGCGCTTGTGCTGCACGCTTTGCAACTCGGTCGGCCAGCTCGTTGCCACGAATTCCAACATGTGCCGGAATCCAGCACAGTGTTACATGTTTTCCGATGTCATACAACGAAGAAAGGTGCAATAAAACGTCTGGTACGATGACATGTTGGTGGTTAAAACTGCGCAACGCCACAAGACTGCTCAGAGAATCAGTCAAAATGACATTAAAAATTTCGTCGTCAACCTCGATGTATGAAGGGGTTTTGGTTATGGCCAGCAACTCTGCAGTGGAGACCGTGGCGTGCAGCGGCAGGGTAAAAGATCTTGTGGTGGATCCTCCAACGATAGCACTACCCACGCCGGTATCAGTCTTTAAGTCATCTGTGTAAGTGACGGTGTAACCATGATATGTTGAAGAAATGTGTTCGAGTGTACGTGATAGTAGCTCCTCTCTTGTCATGTCTTGCTTTCTCTCTGCAGAGGGCGATGTCGATGAAGGGAGAGACCAGTTCCCACGGGTAGTAGTTATTTGCTCATACTGCCTAATCCCTTGCATTCGAAGTCTCATTTGTCTCAGGAGCGTCCTCATTCTGACACAGCAAGGCGTTCCTCTCTTAACATGAGCACGAAGGACCGCATACATTTCACGGGAGAACACCGCTGAATATATTGGGTGTGTCGGGAATTATCGTAATTTGCAGGCATATCGGAGACCGAGCATTTCACGCCTCACGGACAATGGTGATTCGTGCACATCCGCTAGTACGCTGACCATTGGGATGTGCGAAATGCTGCGATAATTATTCTCACCGCAGCGTGGTGCACTGGGTCTAACATTCGCTTAATGGTGACACACAAATAAAACATGCATAGTCAACCTTAGAACGAATGAAATTACGATACAACAGGTGCAGTCTTTCTGTCTGCTCAGTATTCGCATCTATTTGGCATACGGTCTCGAAATGGTCCAGTGGCTTCCGACGACGAAACCTGTCGGTTGGTGCATGTTATACTGCCATCAGGTCATAAGGTGACATTGACATTAGGTGTTCAAGGTCATTGGATCTGCGGTCACGAATTTACTTCTGGCTAAAACTGTATCCCTAAATGAGCTAAACAGCTGAACTCAATTATATTGTGTTAGTCACATCGAGACGGTTACAGTGAAATGTGGGATGACCCCGATGGGTAAAGTTAGATCGCGTGACCTGAGGTCAGGTCACCGATACAATTACAGGTGCCTATTGGCATATACATATACATATCGATAGAACAACACGACACCAGCGCACCAACATATCACTTCAACACATTGACATGTTTGACGACCTTGTGTTCTTGTACTGATCATACGCAAAATGGCAGGTGCCTATTTACATATTCCTATTGATAGAATACGACACCAACGCACCAACATATAAATTGAACACCTTGACATGTTTGCCAGTCTCGTCTTCTGAGAGGACTTGGATCCGCATTATTTTCTGACCCATAGGGTCAGAAAATGACCCATTATTTTCTGACCCATGTTCCCTTGATCGTTACGGCTTCGGTGAAGCAGCCATTCAGCTCCTGCTCAGCCTTCTGCACTTCCTCTTTTGCGACATAAAAAACTTTCTTTCT
Organism: Imbricaverruca yamaguchii; assembly: GCA_034440575.1. Taxonomy (NCBI): domain Eukaryota; kingdom Metazoa; phylum Arthropoda; class Thecostraca; family Neoverrucidae; genus Imbricaverruca; species Imbricaverruca yamaguchii. The sequence goes on from JAOTOL010001543.1 coordinate 708,101, forward strand.
CACAAACTGCCCCGCGAGAAATCGGTACATGTCCTCTGGTGTGAGGATTTGATCTTTTACCGGGCGCCGCAGGCTCTCGAGGTACGGGGCGCGTTTGACGGTGCCGCCTATACTATCGCACGCTCCCTTCCCGTGAGACGTGGTGAAAAAGTGCCACTCACATGTCACACCGGGGAAGTCGTTGTCATGATGGCACACATTCGCGAATCTGTACTTGTTTTTGTATTGCGGAGCGCATCCGTCCTTGAAGTAATGAATTTTCATGAGCCCGGAACCTCTTCCTTTATTGCTGGAACCTCTAAAACTTTCTTTTTTATGCCGTTTATACGGGTCACAGCAGAAAGGAGCAGGCATCGTTCCCGTCTTCGAAACAAAGGAGGTCTACCGACACTGTCGACAAGTCAGCTGACGATCCTCACACGGCGTCCCTGCTCTCCCCACTGACAAGTGACTGTTGGTGGTGCGATGCCTCTGTCAAAAATTCGTTGTTTGCGTCTCCAGCGTCTGCAGCGCATGCTATTGGTCACTGGCCAGACCCCATGTTTGTCGAATGTAGACGCCGACCTATGGAGGGGAGAGACCAGAGCGCTCCCCTTCCGCTACGTCGCACTCCGCAGTGTCATTGACATTGTACTTTGACCTCAATACCGTCGCGTCGCGCTGTACAAGTCGTCGTGCCATGCCCCATGAAATGAAATAATACTCAGTTGTTCTTGTTCTTGTCCGGCGTAGGGGTAACCATCATTAATAGCGACAACTTTATCTCATTGGAAGATTCATCCAACAACACCACAAACATTACACCGGCATACTGCAACAGAACCTTGAACAAGCCATGGACAAAGATGACAACATAGGTATGCCCTGGCCCCGTTGGATCAAATCGGTAACCTGGTCAGTTCACGTGACTCAACTTGACCTATCACAGTCATGTCATATATCACTGTAACCGTCTCGACGTGACGAACACAATTATGTTGAGTTCAGCTCTTTTGCTCAATGAGGGGCAAAGTTGTAGCCATAAACGTGTCCGTGACCTCAGATGACCTTGAACGTCCAATGTCATGTGACCTTGTGAACTGATGTCGGTGTAGCAGAAACCAACTGACAGGTTTCGTCATCAGAGGCCACTCTGGACCATTTCGACACCATATGCCAACTAGATGTCAAGTCATCGGCGAGTACGGGTCCCAAACAGCGTGCTGTATCAACATTGCGAGCCCCAAAAGTGCTTTTTGCAGGTCGAACCCCACGTTTTCTTTTATATACATGAAAAGGCATGAATGTGGCTCAAATGCTCATTATACGAGTTTTAATTTCGGCATGCAAAAGGTCAAGGTCGCGACGTAAAATTAGGTCACGGGGTCACGTGACCTAATAAATTGAAAATCGAAAATCCGAGATAGACAACTTGTTCCTTGATTCATCCCAATTCAACAAAAACAAGTTCAATGAAATAGCCCTCTTAGCCTTGGAGTTACAGGCCGTCAAAATTAGGCTTCGTCACTGACCTTGGGAAATTTGCCAAGCTAGTATCTTGGGAAATATTTTGGGGGAAATTTTTTTTGTTCACCGTAAATGAATTGTTCGCCCTTGAAACCACCGGTACACAACTTTTCAAGAAAATAAAAAATGGTCGGACGGCAAATTGGAAAATGTTCGGTCGAGTTACTGTGGATAACTCAGATGCTTCTTTTTTCGCAAAAGCCAAAGGAATTTCAGTATCGAGCCTTAAAACATGGGCGATCGTCCTGCGATTTTTTCTAAAGCCGCACTGGTTGTTCGATAAAACGTTCCGGGTCTCTAAGAACCAGTTGAGGCGAAGGGTTACCATTCTTTCCATCAGCTTACACGATGATGATGTGATTATCACGATCATTAATGATGATGATCATTACACGCGATGATCATTACACGATGATCGGACGAATATAGGTCGGGTCAACGCCACTTTTTCCAGGTTTTAGTAGTGGTATCACGATTGCCTTTCGCCAAGCTGGTGGGAAATATCCCACATCCAAGTCTGTTGTAGATGGAGAGTAAAGCATGCTTCTCATGCGTTGGTAAATGCTTCAGAACTTCGTTGTGCATTCCATCTGGTCCCTCACACACACATTTCAAATCGCTGATCATAAAGGTAAGTTCTCCTTGTGTAAACGGTAAAGTGTAAACAAGTTGTTCTGATGTGGTAAAACTGATTTCTCTCTCTGACTATGGGCACGATAATGTAAAAATATTGGATCAGTGTGTTTACTACGCCTTGCGACAACATCAGCAATATGACTAGTTACTTCGCCTGAATCAGCCATGATGTGACCTCCAATATTGAGTACCGGGAGTGGAATTGATCAGAATTGCCCAGAAATCCTCTTAATAGGAGGCCATCCTTCGGACGTCGGTGTAGTTCGGCGCAACTGCCCTATATGTTTTGAATGACACACGCTTCGCCAAACGAATGGTGCACCGAGCCAATGCCTTGGCTCTTCTGAATGCTATAAGGTTTTCCGTTGTGCTGTCACGATCGAACGCCCAGAAGGCGCATCTTCGAGCTCGAATTGCTAAGCGACAATCCACCATGGAACAGGAATGGGGCAGGGAGTGCCGGAGGTCCTTGGTATGGAAGCTCGGGTTGGTTTTACATTTACGACACATCGACCGTTGAGTCATGTAGCGTCGCCAATCTGTCACACCGATTGGTCGCGGGCGAAGAATAGCGACAGGTGAGAATCGAATCCACAACCTTTCGATTGTGAGACGAGCAACTTACCCCTAGGCTACTCGTCCCCTGGCATGGAAGCTGTGGCTGAATCAATCATAATTGAAGTCAATACCTTAATTGTTAATGACGGATCTTCAGGGTCTGTAGGGAGTCTGGCTTCCACTCCTGATTGGAAATCATCCCACTCGACGTTGCGAAAATTCCACCGCTGTGGACACCGGCCGCGCCATCGTGGTAAGACAGCCATACCGGGAAATGCTCACCGCCCAGCGGGTCGTCGGACACAGACCACGTGAAATGCTGGACCAGTTGTGGGCTCACTATACTCAAGTCGAGAACTGATGTTTGTACGGACGGAAGCGTAAAATGTGTCGGCGTTCCAGTATTTAAAATACATAGAGACTCTTCGAGTAGAAAACGTACTAAAACTCGTCCACGTGTGTTGGCGTCAGAGCAACCCCAAAGCGTGTGGTGTGCGTTGAAATCCCACAGTAGAATGACCGGAGGAGGTAGCTGAGTCAGCAGCACTCTGATGTCTGCGACGCTAAAACCTGTTTCAGGGGGTAGGTAAACAGAGCAGATACTAAATGGTCGTCGTCCAAAGTACACCCGTGCTGATACTGCTTTGATATTGCTACGCAACTTGACCTGTTGTACGGGTATACTGTGGTGTACTGCCAATAGCACACCACCGTGCGCAACGGCACCAGTTGGTACGTCTTTTCGGAAAGTCTTGTAGCTTTTTATGTTGCAAGCTGTGCTGGGCCTCAGCTTAGTTTCCTGTAAGCGAACCACGCTCGGACGCTGCTGACTTAAATGTTTGTAGGTCGTCCATGCTCGTACGCAGCCCCCTGCAATTCCATTGTAAAATGGTTTGTGAATCAACCATTTAAAACACTAAAGTTTTAAAAGATGGACACACGATGGACTTATTTGTACGTGCATGTTGCGTAAAAAAGAGATTACCACAGACTATGTTGCACTTAATTATCACTAAATTCTGTAGACGATGAGTAAGTACGAGGCCGAGTTTCCGGAGTCCCTCCACCTGGTGGTGTTGTGGACCATGGGGAAATCCGCTTACGTCCCGCCGCTGGAGACCGTTGGGGTGCAATTTTCCCGCCTGCACGGGAAGACATGGACCGGGAAGGCGGTGGACCTATTAACTTATTTGTGTTCTCGGCGGACACTTTACCCTTGCGGACCGCAGTGGTGCATGGGTGAGTCACCGGAGGCCCCGCGGCTCGCGCGGCTGGCGATGGGTCCCGGGACCCGACACGGGAAGCCCAGCCCGACGCCCCATGTCAGGAGCACCGGAGCGGACCTCCACCGCCCGTAGTGGTACCACTGGGACTCTGCGTGTCACTGCACCCGTTCCACCAGAAATGATTGGAGGTGGCGGAGGGCCAACAGTGGATTTTGGTGTGGGTAAGCTGTGGTGGGTGGATGTAGGTGTGGTGGTGACAGTGGATGTGGTGGTGACGGTGGGTGAGGTGGAGTTTCGGAGGTACGTGGAGGAGTGGCTTGGCCTCTTGGTTGTCTGCACGGGAAGCCATCCATCTTCATGATGTATTGTGGGGGTAGGTAGTGTTCTTGCGTCTAAACCTTCCACTCTGCCAGGCGGTCGGGCGGGCTGTGACTGCTCTGACGAGCAAACGAGTCCAAAAGATCTGAGAAGAGCCCTGAGTTGTGTCAGGAATTGCGTGGCGCTGGAGACCTGCGACGTCGGGCATGTTGGTTGAGCCGAGAGAGGGGGGAGCTGGGAAGTACTCGTTGAGCCTGGGCAATTGTTAGTACGTAGCGTGCTCCTCGCCTTCTCTGCGTACGATATTTTGGGGTGAATCTCATCATAGGTCTCTCTGGCCTGTCTAAAAGATACGTTCTTGGAATATTTTAAAGCAAGGATTTTCCTTTCCTTCAGATGTGCTGGGCAGGCTCTATCAAAGGCAGTGTATGGAACTTGGCCCTGGCCGCAATTTACACACCACAGTCGTTCTGATTCACACTTTCCGTCGGTGTGTTCCGAAGTGGCGCACCTACCACAGGTCGGGCGGCCGCGGCAATATTGTGTAGTGTGTCCGTACTGCTGACACCTAAACATCTCACGGGGTTCGGGACAAAAACGCGCACCTGTACCTTCACGTAGCCAACGCATATTGTCGCGGGGAGATCCGTCGAATTTAAGGTTAAAATAATGTTGTTTGTTGCCTGCAGATCGCTCCCTCTCTTCACCCTGATTCTCCGCGCTTCCACAACGCCATACTCCGACAGGCCATCCACGATTTCAGAATCTGACACATCCCCGAGGTGAAAGCAGTTTATGTCGCCCTTTGAATAGTTCTTTGTCCTATGGGGCTCGAACAAAATAGGTATAGAAACATCCTTCGTCTTGCAATGTTCTCTTACGCAGTATTATAATTCAGTTACGTCGAGGATCCTCTTACCGTCATCTGCACTTCGAAACTCAACCTCGATTGCTCCATCTCGTAGTTTGTTACATCTCAACACGTCACCCAGTTTGTCACACCCGCGCTTCCGCTCAAAGGGCGAGAGGAAAGAAAAGACTTATTCCACGCTCACTATATTTTAATACGAGTATTCGTGGAGGATGCCTGGATTCCCAACTTTTGCTTCTGGCTAAACTTTCTCTATGAGGAGCAGCGGTAGAGGCTATGGTGCGGGAAGGTGGAAATGCAGGGCGGTATGCCTCTGCAGGTGTCGGGTCGGTGAATCGGCTTCCAGAAGGAAGGCCGGTGTTCTCGCCCCTTTTGGAAGGTCCAGGGAGGGTTTGCGTATTTCAGTCATCCAGAATTGTACTTATTTTGAGCTTCTCGTGGCACCCCATCACACTGGGGCCCCACCCGGGGGACGCCTGTATCCCTATATCGGGAGGACGCCAGATACCCGAAGAGCGATATGGGGCAAGTGATGCCGTCCCCGACCGGGAGAGAGTCACCACCCTGGCCGGGATCCAGCAGCACCCGCCCCTTGACCCCTTCTGGCCGGGTCATCAGGTACTGGGACGAAGCCCAGGCTCCGTCCCGAGGCGACAAGCCACTTGGTTCGTATGGGGCCATACGAACCCGCCCGCCCCTACGGGATATTGGGACCAAAGAGGTGTGTTGGTCCACCGTCACAACTAGCACCGTGCAACGGGGGACCTCAACCTCCAGGACTCCGTCAACCCCAGGGGCGGGCCTAGGGGGCGCGGCTACCCCGATACAACTGAGCGGAGGGATAGGCCAGTGGAAGATGGCCTATCTGCTCATGACAAGGGTTTGGTTTGGGCTTAAGGGCGCGTGGACTACTAAGGTCATTTTGCGTCGTGACAAGGGAGGGATTGGTACTGCAGGGTTGGATGGAAGACATACAAAAGGTCGGTGGATGGGGTGGATACTGGAATTTGAAGAGAGGAATGGATGGTGGGGACTACAAGAGTCCCCAGAAACACCATGTTTTCACACCCCTTGTCAGGATGGCTGTGTTACCCAGAGGGAGCACCAATTCCATTGCCCTGTGTTACCCAGAGGGAGCACCAATTTCATTGCCAGCTGAGTGATGAGGCTGACCCCACTGCGAGGAACTTCAATTTTGATCCAATAATCCATCCAATTAATCCATAGTCATACATGCACCTTTTTTGTTCATTTTGAGTCATCAAATTTTTGAATGCCTAGTTTAACAATAACATTAAAAATACCTATGGTCGGAAACTACCATAATATAATACACCACACAATATGATATCCCTTCAATGAAGTTGTGCTGTGAGATGTTGTGTATTGCAATCCATAATGGTGGGCATAAGCATGCTACTTATATACAAGAAACTGTTGTAAATGAGACAAGAAGAAGTCATCAGCTCATCATGAAGCATGATGTAGATATTTCCTTGGAATTAACACATAGTTTATTCACCAGCAGTAACAAAAATGCACCTCATCAGGCAAAATGCTCAGGATGCTTCCTATGCACATTACCACCAAAGCAATATTCATCAGAACAGCATGCCCAAGTTTGCAATTTCTGGTGCTTAGGCAAAGATCTGAATACAATTTGTAATTGAGATAGCTTCCAAATCTTGAGGAATAGGTCATCATCATCAAAACTTCATCCTATTCTCTGTTCAACAAAACAAAGCTTGGCACATTCTGTTGGAGTCATCTCAACAGTGTCTCTGTCTCTCTCTCTCACTCTGTCTCTCCCCCTCTCTCTATATTTGGTATGTGATGATGTCATATGCATGGCACAGAGGCTTCAATTGACTAACATTACAAGCAGTTCTCATACCTTTTTTTGGAATACCACACTTATGAAAGTCATTCTATTAAGGGAAAATTCAAGATACTATGCAGTTAATTGAATGCTTCTTCAGCTCAAAAAATGTTTGGTGTCCACCTTTTTATCCTTGGATATAGCACACAATTACCCTGTGACAACAACACAAGACCTCAAAGGCTGTGGACTGTAAACAATGCCTCGACTTCAGAATATATTTTATGGCAGAATATATTAGTTGACATTAGTTTAAATTGGATTAATTTGATTAGGTTAGGTTGGTGCTAGGATTTCCTATTCATTTATTTCATTGACTTTTAAAAAAAATATTGATCAGAACCAGGTAATTTACCAGTGCAATAACCAAACAGGAAATCCTAACTTAACTCAACCAAACCTGACCAAATTGAATATAACCTATACTAATATCATCATATTGCATTTCTTGAAATGATTGAAGTTAAGCCAATGGTTGTACTGATATAACAATAAAATAGGGAAACCAAACCCAAACCTAGCCTAGTCTAACCATATTGAATCTAAAATACTAAAAACTAACATCATAATGTAGGAAATAAGTGATATCAAGGTCATAACAATCTGGATGTTATGTCACTCCTGGCTCCATCAAGTTTCTGACAGTGTTCATGTTGACTATTAAGTGTTGAAACAACTGCATGGAGTGCTGAATTTCCACTTACAAAGTGCCAGATGATGAATGGATAAATTATGGGACAGAGAAAAGCAATGTGGCATGGATGATGCAGCATAGGTATGGTGCCTATCACTAAACAAGAAGTCCCTATCACTAACCAAAGCACAAGCAGCAAAAATAAGCAGCCAACTTCCAAATCCCTTCCTAAAACATGGGAATCAAAAAATGTCACAAAAATCACAAAACACCACAAAGCACAAATTTGCCATCATTTTTAGGTACAGCAAGATAGGCTAGTCCTTTCATTTAAATTATTTTAAAAGGAAAAGTGTTCATCACCTTACTTGTGAATAATTTGTGATATTTGTGGAGAAAGGTACACAAAATTATTGATAAAAACAAAAAACTGATTAGATTTCATAATTCATTTCAGTTACATTTCCCATGATAATTAATAGTCACATCATCTTAGTCATAACCAGAAGTGATTCCACAACAGCTATTTCAAAGTGCAATACTTAGTTTACATAAAATTACACCTGCTAGGCACCTGGAAAATTGTATTATGCTGCATTGCTGGCAGCCACATTTGGATTTTTGCATGCAGATCCAACTATGCTACACAATATTTACTCAGATTTATATTTTCAATTTTACATCACAATCTAGTTGGAACACATTGTAGACAAATGTATTAATAAGAGCAATTACCTTTCTCCAAAGCACATCTTCCAGAAGTCTGCTGCATCACTTTTAGTAACTCGGAACTGATCTCCCATAAACACATGTTCTGGAAATATTGCCTGCAGCTCAGAGAGCATATGAGAAAACACGAGTGACAACTTTGTCAAGTTTCGTCTGTACACAGAGTTCTCATCATACATCTGTTCTTTTCCATCTCTGAAGTACTTTTCAGCCTGACGACACTTTTTCATCAAATTTTCTATGAACACTCGAAAATATTCATTGTTGTTCAGCACCTCCAAATCTTCATGGTGATTGCATATTTCCTTGAGGTGAGTATAAGTATCTGGAAGTATATCCAAAAGAAATGGTGGAGAATTCTTTAGGTTCATCCTTGGGTGCTGACATAGCTTAACAACTCTGTCCATTAGCTTGTATGTTTTTTCAATTGTTCTTCTTTCAATAATAAGTCTTGCTGATCCCATCTTGTCTACAATCGCTCCATGGATTATGCTCACCAGAGAATATTTATGTGGTCGCATGAAAGCCATCATGGCTCCTATCCTTGTAGCTCTTCAGCTTCTGGTTTCAATCTTCAGATCCTATGTTTTACTGGCCCCGGTCAACGAGGTGACCAAGACCGCAGAGCTTTGCGTAGATCGTACATGCCGTGAATGGACGGTGCACCGAAACGAAACATCAGGAACTATACCTTTGCGAATATCAACTCAGCTTCCTTCAAGATACCTAATTCGAGAAACAAAGCCAATCAACAGATCCCCCTACAGCACACCGATCTATGCACCACACCACCAGGACCGCAACCAAGGCCCTTTACATAAGGTACAACCGTCAGGCAATTGGAACTTTTCATGACGTCACAAGGTTTAAACGGCCGATATCCCCATTGCCCGCAATGCTATATAGGGGTAGTTTGTAATGTAATATCTTCTTCAGGAATGAAGCCACAGCTATAAAATAAAGATCATGTGATAGAACATGTCTTTCTTTGCCGAAAATATACTTTCAGTTTCTCTCTGAAACTTACCAGAAACGCGATATAGGAGTTCAAACAGGTGGTCGCATCATGCAGGCTTCGTCTCCAACTGGCACCGTCCCATAGCTTTTTTTTTCACCAACTAATTCTGATAAGGTAGGAATGTGGGGTGGAACTTACGCAAATTATGAGAAGGATACAGGGGTTTTGTTTGATGCACTTTTGAGGGGACACTTTCCCCTTAAATCTGGACTTTTCCAGCCAATAATTTCAGGTCTTATCATGGGACCCCATTGAGTGTACCTTTCAATTCATTTGAGTTCTCCTATTGCCTTCATGCAATGCGTTCCCCAATAATTGCCAGAATTGCTCCGCCATCAGCCGCCTCACGATGCCGGGCTGGTCATCCGCCCCGCGGCCCATCACCAGGTTGAATGTCAGCTCAAAGCCATGCACCACTGCCATCCAGCGTTCCGAGGGCACCAAGAGACCGCTACGGCTCACTACGCGAAGCCAGCTGTCGGGCACAGAACTGGGCTGCGCTATGCTGGTTGCCTGACCAAGTGTAGGGTCGATGGCCCGACATTTGCATGCCACAAACCCTGCCACGAAAGCCAGCGCCTCCAGCTCGATACCTACCTCATCGCTGGGGTCCGGGGCCGCCATCACCTCGACCAAAGGCATTTCCGGTTGCTCGCCAGCGGAGTCCTCCAGGTTGAGGGGCGCCGGAGGCTGCAGGGTTTAGGCTTGGTAGGCCCGGTTGAAGTCTGCTTCCTCCTCGGCGGCATCCAGTTGGTCAAGATCCTGAATCTGAAACAGATGAGCATTACCCTGAAGTACACATCATGGTAGTCAAAACTGCTTTGTTTGCGTTCAGTTCAGTGAAAACGTACGCAACACCGCCAGCTTCACTGGTGGTTTCAAAGTAAAACATGGAATGGCAGAATCCAGAATGCAAAGCTTCCCCATGTTTTGCTTCAGCTACACTATGTGATATCTGCGTGGTCCTGTTACAAGTTCTCAGGTACAGTGAGACATTTTTCGCGAAATATGGTGGAATATAATTACATAATTACCTATGATGTGGCATATTATACACGAACAGTTGATAACACAGGCATTGTGGTTGTTGTCCCTATCGTGAATTCACGTATTTATATATTGGGGATCTATCAGAACAAGTAAAAAGGTGCTTTATTGGCTCAGACTTGAGCTTGAAAGATTTGAAGATTTTTTAAACAGCCTTGCATCTAACGCGAATGATGACATTGGGCTGCATCCGTTTCTACATGTCACAACTAACGAAAAACAAACATTATTTGAACACTGCTTAGCTATGATCACATATTCACCTGGATGTCGAGGCCCTCGAAGGCATCGTTGGTGAGGCAGTCCAGCCGGCTCTCCGTGGACAAGAAGTCCGTGTCGGCCTCCAGCTGTACCGCACGGCCCCGGCTGTTGGCGGCCACCAGCGGGGACGGCGCCATCAGTAGGATGCGTAGCCGGGACCGCGCCTCCACAGCGTCCGGGGTGGTGTTCTGGCCGCACATGCCCCGGAGCTGGGAGAAGACATTCTCCAGGCAGTCCTGGTTCAGCCTGGAGGTCAGCAGGTACTGGTACCCGGGGACTGTGGCCAGCAGGTCCGCGTGCAGGCCGCGAAGTGAGGCAATGCCCCGCAGTATGCCGTGCTGGAACGGGAGCAGCCCTGCCCGTCCACCGGGGTGCCTTGGTGTGAACTTCCGCGCACTCCCGATGAGCAACTCCATGTCCCGGAGAGCTGCTTCCTGGACGGCCGTGGCCCCCGGGCTGATGCCGTAGCCGCAGCGCTCCAGTCGGGCGTTGAATGGCGCACGGCTGTTTGCGACATCAAACCACTTGTCGACGGTGAGCACGGCCGCCGTCTGTGGCTGGCGGCGAGGCAGCAGCTGCCTCATCGCAGTCCCCACGCTGTTGGAGAAGGCCTGCGTGGCTAGATGCACCCTCTGGCCACTCTGACCAGCGGCCTGAAAATATAGGGCAGGTATGTCCGAAGTGCATTTTGGACGATAGCCAACAGCTTCAATGCGAAGTTTTGTTTAATGCGAAGCAATTTCTCAGTCCATTTGTGATCCGTCTCGCAGTTGTAATATCTAAGTCCATCGAGCAACGTTCACCTTAGCCATTGCCAGTGGAGTGGGTGTTGGTGGGAGTAGGGATGGGAGTGGGGATGCGGGTGGCGTTGGTGGGTGATGTGGGCGGGAGTGATGCACCCCCTAGGCGTTTCCGCGTATTTTCCGGACTGTTCAACGGAACCCATCCTGACTTCCGGTACCTCACAGGATATTTTCATCTTTTTCAAAAATTCTGGTAAAATTGCTTAGATTATGCAAGGTTGTGGAACGATCACATCACAAAAGGGAGAACCTTGAATTTTGTTCAACAAAGCCATGTATCACGCAGCCTGGCACAACATGGCGAGCCAAAATGATGTTGGATATGTGGTAATTAGGGATTGCACAAACAGGATGATGTAGGTTATTAACCTTTTCCATGTCCTTTGAGGCTTTGAGGTCATTGTCCTGAGTTTGCCCCCAGGATGACATTCGTCACTAAGTGTACAGTAACCCTAAAACTATTTCATGTTTTGAATTGGATTCCCCGTCCATTTGTACCACTTAGCGCCTAGAAATGATAATTTTATACTATATTATATTAGTTATAACTTTCATATATTCAGAAGATCTGACAGAAAAGCACTTGACGTCCATACAGGTTATGCGAGCAGTATGAGTTGCTCCGAATCCCCTTCTTACCTCCAGGTGGAACCGCGTGAGCTTGGGGCAAAGCCTCAGCTCGCCGTTGTCCAGCGCAAGCAGCTCCACAAAGCACTGACGGCTGAGCAGGGCTGTACCGCCATCGGTCTTCGGCACCAGCAGCCCGCCGTTCTCCGCCATTGTGTGGGCTCTCATCAGCTTGATGAGGTGGGGCGGGTCCGCAAAGACCCAGACTTTCCTAAGGGGATGGGAGAGGTTCCTAATTAACATGGGGTCGGGTGTGGTGGGGGTAAACATTAACCCCACCCCTAGGCTTTCTAAAATAACGAAATGTACTTGAATTGAAATATTTTTACAGTATGCCAGCCAAAGAAGCTGCATGCTGGTAAATAAGCTGTTGTGTACGTGGAATCAACATATGATCATACCTGGGGTACAACAAACTTTTGGGTCGAGGAGCTGATATCAAGTTTATACATGCCACAATATCGATTTTATGCAGCAATGAAATGCTTGCCTATTTATGTTACACTCACTGTTGTTTGGGACTCTGGAAAGCTAAAACACCATCAACATCATCAAACTAGTTTGACATGGACGTACCGGATTGGGTCTGCTGGGTTGGATATCCAGGTTGAGGACGAAGTGACGCCGGCCTCCTTCCACATGGCCTCGTTCGAAGGGGCCATGTCGCTCACGGCGGCGACCACCTTCAGGCCCAGTGTCTCCAGTCTGGCGATGACGACGGAGAGCTTCTCGATGGTCATGGCAGCGTCCAGTTCATAGAACAGCGGCTGCTTCCAAGGTGCGCACAACCCACGAACCATGAGAACCTGTAGTAGGATTTCCGAATTCAGATACCGCTGACGCCTTAGAGATTCTGAACATTGAACAAACACACAACTGACATGCACGAATTCCCCATTACCCAGCAAAATATAAAAAGACAATCATGACATGCAATTGTAATCACCCAAACAGAGCAGTGGGAAGACATCTACCCTCCACATTGAGAAGTGTAATTGGATTCCCAATGAACCGTTACTTTTTATTTCGGCCACAGCTGCCAATTAACCGAAATTTGTCAAAACTGGTGGAGAAGTCGGTACGGTCGGCATAATGTTAAGGACGTAAAACATTACGGCATTAACATTATGTTAAGGACAACATACAATGCAATGGATAAACCTGGTCAAAGTACAAAAAAAGCTAACACAATTTATTTATGCGATTGGGTAAGCACGTTAAAGTTGCTATGCATTAATGCATTGCTTAATGCCAATCACCGGCCAAAAGTTGGGAAATAGGTTAATTGAGGGTGAAAATTACCTAACAAACAATGCGAACGTCGTAAAAATGCAACAGTCCCTGGCTCATCGTCAGAAAGTACACATTTCATACCTGGAGCTTAGATGTCGCCAGCACCTGGTCCGCTGCAGCATCATAACAGCGTCTACTGTCCAGGCTCATCTCGTCGAATGAGATGACGCACAGACGTTGGATGGGCTCCATGGTCTGGACGGCCGCCTCCAGAACCGCGGCGGCTGCCTCCATCACGCCCGGTGTGACCGTGAAGGAGCGTATCCATCGTGACAGCGTCGTCATGGACGGCAGGGGGAGATTTAGCACGTTGCTGACACACGCGAAGGCCTTCTTCGAGATGCAGCGCAGGCCCAGCGCTCTAGCGACGGCCTTGCCCCCCCCCCCAACAGGTTCGGCGCCCAGTGGCCGCTTGGCGCACCTGCTCTGCCGACAGCACGCCCGCTTCCAGCAGCTGGTCCAGGGTCGCGGCCTTCTTCGCCAGGATGTTGCGGCGGAGCAGATCAGACTTCTGGCGCCGCCACGCCAGACGTCTCTGACGACAGATACGCTGCATCCGATCCACCTTTCTCTGCAGCCGGCAGATTTCCTCCAGAGGCGTCAAAATCCGCACTTCTGCCATAGGCTGAAGCAGCGTTGGGACGTCGTCTACTTCAGACAGATCACTGCAATCGGAAAACAAGGCCGACGCGTAATATATCACTTTTTGCTTTTTGGAGGCGAAGGTGAGTGAAATGTTGAAAGCAATCTTAGTGATTCATTAAAATGAAGAACATTTTGTTGGTAATGAACATACTGTAGCACAGTAAGTATAATCACAGTACAAAGAACAATCAGAATATATTTTGATCAGACATACTTTTTCCATTATTTCCATAAATAGGTACACACCAGGACCAACAAGACATGTTGTGAAGTCATACTTTAGTGTGCATCTGCATCAATCATATTTCATAACTGGTTGCAAGACAGATTGAAGATTGGGTGTGCTTACTTTTGTCTTGTGGTACTACCAGAAATGGAATTTGCACCATAATAACTTACCACATCGGGGAATCAGTATCTGCATCAACAGCAGGCTCAGCTTCAGACATCTGTAGATTTGGACTTGACCTATCACCAAGCACACTGTCAACAGTCTGCTTCTGCTCCCTATGAGTATGGTGCTGACACCTCTCCAAAGCAGCTGTTCTCTCCTCCCTGTTGCAAAGATGAAGGAAGAGTTACATATAGATTCAATAAGCTATGCTTATGCTATGCTATTGGCAGCAGTGTCAGTGCATTGACAGCATGTTAAACTCTTGGTCAAAATTCTGCCATTGAACTAGAGCTCATTGCCTGTGCCTGTGGAACTCATTGTGGTGAGACAAGGGTTTATGCACCAATCCCTGATGAGCAATAGGACCCTGGTTCATGAAGCCACCCCAGCAAGAATGTAGACAATTTTTTAAAACAGACAAGCAATGGGGATAAACATCGAAATATAAGCATTTTTCTGCATTAAAATATTCCAACAAGCATTACACATATTATGCCATCATAAAGCTGAAGATGTCAAACTAGCTTAGGTAATTTTAAATTTGTAATATTTTAAAGAAGTAAACTATTCTTAAAATTTTACCTCAGGGTGAGTTGATTGTTTTTTTCTAAGAGTGTTTTCCAAGGCTAAGTTACATTTCTTTAACACATTGTTTGTGTTGCAATACAACCAAACTCAAAGCATGTTTTTGGTGGTTCACATTCTACAGACTGGCAGACTCCCATCATTACTTTGAGCCATCACCAGCATAAACTCAATACAACTGACCTAACTTGCTGGTAATCAACCAACTTGATGTTTTTAAATCCAAGTTCTTGCATGGGTTGCTTCAGTCTGAATACTGCAGTCTGAACCTCAGTCAGCATACTAAGGCAGGCATGAACAAAAAATACATGCAGTTAATTGCAGTTAATTGCAGGGACGGCACCCCCCTACCCAGGCCCAGGGGGTGCCGTCCCTCCAGCGGCCATAGGGACACTTTAATTTCTGACGTCATTGGTCAGACATTTCTTGCGCAGTTACTGCGCCAGAGAACAACCGTCGTTTCAAATCTCTGGCGGTGGTGCGGCTGCGTGCGGTATATTATAGGCTTTTCTGGTCTTTAACTAGCTCTGCTCTGAGGCTGAGTGCTCGTAGTAATGGGATACTGCTCTGTGGCTAAGTGTGCTTCATCGTTCAGGAAGAATCCTGACATCTCGTATTTTAATTTTCCGAAAGATGCTAAAAGAAGAGCAGAGTGGGTGCACCTGTGTGCGAGACAGGACCCGTGAACTTGAAGACGGCTCGGATCTGTTCGAACCATTTTGTGGAAGGTGACTTTGACCCATCACGCCTACTGAAACGGTCCATGGGCTTCAAGGCCAAGCTGTTCCTACGCAAAGATTCTATTCCGTCCGTGAACATTCCGACAAGGTATGTAGTCATCTGTTCATTTTAAGCACTTAATTAAAGCTATGTTACTTGCTTTGGCAACCGGCTTGAGGCTATTTGTATAAATGCTCAATGTTTCAAGTCGGTAATTCTAATTTAATATTTATTGTAAATAAATATTGATAAATAGATACTAAATATTAATATTTATTGGTTTATACAACATTTCTACCTGCAATTAACTGCATGTATTTTTTGTTCATGCCTGCCTTAGTATGCAGACTGAGGTTCAGACTGCAGTATGCAGACTGAAGCAACCCATGCAAGAACTTGGATTTAAAAACATCAAGTTGGTTGATTACCAGCAAGTTAGGTCAGTTGTATTGAGTTTATGCTGGTGATGGCTCAAAGTAATGATGGGAGTCTGCCAGTCTGTAGAATGTGAACCACCAAAAACATGCTTTGAGTTTGGTTGTATTGCAACACAAACAATGTGTTAAAGAAATGTAACTTAGCCTTGGAAAACACTCTTAGAAAAAAAAAACAATCAACTCACCCCGAGGTAAAATTTTAAGAATAGTTTTCTTCTTTAAAATATTACAAATTTAAAATTACCTAAGCTAGTTTGACATCTTCAGCTTTATGATGGCATAATATGTGTAATGCTTGTTGGAATATTTTAATGCAGAAAAATGCTGTATATTTCGATGTTTATCCCCATTGCTTGTCTGTTTTAAAAAATAGTCCACATTCTTGCTGGGTGGCTTCATGAACCAGGTTCCTATTGCTCATCAGGGATTGGTGCATAAACCCTTGTCTCACCACAATGAGTTCCACAGGCACAGGCAATGAGCTCTAGTTCAATGGCAGAATTTTGACCAAGAGTTTAACATGCTGTCAATGCACTGACACTGCTGCCAATAGCATAGCATAAACATAGCTTATTGGATCTATATGTAACTCTTCCTTCATCTTTGCAACAGGGAGGAGAGAACAGCTGCTTTGGAGAGGTGTCACCGCCATACTCATAGGGAGCAGAAGCAGACTGTTGACAGTGTGCTTGGTGATAGGTCAAGTCCAAATCTACAGATGTCTGAAGCTGAGCCTGCTGTTGATGCAGATACTGATTCCCCGATGTGGTAAGTTATTATGGTGCAAATTCCATTTTTGGCAGTACCACAAGACAAAAGTAAGCACACCCAATCTTCAATCTGTCTTGCAACCAGTTATGAAATATGATTGATGCAGATGCACACTAAAGTATGACTTCACAACATGTCTTGTTGGTCCTGGTGTGTACCTATTTATGGAAATAATGGAAAAAGTATGTCTGATCAAAATATATTCTGATTGTTCTTTGTACTGTGATTATACTTACTGTGCTACAGTATGTTCATTACCAACAAAATGTTCTTCATTTTAATGAATCACTAAGATTGCTTTCAACATTTCACTCACCTTCGCCTCCAAAAAGCAAAAAGTGATATATTACGCGTCAGCCTTGTTTTCCGATTGCAGTGATCTGTCTGAAGTAGACGACGTCCCAACGCTGCTTCAGCCTATGGCAGAAGTGCGGATTTTGACGCCTCTTGGAGGAAATTCTGCCGGCTGCAGAGAAAGGTGGATCGGATGCAGCGTATCTGTCGTCAGAGACGTCTGGCGTGGCGGCGCCAGAAGTCTGATCTGCTCCGCCGCAACAGCATCCTGGCGAAGAAGGCCGCGACCCTGGACCAGCTGCTGGAAGCGGGCGTGCTGTCGGCAGAGCAGGTGTGCCAAGCGGCCACTGGGCGCCGAACCTGTTGGGGGGCCAAGGCCGTCGCTAGAGCGCTGGGCCTGCGCTGCATCTCGAAGAAGGCCTTCGCGTATGTCAGCAACGTGCTAAATCTCCCCCTGCCGTCCATGACGACGCTGTCACGATGGATACGTTCCTTCACGGTCACACCGGGCGTGATGGAGGCAGCCGCCGCGGTTCTGGAGGCGGCCGTCCAGACCATGGAGCCCATCCAACGTCTGTGGGTCATCTCATTCGACGAGATGAGCCTGGACAGTAGACGCTGTTATGATGCTGCAGCGGACCAGGTGCTGGCGGCATCTAAGCTCCAGGTATGAAATGTGTACTTTCTGACGATGAGCCAGGGACTTGCATTTTTACCACGTTCGCATTGTTTGTTAGATAATTTTCACCCTCAATTAACCTATTTCCCAACTTTTGGCCGGTGATTGGCATTAAGCAATGCATTAATGCATAGCAACTTTAACGTGCTTACCCAATCACATAAATAAATTGTGTTAACTTTTTTTTTGTACATTGACCAGGTTTATCCATTGCATTGTATGTTGTCCTTAACATAATGTTAATACCGTAATGTTTTACGTCCTTAACATTATGCCGACCGTACCGACTTCTCCACCAGTTTTGACAAATTTCGGTCAATTGGCAGCTGTGGCCGAAATAAAAAGTAACGGTTGACTGTGAATCCAATTACACTTCTCAGTGTGGAGGGTAGATGTCTTCCCACTGCTCTGTTTGGGTGATTACAATTGCGTGTCATGATTGTCTTTTTATATTTTGCTGGGTAATGGGGAATTCGTGCATGTCAGTTGTGTGTTTGTTCAATGTTCAGAATCTCTAAGGCGTCAGCGGTATCTGAATTCGGAAATCCTACTACAGGTTCTCATGGTTCGTGGGTTGTGCGCACCTTGGAAGCAGCCGCTGTTCTATGAACTGGCCAAAAGGAGGCCTCAGGACGAAAAGGAGACCCCGATGACGAGAAGGAGGAGGCCACCAGGACGAAAAGGACGCCCCCAGGACGAAAAGGAGGCCTCCAGGACGAGAAGCAGGCCCCCAGGACGAGAAGGAGGCTCCCGGAACGAGAAGGAGGCCCCAAGGACGAAATGGAGGCTCCCAGGACGAAAACGAGGCCCCAAGACGAAAACGAGGCCCCCAGGACGAAAAAGAGTCCTCCAGAACGAAGAGGAGGCTCCCCGGACGAAAAAGAGGCCCCATGACGAAAAGGAGGCCACAGGGCCAAAAGGAGGTCCCCAGGACGAAAAGGAGGCCCCCATGATGAAAAGGATTCCCACAGGACGGTGAAAGAGTCCCCCAGGACGATAATTAGGCCCCAGGACGGGGGGCAGCGGGGGCAATCGTCCCTTCTCTTGAGACTTGGGGGGACGCCCCCAGTAATTTGAGGAGACAACTATCTGGAAACGCATAGGACGAAAAGGTGTGCGAGGAGCTAGACGGGACAGAAGATGATGCTGTCAAGTAGGATCCAAGACTGACAACGAGGGCTCAGGAAATATCATCAGGTTCCTATATGAGACACAGAACAGAGATTGTGAGGAGGCTCCAGGACGAAAACGAGGACCCCAGGACGAAAAAGAGACCTCCGAAACGAAAAGAATGCCACCGAGACGGGCAAGAAGCCATCCAGGGTTCCAATGTGGTGTCAAGATATTCTTAATTTGGAAAACGAGGCCTCCAAGTGTAAGAGAAGGGCCCTACAATAGAAAATAATGCAAATATGTATTTATCCGGACATAAGAGGGGGCCCCAAGATGGGTAAGAAGGTCCCCCTATGAATGAGAGGAGGCCACTGAGACCAGCCAGATGAGGCCCACATTTTAGAAGACGAGTACCTTACAAGAGAAGATTTAGGACTAGGACGCAAAAGCAACCTGCTAAGATGATAATGAGGCTCCAGACACATATCAGGAGACCTCGAAGACGTGAAAGGAGTCCAATTATTTTAAAAAGGAGTCACATAGGAGAGGGTATGAGGCTAAAAAAATCAACAGAGTGCCAACAATTGGCACGGAGGCCCCAATACTGGAAGGGAGGCCCCAGAAAATGAGAGGAGGCGCTAAGACGGAAAAGAAAGCCAGTGGATATGGGATGAGGCTTCGGAGACGCAAAAATAGGCACCAAAACCTGCAAGGTTCCACCAAGATAGAAAAGGATGATCCAGGGACATGGCAGGAGGCACCTAATTCCGAACAGGACGACCCATGATGAACGAGGAGGACCCAAAATTGGAGAGAAAGGCCATTGGATAAGAGAGATAGCTCCCAGGCGGCCAAAAAGGACCCCGGGAAATAACAAGGCCACTGAGATAGGAAAGATCGTGTATAATTTGGAAGAGGAGGAACCTGGGAGAGAAGATGAGTCCACCAGGAGACAAGATGCAACTATTAAAATAGGCGAAGTTCCAATCAAAACGCAGAGCAAGAGGTCCCCATGACGTGAGTGGAAGTCCCTAATTTGAAAAAAGGTCTCTAGAAGAGAAATGAGGGCCCTGGCGGACTCGAGGGGCCTCCCAAAAAGGAGTAGGTCTCCAGAATTGAATGAGGTCCCGAAGACCGGAAAGATTTCCAAGAAAATGACAGGAGGCCCTTAAGATGGGAGTGGTAACAGGTATGAAGGGATGTGAGGTTTCCAAAATTGAAGATTCCCTCAAAACTGGCAAGGCTTTGCCGGGATAAGGGAGGAGGCCCACGAGGCGTGGCGGGAGGCCCCTAATTTGGCAGATAATGCCCTGGGACAGGAGAGGAAGCCCCATGCCATGGCAAAGGGCCTCAGAATGTAAGAGAGGGCCCTTCCAGACGAGAGAGGAGTACATTGAATATGGAGGAGGGTAGGACATAGGACGTTGAAAACTGGTAAAGAGGCTCTAGGAAATGAGACGAGATACTTATGGCGCGAGATGAGGGATATCATTTGCAAGAAGCCCCTAAGAAATGGCAGAAGTCGTGCCGGGGTGTTTCAAAATTACGATATGGACCCAAAAATGCGACCGGGCCCCTGAAAATCACGCTCAGGCTGGGAGTACCAAAAATTTACGACCGGTCCATGAAAATCACTCTAGTGGCACGACTGGTCGTACTATTCCACAACAGTCTCATTGGGACCAAACCAAACGAAAAAGAGGACCCAGGACGAAAAAGAGGCCTCAGGACGAAAAGGAACCCCCAGGACGAACAGGTTCACAGGACGAAAAGGAGGTCCCCAGGACAATAAGGAAGCCCCAGGAAGAAAAGGAAGCCCCCAGGAAGAAAAGGAGATTCTACAAATTAGGGGCCCCAGGAGGAAGCCCATATTTTGAAAAAAGAAGTCACTTAGGGGAGGGTAGGAAGCCCCAGAAATCAAGAGTGCCAAAAATGATCACGGAGGTCCCAAACATTGCAAAGGAGTCTCAATACGGGAAGGGAGGCCCAAAAAAATGAGAGGAGACCCAACGCCGGAACAGAAAGCCAGTGAATATGAGATGAGGTTTCGGAGCATGGACGTCGCCACCGGGGTGGTGGCAGCGGGGGCAATCGTCCCTTCTCTTGAGACTTGGGGCGACGCCCCCAGTAATTTGAGGAAACAACTATCTGGAAACGCATGGGACGAAAAGGTGTGCGAGGAGCTAGACGGGACAGAAGATGATGCTGTCAAGTAGGATCCAAGACTGACAACGAGGCCTCAGGAAATATCATCAGGTTGCTATAAGAGACACAGAGCAGAGATTGTGAGGAGGCCCCAGGACGAAAACGAGGACCCCAGGACGAAAAAGAGACCTCCAAAACGAAAAGAACGCCACCGAGACGGGCAAGAAGCCACCCAGGGTTCCAATGTGGTGTCAAGATATTCTTAATTTGGAAAACGAGGCCTCCAAGATGTAAGAGAAGGGCCCTACAATAGAAAATAATGAAAATATATTTATCCGGACGTAAGAGGGGGCCCCAAGATGGGTAAGAAGGTCCCCCTAGGAATGAGAGGAGGCCACTGAGACCAGCCAGATGAGGCCCACATTTAAAGACGATAACGAGTAGCCCACATTAGAAGACGAGTACCTTGCAAGAGAAGATTTAGGACTAGGACGCAAAAGCAGCCTGCTAAGAGGACAATGAGATTCCAAACACAGATGAGGAGGCCTCCAAGACGTGAAAGGAGACCCGTAATTTTAACAAGGAGTCACCTAGGAGAGGGTAGGAGGCCCCAGAAATCAAAAGATTGCCAAAAATTGGCGCGGAGGCACCCATAATTGCAAAGGAGGCACCTAATTCGCAAGAGGACGACACAAGATTGGAAATAAGACCCATGATGACTGATACTATTTAAAGTCAGTGACCGTTAAAGTTAAAACAATTTGCAACGCCAGACCACAAAAATCGGCGCTGATGCGCTACCCGTATATTGGCAAGAGGGAAGTGTTTTTGACAACACTAGCGACTTTCTTGATGCATATTGTTATGCTATATAATTTAAAAATCGTGTTAGGTTGTCGAGGTGAAGTCAGGTCAAGTTCATGCCAGACTAATGGAACAAAACTTGATCAACTGGAATGTTGTCATGAATGGAAATGACTGTCATGCGATTGGTGTCACTTTGCATGTTACTCCCTACGCATCCAGAAATCTACTGTTTGTCATTGTGTGCCTAAGCGTTTCTATACTTTATGCACGTATTTCACTCCTTTCTTTGCGAAGCCGATTGTGCCGAGCCGCTCAACGGAGCAGTCGGCTGGGCAGCCCTGTTCCGGTAGCTGGAACAGGTAATGACCTGATAAAATGCTCTTACATAGGTGACCTGAGGTCAATTGGAAGATCTGGCATCTGTATTGCATTATTAGCACTGTCCAAAACATCATTAATGCCAATTTTTGAGCATTTCAACACAATCACAGCGATCCATAACAATGACAAGCCATTCCACGCAAAACCAGGAAATTTTGCAATTGTGACCTCATTTGACCTCGAAGATATTGACCCAAGGCCATGAAATGTGCACACAATAGAGTTCACCGTCGTCCCCATGCACTCCGCAAATTTCGTTGCTCTAGCCTTAATAGGAGCCAAGATCTTAGTGGGCGCGGAATCCACCCCTACTCCAGTGCACGCAATTTTCAGAGGCGCTCCAGGGCGCGTGTTAAGGCACGCAGAGGTCATAGGGACGCACCAGGGCTTGAAAAAGAGGCTGGGGCCGCAAATGGCAAGTTGGTTCCAAAGTGGCCAAAAGCACCTGGTGTTAGATGAAGACATCGGGAGCTTCTAAAACGCTATGAAAAGTTTTTTTAATAAATCATCGGTGCCCAAAGAAGCAACTGCACACTAAAACGAGAAGAGGTTTCGAAAATGCATTAGGCCGCAGCGCAGAAAGACGCAGCGGGTCCAACAAGGAACACTGAGGAAGGACCTCGGTTCGATAGCCATTCTGGGGGATAGCAGGAAAGATATCAAGTGCATCAAAGCTGAGCGGAATCTGCATTTCATAACTACCAAAAAATGTGGCAGGTAGGGAATTCATGATCGGATTTAATTACTCGACTTTTTGCAGCGAATGTTCATACTAAGCATTCCAGCACGTAAAATATCGCGCAAGTCTATCATGTGGCAATAATTAGCAAAAATCAGAAGGCCTAGCAGAAACCGTAGCATCGCACAAAGTGTGGCGAATGCGCCGGATGCGCAAAATGAGTGTGCACGTGCACGGACGTTGGCGACCGGGAGATATTAACCGGAATGCCTGAAATTTGGAAATTTTACATTTCAAAGTGAGGGGTAGTATATTTTCAATCAAGTTAGGGGTTTAGTGCATTTTCTAAACTCCTGCTCGTTTTAGGGTTTTGTTGCTTTTTATGCACCGAGGATATTTTAACGTTTTTACGTGACGGGCGTTTTCGAAGATCCCGATGTGTTTACTTTGCTCCTGGTTTTTTGTTCGATTTGGAAACATTTTGCCTATTGTGGTTCCAACCAATTTTCAGATCCTTGTGCGTTAGCATCGTCCTCGCGTGCATTGAGAGCTTCAAGTGTATTTTTAGAGCTCCATGTATGTTTGTTTAGGGCTGCAACGCATGTTTTAAGGCCCTGTCGCTTTTTGTGAGATTGTGTGCTTTAGAGCGCCAGTTGTATTTTCGACCCCCGTTGTGCTCTTGGTCCCGCTGTTTTTTGGGGCTTCTAACGCACATTTGTGGGACCTAGTTCGTTTTTGGGCTTCGATTCGATTTGCTGTGTCTCAGCCTAACTTATCGCTCCCAGGTACGTGGTTCCGGGCGCCCAACGCAAGTTTTGTGGGCTCAATGCGATTTTTGTGGATCTTTTCTCATGCTTTTTATCTCGAAAGTCCGAATCCCGGCCCGACATTTCGAGACCCTGACGCCATGTATTTGTATCCCATCTCGACTTTTCGAGATTCGGTATGTTTTTCAGCGGCGTACACAATTTGTGAAGGCATCTGGTAATATGTCCTGTGCTCCAGAGCCATTTCATTGACCCTGAAATCGATTTTTTGGAATCCCTCCGTATTTTGGAGGGCTCCAGCTTTACATTTTCGGATACCGATCCGTTTGTTGTGGTATGGGTGTAAGTTCAGCGGAGTGAATGCATTTATTAAGGGATACCAAAATATAACCGTAGAATTGGGTGGGGGAGTTAGGGTTGAAATCCGACGAATCAGGAAATATAGTGGTAGATGACCCCCCTCCACAGAATATTTCAGTTGATCACTAATAATTTCATTTCGATAGGTCCCTTGGACAAAATAACGGCCCAAATCCCAGGTGCGTGAATTTATTCGCGAAGAATTTGTTAATTCCTAAGATTCCGTTCGGAAAACCAATGTAACCCACTTCTTGTTGTTACCTTCGCGAAATTATCGACCTAGGACTGATAAATGATCGCTTTAGCTATGCTTAGGGCACCAAGCTGGTGGTAACTTAGGTGTTTATCCATATATTAATTATTTGTACCCTGGTATGGGCCAGTTTTCAGCGAAAAAATGTGCTATTGCGTGTTGAGTAAAGAATGCACCATGCCAAGAATAAACAGTGCATTAATATGAAATCATGTTCCCCATTCCAGAACCATACTAAGGGCCTAAAAACAATAGGAGGACCTAACACAATGGAGGCCCCGTTTTGGGGAGAGTAGGCCGCCTTTCGACCTTGCCCCTCTGGAAGAATTTCGTGCCGACGTCACTGGATAGGGGCGCTAATTATTGTCGATAGGATAAACGGTGGAGCCTCTTGACCTTTATGCCACAATTTATGATGGAAAACAAATAATATTATAATGTCCGGCGGGCACTAAAACACTCGATGCCTCTCAACCTTGGCCACCGGTGGGAAGTTACCGACTTCCTGTGTTGAATATCCTGATCCCAATCGGCCCCTGTCAATGTTCATTGGCAGCCGGGGACGTCATCTGGGCGCTGATTTGGGATCAGCACATTATCACGACAGCAAGAAATGGTACTTTTCCGCGTACGTTCCTGGCTAACAAGTATACGTGAGTGGTGCAAATTATACGTCATCTGAAAGCTTCTTTCATGGTATTTCGATAATCATGGGAGACTTTCACACGAATGTGTTAGTTATTGTATAAAATGGTGTTATTTAGACCCATGTCATATCCATCGACACTATTTAACTTAAGCGGGCCGAGCGACTCGGTGTTGGTAGCGTAGTTGGTAGCGCTTTGGTTTGCCGACTCCGAGGTAGCCGGTTCGAGCCTGGAGGCCGGCAGCTTTTTGTGCGCGTCGTGGGAAGTCCTAATAAGCGACAGTGAATTAAGACACTGTTCACATGGGACGATCTTTTTCATAAAGAGAAGGGAAATATTCTGCAATATTCAATATTCAGATATTCTGCAAGGCTGGGGTTCTGCCACCTTAAATTTATGGTTGGGCACTTCTTCTAATCAGCCAGGCATAGGAAATACGGAACACGTCACCGCTTATGACAGTGTCCAGGCCCACAGTCCCTTCCTGACACGGGCGGCGGAACATCGGGGGGTGGGACAGGAGACAGGATCCCCTGAATTTAATCATTTGTGGCACTACGGCAGTGCATTGCAAATATTGAGCTAAAAACTAACGGTTGCCCTTTCCCCTCCCACCAGTACACGCCGACCAACATTAGTCCCTGCTCCTCGAGGTGTGCATATAATAACAGTACATGATTATCAAGGTGACAAAACCAACAATTGTGCATGCTGCCGAACAGTCAAATGACTGGACCCGAGCTGGAGTCAGAGCGATGCCAGTTCTAAGCTCGGCCCCAGGCCTTTTACGATACACGGCGAACACACGCCACCAGGACTGCGACAAGCATTGTTTTGACAGGAGCAGACGTTTGCTAAAATGTTTCGGTGACAATCCTGAACTTTCTGGAGTGCCGGCGCAAAATTAAAAAAATCACGCTTTTCGTACCATGAAAGCTCGATTTAGATTCGGCAACAACTTTGTGGAACCCGTAAGCGCTAAGACGGATTTTAGATGCCCGCATGAGGATTTCGGTTCGATTATCATGCATTGTCAAAGGCTTAACCCGGAACTTGGCAAGATTGGGGAAGCATCCCCGTTCATTCCCCACCGTGGCTTTGCCCATGTTCGCACACCGTTATTCGGCATTTTCAGTCGAAATGAATTGGCTGCGTCGCTAACGCCATGTGAACCAACTTCTGTCATGCATGCAATATTGCAGGGGTAACAGCAATTTCTATGCCAGACCAGCTCGGAAGCAACTTTAATAACAGCTTAATTTGCGGTTGGAATGGAAAATTACCATGCAATACCATACATCTTTTTAATTAAATGTGTTCTATTTTTAACTAAAGAAAATATTTTCCTTTCAAAATATGATTTCTTTATTCGTGTCGTGCGACTTGAAATGCCACCCCGGTAGCTCAGTTGGTTAGAGCGCTGGCCTGTGCTGGTCTCCCCTGTCCTGGCAACACAGGGTTCGAGTCGCTCCGCGCGCTTGCGTTTAGCCCCCGGCAGGGAGTGTGAGTTGGCAACTGGCCCGATAAGGCCGGGGACGAGCTACCGGGCGGCCGTGTCGGTGTATTGACGGCACGTTAAACTTTCGATCAAAATTCTGCCGTTGAAAAGGAATTCGTGGATCGGGTGGTGGGGCGAGTGTTCACGCAACAAGCTCTGCTTAGCGATAGAACCCTGGTTCCCAAAGCTACCCCAGCAACAACTGGGACTAAATTTTAAATAATAAAAATCACGAATTTTGCAGTACAGCACAACATAAATACGGCAACAAAAAAGTTGTTTATCAATCAGACTTTAATACGAGGAGCATTCATCTGGAGAAGACGAGACTGTCAAGATTGAGGAAGGCCCTCACTCCCACTGCCGATTATTTCTCGGTTGTGTACTCTGTGGTGGAAGTGAATGTGCATTTTGGGCGCATGGACTGCGTTCGTCATTTTGCGCACATGAATATATATATTCCGGCGCCCAACAGAGTGCGTATTAAAACGATATATTGAGGAAGCACAACGCAAGAGATATATTGGGAGAAGCAAACACATGAAGCAGAAAAAGAACCTTGGGTTCCTTTACGACGCAATTAACTGCTAGGCCATATAGCGTCGCCAACTTCTCAAACCGATTGGTCGCGGGTGGACTCGGTAATTCCGCTGGTTGCGGGACTCGAACCCATAATATTGCGGTCAAGAGCCCAACACCCTACGGACTAAGCTACCGCGGCTCCACCAAACGCGTGACATAAGAAGTTATCGGTAGCAGGTGCAGATAAGCCACGGTACTTAATGAGATTGCATTGCGACAATACATTACAATACCTAACATTACAGTACGTACATATCAGGCACCTTATAAAATCGGACGAACTGGCAAGAAAAGATGGAACATCCTCATCGTGACATCTGTGGCTGAGAACAGCTCGACATGCATACATACACAGACTACTCACGAGCACCGTAGTGGGACGATGAGTACGTGTAAACCTACAGGCTACGCTCTACCGACTTCACAAACACAGGCACATATCAGTTGTTGAGCTTGACATACGCTCGGTGCGACTGCAACACGCACGTTTAGTCTCGTGTAATATTTGTGTAGAAAGTCCTGATATGCTGCTATATGATCAACGGCAAGTTATGCACCTACGTCCAAACAATGAAAGATTCAAACACTGATCTGAATGTGAAGTATCGCCCAAGTGCGGCCCATACTTCGCAGTCACTGAGCAAACTGCTCGGCTTTCCGCTGCTGCCGCTTTGCGAGCTTCGCGACGTTCACCTTGTTCACCAGCCCGAGATGAATAAATGTCCGGATCCTCGCAAAGCACTTAATTATATTCTATCTATGGAATTGAATCTGGATTCCAACACCTGGCGGAAACTTTCAATGACCTTTGGATGTCTGCTGAGATTGTTGGGTTCTTGGGCATGGTGAACACAAAACACTGCATTCATCTGCCTGGATGTGTGGAAGAATTCCTCTGTGGGAACCGTCAGGCCGCTAATGCTTAGGAGGCGAGTCCAGAGCGCTTCTCGTGGTTCATCTTCGGGATGCGCAAATGGGTGGCCAGCGATCGGTCCGCTAGTTTCTTTCTGGCCATGGACAAAGTCACATATCATTCCCCCCCCATCGCCACGCTTAGCATTTAACATTCCTTCAATATACATCATTATCTGATGTGATTTGAAGTAAGCTGATATTCATGTCTATGGGAAATGAAATCTCAGCAAATCGGCAGTTCAAGTTCATGTGCTGATATCTAGAAAAAAAAGTAAGATCACTAAAAAATCATATTAATATCATTCAACAAAGATTTTTCAAACACTAGGAAAAACACTAATGTTGACAATGACAGTACATGCTATCCCCCACGCCATAAGACATAAGAGGTTATGTAAAGTGTGGGGAGAATATGGAATAATATGTAAAATATGGAAAGTGTGGGGGAATGGGGTTTTTGGTGACTAACAAAGAACACTGATGTCAAATTACAAAAATGTCCTAACTGAATCTAACCTAAACAACTGATGTTGGACCTCCTACAATATACTCATGTTCGGTCATCTAAAACCTACTGCTATTGCATGCTGGATGTTGAACGTGATTCACGAAGGAAATGGTAGATCCATTGTACCTTAATTACACACTCGCATCAATTGTGCACCGTATATTAATTAACCTCGTGACATGGAAACTCAGTTAATGGAAGCATACATTTTGTATCCTAGGCTGAATCTGTTATCATTACTCCATGTAGAAAGGGCTGGCGATTATTCTGCTGGAATATCATGATAAAAATGTTAGAAATAGCCACATGCAAATATATGTATTCATTTTTTTGGTATACTTAAACCTGGTTTTGGCTTTCCGTGCATGATTGCCTATCCTGTCTTCTTCTGATCTTTCACTACTCCCATGTAGCCTTGTTCTTCATTCAACACAGTTTATGGAAAATTATTTTCAGGATACTGGGAAGAAGTTGCTAGTAAGCTTCAAGAAGTTCAGTCCATACATCTGTCTAAAAAATTGTCTTCATTGGGGCTTCCTATATATAAATACCAAGGTTTTTGGAATTTGGAGGATAGAATAGGAACAACAGTGTTTTTCCTGAAAAAGAGGTAGGTTAGGTTTGGACTGGGGAAGGATTGTGGTGATAACTCAACCAGCGTTGTTGCATATGTGATATAAAAGATATTCAATGGATGACATTGGTTTGGATGCACTGTTTATACATTTAACATTATCCTTCATTACCAATTACCCCACTCAAAGCAACACATTTCGCATTACTTCACTTACGAACTGAAAAGCATGCATATGCGCTGGAATACAATGATCATATCATCTTAATGACTTTCAGAAACATGCATTTACAATTTTTTCTTGAAATGCCACCTCAACTAAAATGCAAATCTTCTTCTGCAGGTGCCATTGTAAAAACCTCACACAGCTCCAGCCTTGCCTCTTTTCAGAAGAGAACATAAATTAGCTTCCAATAAAAATAATCACATTCATGAACAACTCGATCTGAAAATTGAGGAAGCTAAAGAAATGCCTAACTTATCCCAACCTCATTTTAGCTTTGCCTCTGTACAAATTTGCAAAACGTCACTTGTAAACACTCAAAACTGCAATAATGAACCCTTAAATCACATCTCACACAGTACAGGTGAGAGTGGTCACATTTTAATCACATCAATCAACTTTGCATTGGAAAGGCATATCAAGAATTCAAATATCGACTAAAAAGTACATATTTCCCTGTAAATTTATTTTAAGGTCTGATATTTTTTTTGGCAATTACACCAGTATTTTTAGTGGCTACTAATAATTGGTACCACAACAGCTACAGTGAAGTAATCCTGCACAACCATTTTCATGTTCAGAATATAGCACAACACTACAAAACAATTATATGTTTTAAATTAGCTCTATGTGAGTGGTTAGATGACTTTGATAGAGAGAACCATCTGAATATGGATACCATCTTCATTTTTTGAAATTCAGTAAACAGTATAATTACTGGTTTGGCCACACAAAAGCAGCAGTAGAGCAATTTGTTCCATGCATTAAGTGTTTGGAAACTCCCTCATACCCTACTACCGCTACTGCCCAGCCATGATACAATGGGCAAGCAATTACCAAATTGTCCACAAGTTGGTGAATGGTACAGTATGGCATGATTACATATAGCACACGGAAACAATTTGATAACTGACAGGGGGCCAACGCACATGCTAACATTAATCACCAGATTGCATCAATGACATGCTGACCAAGTTGACATTGTGGGTATAAGGCCTTAATTCGCATAAATTGTCTGAGGTGCGTTCTCAATATCAACACGCCATGGATAAATTAATTCTGGGTATGGTGCCTTTCGTTTCCAAGCCAGCAGCACGCTAACAGAATAAGAAACAATATTCAAGCTTCAATGAATGACTAATATGCTTTGCAACCAACGGGGAAACTAATCGTGAGAAAAGCGCCATAATTGTGCTAAAATGAAAGCACCATATTTAGTAGGTTAGGTTTATTGGTATAGTCCAAAACTAGAATATAATTCGGCAGTATTCCGGAATAAAAAAGCGCTTCTGGTATATGACGTCACTTGGCGTAGGTTTTGTCTAGTTTCAACTAACTATACTAGAACAGCCAACTTTGGAGTACCTGTTGTCTCTAGTTATCTTGATCCCAATTCCCGGCAGTTTTTCAAATGTAAATCTTTCCCAAAGATGACTCCAGAAAGCGCGGGAAACTTTAACCAATTAAAGCTCTTCTTCATGCTGGCGGTTCGGTTGCTATGGCTACTGACTGCCCCGGATCGAACAATTTCAAAATCAAGTATTCCCGTCGCTGGCGTGCTTACTGGCTGGTTGTGTTCTAAGGTGTGGCCGAGCAGCTGCATTACAGGGCGGTGTGCTTTACCGGGAACATCATCCTTCCTTGTCCCAAGCATGGTAAGTCAGAGTAATCGGGTGGGATTTTGATTATACCCTGATCTTGTGTGGGCCTGCCGGTAAATTTGTGCTTTTAGGTGTTTTTTTTATTTTTCTTCTCAGAATACCATGTTTGTGAAGGTGACTAAGATAATGGGACCATTTACTT
Organism: Imbricaverruca yamaguchii; assembly: GCA_034440575.1. Classification (NCBI taxonomy): domain Eukaryota; kingdom Metazoa; phylum Arthropoda; class Thecostraca; family Neoverrucidae; genus Imbricaverruca; species Imbricaverruca yamaguchii. Next base: position 739,287 of record JAOTOL010001543.1, read on the forward strand.
TCTGTGCAAATGCCTGCATTTCAAGTTGTGAGCAAAATAATGCAAAGGGATTCGAGTTAGGTAACATCATAAAAAATGTTAAAAAATACAAATAATTATTTGGAAGGAATGTCGATTCAGTCCTCATTAAGTGGTATTTTACGGCATATTTCGCGAATAATTCATCCCTGTCTGGCTCCCGTTCCAAAATTGCAGGCCAAATATGTTTTCTTTGTGATAGCCGTTACGCAGTGAATACATGGGCTTGGCAAAAGGAGCCTGGTCTGAGGCAGATGAAAATTGGTGCGCTTCGATGCTCGGCGGGTTCGCGATTTGACGGTTCATGGGCGAGGTGGGGGGGGCGAAGTCTGGACTAAGATGAGATTAGACTCAAATGTGGAGATGAGTGCATGTCGATGATCGGCTGGGCTCCAAGTCCAGATTGTTTGCCGGGTGGGAGGTGGGGGTGGGGAAAGTACGGACCAAGGTGGTTTCTTGTCAGCATGCAACTCTGATAAGTTATTCTCGAAAAAGGATGGAATATACGACCTACTGTACATGACATTGACATTGACTCGGAGTCATAAACATTGACATCCTTCCAAAAGGAATATTGGCATCTTGCTTTTTGGTGCGTGTTGTGAAGTCTTCATTCCTCGTTTCTATGTCTATTCCATTTACAAGTATCATGCTTATGCTCACCATAACGGATCCGAGATCGCGGTAGCGAACACCCCAAAGCGTCATTCCATGCAAATGGATTACCTACGATGTGCTGTGCTATACAATTTCAGTTTAAAGGACAGGTATTTGCATTGTTATCGTTGATATCGATGTCACAAAATTAGATACCTTTCAAAACACGCAGATAGGGAACAGTGATATGTACGCGATTGTCTCGAAACTACTGGGTTTGTAGGACTTACAAAGGTATAAATGACATTTCCATGGATGTTTTGACATCCTGCTGTACTCGTTTCGACATCTCGTACCTAACGAGAAACTATTATTTTAATATTGATACAGCTTATTGTGGTGGGTCAGGTGGCCTCATGTCTTCTTTCCAGGGGGCTTTCCCCTGGCCCATCTGGGCTGAAGCTTTGCGTTACAACTTCGAACTGAAATACAGCTCCATGAGCAAAAACTGCCCTTCAAGACGGCACTGTATATAATAACCATGGCTGGATACTGGGTGATATAGGTGCCTGCATCCACAAACCAGAGGTGGATCGAGGCATTTTGATTGAGGACACTTGTTCTAGAGTGGCCATAATTTCTCCGGATGGGAGCTGTTAGCTAAACAACTCTAGCTCTAGCTAAACAAAAATGAGTATGGGCAGGACATCGCTCATCGCGGAAAAACCCATTGAGCAGGAATACACTCAATCATTATTGTTGGGTCCTTCCAGACAGTTGGGATCCACATGTCCCCAGTTCCCACTGGATTCGCTATTGTCCTCGCCCATTAACTCTCCGTCTTTCCGGTCATATCCTCACACCCCGTCTGGGGTGGGGTGGGGGAGGGCTGATAGGTACCCCCTCTAATCTCCAAACTAAGCGCTGCGCGTAAGAGGTGTCACCGGAAAGGGCTCGAAAAGTAGGGCCAGGCACCGCCTCCAAATCCCCCAGTGACATTACTAGGGGTCCTAGGTTTTCATGAATTGCATCATGCTTTTGGCTCTGGGGAGTTAATTTTTGTTGGATTTGAAGATGAAAAAAACTTTGGAATGAGACGAGGAAGCCCAAATCGACCATGGCCCTAACATTTTTACCCGCCCCACTTTATTTAAACATTTTGAGTTGTCGATTTTCTTTAATTTTTATTTTTTCTAGTGGGTAGAGCGGACCGAAAAGCGTTGTTCGAAGTCATCTTGCTCACATAAGGCTGCTTACTTTAGCCAGAATCTTCGGTTTTAAGGTCTAATGGGAAAATGTTGAACACTGAGTAATCAAAAACGGAAACAAATCCTATGGTGCGTCTTGTTTCGTCCGTGAAGATATGCAAATGCAGAAAGCTTCATCAAAATATTCGCTAAAGCATGGCGACTTGTTGAACTTTTCTGGAGGTGACCGCTTGACCTTGACTAACTCGTTGACCCTAGATGACCTGACCTTAAAAATTTGACACAACATGCCAAATTGATGTGGGGAAGGTATGCCAAATTTCGGCGCGCTGCCTCGCGCCGTTCTTTCATAATCCGCGGAATACATTAGGGGACGCCTATGACCCCCCCCCCCGAGGCGGCACGGGCTATGACCGAGGAGCACTTGGTAGTGGCATGGACCTGCTACATAATTTGTGACTGAACCCCTTCCCTAGCAGCAAAGCCTTCCTCCTAGCCCCCAAAGGTGCCGATTTGGTCTGGAAAATGCATCCCTCGGAAAGAAGCTGCTCAGCCCCCCCCCCCCTCTCTCTCCCACTACTCATGAGAAGTGTCCCTGGCATTTAAATATTGAATCAGGTCCTTATTAGTTATAACAAGAACCTGTTGTTCACTAAAGGACGTAGCAAGCAAAACAAAAGCTAAAAGCTGCATATAGCACTTATATATGGAGTACTTCCATTGGTCTGTTTTTGTGCTAAACATGGTTTGATAGTATCAACCATTAATTATAATTAATTGTTTATTTTAGAAGGAAAAGTGAACCAATATCAGAAAAATGCACCATTTTCAATTTTATTCTTAAAATTATCATTTAATGAACAGGAAAGAATGTATTTAGAAATGAACCAAGTGGCCCGAGTTGGGCTGCAGAATATAGCAGTGTCCCAATTTGGATCATGCATCGGGATATTGGCCCGAGTTAGGGAAGCATAGTTTCGGGGAGCGCATGGCCCTGCCATTCTTTAATTTCCTTCAAATTGATTGACTATTCATGTGCGTAGCATGTTTTCCAAGGGAAGAAAATAGTGCCTACAACCTAAGGAGAGTTCATTTATGTTGCTAGCCCAGAAACTTCTTTCTACGATCAGTTTAAATCACAGCACATCATTTCTGATGAACGAAAGCGGTCCGAATTTGGCGTTTTATCCTACCTAGTTAGCAGACAGCACGAGCTTGTCAAGTACTTCACTTCCAAAGTTCCTGAACCGCGATAGATTATGCTTAATGCCGTTGGGGGTCAATAGCTGGCGTCGCCACTGTAGGACACATGGGAACTCGGTCCCTCGACTACATGGAATTTACCGTTGGCGTATGGCACCGGACGTACGTCGCTGCCAAGGCTATTTCATGAGGGTAGCCCACCAGATGCTAGCACAACCCTGTTCTGACCGTCAGGCTAACAAATGAGGACAGACTAGCATTAGTGCCAATCATTTGCGACAAAAGATTAGTAGATTTTCGTGTGAGATTCTTGCTCTTGAGAAATATTTTGCATACAGCTCAATTTCAGTAAAGGAATTCATGGCAATCTCAACATATTTCTTTACATAAAATGTGGGCCACAACATTAACTTAACTGAGCGAGGTTATTCAAGCATCGCTTAAGTTTCGAAGCTCCCGATCACAACTTAACCCGTCCCGTCTCGGGGGTCTTCAACCACCCCCTCAGGTTTTTCGCGGATAGTGAACGAACGTCTGCGGCCGCGTGCCAAAATTTGGCATACCCTTTCCCACATTAATCTGGCACGCTGTTTCAAAATTTTGAATTCAGGTCATCTAGGGTCAACGAGTTAGTGAAGGTCAAGTGAGGTCACTTCCAAAAAAGTTGAACCAATCGTCACGCCTTAACAGATACAGATATTTTAATAAAACCTTCAGCGTTTGCTTATCTTTACGGATGCAACAAAACGTACCAGATAAATTTGTCATTTTTTTCGTTTTTCACTGCTTATTAATTTTGCATTTTAGAGTTCAAATAGAAAATTCTGGCTAAAGCAAGCATTTTTATTACAATACGTTGACTTCCAACAACGTTTCTCGGTCTGCTCTACCCATTATAAAAGGAAAATGAAAGAAAACTTGAAAACTCTAAATCAGTGTCCTAAAATTACTTCACCATTAACTGTGTGGATGAAGAAAGAAGTTGCTTGGGAATAGTGAAAGATTGGAAGAAAATAAAGGATCGCTACCTAAGGATTAAAAAAGTGGAGTGCCTTTCACTTCAGTCACATGCATTTTACATTGTTTAGCAGTCGTGTGTATAATGACTGCCCACACATGTGGCAAAATGGTAAAAACTTAAGACAAGGATGAAATAGCACAATGCCATTAACTGTGAATTTCCAGGCTACATGGTAAGTTATTTCACACTGCTCTAAATTTTGAAATGAAAAAGTATTATCTTTCGGGTGTCAAAAAATGTATGGCCCTGGTCGATTTCGCTGTTCCTCTGATTCATTTTTTTCTTCTGAAACATCCCCCAAGATGAACTCCCAAGAGCTAAAAACATAATGCAAGTCGTGAAAATCTAGCCCCCTGGTGACTTCACTTGGGGGAAGTGTTGGTGGTGGATCCGGACCCTACTCGTCGAACGCTTTCCTATGACACCTTTTTCGTTTTCGTGCGAAGCTTAGTTTGGATTTTAGAGGGGGTGCTACCCCCCAACCGAGACGGGGTGTGAGGATCTGACAGAGACGGCGCGGGTTGAGAGACGCTCATACTCTGCACAACCCGTATTCTCTGGAAGCCTTGCCGTCATCATTGCGGCTCATTCAGAACCTAGAGACGAGTGGTGTGGTTGAATCATTAAACAATTTTGAACAAGTACTGATAATATCACTTAGCAGTTCCGCAGCTCCGAGGCCAGACATGTCCGATGAACACAATATTTTCCTTCATCTCACGCTGAAGTCAATATCCTAGGCTTCAAATGTGCAAATTCACCGCTTACGGTTGAAAAATACGTATACCTGTTCCAGATTTCTAATAGATAATGGGATGCCGTCAGGGTCCCCTCGAATATGATTTGACTTCGGGTGGAGGTTGCGCCACCATTAAATCCAATGGAACCATATATAGCCTTCTGAGCTTCCCTTTTTCATTGCTTGTGAGATGAGAAATGCAGTGCCAGTGGGGTCGATCATGAGTTTGGGTCCCCCAGCTAACATGTAGCAGAAGTATTGAATTCTGACAAAAAAATTGGGGCACAGTATGGAGGAAATTGGCGGGCACAAATTGGTTGGGTGGGGGGCGGACATTACAGTATCCATGCTTAAGCTTGACCTCGGGGTGGGGAGCACAGCCAACATTGAGGGGGCACATGCTCCCCAAGTATGCGGAACAACACCCATGTCATAGATACTGGAGTGGACCGAGTCTGGTGCTCCAGTCGAAGTACGCCACCTATTAACTCGAGTAATTGCGGTGTTCCCTCCAGATAAAATATTTTTGGTCAATACTGTGTGTGGCGTTATCCGAACCGTCACTTGTGCTGAGAACAAATGTGTCATGAGACATTGGGCTTAACGTGGCTTTCCCCATACATATAATAGCCGCCAATGTATTCTAACACCAAGCTAATTCGCCGTTTGACAATGTGACAGCTCCAGAATCCCCTCCCCGGTTACAAAAAGCACACCCTCCACCAGTGTCCTAAGATTACTTCACCATTAACTGTGTGGATGAAGAAAGAAGTTGCTTGGGAATAGTGAAAGATTGGAAGAAAATAAAGGATCGCCGCTTAAGGATTAAAAAAGCGGAATGCCTTTCACTTCAGTCACATGCATTTTACATTATTTAGCAGTCGTGTGTATGACTGCCCACACATGTGCCAAAATGGTAAAAACCTAAGACAGGGATGAAATAGCACAGTTCCATTAACTGTGACTTTCCAGGCCACGTCAATTATTGTACACTGCCCTCCACCCGATATCAATTCTGGCGACGTATATGGACAATAATGTCGGACATAGGTTGGTGCCTAGTCAACCTGGCTGAACCCATTGATGAAAGTTAAAATTTGCTAATGACTATCACCAGTTGAATCGTATTCATTTCTGTGACTTCTGGGAACAATAACGCGAATTTATGGGGAGGGTCTACTGAAGATGCACTTAACAGCCAAGCCTACCTTGGCACTTACAATGAAGGCCATGCTCTGAGATGGCTGGATCCAATTCGATGAAACCTTCGATCGGTTCATAGGATGCAATTTCACCAGCACTTACATATCTAACCCTGGAATGTAATGAATGTAAATGTAAACACTAATCTTGAAAATATTTATTTCATCCAACTCATTTGGCACTAGCTGCAGTGTGGAAGTGTTCTAATTGGTCGGTTTAAGGTTAGACATCGTCTAAGGCTAAGATATTCAAAAGTGCTGATGAAATCACACGTGCTGAATCAATTCACGAAAGCTTCACGTCAATCCGCCCTGTCAGTTCGGAGCATAGTTTTGGCTGCAATTGGGTCTGCTCACAGGCAGTAGCGCAACCAGGGGGGACACTAGCCGGACAGGGTCAGAATGTCCTAGCGTCATCATGTCTAACAGCTAGAAACACTGGAGCGCTACATGATGTCCAAAACATACATAGAATCTACGCTAATTCTGGAGCTGCTTGCCACTAGAACATTTTTGTTGACACCCCCAGTGTTCTTTGCTGTTAGACATGTGGGGAGCAGCACACCGCGACGGCATATTCAAGACGAAAAGTTCCAACAGCCACGAACACACGTGCGACTATGTCCAAACACTTTGTAGTGTCGTGTTAATTCTGGGGCTGCTTTGCATTTTAACATTATGCCGCACCTTGGTGTTCTTGGGTGTCGGACATTATGGTGTACCAGTGCACTACAATATAATGTCCAAGGGTCACATTCATTCACATTCATACATCAGATTATGAGGAAAAAACGTGGCTTTATCGACAAATAAGCTCACCTGCCGCATATGCAAATTGTCGACAACATGAGCACAAAGGTCTAGGTACAAAAGGGCGTTTACTAGGCCCTTGATGTTGTCAATTTTACATTCTGCGGAACAATGTGCTTGCCACGGGGAGAAATTCCTAAACAAAGTAACTACATGAATATTAAAACTAAGCCATTTACCAGTTTGCAAAATACCGGTATTTTATTGCCTGATCCTCTCATAATGTATCCCCTCCCTTCTCCGCTCCACATTTTTGATCTGATCCTCTCAAACGTTCATACTGACTACGAACCGTGTCATAAATTACTTCACCATTAACTGTGTGGATGAAGGAGAAGTTGTTGGGAATAGTGAAAGATTGGAACAGAATACAGGATTGCCACTTAAGGATTAAAAGCGGAATTCCTTTACTTCGTTACATGATTTAATTATATAGAGTCGTGTGTGTGATGCCCAACATCATGTGGAAATGGTAAAAACCTAAGACGAGGATGAAATTGCAAAGTCCATTAACTGTGAATTTCAGCCACATGGTGAATTATTTTAACTGCTACGAACATACTGCCTAGTGACAGTAATGCAGCCGGATATTTTTTTCGGCATGTGGGGGAGGGGGCGTCTTCTCCTGGGATGCCCCTTCGTTTTGTCTGGGTAAGATTTTGGAGGCCTACAACCCATGGCGGACTACAACGGCTTCATCCCTGCAGACTGCCGTGGTGCTCCACCAAGCTCATTCCGTTAATGTAAGCTTGTATCCGTATGTTGAAGCAGGTTGCACCAGAATGTGGTGGTCGAGCGTCTTTGTTGATAAAGCTTAGACCCCCTTTGCTGAATCCAGCTATAGGAAAGTAGGTTTTACAAAAATATTCTGCTGCTTGGGCATTAGGTCGCGGTGCATTGGTAAACTACAATGTTCAGCAACCAATAACACGTGTGTTACTGTCATAATTTAAAAAAAAAAACCTAACCCTAGCTACCTAACTGAAGAATATCTTTCTTGGGATTACGATTAAAATATTTATACCATCAACTGTCATTGTATCACTGACTACGTGCGGGGATTGTATAACGGACTACATGAACCTTTTAACCGGGAATTACGTTGGCAGATGTTCGTGTATCACGTTCCATCAGCAGCGTAAACATAATGCGTATACACGAGCTGCTGTTAGAAACGGGCATGAAGACGTTCAAGAAGCACGATTTCGATGCTTCTTTGGGAAGCATGTTGATTTGGTGTTGAAATAAATGTATATCTTGCCCTCTTTCACGAAGAATATACCACTGCTTCCAGGCGACATGGCTTCTACGCACTTCATCGCTTTGGACACCACTTCCATTTGGTATTCCTACTACGTGGACAGTGGTCATGCTTCAAATGCTACCAACTACTGCTTCATACGTCATTGTTTTTAACATTGCTGCTGGGGACTACGGCTCCAGCCGGCACTGCCGTGCGGCGTTACTGTTACACTACCACGGACTTCACTGTTATCAACTGCTGCTGCGAACAATACTGCCAGTCCTTACTGCAGTACTGAAATAATGGTTTTTCGTTAGGTGCGAGATGTCGAAACGATTCCAGCAAAATGTCGAAATTTGTCATTAAAACGCGCCGGAAATATCGTCCGTACTCTTCAAGCTCGCTTTTGAACGGCATTATAGGCAGTGTCCTAAAATTACTTCACCATTAACTGTGTGGATGAAGAAAGAAGTTGCTTGGGAATAGTGAAAGATTGGAGGAAAATAAAGGATCACCACTGAAGGATTCAAAAAGCAGAATGCCTTTCACTTCAGTCACACGCATTTTACATTATTTAGCAGTCATGTGTATAATGACTGCCCACACATGTAGCAAAATGGTAAAAACCTAAGACAAGGATGAAATAGCACACTTCCATTAACTGTGACTTTCCAGGCTGCATGGTCAATTATTTTACACTGATCATAGGCGTAGGAACGTCTCAAAAAGTGGGTAGGCCAGGATCAACGGAGCAGGGGCACACCCAAAAATTTCGCAAAGTACCATGGTTGAACTCTTGGATGGAAAGCCCGGAAATTTGAATAGTTAGCACAACTTTCAAGGAGCAGGCCAAGCGGCCCATTGAGGGAAGGAGGCAGCCCCTTGGGGGCGTCTAAGGCTAACAGCAGCATGTGACACTGAAAAGGAACTATCACCACAGCAAAAGTACTTTCAAATTCACACATCTCGCTGAACATGGAAACTCTTCACGACTGGTGAATTCAATAATAGGTATATCTTCCCGGTGCAAGGTAAACCATTAGTACCTATTACCGTCAAAACGCAATTTTTTCAACTTCCGCCATATGTGTGTGTGTGTGAGGAGTGCAAGTTCATTACAGCCTCATCGATGGATATGTGGTGCGCCCTAGTTTGCATGAATGAGTATTTTACGTCACTAAGATGGCCTTGCAAATATTCACCGATGTTGGTGAGGAGAAGCAATAAGCAAGAACGTAGCTTACTTGCTGCCCCATGGCAAAATAAGTGCTGGAAAGGATGAAGAACAGGAGACTGGTGATCGCTGGCTGAAAATTATTTGATCCGGTGTGTAACAGACCAAGATTGGCAGGCTGACAGACGGGGGCAAAGAAAAACGCACATCTTCGAGCTCCCAGTGCATTTTTTCGCTGTTCCAACGTGTTTTTTCCGGGGCCTGACCAGTTTTTGGGGTCTTCGACTCAATTTTTGTGACCGCAGGAGGCTTACAAGGCCGCAGGAGGCATTCTGGGTAGAGATTGATTTTTGGGAAGCCAGTTACCGACTTGTGGGGCTCCGGCGCGACTTTTTGGGTCCCTAGTGATTTCGAAGTGCAGCGGCGCGACCTTTTCAATCTAAGTCTAAGATGCCTATCGCGAGTTTTAGTAGCGTCGACACGCATTTGGGTGTCCAACACGTTTTGGTTTCTTTTGGAACAATTGGTGGGACCCCAGAGTGATAATTCATGTCCAGACTGCTTTTTCGTTGCCCTGGATTCATTTATTGGGTGTTCCCAATAAGACTTTAGGGCCCCGGTGCGACCTGTCGTTCCCCTAGCGTGATTTGCATGGTCCCGTGCGCGAGTTTTCGGTACCTTCAGGCTCAGCGTGATTTCAGTGCCAGGCCAAACATTTTGGAGTCCCTATTGTGATTTTTGAAGAACACGGCACGACTTTTTCGGCCCCCAGCTTGATTTTCTTGGGCCTAGCCGCCTTTCTGCAGCACCCATCGTGATTTCCAAAGACCACGGCATGACCTTTTTGCTGCTCCAAGCGTGATTTTTAGGTACTCGGTCTAACTTCTTGGTGCCCCAGCGCGATTATCAGCGCCCCGACCCGACCTTTTTGGACCCAGCATTATTTTGAGGGCCGACCTCTTATGGATTTCGTGTGATTTTCTTGGGCCCTGGCGCGATTTATCTGGGTCTCGGTGCGACCTATTGGAGGCCCAGCGGTATTTTCAGGGGCCCCGTCCAAACTTTTGGAATCCTCGGCGTCATTTTTATGGTTCCGGAACGATTTTTGAGGCCCCAACGTGATTTTCATGGGGTTTTGGTGGAATTTTGTGAGCCCCGTCGTCGTTTTCAGGGACCCCTGCGCGACTTTGTGGCCCCCGAAGTGATTTATATGTTCCATGGTTTGATTGTTGATGACACCAGCAGAATGTGTAAGGAGTCTGACGTTATTTCCCGAACCCCGGCGCGATATTGGGGGCCCACAACGTCCATGGGGTGAGGATTGCTCTAATGCCCCCCCTCGATACGCCATTGCGCATGTCCCAATGATTGCATAGTTTAGCAATGACGTCTATGGAGAGCATCGCACCAAATCGACTTTCCTATGCCCATTTATTAACTGCACCACAAGTAGTGTTCAGTAATATACACCCTGCAATGGGCCTAAATTCATCCCATTATATTTGGGGTTCTAAAACCTCAGCCTGTACATACACATCACTGGACGATGAAAAACCTTCATAGTAGTCTAATTCGGTGTTTTAGTGTTCTTAATCCACATCTCTTCATTGAATAGATTATAGTATCATGGTATATACTAAGCAGATATTGTTACATACGTCATGAGCGCACCATGTTTCTGAACCATTCCTGTTGAACGACATACTTTGAATTCAATGTTTAGCGTGCTGTTAACCCGTCCTGTCTCGGGGGTCTTCAACCGCCCCCTCAGGTTATTCGCGGGTAGTGGACGAACGGCGCGCAGCAGTGCGCCCAAATTTGCATGCTGTTTCAAAACTTTGAAGTCAGGTCATCTAGGGTCAGCGAGTTAGTCAATGTCAAGTGAGGTCACCTCCAAAAAGGTTCAAAAAGTCGTCATGCTTTAACAGGTACAGATAATTTAATGAAACTTTCAGCGTTTGCTTATCTTTAGGGATGCAACACAATGCACGAGTGGAATTTTCTCTCTTTTTTCGTTTCTGACTACATACAAATTTTGCATATTTGCCAATTGCAGTTCCACTAGAAGATTCTAGCTAAAGTAAGGATTTTTTTATTAGACAAGTTGACTTCCAACAACGTTTCTCGGTCAGCCATTGGAAAAGGAAAATGAAAGAAAACCTGAAAACTCAAAACATTGAAGTTTCAAAAATAATTTTTTTTTTGGTTTTAAACATTTTTTGGGGACAAAAAAAAATAGCCCTGGTCGATTTTGCTGTCCTTTTCTAATTCCAAATTATTTTTTTCTTCATATATCCCCAAAATGAACTCCAGAACCAAAAACAATCTAAGTCCTGAAAAGTCGTGAAAGTCTAGCCACCCTGATGACGTCACTTTTGGGGAGAAATTGTTTTGGGGTTGGATCTGGACCCTACTCGTCGAGCGCTTTCCGATGACACCTCTTTCGTTTTCGTGCCACGCTTAGTTTTGATTTTAGAGGGGTTGCTACCCCCTCCGAGGTGAGGTGTGAGGATCTGACCGGAGAGACGACGCGGGGTAATGCCACTACGCAGTTACCCAGCTAAAGATCCACTCGGGTCAGTTGCCATGCTCGTCATGTGTCTTCTCAGGTCACATGACCGTGCATCACTCATTACTCGTCACATCATCAGTCTTCATATCACTCCTCATGTGACCTCGTCAGGTCGCATCATGAATGCTTCATCCTCTGGGGATTCAAAGATTCTGAGAGGTGTTCTCGCACTTGAAGTTGACACAGTAATCCATGGACTTCATTGCTGTATCTATACTACCATAATAAATGATGGAAATAAGTATTTTGTTACATTGGATGCCAGCACCGGTAATACCCAGGCACCTCAATCAAAAAGTTGGATATCTATGTTCTGTGCCAAACGTTGAAAATTCATTGAATTGTGGGAACGTTTAAGTTCTATTCCATACTACAGTCACGCAATGGATAGTAGTATTTCATGGATAGTAGTATTACGTGATTGTAATTTGTATGCTCCATTAACCAAAATACATGTAAATGTTGAAGTGTATGGCAGCTAGGACCAATTCCGTATATAATGCACAGCTCTGTAATATCAAGGCAGGGAAGCTGCACTTGCAAATTGTGCGTCTCAACTTCATTGTGTTACGTTACTTCCCTCAGCTTTTACAATTTTCTACTCTAGACAATGCTAATGAAATCAATGTTAAATATGTGTGAACCGTCAAAGAACCACAGTGCAACTCTAGTATGAATATATTTCGGTGCTGGTTGGCAATATCTGCTTTATGGTTTATTCATAACGTACTATATGGTGTGAATATACATATATATGTTGTATTACAGCAACTCCTGAATTAGTTGCGTTGTTGTAGGGCCATGTCCTTGCGTAAATTAGTTGAGAAATGAAGTGCTACGATGTGATATGTACAGCTTTTACTTAGTGGAGTTTTTCATATATTCAAATGTATGCCAACTGCATTTTAGGAAATTTAGACGTCTCAAAAGAGGGAGGGCCAGCTACCATTGCTTTCTCACCACTTTCAAAAGTGGGTGGGCCATGGCCCCCTGGCTCCGCTGTTTCTACGCCTATGAACGGCATCACAATCTGTGATGGCGATCATAGCACGATATTTATGCACACGATACTGTTAGAAATAAGACATGTAGACTCCATAACCACAGATCAAGAAGCATAGTTGTACTTCTCCGGAAAGGTTGTCTTTTCAGTGTTCAGAAACTGGTATAATCCACCTTATGTCACAAATAATTAATTACTGGTTATCTGTTTCCAACGTCACCGCTGCACTATAGTATTGCTAAAAAATACTTCCGTACATCATCGACAAATCATGCCTGATGTCAAACCCTGATGCTGAGCTTAAGTTGAGGGGAATGGGTACGTGCTATGGCCATCTATGAAGCGACATATCAGTTCTTATGCATTGATTCGGGGAAACATGGAAATGCAGGTTAATATTGCGAAAATTATGTACCCAATTCTCAGTAGCAGAAAACATACGCTCAGGATGCTGGCCTTGAACACAAAATCCAGCACTGCTATGTGCGCTCTTTCAATGCCTGTCCTGTTTTCAGCGTGAATGCATCTCGATCCACATGGGCCAGGCGGGCGTGCAGATTGGCAACGCTTGCTGGGAACTGTACTGTCTGGAGCACGGCATCCAGCCGGATGGCCAGATGCCCTCGGACAAAACTGTGGGAGGAGGCGACGACAGCTTCAACACTTTCTTTAGCGAAACCGGCGCTGGCAAACACGTGCCTCGCGCTGTTTTTGTCGACCTGGAACCGACCGTTGTTGGTAAGCGATGGCGAACGTCCACGCATGGTTAAACGTAATTAATTAATGAATTTGATATGCAATGCGCAATATATTTTGTTACTGCATCGTGAAAGGCGTGAGAGCGGAGTCAATGTCCCCCCCCACACACGCTCCGGTTCAGGGCATTGAGGTTGCTCAGACAAAACAAATTAAGCATAAATCGTCACGTGAAGTGGATATTAACCATTCTGGAAGTATTTTTCATCCCTGGCCTGAAGCTTCATCTCTGTTTCGACCTGGTATTTTTCACTTAGTTATCCTTCTTTCTTCAGCCTTTCATTATTGGGCTATTCCAGGACAAATCACCGGGGCCACACACTTCGATTTTGCGTAAAATTAAATAGAAAAGCAAAACATGCATCATAGGATTCATGTTTTGTTTTTCTACTTATATTATCCACTCGTCAATATCAATGACGTTACGGATCTGAGGTACAGGTAGCATTCTTGCCCAATTCATGTCCCAATTCATGCAAATTTCGAACGTGTAATGCAGCATCTGATTTCCATAATTTAAAGTAGACGCGAAGAATCTACATACATCTGGTGTCCATCGGAAAATGAAAATGGGCACAATGTTGCAAGGAAAAGAACGATACCCAATTTCAATTCTTCCCTTGTATATGCCAACCGGTGAAGCTACCAATGTTATGATTTGTTTCGTCATCCTTATCACTCTTGTCTGACCTTGCGTAAACCAGAACATTGTTGTCATAAAGTCATCCATGAACGAAAAGTCTTGTGATGAACGTACAGTTCGTGCCATTGCGCGCAATGTTTATGTAATGGTTTGGCGACTAGCGATGCCAAATATTTGCATACCTCCTGACAAACTTGTTGCATTTTTCCCGGCAGATGAAGTGAGAACTGGCACGTACCGTCAGCTGTTTCATCCTGAACAACTGATCACGGGAAAAGAGGATGCTGCCAACAACTACGCCCGCGGTCACTACACCATTGGCAAGGAGCTGGTCGATCTGGTTCTGGATAGGATCAGGAAGCTGGCGGACCAGTGCACAGGTGGGCTACGGCCGTGGCAGCTGTTCACGTATGTTTGCTCGTAAGGCGTCCCAGAGTGGCTTGCCATAGCCCCACTGAAGTGCTTTTGTATCGCACCAGCGAATCAGTGTGACAAGTGGCGGAATTTGCAGGTCGCGTTCAGGTGTGAGACACCCTTCACGAATGTAAGTTCGCGAATGTCTTGCATTATTTTTCCAGTCTTGCATTGCTTTTTTAATTCTCATGATTCGTGCTATCTAACACCATCTACCTGCTAGAAAAGTGACCTCCCGATTTGCATGAGGAATTTCCAACTAGGGGCTTGCTACATAAAATATAATATGTTGTGAATCTGCAATAGCAATACGTCAAATGCTTGACTGTCAATTCCCCAATTTCACGACAATCGACGATTCGTACGTCGTACTTTCGCAGGCTTACACCTATCGCTGGTGTGCAATCATACCGATCGCTGTCGTATTTGACGTTAGGGAAATCAAACTGGGGGCTGAACAAGATTTCGTCATGGTGCTTCGGAGTTTCAGTGGCATTGTGCGAGTGGTCCCAGAATAGTTAGCCAAGATTTTGGGATGGAAAATTTCTCCAGAAAAAAGCAGTGTAGCCAACGCAAGGTGGGATGTCTCACAATGTACTACGCTAGCTGTGTAGTACTTGATTGTAGACATGGATACATTGTATCCACGTTTGTTGCTCTTGCTTTTTTTACCAGACAACTAGAAGTTGAAGGTTCTTCGTGATAGTGACACAATGGTATGGGTTACTCTTACTCCAAATTAAGTGCCATGTGCTATTCAAATTTGAAACTTGGGATGCTAATTATGTGAGCAAATGGCAAATATCACCGCGAGTTATTGAGGTTTCGCCACCAATTATCGGGAATCACCGCCAAAATCGGCGAATTCTTCCGTGCAATAGCAGAACCCAGTACGTTGCATTTTGCTGAAAGAAGACTATTTTGGAGCTACTTCCGTTGTGACGGATCTTATTCTGTTGTAATTAGTTAATCCATTACGGTTAAGAAGACGCCATTTTATGGTTTGTTCCGAAATTATCGCTATCCAAACACTTGAAGATATAATTTACGGAAAATGGGTCGAGTACTCAACGCAAGATTTTTGTCACCTAGACATTCATTCGGAAGTAACTGCCGTAGCACCTAGACTTGCGCTGCACAGATGACATCAGTGCCGGGAGTTGAAGTCATAGACTGTGGTGTGCTGCGATCAGCGTTGAAGATAGAGCCCTCCAGCACCCATGCATGTTTGGTTTCAGTTGTTTGCCTGTTTGCCTTGAGTTACTGCTTGCTTGTTTGCCTTCGGTTGCTGTTTGCCTGTTTGCCTGTTTGCCTTCAGTTGCTGTTTACCTGTTTGCCTTCAGTTGGTGTGGTCGGCGGACGCTGCGCTTTTTTCGGCTGAAAGACATCATGATGGTGACATTTCAATTGAGAGGTGCCTGGCGAATAACGCGTACTTTTGTGGCATCTTCGGGAGCATGATGACTACCATAGCTGAAAATGTGTCGTCATCGGACCGGGTTTTGTCCCTTTTGCATGGTCCATGTGTTCTCAGTGACCGTCGCCGCAGTTATCACAGCTGTCAGCGTGTAAATAGGGTTTGAGATTATCTTGTGAATTTCACATAGATACGAGGGAGGCAGAATATTTTGATTTTTTCTTGTGCGGGGTGGCTCAACTCGTTTTGCTCTTGGTCCATCGCAGTAAATTCAGAAGCAGCAGTGGTGCCCCGGTAATGTGACTACACCATAATTATTCATCTATTCACCCATTTTGACAATGGCTTGACAGGTCAAACCCACCAATGCGTTTCCAATACTGGTGATTTTGATTAACGACGAAAAGCAGTGCTCGTGATGTCAAAGCTACAAACATAGGCTTTGGTCAAAGCGTTAGCTCCGAAGGCACAGCCACAGGTCGTGCTTATAACGTGCATATAAGCCACATATCGTGCTTTGTTGTGGGTCCACCCTGAGGTTCGTAAATCTCACGTGTATGGTCATCAATGATCATTGGCATCTTGAATACTGCACACCTTGTTTCAGGACTCCAGGGATTCCTCATCTTCCACTCTTTCGGCGGGGGTACCGGATCCGGGTTTACCTCCCTGCTGATGGAGCGGCTGAGCGTCGACTACGGAAAGAAGAGCAAACTGGAGTTTGCTGTCTATCCCGCCCCACAAATTGCGACGGCTGTTGTAGAGCCTTACAACTCCATCTTGACGACGCATACCACTCTGGAGCACTCCGATTGTGCCTTTATGGTTGACAACGAGGCGATCTACGATATTTGCCGCCGTAACTTGGACATTGAACGTCCGACGTACACCAATCTGAATCGCCTGATCGGTCAAATCGTCTCATCGATCACTGCTTCTCTTCGATTTGATGGCGCACTGAACGTCGATTTGACTGAGTTTCAGACCAACTTGGTGCCGTACCCACGTATCCATTTCCCCCTGGCTACTTACGCACCTGTTATCTCTGCTGAGAAAGCCTATCACGAGCAGTTGTCTGTGGCTGAAATAACCAACGCTTGTTTTGAG
The DNA here is from genome assembly GCA_034440575.1 of Imbricaverruca yamaguchii. Classification (NCBI taxonomy): domain Eukaryota; kingdom Metazoa; phylum Arthropoda; class Thecostraca; family Neoverrucidae; genus Imbricaverruca; species Imbricaverruca yamaguchii. Next base: position 756,414 of record JAOTOL010001543.1, read on the forward strand.
CCCGCTAACCAGATGGTCAAGTGTGATCCGCGACACGGCAAGTATATGGCGTGCTGCATGCTGTACCGTGGTGACGTCGTGCCTAAGGACGTTAATGCCGCCATTGCCACCATCAAGACCAAGCGTACCATCCAGTTTGTCGACTGGTGCCCCACTGGCTTCAAGGTGGGCATCAACTACCAGCCGCCAACGGTGGTGCCAGGCGGGGACCTGGCCAAGGTACAGCGCGCCGTCTGCATGCTCTCCAACACCACCGCCATCGCCGAGGCCTGGGCCCGGCTCGATCACAAGTTCGACCTGATGTATGCCAAGCGCGCCTTCGTGCACTGGTATGTCGGTGAGGGCATGGAGGAGGGAGAGTTCTCCGAGGCCCGCGAAGATCTTGCGGCCCTAGAGAAGGATTATGAGGAGGTTGGCATCGACTCGGTGGAAGGAGAGGGGGAGGAAAACGAAGATTACTAAACACTGTGGTCCGTGTCCGTGTCTGCTATGTGGATTAGTTTGCAGTTAAAGTACATGTCCAAGGTACTGGTGTTGCTGTTCTCATGTTACATGTGGATTTTCGTGCATTGAAGAGATAATGCGAAGTCTAATTGTGGTTCTTGTGTTCAGTTGCGAACGTATGGTGGCCGGGGATTACGAGTGTCCACCATGCTCGGTGCGTTGCGAATAGAATATACTTTTGGCGTTAGCATGTTAGCTTTCCATCGCTTAATCTCAGTTTGGTGTGGGGAGATTGGGCTCCTTCCACAGGCCTACTCAATGAGAACCGTTTGGCTGTCCGCAAAATAGTTACGTCTCTGGTAAAAATGCGTCAAGATGCCGGCTCGTGATCTGAACGGGTGTGATTGCGGCGTTTGCACGAAGAGGAACTCGCTCGGATCAGCGAGCCCTAGGATTGCCGTCCGTGGACCTTGCCTTACTGCTCTTGGCAACTACTCGTCCAATTTTTTTAGACGACGTACGGAGACGAGACTTTCACCGCCGCGAAGCTTCATGGATCTGTTGAGCAGTGTAAAACAATATAGACCCCCATTTATTGTTTACGCTCTAGGTCTGTCAGAGGTCAATATCGGGGTGTCCCTGGCTATCATGAATTGCGTAGCTGTATTCCGACGTTTCGACCTCAGGTCATTGTTGAAACATACGATGCGTCGGTGACAATCGGCGAACTGTAGGGTCGGCAGGTGGGGACCTCGGCAGCACAGACACCTGGCTGCTGGGGTATGCGGCTGTAACGTTGAAGTTATTAATGTCACACCGTGTGCGCACACCCGTATATATTCCGCTGGTCTTTTTCTGACGACAGCAACTCGAATGCTATGGCTTGTTAGTCACACAGACCAGCGATACATATAATTGCTCACGTTACATGCCATGCCGATTGGTTGGAAGCCATAGCCAATTTCAGCTCACTAATGAGGAGATTCTAGGATTTTCAAGTTTGCGTCGTCCCTCGCTCTAGTTATATCGTTATTGAAATTTACATTTATCTCCAGGTGGTTGACGTTGAAATGGCGTTCCGTCGTGCGTTCACCTGGGAGAGTGGAACGACGGCGGGAACTTGCATCCCCAAAGTGCTACTGGAATGTTCCGTTTGCTGTACGCACTAATTCCTCGACATAGAAGGCGGATGAACAACATTGCACGGCACATAAACTACATTTTCATTCTACGTTTTCTTTTCAGTTCATTGACACTTGTTGCATTTTTTAACGTGAAGTACGGTTTGCTGAGGGTTAACTACCAGATTTGATCCATGTGCCAGGCGATTCTGTTGTTTAGCTTTGCGGATCGCAAAACTTGGTTTATCGTTTGACGGTTTCCCAGTGCAGAAAGGTGACCGGATGTAGGTGTAGTCGGATTTCTTTTCGTTGTTGGCTCACCGGTATTAGGGAGGATTCTGTTTGCCACGGTGCCCGAATTGGGCCATTCTCTGGTCAAAAGCCAGTGCTACCTTCCTTGTCGGACGCCCGGCGGTCAGGAAGAGTCGCCTTTTCTACAGAGCACGTCTACACGGCTCTGTCGGAGGAAATTCTGGTCGCTCCTTATTTGTACATTCAGTACCGATATTTTGGTAGTTACGGGGTGTGCCGAAGGCCTTATATACGACTATGGTGTAGGACCCATCTGCGCCGATTGAGAAAATAGTGTCCAAAGATTCAATGTAACCTGGCTCGAACGTGTGTGCTAAATGAGATGTGAGGACGAGGGGTGTTGATGTTAACGTATAATTTGAGCAGTGGTTGTCTTCAGTCCATGGGTACAAATTCCAAAGATGTCAATTTATTTCAGATAAATTGCACGTTTCAACCTGATTACCATGCATGAATTTGGACACAAGGACATGCATACAAATTAGCGAACTGATGAACGCGCCTGTTCCCTATCGCTTCACCCTTAGCCTGATATTCAAATTTTCAGCGATTATCTCCATGACCGTAGCTATACCTTCCTGTATATGTATGCTGTAATAAAGGTTGTTCACGTCCGTTGCGAAAGCGACAGCTCCTACCGGGAGCCAGTGAGGGAATTTCCATCTCACTTTGTTCAGGCAGGAGCCCCGTATTTGGAAGATGTGCTTGGATGAAACCAAAACCCGGGTCTAAATCTGACATGTGAACCATTACAGTTTCTCTAATGGGCCGTCACCCGTTTACACCATAGGACATAGCAAGGTACTACATTTATTATTTTTAGGAACACGATAAATCTGCTTTACAATTCAGGTACGAGCGGACGAGTCGGGTTGTTGGGAAGCTTTCGTTCAAGAGTGTGCTCGAGATCACCGGCGATCTTATCAGTGATTTTGGCTGGGTTCTGTCGAAGGTACCGCTAATTATTCATCCGTGATAACCTAAGTTTTTACAAGGCATTCTCATTTGCCCGCTATCACAAAGCCCTTACATTCATCCGAGTGTTTATAATGTCACTTGTTCTTGAGCTCGCGAATCGCCTGCTTTTGTACCTGAGTGACGTTACTGCTCGTGGTTGGTTGTCTTGAAAGGCATGATAGTGATAAATTTAAGTTCTCGAGCTTCTCAATCAGTCCCGTGGTGCCCTAGGTGGTTGGTTTGTGGATTCGTCAAAGAAGTGTTCGCGGGTATTTAAGCCCGTTCGTCCCGTAGGTGTTTGACTCGGGGGAAATTTGATGAGGTTGTGCAGTGTGCTCCCGCTGCCATCTCCACCGAAATCCATACCACATAGAACGCCCTCTACAGTCCCAGCTCGACTGTTTTGACGCAACTGTGACAAATTTCTTTAATTAATGTAATTAATACAAAACGAGACACTATCTAAAATGGCAGGTACATCATGTCGGATGGTTATTTGCGACTTGTTGCACGTCTGGACTTTAATTCTGGGCTTGCTCTAGGATGTGGGTTTGCCATGCATAAAATGGTCCCTTCGCACCTCTTGGCTGCTTAGTGCACCGTCACGGAGAGTGGTCGGCATGCCGTCTTTCTTTCCGTTGTAGTGCCTGCACCTTCGCGCTGCGCTGTCTTCATATTTCCATGGTGCATGTGGGATTCACACGAGCTGTAGAACGCGCAATAAGCATGGTGACGAGGTCTTTTTGCTCGCAGTGTTGGAAAGTTGATCCGTTTGTTCGTTCATCCTAAATTTTAATGTGGAACGCCAAGGTGGGCATAACTTTACAAATCACTCCTGAAGCATTTGGTAGATAGCTAAATCAATTCAGTCCTACAGCAGAGCTTAATGGCATCAAAACCTATCACGCCACCGTATCATGTGTCAGCGTGGCGTGCCAGCGTTTGGTTAGAGAAACCATTTTGGTTTTAATCTCAGATTATAACCCAGGTTTTTGGCTTCGATCCCACCACATCTCCATATCACGGACTCCTACTTGAACCAAGTGAAAGAAAAGTACCCGATAGGCAAGATGAGCTCCCGGCACGACAAAATAGCTGCTGGTAGGAGGTATCGATCTCAATGGAGGTGAGGAATCACTATTTGAGCATACATGTAAAGGAAGGTCATGTAATGTAATGTAATGTTTTCGGTCATGGAAATGACCGCAAACTCGAGTAGTATCACTCTGGGCTTACGTTAGAAGACTGCAAGGGTGTCGATTTTTTAAAAACATTGTGGGGCCGAAGTGTATTAGACCCCCACCCCCTCCCCCATCCTCCTCCCAAAAAAACTCATCGGATTTCGCCCACTATATTTTCAGACGTCAATGATTCTTATTTGCATTTGACGATGTGTATGCTTATGTTTATTCAGCATCCCCGCCAACGGGAAAATCGTCCAGTAACAGGTGAAACCACATAAACAAAAGATCAATGCACAATACATATCAACACAAAAAATGCGAGTCAGCATGCGATTACAGTCATGCAGTGGACTTGGGTCCATCGTCATCGTCAACGTCATCTATATCCTCAACGTCACCGTCACCCTCCCCTCACTCCACACACCAAAAACACAACGGCTTAAATAGAATATATATGCGCCCATATGCAGGCTGAGACACACCGGCCTTGATGGAGCATTGAAGCACAGCAGGACTGAACTGTGATGACGACGGGGGGAAGGTATTTCCTCGGTGCATAACATTAGGAAGGGCGAAGCCAAAGTTTTGGTGGGCGAGTTCATGGTCGGGAAGGGGGCATACCTTCACCAAAATCGTAATCGAAAACAATGTCCTCTGATCAAACATGTGCATTGCGGTAGTCATCGTGATCGCCTAGTCTGGTCAGCCCCCACACACGACACCAAGCAAACTAAAATGAACAACGGATGACATACATCAATCAACGCAACCATTCTACTATTCATTTTTACAACAGTACCCGATGGCGAAACCAATAGCAAAAGGCACACTGGGTATACGCCTCTCCGATCCGGCCAAGGAGTTCGAAAAGGTCAGTCCAGGAGATTCCCAGAAGTGCCACTCGACGGTCTTGAAATGGACATGTCGGCTCGAACGGTTTCTTTGCTGTAGAGTCGGAAATATAAAGTACAAAACTTCCGAAAATGTTCCTATGTTCCGAAGTTTTAATATCGAAAATCAACAGTTTTCAGATCGGTCGAATTGGAATGGTACACGCACCAGGTATGTCGCAACAGGAACATTTTTACTGCAACCTTGTTGATACTTCTAATCCTTTTCCTTCAGAAGGTGAAGTGTGGAGTTTTTTTATACCTTTGGTAGTGCTTGGACCAACCATATTTACCTTCTTGGCCTCATTCACCGATTTTATTTCTAAGTCAACCTGAAATTGATTTGGGACGGATCAAGGAGGACAATATTCCCACATCTCCAAAATACCACCATTCGCGGTAGTTAGAGCATAGCAACACCAAATCCAGACCATGATGTTCGTTCATGAAATCGGATAACTGCTTTCACAAAATTATGAGGAAGGTCAAGGTTACTATTAACTAGAGGTCAGTTCAAATTCTCTTCTGATCGCAGTAAGGAGAAAAAGTTTTCGTGCAGAACATGATAGAATAATGATATAGACATTCTGCTTTCAAATAGGTCTCCAGGTCAATGGTGTTAGGTCATGGCAAATATGCATATTCCACACTGCCGTCCTTTCTGTGGAGATTGGATTTTTGTGTGCGTCAGGAGTGGCGACGGGAGGCATTGTGTCAGCACTCGTCTTATGCCGAATGCCACTGTTCCTTGTTAATTGAAATTTCCATTCGGTTTTAGAGCCACCGAATTAGTACACCATGACATTGTGTGAACAAACAATGATCCGAGATAACCCGACTCCGTGTGACTGGACCTTATTGTTTGCCGCCAGGTGTCACGGTGGAAGGACGTCCGTTGGAGCTCCAGCTTTCCAGATAAGTCGTTGCCGAACAGGGCAGTACTCTAGTCTAAGCTGTGGATAGGTGTTTAGCAATTACTTCTGCGATTATATTTCATTAGTTTTATCTGATAAGCATTTTCGTAGCACGCAAACTATACTATATCAACCCAGCGATGCTGCTGTGCGCCATCTTGTTTGTAGGCGAGGCCTCGTGGCTTTAGGCACGTTCTCGTCGCTTCGATTTCTGTAGTAGGAGATATTACAAGTGTGTAGATGTCATAAGTACATTAGGCAACATTCATACTATCCTAACATACTTTATTTATTTCTGTGGTGCATAGTGTGTTTGGTGTTTAAGTTTAAGATATAGTTTAATTGGTAGAAAGTTGGTGGTATTCATAAGTGCTGCGTGACTGTTCATTTTTCTGTCTAGCCATAAGTGATATCAAAAGGGATATTCATATAGTTGTCTACTTGTGTAGAATACAATTAGATTATACATTTTATTTATTTATAATAATAAAAAACAATTGTTTAATCGTTTCTGCTTAGCGTGTTGCTTTTCTTGAGGTACTCAGATAATTAACTGACAGTATAGGAGGCAGCGATGTATAGTCAATGATAGTTGGCTTTTTTGTCGGTTGTTTAGCGAGTTAATTTGAATCTAAATCTAGGCATAAGCTGCAGTGTGTAGGATGGTTTCGACCAGGATGCAGGCACTAGAGGAAGAGATTAGGACCCTTAAGGCAGAGCTTTCCAAGCTCAAGGCTGCCCTTGTTGCACAGGGTAGGCAAGATAAAGCAACAGGGGGTCACTCCGTAGCAGGGACATCATATGCCCAGGTGGTCGCAGGCCACCAGGTAGCTGAGGCCTCCCCTACTGTAGAGGTGGCTGGGATTTCTCGAGAGGGGAATGTTGATAGTGAACAGAGAAGGGGTTGTTCTGATAGGTCACAGGAGGGGAAGTGGCATGAGGTCAGGGGGTGGAGGATTTGGAGACGCGAACCTAAGGAAAGGGTCAGTGAGTGGCAGGTGGCAGGTGGTAGGAGCGGGAGGAAGCCTAGCCGAACGGCCCAGCGGGCAGGCATATTAACATCAAATAGGTTCCAGGCATTGGATGACTGCCCCCAGGATAGTAGTAGTAAGGAGTCAGTGCTGGTTGTAGGAGACTCGTGTGCGACATTTAGAGTGGGTATTCTGTAAAGGTAGGAGGGACAGGAGGTGCATCACCAGGCCTGGTGCCAAGGTGAAGGACCTGGTACCTGTGGTGGCACAGGTCACCAGTGATCACCAGTTTAGTACAGTCATAGTGCACGTAGGGGTAAATAACATAGGTCCTGCTAGGAGTGAGGAGCTTCTGCGGGAGTACAGGGCCCTTCTGGCCACCCTGAAGGGTACCAATAGAGTCATTGTAACAGCAATTTTGCCTAGAGCTAGAGCCTCCCCTGAGTGGAGCTCTAGGGCACTGGCAGCTAACGCCATGGTATGTAAGCTCTGCCATGAGATAGGTTTCACATTTGTAGACGAGTGGAGCAGGTTTTATGCATCGTGGACCTCTATCAGAGAGATGGCCTGCACTTCTCTGAGAAGGGGGTCCATGTGTTAGTCAAAGTGTACGAGCATGTCCTTCAGGGAAACTAGGAAATGGGGTGGGGAGGGATGAAATTGCATTGCCAACTCAGAAATATTAATATTCCAATAGTGTCAGCCAAGGCAATACAACCTCAAAGTCTGCAAATAGGGATAGCAGCAGTTCAAGGGGACAGAGTGATAGTTCATCTAGTGATAAAAGAACTCATCAGTATGGAAATGCCAAAGGTGGTTATAGAGCATTTGTTAAGTGTATGATGTTTAATGCTCAGAGTATCCGTTCCAAATTTGATGAGTTCAAGTGTTATGTTGCTGAGGAGGAACCAGATTTTGTTTGCATTACAAAGGCATGGGTCAGTGAAGGGTATTTTGGAGATAACTTGTAGGACTATGAGATCCAGGGATACAATGTGTTTTCGTGCAATAGGGGTCCAGCAATGAAAGGGGGTGGTGTAATGCTCTATATGAATAGCTTATTCAGTTCTCAAAAAGTAGCAGGTGGGGATAAAAATGTGTCTGTGGAGTCCATTTGGCTTGATGTCACTGTGGGAAAAGGCAACAGCAATACTCTTAGGATAGGAGCTTTCTACCCATCAGGAAACCTGCCACATTCTCAGCAACTGGAGCTTGACAAGGTGATTTGTGAGGAAATGAGTAGAAACTTTAAGAGGAAGTGCCTTATTCTTGGTGACTTTAATCTAAAAGGTTATGAAAATGCTGGTGTTGGCTCCCAATCATGCAAAATGTTTAGGAAATGCCTTGAAGAGGACCTGTTCTTACACCAGTTTGTATCGGAACCTACCAGGTATGGTTCACTCTTGGACCTTGTATTCTCGGATTTAAGTGACTTGGTTCAAGACTTGACTGTAGGGGAAACTGGGAAGAAGGACCATAACATAGTTAGATTCAAGGCACATGTAGGGGAAATTATCAAGGGCAATTTGGTAAAGGTTCCAAATTTCAACAGAGCAGACTTTGACTGCATGAGAGCGGCTTTAAGTGCCATCAGATGGGAAGAAGAATTCTCCAATTTAAATGCCTGTGAAATGTGGGAAAAGTTCAAATCTTACTTGAAGGAAATTCAGATTAGAAATGTCCCCCAAAAGCAAAGACGCAAAAGAAGGGTAGGAAAGCCAGCCTGGCGTACACCAGACTTGATAAAAGCAATCAAGGCTCAGAAAACTGTATTTAGAATCTCCAAAGAAGCCTCAAACGTCGATATTCTAAAGGCGTATCGAAAAGCTAGAGACAATGAAACAAAAAACCAGAGCAGCAAAGCGAGCAAAAGAACTGGATTTAGCTAGAAACTGTAATGAGGACGGTAAAAAGTTATTTAGTTTCTACAAGCTGAGTAAAGTTTCTAGCACAATTGGTCCAATGGAAGTAAACGGGACTACATTGGGTGAGGATAGTGAGATGGTTGAGGAGCTGAGCAAGCAGTTTAAATCAGAGTTTACATTGGAAAATATGACCAATCTGCCGACCGTACACCATAGTTCAGTGACATGTTATCTGACAAATGATGCTGATTTTATTGATAGTGATGTTGTTTACAATCATATCAGGAAAATAAAGCCAAACAAGGCAGCAGGACCTGATGATAATTATGCTAGGGTGTTGCGGGAAACTGAAAAGGGAACTGGCATTTCCACTTAGTATAATATTTTGTAGATCAGTCTCACAAAATGAAATTCCAACCGATTGGAAAAGGGCAAATGTGGTTCCTATTTTCAAGAAAGGAAAAAGAGGGAAAATTGAAAACTATAGGCCAGTAAGTCTCACATCCCTAGTCTGCAAGGTACTCGAATCAATTATCAAGGATAGAATAGTTAGTTATCTGGAAGGCAGCAGATTGATTCAAGATACTCAACATGAGTTTAGAAAAGGACGATCATGTCTCAAAAATCTCTTGGACTTTTTGAACTTCGCCACAGAACAATTTGATCAGGGAAATCAGGTTGATGTAGCATATCTTGACTTTAGTAAGGCCTTTGACAAGGTACCCCACAAACGGTTAATGATACAGCTTCAGTCCCATGGTATTGCAGGTAGCATCTTAAAATGGATAGAGTTGTGGCTTTCAGATATACAGCAAAGAGTGATGCTAAATGGTACAAAGTCATGATGACAAAATATTCTTAGTGGAGTCCCCCATGGGTCAGTACTGGGGCCACTACTGTTCATTATATTTGTAAATAACATTGAAAGTGGCCTAAGTAGTAAAGTTTTGAAATTTGCGGATGATGTGAAGGTCTTTAGGGCAATAACAAGTCAAGATGAGCATATCTCGCTGCAAAAAGACTTAGACGAACTTGTGAAGTGGTCCGAAGAATGGCAAATGAAATTTAATTTTGATAAGTGCAAAATCATGCATGTAGGTAAGCAGCATATGAAGGCTCCATACTTGAAGGGTGGGCAAGTGCTATCAGTGACTCAACAGGAGAAAGATTTAGGTGTTGTTCTAAAAACAAAACTGGGGGCATCAGAACAGACCAAGGAAGCCAGGAAGAAGGCACTGAGAATGCTAGGGGCAATAAATAGGAATGTATCATACCGAAGTGAGGAAGTGATCAGGAAGCTTTACTGTGCATATATCAGGCCACATTTGGAATTTTGCATCCAAGCTTGGTCTCCTAGCTATGAAAAAGATTGTTGGCTTTTAGAGAGAGTAGAAAAGAGGGCTACACAAATGGTTAATGGCATAAGCAACCTGGCATATGAGGAAAGATTGAAGAAATTGACTATGTTTTCACTTAGATATACAAGGCTGAGAGGAGATCTCATCGAGGTCTTTAAATTTGTCCATGGTCTGGAGAGGGGATATCTTGGAGAAATGTTTGAATTGAACAGAAATGATGCAATTAGAGGTCATAAACTCAAAATTAAAGTTAACCACAGCAGAACAAGGTTAAGGCAGACTTTCTTCACCAACAGAGTAGTATAACACTGGAACCATCTGCCAGAAAACATTGTCAGTAGCAGCACAATGAACATCTTTAAAAACAGCATAGACAATCATTATAAGAATAGAGGGCTTGCTTTTCAGTATTACAGGGAGGGCTGATTGACAGATTTGGTGGGCAACTGGTTCAGTGTACAGAGTGCAACCAAGACGGGCCCTTGTGGCTCATAGCTGCACTAATCTTTTATGTCTTTATGTCTTTATGTAAAGCAAATATATGGCATATAAATAACCAGGGGTGTCGATTTTTTAGAGAAAAAAACATTGGGGAACAGTAGTGTGCTGAACCACCCCGCCCCTCCCCCAACCAAAGACTCATCGGATTTCGCACACTATGTTTTCAGACCTCAATAATTATGATTTTTATTTCACGATGCATATGTTTATGCTTTGCAGCATCCTCGCCAACGGGAAAATCGTCCAGTAGCAGGTGAAGTCACATAAGCAAAAGAGCAGTGCACAGTACATGTTAATACAAACTGTGAACCATAGCATGCTACTGCAGTATCATGCAGTGGACTCGGGTACATCGTCATCGTCATCGTCATCTTCAACGTCGCCGTCGCTCTCCCCTCACTCCACACACCAACAAACACACAACGCTGAAATCAAATATGTATGCGCCGATTTGCAGGCTAAAACACATCGGCCTTGATGGAGCCATCGGAGCACAGCAGGCCTGAACTGTGATGACGATGGGTGAAGCTATTTCCTTGGTGCCTAACATTATGGAGGGAGGAAGCCGAAGTTTTAGTTACGCGAGTTCAGGGTCAGGAAGGGGGCACAGCTTCCACGAAGTCATTGGAATCGGAAACAATGTCCTCTGATCAAACATGTGCACTGATGTAATCATCTTGATCGCCGAGTCTTGTCAGTCACCACACACCACACCAATCAAACTAAAATGCACATCGAATCATATGCATCAATTAACGCAATCGTCTTACCATTTGTTTGACAACAGTTTAGAAATCCCACCCTTACCCAATGACGCAACCAAGACCAAGGGTATGAAACACTGGGTACATGCCTCTCCTGTCACGGCTAAGGAATTCGAAAAGGTCAGCCCTGGAGATTCCCAGAAGTGCCATCTGACGGTTTTGAAATGGATATGTCGGCTCGGATGATCTTTTTTTTTCCTCTGGAGTCGGAAATAAAAAGTACAAACTTCGGAAATTGGGAATAATGTCAGACATCAAAACAATGTTCGAATCGTGGGAATTGGAATGGTCCACGCACTAGGTGTTGCAACAGGATCATTTTTTTACTGCAGCCCTGTTAATACTTGCAATCCTTTCCCTCCAAAAGGCTAAGTGCGAAGTTTGCTATACCTTTGATGGTGATTGGGCCCACCATCTTCGCCTTCGTGATCTCATTCACCAATTTGATTTCTAATTGCCTTGAAATTGACTGGACGGATCAAGGCAGTTAATATTCCAAAACCTCAAAAATGCCACCATTCGCAGTAGTTGCAGCATAGCAACACCAAGTCCAGGGCATGCTGTTCTTTCATCAAATCAAATAAGTCTGCCTTTCCAAATTTTAACGAAGGTCAAGGTTATTAAACAGAGGTTAGGTTGAGGTATCCCTTCTTATCGCAGTACGGGGAAATCATTTCGTGCAGAACTTGATAAAATAATGATTTGGACATTCTGCTTTCAAATATGTGGCAAGGTGAATAATGTTAGGTCGGGTCGAGAAGTATGTACACTAGGGCACAGCGTCCTTGAGAAATTTTGTATTCGAGATTCGGCCCTACGATTTTGAGATGTAATCAAGTGTGCTGATTTCAAATTCGAAAGCCGTTCTTCGATCAAAGCTTGATTTTATTACGGTGAGCACTTCGGCCTGCTCAGGCCATTTCGTGCTATAAAGATAATAATAAGAAAGATTATGTCATGAAAGTCAATTTACATGTCCTGAAGCAAGTTGGTTTTCCGGAGAAATTTGAAAAGTAGAGTAATGAGACACGGGTGTTTATCCCCTAATAGTGTGGGCAGAGAAAATGGGACGTTGTGTGTACGGCAGTAGTTTGTAAGTGTTTTTCGATGGTCATGGTAGTGGTGACAGTGTAGAAGAACATGTGAAACTGTAAGATGAGTATTGCATGATGGGCATGAAGGTCGAGGTGAAGCAGTATAAATATATCTGTGGGTGAGAAAAGTGTGACCTATGCGGAGCCGAGATAAATCTTTTTCTTCTTGTCTGTTTTTCTGATATGATGTGGTCCAGTTATCAATGACGGGTTTGATGAAACGTAATTGTGTGTGGTTGGTAGTTTCAGTCCATTGTTTGTTCCAAAAGTGTTGGATGCTCTGTTTTATCGCTGACTTAATGGCTTCGAAATGTTGTGGAATTTCTGTGATGTTTGGAAGTAGTAGTGATGATTTAGCTAAATGATCTGCTTGGTCGTTCCCTGGGATGCCGCAGTGACTGGGCACCCACAGGAAACGGACCTTGATGCCCATGAAATGAAGTGTTTCTAGTGTGTTATAAATGGAAAGATGGAAATTATGTGAAAAGGAAAGGGAAGAAAGTGATTGAAGGACAGATTTAGAGTCGGAACAAATGACAACACTGCGCATGGGGTGACAAATTGAACGGTTGCGGACATAACGAAGGGCAATGAGGATGGCGTGCAATTCGGCGATGAAAATGGACGTCCCGTTTGGCAAGCGATGCTGTTTGGTGTGTGTCCCTGAAACGAAGGCATTTCCTGTGTAATTCGTGTCTTTAGATCCATCGGTGTAAACAAAAGGAACGTGAAGATACCGAGAACGAAACTGGTTGAATTTTTGTTTGACGTATTCTGGACAAAGCTGTGATTTTGAAGTGGTGGTCAGATAAAAAATGTGTCGTTCGGTCATCTGCCACGGTGGTGCAGTTGGTGGAGGAAGAGCAGTAATATGTGGAATGTTGTAGTGGAGTTGTGTAGAATATGTTTTGATGCGTGAAGCTATTGTAAGACCGGTTCGCTTTTCGGCGGGACCTAAATATTCGTGGTGTAGATTTGTGAGAATTTGTAATGATGCATGTGTGAGGTGATGTTCTTTGAATTGAATTTTTGCGGCATAGCGAAGTGTTAGTTCCATCCTTCGGAGAGCTAATGGTGTGATTACTGATTCTGTTTGTAGAGAAGTGATGGGGGACGTGGTCATTGCACCGAGTGCTATCCGGATAAATTTATTTTGTAATGTGTCTAAAACTTTCAAAGCGGAGGTATTGCCACCTGCGTAAACCACGCAACCATACTCTATGATGGGAAGAACCAATGATTTGTACAGTTGCAAAAGTGTGTGACGATCGGAACCGAATGGTGTAGACGTAATGCAGCGAAATAAATTGAGTCTGTGGAAACATTTGGCCTGGACGTGTTTGATGTGTTGATGCATGGAAAACATACGATCAAAAATAGTGCCAAGAAATTTAAACGAATTTACGAAAGGTATGTCAGTATTTCCAAGGTGAAGTGGTGTTTCTGGATGCGGGTTTGGAGGCGATTTGCTGAATATCATGGTGGCAGATTTTGGAGGCGAGAATGCGAAACCGTATTTGATAGACCATTGGTGTATGTGGTCAAGTGCGTTTTGGAGTCTAAATAGGCAATGTTCTTTGTTTTCATCTGTGCACCAAATTGCGCTGTCATCGGCGAAAAGAGATCGTGATATTTGAGGTGGAACATCGGTGAAAATATCGTCAATGATGATGTTAAATAAAATTGGTGATAAACAGCTTCCCTGTGGTAATCCATTTTTCATGAAGTGTAAATTGGAAATCGCTGACCTGCACCGGAGATGGAAATTACGGGAACCAGTAAAAAATCCTACCAAATAATGTGCTAAATCCCCTCTGACGCCGATGTGAAGAAGTTTTGAAATTAATGCGGGTTTGTGTACCATGTCATATGCTTTGCTAATGTCTAAAAATACTGCGATGGTGTGTTGATGTTTCTTATAGCCAAGGCGTATGTCTGTTTCCAATCGAATGAGGTGATCTATTGTGCTGTGTCCAGGACGAAAGCCGCATTGAATTGGAGATAAAAGAGAATGTGTTTCTAAATACCAGGTCAGTCTTTTTATAATCATACGTTCGAAAAGTTTTCCTAGGCAACTGGTGAGAGCGATGGGTCGAAAATTGTTGGGGTTGCTGTGATCTTTGCCAGGTTTTGGTATGGGAATGATGGTGGCTTCTTTCCAAGATTCAGGAAACATGTGACCTGACCATAATGAATTAAATGTTTGTAAGATGGAACGTTTCGTATCGTCGGATAAATGTCTGAAAAAGGAATAATGTAAATTATCTGGCCCTACTGAACTATTACCGGCGGAAGAAATTGTTGTGTCTAGTTCTGAAAGTTGAAAAGGGCTATTGTATGTTTCGGTGTTGTCCGAGTTGAATTGTGTTAAATCGGTGTGAAAAGTGTGTTCAGCATTTTGTAAAAATTCCGGTCTGTAATTGTTATCAGAGCTGTTGTGGGCCACAGTATCTGCTAATGTGTTTACTATTGTTTGTGCTTCTGTAATTGTGGTGTTCTGGATTTTGAGGGCCGGGAGTGATTTAAATGGGGTGCGTCCAGACAACCGTCGGATTAACTGCCAAATTTTGCTGAGAGGCGTTTCTGATGTGAATTGTTGCAAAAATGAATTCCATGAACGACGTCTAGCCTCGCGAATGATGCGGCGGGTTCGAGCTCGTTCCTGGTTTCGATGAAGTAAGTTGTGTGAATCGGGATGTCTAAGATATTTTCTAAATGCTCGTTTTCTAACTGCGATGGCATGTGCTACTTCGGGGCGCCACCAAGGTACTGGTGTTCTCTTTGTGAAAGGTTTTGTGAGTGGAATAGTGATAGAAGCTGCTTCGAAAAGTGTTTTTGTAATGTGGTTGATGTTTTCGACGGGAGAAATGTTAGGGTTGTATTGAATATTTGAAAGTTCCTGAAATGTTGTCCAATCGGCCTACGAAATTTTCCAGCGCGGTATAAAACTGGTTGTGGTATCGGTTGCTGTTGAAAATGTGGTGGTTAATTTGATGGGGTAGTGGTCGCTATCATGAATGTCAGAGTCAACGGTCCAGTCGAACTCATTGGCCAGTGTCGGAGAGCATATTGATAAGTCAATAGCTGTTCGTGTATTATGACCAAGATGAAAAAAAGTTGGTTCTCCGGTATTCAGTAGTACTAAATTATGTCGATTTAAAATTTGTTCAATGATGTGGCCTCCGAGTGTCTCCATGTGTACGTGATTGATCCCAGGCTGGACTATGTGCATTGAAGTCTCCGAGTAATATGAATGGGTTCTTGAAATGTGTCATGAGATGTTCTAATTGTGTCAAAATACTTGTATTGTCTGTGTGTGGGGGAATATAAATGGAGCATACATCCATATTCCTACCATGCAAACGTAAGGTGCAAGCTACCGCTTGCAAAGGTGAATTAGGTGTAATTTGCGTATGCGTAAAATCATTGTTGATGTAAAGTGCTGTACCGCCACTGCGATGAGGTCCACGGACCTCGTGACGGTACAGCGAGTAATTTGAAAGATTAAAGTTGTATGTATCATTAGGCAAAAACCATGTTTCTTGTAGTGCTACAAGAATAGGTGTGAGAATATTGAAAAGTGCTTTCATTTCGGCCCATTTGGATATCGAACTACGGCAATTCCATTGTAAAAATGTACACATGTGAAAATAAGTGTTAATGTTTGTCAGCACCTTTCGGTGCTTGTCGGAGCCAGGAGTGTAATTCTGGTGGATATGTGTGTTGGGTGCGGACAGCGGCGGTGGCGGCGGCTGGCCCGCTAGATCCGTCCGGCCGACCGGTGACCTTGGTATGGTCACGGCGGCCGGTTACTGCCTCGGGGGATGCCCGCCGGCTTGGAGTCGGTCGTGTCACGTGGGTGGCCGCGGGCGCTGGACGCGCAGGGCTCGATCGGCGGCCTGCTGGGGAACGTGGCTGTCCTCCGGCAGCCGAGTGGCTGCGGGGTCTGGCATTCCTTGAGGAAGTTGTTTGTGTGCGCGAAGTCGATGTGGTCTTTGTGTTGGGAGCCAGGGTGGTTTGTGTGCTTGTGGTCAATGGTGTGAGTTTTTGAAGTGGAGCTAGGCCAGGAATGATGTCGGTTTGCATCGAACAAGAGATGGTATTCACGCGGGGAGTGGGTGGAGCAATGGCGGCTGCCTGTGCGTACGATTTCGTGGCAGGCGAGGTGGCCTCGACAGACCGGCGGGCCTGGGGATAGGACACCCCGGTCGTAGCCTTCACTGCGCACACTTCCTTATCCTTGCGCCAGACTGGGCAGATGGGTGATGTGGTCAGGTGATCAGAGGTGTGGCAGTTCAGGCAGTGGGCTGGTTTGGAGCAGGTGGATTCTGGATGGGGTGGTTCACCACACTTGGAGCATCGGGCTGGTTGGCGGCATGATTTGCTGCCATGGCCGAAGCGCTGGCAGTTAAAACAGCGGAGAGGATTGGGAATGAAGACACGGACTTGGAATCGTAGGTATCCGGCGAGGAGGGTCTTGGGAAGAGTGGTGGAATTGAACGTAAGGACAAGGAGGCTCGTATCACGTTTCTGGCCGTCTTTGAAGGAGGTGATGCGGCGGACGTGGGTCACCCCTCCGGCCTGAGCTCCGCTTGAATATCTGCCTCAGACATGAAGCGGAGCTCCGGCGCGAAGATGGTGCCCTCGGTGGTATTACGGTTGGAATGGAGGGAAATGGTGACGGATTTACCACAAAATGTGGTGGTGCGGAGGAGGGCTTTGGTTTGGGCTCTGGTTTGGGTTTTGATGACGAGGGTTCCGTTGGCAGGGGCTTCGATATCAGGATTTGCTAAGGAGCAGATGGCGAGGAGTTGTTTGGTCGGCCAGAAGACGTTGATACGGCGGAAGGAAACGGATTCCTCGACAGGCTTAACGACTACGTATGAGCCAGCGCTGTCGAGGTAGGGTTCGATGGGTTCAGGTGGTGAGGGCGTGGTCTGGTTCGAGCGTTGGTCAGCGGCGTGTAGAGTGATGGTATTGTCCGAGAGTGAGGTCGTGGTCTTGGGACGAGCAGGGGTCGGTGATGTGCAGAGGGCTTCCATTGCATCATCAAGCGGAATTGTCTGGCGTGGGTCATCAATGGCAGTATCGTGCGGAGGTGCATTAGGCGGCGGGTCTGTGGTCGTGCGACAGTCGCCAGTCGTGGCCAATGGCGGAAAATCAGAGTCGGAGTCCGTTGGAGAGCAGGGGTCGATGTCCTTCTTACGTTTTTTTCCCCATCGTGGGGAAAAAACCCTACCCAATGTGCAAATAAATAAAAGTACGCACAGGAACCCAGGGAACGGAAGTACAACGGAGACGAAAACCGAGTGAGGTGACGGGTGTCACCCCACTAGAAAAGAAGCTGAGAAAAACGGGCGACGGGTGTCACCACACGAAAATGAAAAATAAGCTGCTATCTCCAGCAGCCAATAACGCCAAATCTGGCACGGCGCAGTGATCAGTGGCTCTGTATATTGCGAGCAGGTAATACTGAACACTCCGGATCAAAGCATTTTCTGGTCCGCAAATTTACACTTTTCTGCAGGCATGTTTCCTAACTTTATGCTAAATATGGGACTATGGACACAAAGACATGTCTGAAAGTTTTGTGACTGTTATATTCGTGATGTTCACACCAAAATACCTATGATTACCACTTTTCAGCGCGCTAAAGCGTATATTGGATGCATTTCTGACGGTTTCTCTGGTCCGTCCGACACATCTTTCACTAACGCCATCTATAGGTGTTTTTTTTTTTCATGCACTCGGAAAATTGACTCATTGAACTAGACATATATCAAAAGCCTGTCCAGTATACATCTAAAATTTACACTAACGAACTGAAAACTGATGCCTAAGTTCCCACAGGGGCGGATCCAGGGGGAGGCAATAGTTGGTATGTTGAAAAAAGCAAAGGCAGGTTCGTATACACAATACAAAAAGTGAACACGTTTCTTGAAAACTTCAAATAACATAAAACAAGCTTTGAAGTATCATAGTAATCGTTTGTAATGTAGGAAAACATTGCATAACACACAGGACTACCGTTTAGTGATCGGCTGATGGAAATAATAGAAGTACACACAGGAGAACTGCCACCCAGACACATTATCACTTCTCTGGACGGCCCAACAAACGCAAGGGACGGATTTCAAGGCCCTGTTGGAAAGATGCATTCGAAGGTTGAAGACATGAGGTATGACCCAGCGTTTGAACGGCTAGCTGAAGGCGAGGAATATGTGGATATCCCAGAAGATGTACTTGACAGCATGTCAACAGACCAGAAGGTCTCTTACGAACTGTGTCGGGCGGTGAAAGCTGCAAGTTTGCCTGCAGGTATGTAAGAAATGAAGCCTGGCAAGCTGAACCACGCGCGCTGGTTGACAGCAGGTGAGAGGATAGTGTACTTGTGGACCAGGCAGCACGGGCTCACTGACTCAAACAAGAGAATCCTGAGACGGCTGGCAGAGTTCTGTGTCAACGTATATTTCAAGTGCTACCTTGAGATTAAGACGAAGGCCAAAATCGTGGACGCACCCAAACACATAATAACCCATCTCCGGACCCTTCGTACGCAACCAGAAGAGGTTCAGGCGGCGGTTACCCGCTGTGTTCGGTCTTCCGCCTGGTACGCCCATCCTGAGAGCCTCCTGCTGTCCCTTCTCGCCAGTGAACAACCTGAAGATAGGAAGTTTGCCTTCGAAAAGATCATCGGCGTGAGAGGAGGAGCAGAGTACGGGGACAAGTCGCCAAGGACGAGAAAGCACCCCAAGATCAACATGTTCACCTCATCACTTATACAACTGATCGACTGGGACGACACAGAGATCACGGAACCTGTGTTTACGTGTGGAATCGCCGCAACAGAACTCAGGAGGATCATATCCATGCCGCTGGATGTCCCTCCGTTCCCTGCGAATGCCCAGTCGGCGGAGCGGGCGGTCCAGCACGTCACGACAGCCGCTGGAAAGGTCAGGAGGCCCGAGATGGCTCTGTCTGCGTCAGCGCCCACCACAGAAAACAGTTGCCAGTGTTCCTCTCTAAGAAGGATATAATGGAAGCTATGAAGTAGGCCAATGACGGGGAGTAGTAAAAATGCCACACAAAACTGTACTTTATGCATTCTGTCCTTCAGATATCTATTATTTCCCTCAGCCGATCACTAGACGGCAGTCCTGTGTGCTTTGCAATGTTTTCCTACATTACAAACGATTACTATGATACTTCAAAGCTTGTTTTATGTTATTTGAAGTTTTCAAGAAACGTGTTCACTTTTTGTATTTTGTACACGAACCTGTCTGCCTTTTTCAACATACCTACTATTGCCTCCCCCTGGATCCGCCCCTGAGTGAACTTAGGCATCAGTTTTCAGTTCGTTAGTGGACATTTTAGATGCATACTGGACAGGCTTTTGACATATGTCTAGTTCAAGGAGTCAATTTTCCGAGTTAATGAAAAAAACACCTATAGATGGCGTTAGTGAGAGATGTGTCGAACGGACCAGAGAAACCGTCAGAAATATATCCAATATACCCTTTAGCGCGCTGAAAAGTGGTAATCATAGGTATTTTGGTGTGAACATCACGAATATAACAGTCACACAACTTTCAGACATGTCTTTGTGTCCATAGTTCCATATTTAGCATAAAGTTAGGAATCATGCCTGCAGAAAAGTGTAAATTTGCGGACCAGAAAATGCTTTGATCCAAAAACAGCTTTCGAATTTGAAATCAGCACACTCGATCACATTTCAAAATTGTAGGGCCGAATCTCGAATCCAAAATTTATCAAGGACGCTGTGCCCTAATGCACACTTTACACTGCCTTCTATTGTGTACAGTTGAGATATTTGTCGGAGTCAGCTGCCTTGGCGGCATTGCATCCGCAATGTCGTCTAATGCCGAATGCTACTGTTCCTTACGAATTGAACTTTTAATTCGGTTTTAGAGCCACCGAAGTGGTGCACCAGGACATTGTGTGAACAAACAACGATCCGAGATGACCCGGTTTCGTGTGACTGAACCTTATTATATAAAGCAAGTATAAGGCATGTAAAGAACAAGTATAAAGAGGTGCAAAATGTCGGACAGTATGAACACATGGCAGAAGTAAGGAGTCTTCATATAGGTGCGGGGGACACGAATAAGGCCACAAAGGTGCCGCACCCAAAAACATTTCTCGTCGCGCTGTTGTAATTACCTGCAATCATCACCCTAGTCGAAGTAAAATCAGGCTCGCTGGTGACAAAATTTGCTTTTCTGATGTCATCAATATCCATTGATCGAAATGCACAAGACCAGCTGT
Source organism: Imbricaverruca yamaguchii (assembly GCA_034440575.1). Lineage (NCBI taxonomy): Eukaryota > Metazoa > Arthropoda > Thecostraca > Neoverrucidae > Imbricaverruca > Imbricaverruca yamaguchii. Next base: position 777,075 of record JAOTOL010001543.1, read on the forward strand.
GTCTCAATCAGATTCAATGGCTTTGAGGAAGTGCAAAATATTACTACATGGGTGACATTGGTACCTTTTAATGATAAGATGGAAGGAAGAATACGAAGAAAGTGACTAATGCACGGCAAAACTGCTCGGGAAGATGATGAAAAGCCGTCACTAATCCCACGCAGTTCAACATGACTGACCAGGGTCGTGGATTACGCACCGTCTACCAGGGTTATATTTATACTTTGTAATCCTGGATGATGTCCTGGATAATCCTGGTGGATGTTTTCCTCCAAACTTTTGCATCAGAATCGCACTTTGAAGTTTCAAGTGAATCTTGAGCACTACCTCAGGGCACAGGGTACATTGTCGAACAGCGCCATGAGATTTCCAAATTGAAAAGACATGGAGGAAACAACATGGAGGATAATTTTGCGAAGAGGATAATGCTATGAATGGCAAAAACACAGGAAAAGGTCGTTTTTCGACCCTGGCGTCAACTGTGGCGGGCCAGGGTTGCAGAGCACACCGTCCACTGTGGCAGACCGGGGCTGTGGAGCACACCTGCTATGGCGGACCAGAGCCGCAAAGCACACCGTCCACTCTGGCGGACCAGCGCCGCATAGCACATAGTCCACCATAACGGACCGGAGCCGCAGAGTACACCGTCCACTGCGGCGTACCACGGCCGCGGAGTACATCATCAACTGTGGCAGACCAGGGTTGCGGAGTACACCATACACTGTGGTGGACCGGGACCGCGTTGCACACCTATTATGACGGACTATGGCCGCGAAGCATTGCGTCCACTGCGGCGGATCACGACCGCGGACTACATCATCTATTGTGGTGGATCAGAATCGCGAAGCAAGCCGTCCACTCTGACGGATCAGAGCCGTGGACTACACCGTCCATTAAAACAGACTGGGGCCGCGAAGCATACCGTACAATGTGGCGGATCCGGGCCGTGGACTACACCGTCCATTGCAACGGACCGGCGCTGCGTAGCACACCGTCCATTGTGACGGACCAGGGCTGTGGACTACACCGTCCATTGCAACGGACCGGCGCTGCGTAGCACACCGTCCATTGTGACGGACCGGGGCTGTGGACTACACCGTCCATTGCAACGGACCGGCGCTGCGTAGCACACCGTACAATGTGGCGGGCCGGAGCCGCGGATAACACCGTCCATTGCTGCTGATCATAGCCATCAACAGGTCAAATTATGTCATGCCATGGCAGTGGCGTACATAGGTTTTGCGAGAGGGGACAAACTGATTTGAAAGGTGCCCACCTCACTCATTAAAAAGGCGGCAGATTTCCATGGATGCTTTTTAAGGGGGTTATTTATATTTTTTCCATACAATAATTAGTGGCCAAATTAACTGTCCTGTGGAAAGGGCCAAATCTTCCACCATTATTTCTGAATCACCGGATTTCAACCCTAACGCCCCAAATCCTGTGTGAATGTTTTCCTTTTGGTTTCCCTTTAAAAGTCGCCTCATACTACTGAAATTGCCGTTGAACAAATGGCCAAAAAAAGCAAAATTTGCCAATATCACGTATTCCAATTAATAACGCCCGGTCGCCAAAACACCCAACGTTCGTGCACGTGTACACCCGCATTGCGCAATCTGTGCGTTCGCCACTCCACATGCGCTTCTCCGGTTTCTGCTTGGCCTCCCACATTTTGATAATTACAGTTACATGATAGTCTTGCGCCAGACTCGACGTGTGGAATGGCGGCTAGCTTGAAAAAGAAATTGATAAATTAAATTCGATACGTTTGTTGTCTTCTTCCCACATTTTCTCCTCCTTAAGAAATCCGGATACAAACTGAGCTTTGATCTCTGGTTGAATAAACCCTCAGATAGGGTACCTAACCGTGAACCAAGCTAGATGTTGGTAATTTTTACCCGTTGCGTTTTTCTTCTATGGATGTGTTTTATGGTTCGAGCTAATTTTTGTTAGGGGCCCGGTACATGTTTGAGATCCGGGGCCCGGCACATGTTGTTCTTTTTACAGCTTTGTTGCTTTTTATACACCGATGGTATATGTCAGGTATCGGCGCGTTTTCGAAGACGCCAGTGTACTTATTTAATACCCGGTCTTTGTGTTCCTTGTTTACGATCAATTCCCATTTTGAGGCCCCAGCCTGTTTCAGAGGCACGGTGCGGTGTTGTGGTCCTGATGTCCCTTGTGGGTATTCGTTATGCTTTTATTTAGCGCACCAAGGCGTGAATATATTTGGGCGCTACATAACCAGTAGCAGTTGATGCGCCCTTATGCCCAAATAATCAATCAATCAAGACGTGAATATTACGAGCTGCAGAGCGTATTTTCTGGCCCTGTCGTTCTTTGCGAAACTCGGTACGCTTTGGATTACCGATACTACTTTTTCGGATTACCGACGACATTTTTTATCCAGAATGCGATATTAAGGGTTGCCGTTGTCATTTGTTGGTATCCCAAACGTAAGTTTCAGTGGCTAGGACACATTTTGGTTGACACGACACGTTTTGTGGGCTTTTGGAGCGGTTATGAGAACCCCAGTCATTTTCAATGTCGAGACTGATTTTCCTTGCCCCGCTTCATTAGTTTGGTGATCACGATGATACTTTTGGAGCCCCGGTACGACCTACCAGCGCCCCTAGCGTGATTTTCACGGACTCGGGGGCAATACTTGGTACTCCTAGTCTCAGCGTGACCTTCCGGGGCCCCGCAACGACTATTTGTGGCCTCCGTCGTGATGTTCTTGAATCCCAGCACAACTCTTTTGAGCCCCCAGCGTGATTTTGAGGGGCACAGGTAAACATTTTGATGCCCCAGCGCCCTTTTCAGAAGACTGTGCAATTTTTTGGCCCCCATGTGATTTTTGGGACCCCGGTGCGATTATTGGGGGCCTAAACGTGATTTTTAAGGACACTCGTGCAATTTTTCCGGAGCTCGACGCGATTCTTGGTGACCCCACAACCTGTCAGGGGGCAACTGCCCACAATGTCCCCTCCCCATTCGGCATGTCATTGTGCCACGCGATTCTGCAACGCAAGCATACAAGAATAGCTCATCTATTTCATCACTCACACGTGATTACAGCTCTCAAGTTCTCCAGACAGTTTCAGGAAAGTCAAACATCTCCTACATAGATAGGCAAGGATGGACTATTAGGCAAGAGGGATGCCATGGAATTCAGATCACAGTACCTTTGCTGCAATACGTACCTTTTTCCGCAAGTTCTTTCGGACATTGATGCGCTCCTGAAGTTTAGTCAGGGTTGGAGTTGGAGGTGGATGGAACAGCACTGTGAAAGACATTGCATGTGGTTCAAAGGACTTCTTTCTGTTTGCATTAATAATGCAGGTAATGAAGTAACGATTTCATTAATTGACCTCTATGGTGTCCTGAGTAGAATCGAGATGGGTTCTTGTGAAATACGTTGCAGAAATAAGGTTATGTTGTAGCTTTTAGACTCCAGTGGAAATGTGGTGTGGATTCATTCATTAGTTTATCCGTATCCTAACCTCATAACCATAACCAGCATAACTTAATCTTGCATATCCTAAAATTCCTTTGGAGAAAAAATAGAACAAACATTTATGCAATACATTTTCTGAAAATATTCTAAATTAAAAAACCGAACCCAGTGAAACCTAACCTAACGTCAGCTGCTCTTAAAGTAAAAATTTCCGATTTTCATTTTTTGGGGAAAATTTTCCAACTTAAAAAAACTGAACTAGCCTAACCTAGCTAAACCGTTATTATTGTGCTCTGGTGAATACAAGACAATGTCCTACACACATTTGGCTCCATATAGCAAACAAATGGTTTGGTGAAGTTAGGTTAGTTTAGGTCTTTCAATTCAAGTTGAAAACTTTATCGTTAAATTTCAAGAAGTTTCTCCAAAAAATGAAATTTATTTGGTTAGTTTGCCGTTTCAGGGGCTTTTTTTATTCCTTGGAGTTTTCCTTCAGAATGCCATGTTTATGCAGGTCACTAAGATGATGGGACCACATATTTTCTGTGCAAATGCTTACTTTTCTGGTTATAAGCAAAGTAATGCCAAACAAGGGGTTTTGAGTTAGGTAACAGAGCATTTTTTTTTAAATTCAACAAAACCCAACTTAACCTGGCATAACCCAGCTGTTAAGAAGAATAAAAATACTAAAAAATGTGTATTTCATGTCAAGCGATTTATTTTCTGAATACTATCAACATTAAAAGGAAACATAACCCAGCCTAACCTAGCCTAAGCTGGTTTTGATTTTTTGTGAAAATATTTCTAATATTTTTTTATTATCTTTTCAACAGTATTGTGCTTTATACCGCATTGACTGCGTATTTGGTAACTATGAGGTCAATGCGGCTGGAAGCCCAAATAACCAAGAAATGTTTTTGCATACATTCTCCTCCATGAAGCAAATAAATGGGGTAGGTTTGATTATGGTTTGTTGGTTTAATTTTTTAAGTTTGAAAATTTGTCAATTTTTCCCAATAAAAATGCATTCGCACAGATAATAAGTAGTCCCATCATCCTAGTCACCGTCATGAACATGGTGTACTAAACACAAATTCCCCCCCCCCCCACCAAAAAAAAAAAATTTGAACTGGAAATTTCGCAATGACTTTTCAAGGGCATCTCAGGGTAAGTTAGATTGGCTTATATTTGTTAAATTTTGACAATTTTCAGAAAACAAAGTGCTTCAAATATCACTCTGCTGGTCATTCTCATCGATCTGGTCGTGTTATGCTCTTGTTGTTGTGGTATTTGTAAGGTATTTGTATTTGCTTCGTAGCATTCGGTGTAATCATGGCCTCGGTGACTGAAGTTGAAACGTGATCTCGTTGCGGCGATGCTGTGCCTGAAATGTGATGTTATGCGGGCAGAACCCGCCTGGCTGCTAAATGTACCCCATGGTTGTACAGTTCAAACTGGAATGTCATCTGATCCGCTTATGCACATCTTTGTTTGCTCGCAGAATGCGAGTACTTCATTCCGTGTTCAAATGGGATGGCAAGGGTCGCGATCTCATCAAACTTTACCGTTCCATTTTAAATGTTCACTGGAAAGAACGCGACAAGTTTATAACTAACCTGGTGAGCCGAAGACAATTATGTTTGCTTGTAGAAAAGCAAAAAAAAAACGGACCATAGCGTACGATTTCAGAAAAGGTTTCCTGAACCATGTTGATATATTTTTATATTGTTGATATATATTTTTTAAACCTTCGTCTGACTTCATGCAGACTTGAAGGATGACTTTGTTACCCTCCGCCAAACGTACCTTTTGTTTGTTATTTGTTACATGCGCGTCTGATATGATATCAGCATGAGGGACGAAAAAACAGACACCATCTCACCGACACGGTTTGACCGACACCATCTCGCCGACATGGGAAAATCTCAGCAACCGTTGGCTCGATCTTCATGAAACCTACACCAAACGATCGCCAGTGCGCCAGAGGCGTTTGGTTTGGATTTTCGTGACCTTGGATAAGGTCAAAGGTCACCAAATGTCAGAAAAACAAAATTTTGGAATTATAGACATGGCCGATCTCGGCAACCGCTGGTTCGATCTTCATGAAACATTCACCAAACGAACGACCGTGTGCCGGAGGCGTGCGGTTTGGACTTTCGTGACCTTGGGTCAGGTCAAAGGTCACCAAATCGCAGAAAAACAGTTGTGGGCTCACGGACATGACCAATCTCGGCAACCGCTAGCTCGATGTTAACGAAACCCTCTCCAAACGATTAAAAAAGCATATGTTTCGCTTACAGATCGCCGGACATCTCATCTCGGAGAGTCAGCCCCCTATTTAAACCTAATCTGTTTCTTTACAGTAAAAAATATGCTGGTTAACATCAACTATGTTTTCTATACAGCATGGTGTTTTATTATTTTATTTTATTTATTTTTTCCTTTAGCTTTCTTATGAACATAAAAATAGCATGGCTTATTGGGGGGCCAACATCAACATTGGTGAGGCCATGGCCAATGTTGATGTTGGTCCCCCAATAGGATCCAAATCGACGCCCCTGGAAGACTGCCTAAGTATTGGATAATATTTTCATAACAAAATAGTAAGCTTCAGAAATGAACTTTTCAAGCAGGCTGAAGGTGTAGTGATCGGGAATAGGTGTTACCACCGCTCGCTTTAGCCTTTACTCATGCCCTTGAATCCAAGTCCCTGAATGCTATCAGGCGCCATTTACTTGGGGTATATTGCATTTACTGTGTCATGCACTTGAGGTACTTGATGTATGTTGCAATTACCAGCAATTTACTTCATGTATATTGTCAACACCTTTGGATTTTGCACCCATGGACCCAAAAGCCCTTCTCAAGTTATACGCTAACATCAATGCTGCTCATTCTGACATCTCTGGGCATAGAACACACTTTCGATTCAAATTCCATTCCCTCCTTTTGGACACTGCTCACTGTCGGGGTTAATACACCACTGAGGGGTACATACAGTCTATTTGTTCATCATGGCTTAGCTTATATGAACATTTTGGTCACCAATAAAGTTCGTGTGGCTCCTGATGCGAATTTTCTTTGGGGTCTTTCGGAAATATTTGGGGCTAAGTACGATTTATCGAGGCCTTGACGCGATTGCTCGGGGGCGGGCTCGATTTTTCTAACTAAGGCGTGATTTTTCCGGGCCCCAGTGCAGGTTTTCTTTCGGGACTTCTAAGCATTCCAGAGCTTGGGTCGAATTTTCAGATTCAGCTATGACTATGGGACCCTGGCACACCCCGATGCTGGTTGTTTCGAAGCTCGGATATAACAGACCAATCTGAGCCTCTTCTGAATGTTTCAAAGATGAAATTCCGGGTCCAAGAGTGATGCTTCGCTCCAGCTCAATTTTTCCAGCCTCCTACGCGATGCTTTTGGGGTCTGGACGCGAATGTTATTTTCTGGCGCTTTCTTAATTTTTCAAAGCCAGGTTTGATTTTCGGAGTCCCATTTTGATTCATTGGCTTCTCGAGCGATTTTTCTAGATTCGGCGCGATTATTTCGGACTTCTGAATTCTTCGGAAGGCGGGTTGATTTTCGGGGTACGAAAGTTATTTTTGAGGACCCCGGGGATATTTTGTGGAGCTCAGCGCTTTCTTACGTGGTAATTCGCGTCTTAGGCGTCGCCTAAAACACCAGGGCCTTTGATGTGCTTGGAGGGGTGGTCATTTTGCGAAGACAGATTTCGTTTTTCAGGTCCCGGCGCAATTCTTGGGGTTGCCACCTGTCGGTGATGATTACTCCAGTGCACAACTGCAGAGGAAAGGGCACGGACCCGCGTTGCCTCAAGACCCCTAGCCTTCCATGGTACCCTGGGTCAGATTGAGCCGAACGCTACTTGAAGCCACATTATTTTATGGAAGCTTCACCCCGGACGTAGGAGTATCAACCTTCCAAGAGTCGAATTTCATCTGAGCAGCGCTACCGCACCAATGATGGGAAACCAGCCGGGCTCCTGTGATTCCTTAAAGGGGTCTTGGTTCTCATCAGATGGACGCATTTCGCAGGCAATTCCAGTGGCGGGCACATGTGGAGCCTTCTGCGGTGATCTTCACGGGGTACAAAACAACCCTATCGATATGGCGCCGTTTTTCGATCAGGACAGGTGCGAATACCCGTACTTAGCCCACCAGTTTTAGATTCGCCAGTAGTGGATCTGACCTCAGAGAAACAGACGATGGTAGCGTGTCCACACTTGCGGCGGTGACACTTCTGCAGTACTGACACCGCGAGAGAGGTGTGGAGAGAGCTGAGTTGAGGCGTAGGCATCGGCAGAGCCTGGGAATCGGCCACATGAAAACTGTCGGGAGAACATTGCATTCGCAGTGGCACATGCACTGGTTTTGTTCGAAACAGCAGCCATCATTTTTCGGCAGAAGATGCTACAGTGATAAATTATTTATGAAATATGGTTAAAAGCACAACATGTTGAACATATGTATATGTATTGTATATGTGTATATCTCAAAATACATATTTGTTTATATATATGTGAATATGATGTTGAACTCTATATCAACAAGGTGGCTATTCGGCAGTCTCCCTGGAGGCCTATGGACGAAACGTTCGTGTCTTAACATTCTTGTACGTAAATTTGTATGCGGAGTCTTTCAAGGCGTACCTCCAAGGTAAAGGTATCTTGGGATGGGCTTCGCGAAAAGGACGCCGCACAGGTAGGCATTGTACCCTTGCACAATGGCGACGAACGCTTGTTTCCAATCATGGTGGGTATCCAAATACAAAATACCATATTCGCCCGTGAGAAATCCCATGTCTTGTATTTTCATATTTCATGTTTATTGCCAAAAACCGTGTGCATCCCCATAGAAAGTTTTAGCATGAATCCCTATCCAACTTCTGGAAGTTTAGTAACTAATGTTAACAAACCATCCTCTTTTATCACTTTTCCATGCAAAAGCTTTTCGAGGTTGTGTTGAAATCGCCCATCTCACAGTTGAGGTAAATAAATGGTGACACCCCGGGGGAAGGGGGAGGACATTTTTCAGGCGTGCCGGACCCCAAAGGTCATTTGTGCCGCCTTTAAAGCGAGTACATGCATGTCTATGAAAGCGACTACTTGCGGTCAAGGTGCAGGCAAGTCGACATTTACGTTAAGATAATTTGACGTTATATTTTGTGGGATATTTTGGGTGCTGAAGGCAAGGCTGGATTGTGGACAATTCCGTGATATCTAAATGGTGTCTTGGGAGTGCTTCCCTGGGGTCCCTAGAGCTCTTCGTGTCTTCACTTCTGCTACTACAGGTTTGTCTTCTGCTCAAACCTTCGTCCTTCGTGTTGCTTTTCTTGCTTGCTGATTGCGGGCGTCGATCGTGCTATGAGAAGAGCGTGTCTGATCTCAACGCCCGCCTGGTGACAACCCCGGGCCATTGTTATTTATGTCAATGCTCCGGATTAATTTCGTGTACATCAGTAGATACGTGACTGTTGCGTGACGTCACCATCAACTGACTCAGGCAACTGGCTGTGAGTTAGATACCGTTCGAAGGTTAGATACACAAGGAAAGCCTGGCTTCTTTTCCTTGAATAATCTGGGACCACCAGAATATACAAAAGAAGCCAGGAAGAAGGCACTGAGAATGCTTGGGGAAACAAATAGGAATGTCATACAAAAGTGCATCAGTCATCAGGAAGCTTTACTGTGCATGTCAGGCCACATTTGGAATACTGTATCCATGCTTAGTCTCCTAGTTATGAAAAAGACTCTTGGCTTTTAGAGAAAGTATAAAAGGGGGACTACAAAAATGGTTAATGGCATCAGTAACCTGGCATATGAGGAAAAACTGAGGAAATTGAATGTTTTCACCTAGATATAGAAGGCTGAGAGGAAATCTCATTGAGGTGTTTAAATTTGTTCATGGTCAGGAGAAGGGATTTCTCATGGTAATGTTTGAAGTTAACAGAAATGATGGAATAAGAGGTCATCGATTAAAGATTAGAGTTAACCATATCAGGGCAAGGCTAAGAGTCATTCTTCGCCAACAGGGTAACAGAACACGGGAGCCAGAAACCATTGTCAGTAGCAGCAAATTGGACATTTTTTAAAACGGCATAGACAATGATAAGAATAGAGGGCTTGCTTTTCAACATTCCAGGGAGGGCTGATCAACAGATTTCGTGGGCAACTGGTTAAGCATCCAGAGTGTGGCCAAGAAGGGCCCTTGTGACTCATAATTGCACTTATCTTTTATGTCTATGTCTTTAAGTCTTTATAATGTTTCTGAGCTCAATAATGAGATCAGTCATTTTCAAACAACCCAGGTTATCCTTTGGCAACCAAGGAATGGATAATTTATTGGAGGATAATGTTCTATATGAGGAGCATCCAGCACACAACAGTATTTCTTACCCCCAGGGGGGGGGCTGAGGAATAGTGAGGTATGTGAGCAAGTAAGTAATAAAAAAAGCTGTACTTGGCCTGTGTCCAACCCCACTTAGAATATTACTTGCAGATATTGAGCATATGTTTCAAAAGAGATGCAGATGTGCTAGAAAGAGCCACTAGTCTAATCAGTGGAGTAGGTAGGTTAAAATATGAGACAGGCTTACAACATTAGATATATACTCACTCAAGTAAAGGAGGTCCAAGCATATCCTACAAATAACAAAATGAATTGGGCTATATAGATGTTGGTGGGTGTATAGTGTTGATGGATAGTTCCAGTGGAATTTACAATGCAGTATTGATTGGGGTGATGAGTATCTTGTTATCCCAACTTATAGTATCTTCTCTGGCCAGGCTTAGCCCAGATTTGTCTTTGTAGGTCTTGCTAAGTCTGAGCATCTTTTGACTTTGTGATCTTATATAAGTTAGAGAAGATGTGGAAAACAGATGCAGAAAATAGAATGTAATAAAGCTTCTGGACCTCATGGTGCATACTGTAGGGAAGGTCCTTCTAGGCTCGTGAACAGTCTAGCGTCTCGACCCTCGCGCCGCGATAACTCCGAAGGCAAAAATGATAAGTACTCTGCACGGTATATTGTGCAAGAGGTATAGCGAATATATGGTGACAACGATTTATTTCAGTTGTAAATGTGGAAGCCGAAATACAGTTTAATTTACGCACGCGACCGACAGCGACATGTCCGCGCGGCTCGACAGTCCAGACACGTCTCCCAGCGGGGGCTGGCCACCGCCCTGGCCTGACCACGACCGGAATCCCGGGTGCACGTCGCAGTTGCCGGGCGTTGCCCCGTAGAACGCTGACTCGGTTCCGACGAGGGCCGATGACCGCGTTGCCGGCGCTGGACGGAAAAGTACGGACGTGACATGTGCGGGGCATGGTAGGTCGGCTGATTTACGGCGTCACAACACCCACAGTTAGACATTATACGATTAAAACAGTACGTGTCTAGCAACACTGTTACAACACAACACTGAGGTCGAAAAGGTCGAAGTCAATTTACAGATGAATTCTGAACTCCACCTAGACAAATCACGGCCGTTTACATCACACACGAATAAACAAACATACATGATACTGCAACAAATTACAAACGGGTTCCTTTGATCGACTGAAGGTCCTACGCGGGTTAGTCTGGGGGTCTTTAGGGGGTACCTATGGCCCTGGTCCATGTTAGTACACCTTATACTAATTGCAATAATTTCACTTGTAAGTCCGGAATCACTATTCGCGCGCGCAATCACGGACAATGTTCACGTTGTTGGTGTCCTGCAAATGTTCAGTCCGGTTCGGGGCGTTGGAATGTGGGTGACCTTCCCACGCTTCCAACGCTCGGTAGTGTCTCACTCGCGGTTGGGTCACTGGTCGGGGTGACAACCCGGCCAGCTGTGACGTCGCTCCATGTGAGGTCGCGGGTGAGACCTCAGCTCACCCGCAGTGGTTTCCGGCTCGCCACCGGCTGAGTCATCGCTCAGGCCCCAGTCGCACCTGCAGATGTGCCTGCGTTGTCAGCGGCGCTCGTCTGCGCCCCTCCAGTCATCGGGTCCTCAACGGCGCTCGGCAGCGCCGTTCCGGTCGTCGAGTCGCAGGGGCCGTCTGCCCCGTCGTTGGTGACGCGGCCGCAAGCGTCACACCAGTCACCATAGTGACTGTATGTATGCGGCTTCTGACTGCGCGGTCCCGGCCGTCCCTTCGGTCTGTACCTTTCCATTGGTAGAGTCGCACCTGGGGCTGCCAGTCGAAACAGGAGATCCTCTGGGGGGTAAGCAGCCTCCTCCCAGGTCGCCTCTGATGGTGGGAATCCGTCCCATTCCACCAGGTACTCCATGTCAGTACTGCCTCGTCTGACAGCGAGCACGCGAGAGATACCGAAGTCCATGTCGTCAGCGGCGGTGTCGACGTGAGGTGACGTGCTGCGGTCGGTCTCCTGTGGCAACTGGCGTGACCGTCTCGTCACGCCCGATTGTCAGGTCGTGCTAACGCTGGCTCATGGCCAGCGCGGATGACGATGATGTCTTACCGAGCGGGAGGGGTTGGAGGGTTGAAGGTTGTGTTGCAGGACAGGCGGGAACAGAACTCTGTTTTCGTTTCAGAAGACAATAAACGATAACACCTGTTGCGGCTACCAGCATCAATACCACGGGAATGATCAAGGTCGGGTAACATCAACAGGGCTGCCGTCTCGGGGCCGCTGTCGAGGCTAGGTAGCATCTAAATTTATCCTAAGTGATTTCAAGTTATCGGTCAGCTGGGATTGAATATAAGACACCGCGTGGCAAAAACAGAGTTCCGAAGTGGTTTTAAGTACAAGGAAGAGTAGGATAGGAATGATTTCGACCACAGACATTTTATAAAATAAACGACCTGTGTCACACTAGACATCAGGATAGGTGACGTCACAACGTCACAACATCATTATGCCCATAAGGGGTTCCTTCATGGTGGTGCTACACACATCACATTAATGGCACCGGCTATCATGCCTGAGGATGACGTTACTCACGTCACCTGACGTGGCGTCATTGCGCCAACAATAAAATTACACAATCACTAGAGGCGACTCACAGGTACACTTCAACAATTCAACATTTCAGCTTTATACGTAAGCAATGACTGGAACATCATCATTTGTAATTTCATCCGCTTCATCATTGATTCATTTTGCATCTCCACACAGCTCGTAAAGGCGTAAAGGCGCTTTATTAGGCGTGACGTCGACACGGTCGACATCAGCTTCGTAATCGGTGGAAGTAGCAGAGTCATCGTGAATTTGAAGTTTGCACGGAGGACGATCATCATCAGATGATTCCACCAAAGGTCGCTTGTCCGGGACTGGCCTCACTGGGCTTCCAGTCGAATCCTGCAAGCGTTTTGCAAATTCTGAAAGCGGAATTTCATATTCCGACTCGCTATTCGGGGGCTTCGAACGTTTTGCTAATTGTGACTGCGAATTTTCAGGGTCTGAATCACTGGACGTGGGCAGCGGTCGTTTTAGGCGTCCTGCTAACTCTGATAGGGGTAGATTGTCTTCGGAATCGCTCGAAGAGGGGAGTGGTCTTTTTGTTTCGTTGAACTAATTCCGAAAGTGGGGCATCGTCGTCAGACTCACTAGTCGACGGCAACGGCCTTTTGTTCCTCTGAACTGGTTCAGACAAAGGAATGTCTGTCTCGGTATCACTTGCTACCGGTGATTGCTCAGCTGCATCCGCTGGCCAGGTGAGAGGTGCTCTTTCCGGCAGGTCAGACTCGATCGGAGGTGGTTGCACTGAACCCGGCATGGGCTCTGTGAACTCAGCAGTTTCATCATCCTTTGTTCTCGGCGGACTGCATACGACCATGGGACAATCCTCACAGGGACTGTAATCTGGGCCGCCATCGGCCCGTTTAGCTGATCTAGAAGGCTGCACTCGTTCAGGGGCTGTACGGTCTAACGTTGACGCTTTCTCCAGATACTTCTGGTTCACTGGCTCGTCGGAATCCTTGGTAGTTTCCCAGGCTGTGTTCGGGTCCGCTAGTCGTAGTTTCTGGGCATGTACCAGTCGGGTCTTACCGGTGATCTGATTCCTAATCACATAATTTACTGGGGTAGTCTGCTTGGTAATCCGAAAGTAGGGTTTCCAGGGAGCGATAATTTTGGCGACGTGCCAGGTTGTACGGTTGTGTCATCATAATATACGGGATCTCCAATTTTGAGGTTTCGCGGGTTGGCTTTTCGGTCAGCGTACTCTCGGTTCCTCTCATGGCTCTCGACAATGTGCGTTTTCACGTGGCTGTAAGCCTCATGCAAATTGTTCAGCATTTTTGGGACATAGTCCTCCCCATAATATTTTACTTTTGGCTGGAGCAAATTGTCCAAAGGGAGAACGGGGTATCTGCCATACAGTGTGAAGAAAGGCGAAATGGTTCCGGAGCTTCCAATATTTGCCGTTCGGTAGGCAGCCAGAGTTGCAGGTATTTTCGTATCCCAGTCATCTTGATTTTGGTTAATTGCTTTTGCTAATATATCGTTTTGCACTCTGTGATAACGTTCGCAACGAACATTTGTTTTGGGTCTATACGCACTGATAGTGATATGTCGAATATTTAAGCATGTTTCTAGTTCCTGAACTATGGTATTAAGGAATTCCGTGCCTCGGTCAGAAATAATTATTCGTGGACAAGAGTGACGCGGGATAATTTTCTCCATTATAATTTTAGCGACTGTTTTGGCATCCTTTCTGGCCGTGCAAAAACTCTCTGACTAGGAGGAGAAGTCATCGACGATGGTAATGACATATCTATTGCCGTTGTCTGTTTCTGGAAATGGGCCGCAAGTGTCAATCCCTATCATCTTGAACGGGTAATGTGGCACAGGCATTTCCTGCATTGGGGCCGGAGCTGCCTTCGCTCGTCGTCCTGTGCAGAGTACGCAAGCTTTGATGTAGGCTACTGTATCTCGCCACATACCACTCCAGTAGCATCTAAATTTAAGTTTCTCATACGGTTTTGCCAATCCCATATGTCCGGCAAAAAAGCCTTCATGTAACTCTTTTAGTGTTTCATTTCTTAAGCATTTTGGTACACATAACTGTAGTCCAGGGAACGGTCCACAGCGTGGTCCTTCACTAACTTTATAAATGAGTGTCTTGTTCTATGTATTTTAGAACAACGTCTTTGTAATCCGTGTGTTTTTTATTGTTCATGATTTTTCGGATTTCTGCTAATTCCTCATCTGCTTTCTGAAGTTTCTCAATAGTTTCCCACTTCACCATTACGTCCTTCAACTTTTCCTCTCTGCTCAACTCTTCCTCGGCTTTTATGAATTCGGTGTTCCTAAAGTCGCCTATTGGAACATGATCAGTGTCGATTACGTTTACTTTTTGTTCGGTTTCACTCATTCTGCTAAGATGATCTGCTACTACATTTTTGCTACCTTTTATGTAGACCACGTCATCGTTGTGCTCCGAAAGCATGATTGCCCATCGTTGCAACATAGGATTTTTCATTTCTGATAGATTCAAAAAGGTAAGTGGTTGATGATCAGTCATAATTGTGAATTTAGATCCCAACAAATATTGGCGTAATTTCGATACGCTCCATACTGTTGCGTACGCTTCTTTCAATACTATAGCCCATTTACGTTGTGTTTCGTTCAACTGTTTCGATAAGTGCTGTATTACTCGTTCCTGTCCACCATGTTCTTGTACCAAAACCGCTGCAACAACTGTTTGTGAGGCGTCCGCATATAATTTGGAGTCTTTCGTGATGTCAGGGTACGTCAGTATTGGTGCTGAAGCTAATTTGTGTTTCAGTGTTTCGAAAGCATGTTCACACTCGGTCCAATCAAATTTCACATGTTTCTTCGTGAGGTTTATAAGTGGCATAGAAATTTGGCTGAAATTTGGAATGAAGCGTCAGTAGTATGAACACATACCGATGAATGAGCGGACTCCCTTGACGTTAATCGGGGCTGCCATATGCTGAATAGCTTCAACTTTCTCAGGGTTTGGCTCGATGCCACTACGTGTCCCAAGTACTGCACTTTTTCTTTCAAGAAATCGCATTTAGAAAGCTTCAACTTCAGCTTTGCTTTGCGTAGTCAGCGAAAAACTTCTTCGAGAGGAGCCAAATGTTCTTCAAACGTTTTTGAGTATACTATGATATCATGGATGTAGGCGGTTGCAAACTGATTTTGAATTCCAGACAACACCTTATTCATTAATTCCATGAACTTGGATGGGGCGTTACAAATGCCAAACGGCATTTTGCGGAAGTTCCACAGGCCTAGAAAACACGTGAATGCTGTTTTGTGGATGCTCTCCTCTGACATCGGAATTTGCCAATAACCAGCTTTCAAATCCAAAGACTAAAAAAATTTCGCACCTCCCAAAGAGGCTAGGATGTCCTCAATGAGGGGGAGTGGGTAGCTGTTTTTCTTGGTCACCTTGTGTAATTTTCTGAAGTCTATTGCGAAACGGTTGCTTTCATCTTTTGTGCGAACAATTACTATCGGAGCCGCCCAAGGGCTGTCTGATTCTTCAATGATTCCGGCTTCTAGCATTACTTTGATTTGATCTTCAACATATTTTCGCTGAGAGAATGGCGTTTTGTAAGGAGCTTGTCGGATCGCTGTGTTATCTCCAGTGTCAATGTCCATTTTGATGACATCAGTCGTTCCCAGATCTGCGTCAGTCGCGGCAAATAAGTCAGAGTTAGCACGTAACAGCTGTTCCAGTTTGTCTTTGTCAGTGCCAGTCAGGTGAGTCGGTTTGGCTTGCTCGAGTGGGTCAAAGGGTGCGGTTGGCGGTGTCAAGTCAATGTCTTGGGACAAGTCAACAAGGTTTTCCAAATCCGAGTCGGCTATAGTCTCAGCGAATGCTATTACCTGTTCTGGGCACAACGTAAAGTCCCTCGTGGTGGTATTCACAATTCGTATCGGTAGGCGTTTGTATCGGTCTGGTTTGGCTACTACTTCGGCTATGAACAAGCTGGGCTCCTCAGAAATTAGTGGGATGTTGTCCAGTGACCGCACATAACAAGTTTGTTCCACTAATTGGACTCTGTTCACAGCTGCCGGAAACTCCACGACCGTGTTGGCCGGTATATGTATGCGTCCTTTGATTCTGACTAGTGAGCTCGTCTGCTCACTGGTCTGTCGCTGTGGTCTCAGTGGCACCATGTTACCTTCAATGCACAAAGCCTTTTTCTCAAAGTCCAATTTTGCTCCAAACATCGTCAAAAAATCATTTCCCAACATGCATTCCTGTTTCAGGTACTCCACAATTTGACATTAGAACGGTTTCCGTAATTTGCTCATCTCAACTATGAAGGTTCCGATTCCATTATTTTTTTAGGCGATGTCCATTGGCGGATATGAGAAGAATACAGTCTCGTCGGTCGTCTGAAAAAAATCACTGTTTTTCTCGGCGATTTTGTCAAATAATTTTTTCGAAATCAATGATATATCGCCCCAGTGTCCACGAGCGTATAAGCTTTTTGATCGCCTATACGTAGCCACGCCATAGGTGTGTTCACCTTGATGCGAACTTGTTGGACACGGGCCAGTTTTTGTTTACGTTTTTCTGGATCTCGTTTCCCTCTGTTATTTTTCCTTTCCTTCCTCTGTGGTTCCTGTTTTTGTTTCTGCTTATTTTCAGCTCCATTGTGGTGGTCATTCACAACGGAGCTTTTTAGTATCCCGCCTGTCTATGGGGACTTGGGCCGGAGCGGCACTGCGGACCCATGTGACCAATTTGTTCGCACCTCACACAAATGAGTATGCCGTCTGAAGTCCAACGGTAGGCTGGGTTTGGTGGTGCTCTCCACATTCTAGGTCCCATGGGAGGTCGTGGCTGAGTGAGTACATAGTGGCGTCCAGAGGGATAGTTTCGCGGCGGTCGGGAGAAACGTTGTGATGGGCTAAATACTCGGGGTCCAGGCTGATGATGGCTGTTACTGGAATGTTTCACTGCCTCTGGTTCTTCCGCTAATTTTTTCACTGATTGGCCTATCGCCAACACAAGTTTCTCCAATTTGTCTATCCTGTCGTCTCCTTTTTCAACATGACTCTCATCAACTTCCATTGGTTCCTCTTTTTGGACACCTCTGCACAACTCAATAACCCTGTTTACTTTATGTTCCCTTACTGCAAATTGGATGGCATCCTCCAGAGTTCGGAACTGCTCCCTGTATAATTTATTTGCTAACGAGCTACTATGCACGCCCCTATTGAAAACATCTATCAAAATTTCCTGAGTGGGTGGATTTGCCAAGTCCGTGTACGCTTCACGTGCCAGGGCGAGCAGTCGCTCCCCAAAATTTTGCACCAATTCGCCATGATGTTTCATCTTTCTCAGACTCTCCTGGGAACATTTTTGGTCCGAAAGGTCAGAGTAGCTCTCTCGCATCACCTGTTTAATTTGTGCCCACATCATAGTTGGTTGTTGACTGAGTACGCGTTGCATGAATTCGGCTGCAGGTCCAGAAAGCGTTTTCATTCAAATAGTTAGCATATTTTCTTCGTTCATGCTAAAACTGATACGGTCCAATTGGCGAATTCAATGGCACAGTTTATTATGACTCCCCAGAAAAGGGTTTAAAGTATTGCGTCATGCCGTGTGCCCTCATTTCCAACCGAATTTTGTTGAAGCTGTTCGCCAGTCTGTCAAAGGTAATTTCAGTCATGTTTAATTACGTTACGTTTTATTTTTATTTTTTTCACACCATTTTTACTCACAAAATTTCGGGATTTTTGCTCACCGTGTGGAAAATTGAATGTTTCAAGTTTAGTTCAAAGTTCACACGAGAATTCATGCGTACAATATTCGGTACACAGCTGGTATACGACACAATTATGCAATTTTTTAACAGTTATATTCGTGGTCGAAAATCGGAGACGGTATTTTTGGAAGGATTTTGGGATATTGCTCGGACTTACTTAATGGTGCGGAAGACTTCTTCCCTTCCCCGTCCGTGCTGAATGGCGTGTTGAAGTCCTGCGTTGTCGTTGATGAAGTCCACTTGTAGAAAACCCGGGTCGGCCTCCAGTGTACAGAATCCGCAGTCACGGGCACCAGTTGTAGGGAAGGTCCTTAGGTCCTCTAGGCTCGTGAACAGTCTAGGGTCTCGACCATCGCGCCGCGATAACTCCGAAGGCAAAAATGATAAGTACTCTGCACGGTATATTGTGCAATAGGTATAGCGAATATATGGTGGCAACGATTGATTTCAATTGTAAATTTGGAGGCCGAAATACAGTTATTAATTTACGCACGCGACCGGGAACGACAGGTCCGCGCGGCTCGACAGTCCAGACACGTCTACCAGCGGGGGGATGGCCATCGCCCTGGCTCGACCACGACCTGAAGCCCGGGTACACGTCGGAGTTGCCGGGCGTTGTCCCGTAGAACGCTGACTCGGTTCCGACGAGGGCCGGTGACCGCGTTGCCGGCGCCGGACGGAAAAGTACGGGCGTGACATGTGCGGGGCACGGTAGGTCAGCTGATTTACGGGGTCACAACACCCACAGTTAGACATTATACGATTAAAACAGTACGTACAATACCTTATCCAAGGTAAAAAGGGAAAGCCGTCCATTTTTGCTGCGTTCTGAGGCATGTTGGTACCATACGCAATGAAGAAACATTCGGTGCTGCCAGATGGGCAGCATAGGCTCACTCATGAAGAGCATTCCAGATCCTTGTCAGGAACCTATGGATTTGGATTTTCTGGAGGAATGATTGGCCAGCGAGTTGAGATGCACTTATTTCTAACAAATTACGGACAATTTAGCCATCGCTCGGCCAGTGTCCCTCGTGATAGCGCATGACATGGCGAGATGAAGTGACGCTATGCCATCTTCTCATTGGTCATGCTTATGTCATGCATGATAACCTCAATGGTGATAATGAGGCACTGTCGAAGATATGGTGCAGTGTAAATATATCGTCACACTCGCATTCTAATTTCATCTCCGAGGTATGCTCTGGAGCGTCGACGTGATTTCTGGAGTGATAAGGCTCACTGTAAGCATTCTTAGGTGACGACGAAGCATGGGTATTTCAGTCTGGAAATGTCTTCGGCTTTCCTTCTGTTTTGTGCTATGGCAGAATTTTGTGCTATCTACTCGGGACGTTGGCATCAATGTCGCATATAAAGAAGGATGCATATAGTACAATTGACGAGGCATGGTAACCTTTTGAACGATTCATTATTATTCTCAAGCGCGTCGTGCAACCAGTGTAATTATTCATGAATTTGTAATGATTATTTGTGGCTGAAAAGATATCAAAAGCGATGTAGGGCAACGTTGTTTGGTGTCGATTTTGACCCAGCTGTTGGAATTTACGAATGCTTCACTGATCATGCCGGTTTCATTGTCTAACCTGCTCATCGTTTCTGATAAACATGCTCATATCTGCCCTGTCACCAGGTGGAGCTCGCCGGGGTGAACGGCTTCGTTGGTACTATCTACCTAGACCATCGAGATGTACGACCCGGGACGATAATATGTGGTGCATCTGCAGCGTCATGAACTACCATCAGCTGTGCGATGCTGTGGACATGGTGTGTTCGCCGCCCAGCGAGTGCCAGCTGTGATGACCTGGAGCGGCCACATCGCCGACTATATGGCCGACCACCATCGGCGCGCCGGCTCTGTTCGCAAGCCATGGCTGTGACACTGATGGCGGCAGTCAGCGCAGAGACCGACGGACCGGACGAGCTAGTGGGACGAGGCGGCACAGGCACCAATGTGCTGCCGGGTGGCCAGAGATGTGTGCCCTGGAGTTTACTTCTCGCTCTCGGCCGCGATGCTAGTGTGACTGCATTGGAACTGCGACCCACCGTCACCTTGGGGGCGAGGTGGATGGTGAAATTGAGATCCGCCGCCCGAGTGTGTTCGCGGAACGCGCCGTAGAATGCACACGAAGCGGTGTGAATGATAATGTATCTGGCCTTGTCGAATGCCATCCACGGCTGTGTGTATTCTGTTGTGTCGCCTTTCCCCATTGACGCATTGCTCCGCATTTTATCGTTCGTCAGCCCAGCAAGAGGTGGCGATACGTGCCACGTTTTTTAACGCTGGATTTCGAGTGCATGATTGTGTATTTAAAGTCTTTTTGTTGTACATTTTGTATTGTGTTACCCTGAAGAAGACCTGTGGCTCAGACGTTGATGATTTCATTGTTCATGAAAATATAGTTTGCTCACTGTGCTACTTATGCATAAGTTGTCCAAATATAATATATATATATATATATATATATATATATATATATATATATACATACACAAATGTATACGTATACACATACATTCGTGTTGATTCATGGTAGTTATTGAGAAAAAATTGCTACAGGATTGCTGTACGTATAAAATGCAGCTTTTGTATAAAATGCAGGTGTACGTACAAGAACCGGTGCACCGGAGGTGAACGGGTGGAATCCGCCCACTTTGCGTTCTTGTGACTTTGTTACGGATTGATAAGCGCATCCTATGCAACAAAAATCATCGAAATCCGTGAGTAAATATGAAAATTTCGTGAGTGTTAAATCGACCGGCCGGGCGGTGGTCGGCGAACATTCGACGTCACAATGGCTTCGTCGGTGCGGTGGAGCGGTGATGCGATGAGGCAAGCGATTACACGATCTCATTTCATCTTCAAGGCCTGGGACCATGCAAATTGTACTGAAACGACTTCACTACGTCCTTAATCTGCCGTCCAAATGTTGTACCTATAGCTTCAACAGTTGCAGTGATGTTCCTGGCGGGGGCTGAATCCCCCCCGTCCTGTGTGCGTTGTGTCAGAGGCCCTCCAATGTGCGTGTTAATAGATCCTGCCCTTAATTATGTTTGTATGGAAGATTTAGACCACTTACTCTGCTGATATGATAAATTTGTAATTGGTGTGGTGCTGAAGAGGAATATAAAAATAAAACTACACGTCTAGAAGACCAGGTTTTCCCGTAGAGGTAGACAATTTTCCCACTCAGTCGAAAGCACAACAAAAGCATGCAGCAACAGCAAATGCAATTTTCGAAACGTACCGTTCTATATGTGTGTTCACCAGCCACCTTTCCTCTGTTGCTGATGACTAACTATTCCTCCGAGTAGTTAGTCTACACACGTAAGGTGAACGCTGCCTGAGAAAGGTGTGTGGACGAATAAGCGCTAAGTTTGGCTATATCTGGGAATCTGAGTGAAATCAGGCGATTTCCGACCTCCACATTTTCATGACTTGTCATGGGAAGATGAGGGTGTGATAGTTGTTGCAAAATTCCATGAAAAAGAAAATAATACAATGCAGTCACCTTTAATAATCTGACAGCACTTAGCACATCACACATAATTATGGGAGAAACGCACCGTCACTTGCCATCTGCCGCGATCTTCTACCAACAGCCAGACTACAACACCATGAAGATGTACAAATGTATGTATGTGACCATATCACACTCATGTAACCGATCATAATACACCATGACCTTTGTTAACTCAACACCGTTACCAGTACCAGTGCCCTACTAGTAAGGGTAGGCACATGGTACAATGAAGCAGCCGTCGTGAACGATGTAAAATCGATCTCATCCATGTCTCATAGGGTCTCTAAACTTATGTAGCAGAACAAATGTCGATATTGAATTCGTGGGAGACCGCACAGCTGTCAAGGAAAGAAGCCGGTCCAGACGGTCCAGGGGAAAAGCAATGGTGTGAACAAGACAACATGTAACAACATGTAACCATCAAAGCAAACTCCACATTGCCATGAATGCTAAATTGCTTGCTTGCAGGATTGCTTGAATTTTCATGGGTTTGCCTTGAAAAGTTCTGGCCAGGTGCCATGTTGGATGAGGGGGGGGGGGGGGGCAGCTGCAAGTTTGGGGATTGAGGCCCTCCCAACTGAATAAGATCCTTCACCCATGCAAGTACAACACAAGACATCAAATGTGCTATACTCTGTGTGGCCGTCGGATTCGCGGACACCGCAGCATTAAGACTTGAAATTATCGAGAACTAAATGCACTTAATGCATGCTATCTTCATGCTTTTGTATTGTTTACTTTGTTTACTCTTTACTCTGTAACTGTTCTAAGAAGTATCCATTTCTGACGTCTCCGTTTTGGACGTACCATATGTCTCATATTGTAAAATACGTGTGCGTCGCTATCACGGAAGTAGGTACGTGCCTGCAAAATTAGCAAATTAGTCGTTATAGTGCATGTCACCAATAATATATATATATATATATATATATATATATATATATATATATATATATATATTTATATATATATATAAGTATGTATATCATGATATATATCAATAAATAAATCATAAATAATGCATCAATAATACACAAGTAGGTATTTATTACACATGAAATGTAATGTTATTTCGGATCCCCTGAGCAGGGTTTTTCAGTGTACGTTGCAGGTGCATCAATGTGCCACACAAACCATCGTCACGATCATCATGCATTACACGGAAGCACTAGAAATTAGAGCCCGAACATGCGCAGCATTACCGAAAGCCTCCGCCTGAAAACACTAGCCACCTGTATGAGGAAAACACTGCCTCCAGATGTGAAAAATCACATCTGGAGGCAGGTTGTTCCATGTTCGGCAACCTCTCGGTATGAAGGATAGGTGTAGTATGCATGCATAGTATACAAGTATACCTGTAGCTATAATATTTTACCGCGGCCCACCGGCGAAACAGTTTGGACGGCGCCATTAGCCGCGAATGTGCATAAAGTGTGTCGTGAACCAACCAATAAACAAACAAACAAAACAAGCTAGAATATTTCATAAATTAATTATTCCCCATTTTGAAGGTTGTGCGTCGGATGATGGGTCATACACCATGCTGTAGCACCGGCTAAAAGACAAGGATGTGCACCAAGAGTAATTATCGAAGCTCAACAACTCAATGTCCGCGGTGTGGAGGTCCTGCCAGCGCCGGGTATTTCTGTCACGGGCGGATTCAGAATTGTCTCAGGGTTTGATATATATATATATATATATATATATATATATATCAACCATGAACGGTTCACGCCAACATGGTAATATGATTGGTAACATTCACATTTGTAACATGAATGAACACTTGTTTAAAAAAGAAAGAGGCGACCATCAATGCGGCTGCAATAGACTCAGACCTGTGACGTACCAGGGATAATTTCTCAACATCAACATGGTGGATCCTTCAGTCAAAATTCATGGAAGAGACACTTAAGACGGAGCCTTCTGCCAAAATTCAGGGAACTGGGAGATGTACCCTCTCCGAGCATGGGAAGGTGGCGTCTCTCTGGCTAGGGAAAGGACCCTTCTCGGAATTCTCGAGTCCACTCCCCCACCGATTTTATTTTCAGCAGGAGTTACTCCTCGTAAGGCAAATGCGCCAGTCCAGGTACTTTGAAAGTGGTGCCACTCCGGACACATGCTCGCTATGACAGATACTGGACCACTTGCCCGGCTTCTGTGGTCATTTTTCCCCGATTATCATAGCTCAATCATCAAATGCGGTTAAATTAATTAGTAAGTACCGTCTATATGACGCCTTCGTGTTCAGAGTTTGCATGAAATAAATATCAAAGAGTATACATACCTGAAAACGATACATCAGGTAAAGATGCATCATTCCTCACGATTGAACAATGCAAGAGTTCTTGAACAGAGCATCATTAAGGAATGTAACCTAGATAGACCAAGAATGGTGTGTTCGATCGTCAGCATAAAATTGGCACGAAACAGAGACATGGCGCGAACTGTCAGCGGGCCGTTGTCACTGATGGGAGCTAGCCGCGAGTAACAAACCGCAATTTGTACTGGGCACATTATTTATGTGTTAATTATCAATAAAGATGATCGTAGCAGCCTGGCTGCAGTTAGGATCAGACCTACAGATAATTTTTCGACGGTCTGCCCTTCAGTTATCTGGAGACGGGCACAGGAATGCATAGACGTTACGCCTGGTTAACCCAGCTGAGTGAACTCTGCTGAGTCATATATTGTGTGGTTAGAACAACTGGAGCGTACGAATGATGATCTCATGGAATTTGAGTCGCCGTGCATGTCAGGGTGCCGTCCCCACAATTGGTACCGCGGGCAGGCTGTCGGGGCCTTTGGGTGTGTTAGTTAGAAGCAAGGTGAACTTAATTACGAAGTAAAACTGGAAAATGGCAAGATGTAGTTGTACCACAATAGGTTACAGCCAGCTAACTCATCCTGCCGAACATGAAGGTCAAACCAGTCTCTCACCAGCGTCTCACCAGGCCTTGTATGTTTTTGTGGGGATGGAGGTGGCATTTGCTTTCCATTCCCAAATGTTATCTTGTCCTCCCAATAAGTTCAATTTTACAAGACACCCTGTTTGATGTGCCCACCAATACATTTGGGCCTGGTCATTGGCTTCATATATTGTATGTAAAAACTATTGTATGTAAATATTTTCAGAAGCTTAAGCCTATGGTATGCATAGTCTGCGCTCGAATTGCCTTCCACGGAGTGTTTTACATGGATAGTCATTGAGGAATTGAATGTGCCGCGTCACAGCACTATTGGAAGGTACTACGCCGCTTCACTGTTAGGCCTTCCCTCACAGCTTATCAAGGTGATTACCACGGGCTAATGTTCAAGGGCAGGAAATCGCATTTGCGGTCGTCATGTGCCAATTTGCTCTGCAGCTATGAAGAGAGAAAGACGGGTGTGCGACGAAACGTACGACCCTTAATATACCAGGAAGTGCTGAGTTTACATCAAAAGTAGCGTTAGGGATTATGCTATATTATTCAAGTAATATAGCATATTACTTGAGAACTTACTTAATCTGCTATATTACTTGAGTAATATAGCATAATCCCTAACGCTACTTTAGATGTAAACTCAGCACCTCCTGGTATATTGAGGGTCGTACATTTCGTATCACGCAATGTCTAAAACCCAGGAGCACTTTTCAGGGGCCTCGGTGCGGCTTTGTGGGCATAATCAGGCGCCACTGCGCAACTTTTTTGGGCCCTCAACACGATTTTCAAGGACCCAGGTGCGATTTTTGGTGGCCCTAGTGGGATACCTAGGGAGCCTGGCGCAATTTTTTCTTCCCCAGCTCCGCTTCAGACGACCTGTGGCGACTACATCGTGTGGCTGAGCCAGGCTTGTGCGTCAACCCACTTCTGTTGATCCATGTGCCTAGAATGTAACAACACTGGTATTCCGGTACAACCCTTTGTTAAACCACGAAAATAAACACTTCCAACTAACAGTAGAATTATCATTGCCATGCATTATCTGGCATGTCGTGCCTTGTTAAGCATAGGCTTTTTGATTCCGGGGACGCCTTCAATGATGTTACGTACAAGACGTCTGTCTTGTACGTAGCATCATCGAAGGCGTTTTCGGAATCAAAACGCCTATGATTAACAAGGCGGGACATGCCATGGATAATAAAATATAGCGGTGAGAATTCGATCGCTAGATGGAATTGCTCTTTTGCTGTTTGATTACGGGTTGTACCCGAGTATACACAGAGAGCAAAGTAACTTTCGACTGTATTTTCTAAGCATCGAGGAAAGGTCACTGTATGCCATTGACAACATGTCTCTCGCCAGAGCGTTAAATAATTTAATTTATTTGTACTTTTTTATTGTTGGCTACCACACACACCGCATCAGCCGGGATCAGCAATTGTCGCATTATTCATAGCCAGGATGGCGATAATTCTGGGGGAGGGGATCCAGAAAATATCAAGGTAATGGTTAGCTCCACGGCCTCATGCTAGCATGTTTGACTCGCTATGCCGGTATCAGGAAGAAGTTTTACTGGCATAATTGTTTTTTTCATTGACACTTGGCTTTGCGCCTGTCCATCGAATGCCATTTTTCAGATATGCGCGGTGTGCCTAAATGCATGGTCAATAACCGTCCGAAGAGGAGTTAATTGGCTCTGCTTTCACGCAGCAGGATGTGTCACGACGGTGATCATCACATGCCGCGGACATGCGAGGTGACCGCCTTGTTGGGGCACATTTGAAGAGCGTCCCTGGGAGCTGTACTTGTAAAGTTGTAGACGCCATCGAGAATAAAGGCTTTCCGAGCTTCATGGTGCTGTTGTATATTACAAACCTCCATGGGCACGGACAGAACAGATATGCGCGCCGTCAAGGTCAAGAATGCCACGCAACAGTGATTGGTCGGTCGATTGGTTGGTTATGGCTGTACGACGCACTGAGCAGCTGAGGCCATACGACATCGTCTGCCTTCCATCCTGGCAGGAAGGGCGGGCACCGCCGCGAATCCAACCTCGTACCTCTGGCACGCCAGCGGCTCAGCTTAACTACTGAGCTGCCGCCGTCATCCGCAACAGACGCACAGGGAAGAAGTTGACCAACCAGCCGTCAGGTCACGTGGCCGGCATCACAACCAGCACAGGCGTCGTCCGCACAATCACATTCTTCTACACACTTCCTCCTTTTGCTGGATTGGCTCTCGTTCGGTCCTGTCGGAAGATCGATGTTTGTGAGCATCAGCATAGTGCGAATTGTGACGACTTCGCACATTCACACATCCCGCTTGGAAACGCACTCATAGAAGTTGTCAAAGGTACTCAACCATGGGCTCCTGGTCACCGTTCATCAGAGGGAAAACTTCCATCCACCGGATGAAATAATTGCACCACACCAAAACATGTGACTTCTTAGCGTGGTCGGGAGGTCAGTCAGGAAATATCTTGAGTCTCATATGGCGCGCCGGCTTGAAGCTAGCCCTGCTGAAGCTGTAGGGCGCCATGAGCGCCTTAGGGCGAGGTATCTGAGTTACTCGAATCACACCACACAGACAGACAGACAGACAGACAGACAGACAGACAGACATGCAGACAGACAGACATGCAGACAGCCAGCCAGACACAGAGAAAGAGACACAGAAGCAGATAGACACAGACATGCAGACAGCCAGCCAGACACAGAGAAAGAGACACAGAAGCAGATAGACACAGACATACAGATGAAGAGACACAGGCAGACAAATGGACACACAAAGGGACAGACATCAGTGGAAACGGTCTTCGACCCTGTTGTTTCACTACACACACATCTATTTTTATTTCTAAATTGCATCCAATTATTCAAGCTTCCTCTTTTATACAGGATGTTCAGTCCACAAAGCATGTCATTTTCACATATATCCTGAGCAATCTTTGAACATTGGAAGCCTTAAACCAGAACAGACTTGTTCAGAGGATTGTACGAATCCCAAAATCACATCATGACATCGACAAAAACATCGTCTTTGTAACATGTACCTAGCTGAAGTGCATTGTTTCCCTGCTGCACAGTCATTTGAAACTACAACACTTAAATCTTCTTCCTCTTCAATGACATCCACTTCCCAACCTCCCATTGGACAACCCAATGTGTCACTGTCAGACCCCAGATGCATAACCTGGCACCTTTCATCATTGAAAGGCATCTGCCCTTGATCAGCCAACTTTTTGATGTTCTGTGAGTCCAGTTGAATATTACTAGATTGATAAATACTGTTAGCTACTCTTACCAGCTTCATGTCATCAGCAAATTTGAATACTGTAAGACTGAATAAATTTGAATTTTAATTATCCAAAGCCATGCCTTAATGTTGTTCACAAAGATGATCGGGAGAAGCGCACTTTGAATATAGCCATGTAACACTCCACTCAGAATATCCTTCCATTCACATACATTTAACACTGTCCTTTGTTTTCCACCACCACCAATTCCATGTTGCTCTAGTTGAGAAATTGGATGTCTGTGTGTTAACTATATCGAAAGCTTTGCTGAAGTCTAAATGCAAGGCATCTACCTAGTTTTATGTACTTCTCTAGACATATACTCCATGAACTCCAGTATTTACATACACCTGAACCTGAATCCAGAAAAATTGGTCAATGATTCAGGCTCAGGTTCAGGCTCATCTATCTTGATACTTACAACCTCTCAATGGATACTTAAACATGGGTTTTGGTCCGGGAGATCTCACTTAGCTAGCCTACCGGGTGGCTAAGCGAGATCTCCCACACCAAAACCCATGTTAAAGTATACCTTAAAAGGTTGTGCCTATCAAGATAGATGAGCCTGAACCTGAATCCTTGGCCAATTTGTCGAGTACCTTACACATTCGTAAGGTGAAACTGACCAGCCTGTAGCTTCCTTCACACTTCATACTCCCCATTTTTGAAAACTCATACCTTTGTATTTTGCCAATTTTCAGCTACGTCAGTTTACCAGAAAAACAATAACATTGAGGGGAACTGCTAAACTTGAGCACATCATATATCATAAAGCCAAGCAGCTGCATCATGTTTTACTTTCTACAACAGTTTGATATGTTTTACTTTCTACAAATGCTCTGTAGTTATTGTAGGACCTTCCAACCCACCTCTTGCCATAGCAGAGCTGGCAGTGGCATACAATGCACTTGAGTTCTCCTTAGTACATACCGAAGAAAACTGCTTGCTTAGGGACTGAATAATATCACAACCATGAATAATTATTTCACCATCTACCTCCAGTGCCCCTAAACTAAATTATTTATATTTCAGACTGTAGAAGCTAATGAACCACTTAGCATTGTCGCTGAACATCTTCAAGCTAATTTATTTTCAGCCAGTTTTTAGATGTCCTACGCACCTAACTATATTTCTAGTTATTCTACATACTTCCAGGCATGTCTTAGAGCTCATATTTTTTAGTTTCTTCAATGTCTATGCCTTTGATCCACAGATGTTATATTCATTAATCAGCCATGAATGTTGTCTCTCACCTGGTTCTCTCACCTGGTTGGTTCCACAAATTCTCGAGCATCACTCACCCAGAGATGAGTTCCGTGACTGATGAAGGGGAGCCCGTATCTGCAGGTACGCCAGTCCCCTAGACTAAAGAAAAGTATGGTTATCAGATAGACAGGGCAAGACACAGGAACTGGAAAGTGTACCCTAAGCAGAAATTGTATGCTATACAGAGTAGCCACTACATCTGCTAATATGTTTTAGTCAGAAAGTATTTCTGATAGAAGCTAAGAAAGATGAAGTATAGAGAAGTAAAGTTCCTCTACAAGTTTGATTAGTATATCACCATTGTTAAACCTATTCAATATATTCGTACAACAATGTGCAGAGATTTGCATGCAGTGCTGCTTTAAATGTCCCCAGGTGTGTTAAGATTACCACATCTTCAGGCAGTGAATTCCAGGTGGCACAGCATCTGAGGCTAAACATATCTTCCTGCAATCTACTGATGCTCGCCTGTGTGCCAATTTCAAGGAGTGGCCATGTGTGTTCACTGATGGTGCCAGCACAAACATGTTCGTGATCTTGATGGCAGAATGGCCATGAAAAATATTCCCGCATTTGATCATGTCTGTTCGAATTAGTCTACCTTTAACCGAGTACAAATCTAGTTTCCGTAATCGG
Source organism: Imbricaverruca yamaguchii (assembly GCA_034440575.1). Taxonomy (NCBI): domain Eukaryota; kingdom Metazoa; phylum Arthropoda; class Thecostraca; family Neoverrucidae; genus Imbricaverruca; species Imbricaverruca yamaguchii. The sequence goes on from JAOTOL010001543.1 coordinate 806,918, forward strand.
GCTCCATAATCCAGACCATTCATCCCCTTCTATGTTTCTTGTCGACCTTCTCTGTACCGATTCTAGACGTAAATATCAATGATGTAACCACCAACACTTTAAATCACCAATGTAACCTGTGTTCCAAACACATGATGAAAACTCCAAAAGTGGCCTGACATGAGTAATGTATAGTGTTTTCATAAATTCAGGAGATCGGCATCAAATAGAACTTAGCAGGTTACTGGCCAGGCTCCCAGCTTACTGCACTATTCTGTCAACATGTTGATGGAACTGCAAGTTTGTATCTACTGTGATGCCCAAGTCAGTATGGACCTCAACAAAGCTCACATGAAATCCATGCAGGTAATAATTTTCATAAGGATCAAGATTTATAAAGTCATATGAGCCACAGTGCACTTTCAGAACTGCACATTTCTTGGCATTCATTGCTAGCCCCCATTACTTGGCAGTACTAACCAGAGTATCTATATCTTTTTGACCATGTGAAATGCCAGCCAGCAGGTCTGAGACAGATTTGTACTTAAGTTTCATGTATATCTTGAGGTCATCTGCAAAAACATTGAATTGAGACTGAATATCATGAGGTACATAGTTCACATACATCAGAAATAACACAGGACCTAACACAGAGCCCTGAGGTACTCCACACAACATCCCTTTGTTTGCTTAAAGAACCAGAAACAAGCACTTGCATTTTCCTCCCACAGATAATTTTTTTTTTGATCCAGGTGAGGAGTGTCTCTGAGATCCTTAAAGCTCTCAATTTTGTCAATAGCAGGAAATGATTAACATCAGACGCCTTTGAAAAATCAAGGAAAATTACATCCATCATATAGCCCTCATCTAGCCAGGTAGAGACAGTCTCATTTGTTAGAAGTAGTTGATCCTCTACGGAACGCCCACACCGGAAGCCAAATTGTCCTTGGTCGAGCAAATGATGGACCTCCAAATATTTTGTTAGCTTCTCAACGATTATACGTTCGATAATTTTGCATGGGACAGAAGTAAGACTCACTGGGGGATAACTTAGTGGATCATGCCTCGAACCTTTTTAAAGATTGGGATTACTTGTAAAGTTTTCCAGCTGTCAGGAAGGCTTCCAGTAGAGAGGGATGACCTAAAATTCTGAACAACGGTATTACAAGCTCCTCATGACAGGATACAATTAATGGACAGTGGACCCCATTAGAGCCCGTGCTGGAGGACTCATCCACCTCACTCAAAATTTCAAGCACATCAGCTTCAGAAATATTGATACTCGGCAGCACTGCTTCAGTGGTTTGGTGTGGGTCTGGGTTTGCTAGTCTACTTGTGCAGTATACTGAGGAAAAGCCCCTGCAAATATTTCAGCCATTTCCTGGCAGTCACTTGTGATTCCATATTTCCCCCTCAATAGCCCGAGGGATGTTTTGCTGATTTTCTGTTGTATGTAGGAGTGATATTCCTTGGAAGATAGTTTGTGAATTAATGACAATTCATACTTAATCTAGGAGTGAATACCAAAATTTGTATACTGTTTATTGAAATCTTGGAAAGATCTCAGTGAATGATCTGCCTGTGCAGACCGTCTCCCAAATTGGTTTCTGTTCTGTTTGTACTTTGTCCATGCATCCTTTCTCCTGCCTAGTAAACTTTGAGAAGGTCTGGTTGGCCATGGAGGATGCCCCCTTGGTACAACAATGAGTACATACAAATTTACAAGACCTGATAATATTTATAGGAACCTATTGTACTTTCCACTAGTGCCTAACAACTGAAACTCAAGGCTCCAGTCATATTCAGCCAGACGTTCCTTAATGGCTCTGTAGTTTCCTCTGTGCCAAGACCTTTTCAGTGTGATATTGCTAGATATAGTTAGTTTTCTTGTCTGGAAATAATAGTCAACTAAAACAGGACAGTGTTGGCATTGGGGAAAATTGGCAATATTTCTACCACCCTAACCCTATCCACTTCAGAAGTTCAAATTAAATCCAGTGTGTTTCTGGAAATTACAAAAGTAGGCTGGTAAATACACTGAGTTAGACCAAGCACCTGAAAACAGTCAATGAAAGATATATCTGTGGGAGTAATGCTCACTGTGTCAGTAACACCATCAGACCATTGCACTGATGATACATTAAAATATCCCAAGATAACTGCCCTCACAATAATCAGTACAGGTTTAAGTGCCTAGTTCTGGCCCTCAGAGTTTCATGGAGGGCAGTAAACACACACTATGTAAAGGGAGAAATCCTTCAGAAAATGACATGAACATTGGGAGTGGAGACCTTGCTTGATTCAAACATAATGCCATGCTTCACATAAAGACAAACACCATGCATGGGAGTAGGACCAATTGTGTCTAACCTTGTGTAATCCCATGCACTGATCTTGACTTTCAAACCATCCATCTTTTAGAGTTCACAACATTTCTTAAGCATCTAAATATATCAATAACTCTTCCCAATAATTTGTTTTCCAGGAAGATTATGAACTCACTGAAATTCTCCTTAGGACAATTTCGAATCAGTGTCTTATTGCTTCATACACTTTCAGCCTTCTTGTACTGAAATATGTGGTATTCCTGTCAAAAACACAATGCCTTGGAATCATAAATTTACCTAAATTTTAGCCAAGGTAGATTTCAAAATGTTCCTACTTGCAGTGTATTAAAGACAGTCTGCAATGGACTAGCTGGTATTACAGCCCATTGTTGGATATCAGACATGTAGAGGGAGGTCAGAGGGAGGTCACACTAAAGACACACACCAACAAAACATGTCTACACACATGATGTGGAAATCCTAGCAAAAAGTACAAAAATGAAGACAAAATATCCTAATCTATGCCAGCCTGAACTACAGTTTCTTTCACCTTACAGTGGCCAAATGTGTGCAAAACTTGTCATGTTAGCACCTTATCAAACTGCATAATACAGGTACATTTGTATCAGGTCAACATAATTATCTTGACAGCAAATACAGCTCACATACAATGAGCAACTGTTGCTTGGCTAGTATACAAGGTATTTAAGAGTATTGCCTTAATGCAGGACTAATGGATATGATGAACATTGACATAGTCAGAGTCATCACAGATAAGACAGACATAAGGCAAGAAAAAGGCAATGAAACACCCTGATCAATACTGATACCACATCTTGAGTTCTAAAGAAACCATCTAATTGTGTATTGGGACAAGCATTATTCCTGATTTATGTGAATGCTAATATTGCCATAATGGTGGCAGGCAGGCCAAATTCAACCAACAAAATGATATGAGCTATGCACATAATGCTCTACACTCCAAGTTCAATGTGTTTGCAGATTATATAAAAATATGCATCAAACTCAAGTACCAATCTAATACTGACCTGATAGCTGTCATTTCGCAGGACCAAAAATATGTGGATGCACTGGTTGATGCTGCATAGCTATCGGTACCAACAACGCACAGAGTTCAGCAAAATTAAATACAAAGAAGTAAAGCTACTCTTCCAAGTTGTATTATCATGTTGTCATGGTTAATCTGTTCAATATATCCATAGAACAATGTCCAGGTATTAAATGCAATGCAGCTTTGGTTGGTTATTGGTTTTACAACACATTGACTGTTGAGTCATGTAGCGTCTCCAATCTCTCACGCCGATTGGTTGCGGGCGAAGAGTAGCGACGGGTGAGACTCAAACCCACAACCTTGCAATGCAGCTTTAAATCTAGCCAGGTCAGTTAGTTATTTGGGTTTAAGGGTGCTTTAACCAAAATCTATCCAGGTTAATTGAGGTTACTACATCATCTGGTAATTAATTACATGGGGAACAGTATCTGAAGAAAAACAAAAATATTTTCATAAAATCCAATAATGCATGTATGCAAGCCAATTTATGTGAATGTCTACATGTGTTCACCAATGATGCCAGCACAAACATGTGCACAAATACAATGTGGTGGTATATCTTTTGCTTTAGGACACATACACTATGTTGGCAACTTTGGCACAATACTCATATCAGACCTCTCTCGGAGCTTTGTTCATGCATTCAGAGTGCACAATACATGATCGTCAAAAATTGGAATTGTACACTATTGAAGGTAGACTAATTCAAGCACACATGATGAAATGTTGAAGACTTTTTGTGGCACTGCCATCGAGATCTTTGACATATCTGGGCTAATTAGTTGGTTGGTTATTTGGACTTTGGGGCACTTCAACTGCTTCGGTCATACAGCGCCCATGCTGGGTTAACACCTTAGACATGTACAGCCAGGGTTAAAATATTTGTTTTTCGTTAGGTGTGAGATGTCGAAACGAGCATAGCAGGATGTCAAAATTTGACATGTAAGTAGTGTAATTTAAAATGCTTTTGATGCCTTTCAAACTAAAATTAGACTTGATGACTGGACCTTTATCATTTGTTTTGAGGTTTATAATTTAGGAAGAGCTGCATTTCATAAACGAGATACTGTTAGAAAGGAGACATGAATAGTTCATATCCAGGAGCAGGATGCCGATACTTCTTGGAGAAGGATGTCGATTGAGTGTTCAGAAAGTGGTATATTACATCCTATTTCACAAAAAATTTATCACTGTGTACAGCATAGCATAAAAGGAAATGTTTTTCATGCAAGATTACCTAACTTAGCTGAGTTTAACCTCATTTTTGATATTTTTTTAATGAAAAAAATGCAAAGCAATTTATTTCCTGAAATTTGAAACATTTAATGAAATCTGACCTACTGTAATATTAGCTGCTTTTAAAGAAAAAAACAATTATTTTGGATTTTTATCTCAAATTTATGAAACTTAAAAACCTAGATTAACCTAGCATAACCAAATCTAACCCATTAATTTGCTTTCTGGAGGAAAATGTGTGTAAAAACATGTCTTGTTATACCTTTGTTCACTTATTAGGTGATTCACAACACACTTTATGCACATTCACTGCTAATGTTGACACCCACTGTTTTGCTGGTGGGCTGAAGGATCAGAAATGTCTGGAGCTGTGGAAGTGTCAAACCCAGGACCTTTGGTACCCAGAGCCCAACACCTTAACCACTCGGCCACCCCTGCCATCTTGTCACACCTTAAAGCACAATAATGCACAATTGGATTAGGTGACATGGCATGCTACATGGCATCTGATTCTAAATGTCATAATTATTCAGAGGGCATACAACACTGGGAGGGGAAAGCACCCTCCAAATAGCATACAATGTTATAACTTATACCCTGCAAGTCATGCATAACACATGACTCACCTACATCAGTCTGACCTTATCCACCCAGTTTCCCATCTCCCAGCTGCACCATACATTTAAACACATTCAAAGGTGGACTCCCTATTACAACACAAGGTACCCAATTCCACTGACCGATTACTGATTCACTGAAAATGTGCCAGCATTTAACTGCTATACACCTAGTGCAACCTCAATTGATGACCCCTGTGTGAAATGCGATGCCCTAAATAGAAGGGTATCACTCAGGTTGACATTAGCTGATCCTTTCACGACTTTAAACATCTCATTCATAGGTATTACTCCTTAATCACATATACCTGAGTGATCACAAATCCAACGTGATAAGCCTCTCCATATTCATCACCACCCACAATTGGAGTCTTCGTTATTTTCCAAAAACGCATCAACACCCCGATCCGGTTTAAAAGTCCTAGCTCGATGATCTCACCTTAACCAGTATTCTCGATTCGAGGTTCAGCCAATATAGAATCTCACCAGTACGAATCGTCAAACCCTTCAGCTCCGAGAACTTCAGCAGTTCAAGTCTTTCAACTCGTTTAATCTACGTCAGTTTCACCATCTTCCACTTTATCTCTCGGAATGTCCTGCCATCTATGGATACAAATAACAGCTGTTGTTACTGCCTTGAGCACACTGTCAATAAAGGCGACAGTTCTTCCACCTTGTCGAGAGAATTCCAACTATTGTTGAACTTCTTGATTTTTGGATTTTGGACGTTTCGTCTTTGAACGTTCGGTTTTTGGACTTTGCGTCTTTGGATGTTCGGTTTTTGGATTTCATGATTCTTGGATGTTTGGAATTTGGACGTTATTATTCTTGGACTTTATTTTTGGGGACGTTTCGTTTCGGACCCTATTTTGAGTTGATACTTGAAGGTTGGCGGTATTGAGGTTGCCTGAGCCGTCAAGCTGGAAATGAAATGTAAGACCCTGACTTGTTTTTGTTTTTGGAACATCATGTATTTGGACATGACATTTTTCTGGTGCTTTCTGATGTGATGTGATTTTAATTAAAGTGTTCTTTCCTTGCGAGGTATCTCACTTTTTCGGGCACTTGCGCCGTCGCCATGGTTTCCCTCAAGTAGGTACCTATTATCCCTCAAACTTTCTTTATATCAACAATGTATCCAAAATCACCACCTCAGACACCGTTTTGCTGGTGAACTGTAGGATTGCAAAATGTCTGGTGTGAATTGAACCTGGAACCCTTGTATCCAGAGTTCAATACTATCACTTAAGAAATAAGGACATAAAAAATTAGTGCAACTATGAGCCACAAGGGCCCTTCTTGGTTGCATTCTGTACACTCAGCCAGTTGCCCACCAAATCTGTCAATCAGCCCTCCCTGTAATACTGAAGAGCCCTCTATTCTTATAATGATAGTCTATGCTGTTTTTAAAGATGTTCAATGTGCTTCTACTGATAATGGTCTCTGGCAGCTGGTTCCAGTGTTCTACTATGCTGTTGATGACGAAAGTCTGTCTTAACCTTGTTCTGCTCTGGTTAACTTTAATTTTCAATTTATGACCCCTAATTGCATCATTTCTGTTAAATTCAAACATTTCCACAAGATATCCCCTCTCCAGACCATGGACAAATTTAAAGACCTGGATGAGATATCCTCTCAGCCTTCTATATCTAAGTGAAAACAAATTCAATTTCTTCAATCTTTCCTCATATGCCAGGTTGCTCCTCTTTTGTACTCTCTCTAAAAGCCAACAATCTTCTTCATGGCTATGAGACCAAGCTTGGATGCAGTATTCCAAATGTGCCCTGACATATGCACAGTAAAGCTTCCTGATCACTTCCTCACTTCTGTATGATTTTTTTATACTTTTTAAATGTCTGACACCCAAGATCAGGTGACCAGGAGCACCCCCTCCCCTTACCCAACGACTGCAAGCACCTTACGTTAACACCATAAAATAAACAGTAAAGTCGTGGCACTCCTAGCTAAGAGATGGAAAACATATAAATAAGCATACAAAGCATCGGGTATTAGAGCAGTAAGACTAATAAAGAACGCTGTTAGTAATCATATCCAAAGGAGGCATATGACTGACCCTGGATCCATCCCAACAAGAAATTAGGGTCTAAACTATAATGTTAGCAGCTGGTTTGTGGCCGGATGGTGGTGAGCACTCCTGATTTGTTTTTGTTTTTTAACTTTGGCTCCTCCCACAACTCCACCCAGCTAAGCATGGGCTTGTTGCTGGGTGGAATGTGGGAGGAACCAGTGGTTGGGTGTTTTGAACTTTATATTTGGTTAAGTGCAAACACACATGCATGCACACATGCATGCACACACACATGCACACACACACACACACACACACACACACACACACACACACAGACTTGCATGCCAGCATCCCTGTACAAACATGCACACACAGCAACAATTAGCTGCTAAGTATTTTAATATCTGCTCAAGAAGTATGTCTTAATGTGATTTTTTAGAACAGTCTTAGAATTTGGTATCTGAATGCAGAAAATGCTTTGCTATGATGGAGTTCCAAAGATTGGGTCCAAAACATTCAATGGTTCAGAGACGATAATTTTTGTTTGAATACTTAATACTAATACTTGAGTCAAACAAGGATGTAGCTGATGATGAATTAATTTTTGCATAATAAGCATCATTTGAAGTTTTGCTATATCTTGGACCTTTAACATTTTGTATTTCTGAAAGATAGGGTTTGCACTCTGGGGGTGGAAATACACCCTCAATAATACCATTCTTTTCATTATTTTCTGAAGTAGCAATAATTTGTGTATCTGATTAGCATAGTTTGCACCCCAAAGAAAACAGCAATAATTTATAAATGGAAGAATTAATGCATTATACAATTTTAGGAGGTGATTCTTCCCTAGGAGATATTTAATTTTTGATATCATTCCTATGCTGCTTATCATGTTATTAAATTTTTCATATCATTCCTATGACTTATCATGTTTGAGACACTGCTGATATGGATGCAAATTTCACATTTTCATCCACGTATACACCAAGGTGTTTTACCGGATTCTGATGTAAAATAGAAATTCCATTAAATCTGATCTGGAGATCAATGTCTGTTTTGTGATTGTTATATATCTGGTATACAGTTTTGGATTCATTTAATGACAAAAGATTTGAATGTAGCCATTGCAAATTTTTTGGCAAGGAATTTGCGATCTTGTGATGAAGCTCTGTACAGTCATTGCTTTTGAAAAAAATGGCAGTGTCATCAGCATATAGAAATGTCTCACATTCTACATGTAAATTTACAATATCATTTATATATACATTATAAATAGTAATGGGCCTAAAATTGAGCCTTGTGGCACACCCATTTCGATTTTTCTGAAAGTAGAGGTACTGTTATTTATTTTAGTAGCTTGTGTTCTTCCCAATAAATATGAATGTGTTATTTTGATTGCATTACCCTTTACACCATATTTTTCCATCTTCGCACACAATATTTATTTGTCAATGGTATCAAATGCCTTTCTCAAGTCAAGGTAAATTCCCACAAAATATTCATTATTTTCAAATCCTTTAGTGATCAGGCTCTGTATTAAGAGTAGAGGCATGTATGTGGACCTCTCTTTTCTGAAACCAAATTGCTTGTCTGAAAGTAGGTTATGTAGGGTGAAATGTTCCAAGAGTTGGTTGTAGGTTGTCTTTTCTAATATTTTTGATATATATGGAAGAATACTAATTGGTCTGTAGTTGCTAAATGTTGATGGGTCACCTTTTTGTAGATGGGCTTTACAACAGCAATTTTGAATGGCTTGGGGAAGATCCCATTGCTCAGACATAAGTTAATGATATGGGTTAAGTGTGGTAATATTGACTTATATGACTGTTTAAATATTCTAGAATTTATTCCATCAATTCCAGACCCAACATTTTTTAAAGAAGAAATTATTGTATCTAAATTGTTTTCTGTTACTTCTAATAGCACCATTGATATACCTGGGTAGGTGTGCAAATATTCCAAAGCATTGATGTTACTTTCAGGAATTTGTTCCCTCAATTTTGGTGCAATTTCTGTAAAGTATTTATTAAATCCTTCAGCTATAGCTGCATCATTTTCTAGAGTGATGTCTCCATCTGTGTTCATTTTTTTTCAGGGATATCATGCTTTGAAGGAGCTTGCCTGAGTAACTGGTTAAGCATTTTCCATGTCTCTTTTGGATTATTTTGATGTTTGTCAAATTCTGCTTCATAATAAAGCCTTCCTGATTATTGTAATCAGTGCATTTTTATACCTATTATATTTTGTCTTGCTTTCAGCAGTTTGATATGTAAGTTTTTGATTAAATAATATTTGTTTTTGGTTAATTGAGCATAATATTGCAGGTGAAATCCATGGCTTAATGGAGGTTGTTTTTCTTGATGACTTGAGCATATGTAAATTTATCAACCCCACTCTTATATGCATCAATTAAACTTCTACATGCATTCTCAGGATCATTTTCATCAAAAATCCCCTCAAGTTCATTGGTTAGATGATCCCTTAAACTGTCACTTTTATTAAAGTCAAAGGTAGTTCTTGTTCTCTTTGTAGTGATTGGTTTTGGAACTGAAAATTCTGATGTTGCCAAAATAGAGAAGTGATCAGAGAAATCAGATTTAATGATGCCAGTTTCCTTTATTTTTGACACATCATTACAGAAAATATTGGCAATTAGTGTGCATGATGTATCATATACACGAGTAGCCTTTGATAAACCATGAGAGGATATAGACATGAAAAATGAGTCAGCAAAGTGGTTGTTTGGAATTGAAAAAAAGGTCAGTGTTTAGATCTCCAATGATGTACGTAGGCATGTTCAGTTTGTTTATTGTTGTAAGACACTCTTCAAATTCAGACAAAAATTGTGCATTATGACCAGGTGCACGATAGATCTGGAATATCAAAATACTTTGTGTATTATTCAATTATATTTGGAGAAACACAACTTCAGCTTCAGCAGCAACAAAATCAAATAGATAAAGCTGTTTTGCATTGATTGATTTCAAAGCATAAATTGCAGACCCTCCCCCAATTTTGTTTTCTCTGCTTTTGCAGAATAGTTTACATTGGAAGATATGACCAATCTGCCGACTGTATACCATAGTTCAGTGACATGTGATCTAACAAATGATGTTGATTTCATTGATAGTGATGTTGCTTGCAATCATATCAGGAAAATAAAGCCAAACAAGGCAGCAGGACCTGATGATGTTTATGCTAGGGTGTTGCTGGAAACTGAGAAGGAACTGCCATGTCCACTTAGTATAATATTTTGTAGATCAGTCACAAAATGAAATTCCAACCGATTGGAAAAGTGCAAATGTAGTTCCTATTTTCAAGAAAGCAGAAAGAGGGAAAGTTGAAAACTATTGGCCAGTAAGTCTCACATCGCTAGTCTGCAAGGTACTTGAATCAATTATCGAGGATATAATAGTTAGTTATCTGGAAGGTAGCAGATTCATTCAAGATACTCAACATGGGTTTAGAAAAGGACGATCGTGTCTCACAAATCTCTTGGACTTTTTTAACTTCGCCACAGAACAATTTGATCATGGAAATCAGGTTGATGTCGCATATCTTAACTTTAGTAAGGCCTTTGACAAGGTACCCCATAAATGGTTAATGATACAGCTTCAGTCCCATGGTATTGCAGGTGGCATCTTAAAATGAATAGAGTTGTGTCTTTCAGATAGACCGCAAAGAGTGATGCTAAATGGCACAAAGTCATCATGGCAAAATAGTCTTGGTGGAGTCCCCCAGGGGTCAGTACTGGGGCCACTACTGCTCATGCTATTTGTAAATAACATTGAAAGTGGCCTAAGCAGTAAAGTTTTGAAATTTGCGGATGATTTGAAGGTCTTTAGGGCAATAACAGGTCAAGATGAGCATATCTCGCTGCAAAAGGACTTAGACGAACTTGTGAAGTGGTCCGAAGAATGGCAAATGAAATTTAATTTTGATAAGTGCAAAATCATGCATGTAGGTAAGCAGCATATGAAGGCTCCATACTTGATGGGTGGCCAAGTGCTATCAGTGACCCAACAGGAGAAAGATTTGGGTGTTATTCTAAACACAAAACTGGGGGCATCAGAACAGACCAAGGAAGCCAGGAAGAAGGCACTGAAAATGCTCCGGGCAATAAATAGGAATGTATCATACAGAAGTGAGGAAGTGATCAGGAAGCTTTTCTGTGCATATGTCAGGCCACATTTGGAATACTGCATCCAAGCTTGGTCTCATAGCTATGAAGAAGATTGTTGGCTTTTAGAGAGAGTACAAAAGAGGGCTACAAAATGGTTAATGGCATAAGCAACCTGGCATATGAGGAAAGATTGAAGAAAGTGAATATGTTTTCACTTAGATGTAGAAGGCTGAGAGGAGATCTCATCGAGGTCTTTAAATTTGTCCATGGTCTGGAGAGGGGATATCATGGGGAAATGTTTGAATTGAACAGAAATGATGCAATTAGAGGTCATAAATTCAAAATTAAAGTTAACCACAGCAGAACAAGGTTAAGGCAGACTTTCTTCAAAAACAGGGTAGTAGAACACTGGAACCAGCTGCCAGGAAACATTGTCAGTAGCAGCACATTGAACATCTTTAAAAACAGCATAGACAATCATTATAAGAATAGAGGGCTTGCTTTTCAGTATTATAGGGAGGGCTGATTGCCAGATTTGGTGGGCAACTGGTTCAGTGCACAGAGTGCAACCAAGAAGGGCCGTTGTGGCTCATAGTTGCACTAATCTTTTATGTCTTTATGTCTTTATGGAACTTAATCGTCTAATGGTCATCAATCACTGAAAATGTCACACCTGGAATATGTATCATCAATCAATGCCATCAACAATACATTATGGAAAGAAGTCTCATTTACAACAGGTATAATTAACCTGTTATGTGACCATGCAGAGTCATCATCAATAAGGGAGTGTTGAGCCCCTCCACCCACTGACTTTCAGGAAGCAAGTTGTTGCACTGCCATATTTTGATTTCTCACACTTTTGTATTATAGTGCCTTTCCTGTTTATTTCTGCATATTTTAGTGTATCATAGCATATGTGGTTGAAATGGCAGCAAACCATGACTGGTATAATCTTCAAGACGTTTCACTATTTCAGATTGACATCAATCCTGATACCACTACAAGCTGCCAGCATGGCTTCAAGAAACCTCAGTGGTAAATATGTGCTCCATCTCTAAAGTGATGCATGCTTTCGTGGCTAAACCCATCTGATGTTGAATTTGGATGTTTGTCTAACTAGATGGCAAAGCAGCAAGCCATGAACTAACATGCAATATTTTTTGCATCAATGGTTCTCAAAATGGTTCACCAATGGTTTTCTGCACCAATGGCCCTAAAATGTTATTCACATCACTCAGATCACTGTAGCTGGGAGGCTCTGTTCGATTTTATCACTTCCATGCCTGAAATTGTATACACCTAGGCAAGCTTAGGTTTTTAATTCGTCGAAGCCAAAGTTGCTGGGACCGTCTTGATAGCTTCTTCAGGACAACATCGACATCCTGCTTCTTACCGAGACCTGGGCTAAGCCAGTTTCTCCAAGCTGGTTGCTCGTTACCGTCGGCGACTGCATTTGCCGTGCGAATCGACCTGGTCGCCAAAGCCGCGGCGTGTCGCAGTCGTCATCAAGTACGACCCCACGACATCGCCGGTGGAAGTCTGCCATCCCGGACAGCGCATTTGAGACCGTCTGGTCGGTTCTGAAGTTGACTGGGGGCGGCGGCTACCACGCGGCTGCCTTCACAGACCTCCACATCACAGCGCCGGGAAGACCGACTTGGATGATCTGGAGCTCCAGCTGCAGCGCGTTGTCATAGGTTACCCGGGAGCCACGATCGTGGCGTACGGTGATGTGAATTGTGACGTGAGGAAGGCCCATGCTGACAATGCGTGGGAGGCTGGAGGAGTTCTTGCATGAGTACTCATGTCACCAATTTGTAACCTGATCTATTTTCACTTCCTGTTCAGTGCTCAATGCTTGCCTGGCTAACAGTGGTGATTGTATTCTGGATTGTTGTACCAACGCCTGTAGTTTTATCCCTCAAGACTATTCACGCTACCATAGAGTCCTAATAACTAACTAACTCGCATTGATTACCTTGTCTTTTTTGCAAATTGGTTACTGTTCAGTTGTGCTGTTTGAAACAAGTTTGCCTAGGAACATTTCTCATTTATTTGTATGGTATGGATTCGTGAACAATGTTCTTTCCGCGTCTATATCCGAACTTCAAATGCCCAAAACCTACGATGACAGAACGTATAATGCACAAAAAATGTTTCAGCACCTCCGAGACAAATACGAAGAGCTAAGCGTGACGGTGCGCTCAGCTGGCCGTCGCGCCATCCGCATAGACATTCAGAACGGCATAGCTGAGTGGGAGCCGGACACAGTCTGGCGGCATATGAATGGTGTGATTGGCGGTAACTCGGCTGGTCAGGGAGTTTGGTCGCTGCCGACTGGGACTAGCTAAATATATTTATCGTCTGTCGGTTAAAATGTGATAAGTCACGTCAGCTGAGATTGCAGGTTACGGCACCGTATCTGATCTCAGCTGCCAGGTGTGGAAAGTTGTCGCGTGCACTTTTGCCGGGTCGACGCTACCTGCGTAGGCTGGGTCGCGCACTTTTCCCTCGCGCAACTGTGACACTCGTGGATTATGATAGCTTGCAATTATGAGAGTTCAAGATGAGTTTACCGGTGTATCGGTGGCGTTATGCTTCATGTCGTCAACTCCTGTCTGATCCATTCGAGCATCCTCCACCCATGGACACACTCCAGGATCCACCCAGTCCACAAAAGCCGGCAACACATCTGACCCTTCCAACTTCAGGTCGAGGTCGACCATGAGCGTCGTCTCCAAGGTGACAGAGTGGGTTGTCCAGCAACAGATTTACCAGTACCTCTCCAGCAACCATCTCCTTTGTGCCAGCGATGCTGTCATCTGTTCCACTCCACAGAGGCCGCGCTGACGACTACCACCGGTCGCGTCCGTGTCGGACATGCATGGCGGATAATATCTCCCTGGTATTGCTTATAGATTGTGGCGACTGCTTTGACGTCAGGAACCACCATATCCCACTACGGAACCTGCAGTTGTGCGGCATCGAAACCAGATGGTTTACTAAGTACCTTCGTGGCCAGACTCGGAGCGTATCCCTGAGGAGCAACTCCGACCGTAACGCCGAGAACCAACTTCGACCGTAGTGCTGAGGAGCAACTCTGACCGTAGTGCTGAGGAGCAACTCCGACGAGATCTTGACGTCACCACCACTCGCATACAGCATGGGTGGGGGGATGGATGGTGTTTCAGGGTCTCAGGGACGCCTCGGCATGACCAAATAACATGGTGTCAAAGTTCTGAAATATTGGCGTAAACTGGCACGTAATAAGAAGATTACTTACATCTGACGTCAGATATTTTGTTTTTATTTGCATCTTCGAAGATTCGTAACAGTTTCGACCTGGAGGTTTCTGTTGAGCATTATACAAACATGAAAATGATCATACAATGATGCAAGCAATAGATAAGTGAGCTAGACAGACAGATAGACAGACTTTATTGAGGTCATCCACAACTGACTCGTGGCTATTATGACATCGCGTCAAATGGATAAAGCACCACAGCACGAAAGGTCAAACTCACAATAAAAATAAAAATAAAATACAGCAAGTCGAGTAGTCAATCAGTCCGGCACGGGCGGCACATCAAACAGGTACGGCCGTAGGTGGCGACCAAAGATCGACACGGGAAGTCGCGTCGGATCAGGTGGCAGTGAGTTGTACATATGTGGCGCTCTGGAGCTAAAACGTCTCTTCCCCATCTCGGTGCGGGACCGGGGGACATGCAAGTTATGGTCTTGACGGGTGGTCCGGTCACGAATCTCCGCCATGGTGGTGAGATCGTGAGCCAGTGACTCTGGCTCACCATGAAGACGCACCTTGTGTGTGAGGCGAAGGGTGTGGTATCTGGCCAGGTTCTCCGCGCTGAGCCAGCCCAGCCTCCTCAGCAGATCCGAAACGTGGTCAAGTAAAGTGCAAGCTATGCATGCTCCAGTGCTATTTGCATCTGCTATGTCAAGCCAAGAATATCTGTGTTCACATCCGACGCTCAACTGAAAACGGATTTGGACACAATGGGCTGTGCAGAACTGTGTTCTCCTGGCGCCGGGATCGGGATAGCCCGCCGAATGTAGAACGTGCTACAATGGGGAACATGAGAGCAGACGCTTGTGCAAGACTGTCCTGCAGGCATACCGTAAAATAAAGCCAAAAACCGAAGTACCACCATCGTCTGCCGTATGCATGTCTTTATACGTGTATATTTATCAAGCTTTATTTATCCT
The DNA here is from genome assembly GCA_034440575.1 of Imbricaverruca yamaguchii. NCBI lineage: Eukaryota > Metazoa > Arthropoda > Thecostraca > Neoverrucidae > Imbricaverruca > Imbricaverruca yamaguchii. The sequence continues at coordinate 822,534 of JAOTOL010001543.1, forward strand.
CGTTACCGCGTTACATTCACGACTGGTACGCTGATGTGAATTCAACCTGCCCTTTGTTTGTTGCCCTGATAACTCAGTTGGTTAGAGCGCCTTCCTGCATTGGTCTTCCCTGTCTTGACAAGGCAAAGTTCGAGTCGCTTCAGGCGCTCGCGTAGGCCCCGGCTGTCAGTTGACATCGGGCAGGATAATGCCGAGAACCAGGCGCGGCAGCGGTCGTGTCGATACATTGGCGGCACTTACTCTTGGTCAAAATTCTGCCATTAAGCAACTTGATTTGGCGACGTGTTCGCGCCTCGTTCCAGATTCCAGCGATGGCGCCGACGACCCGGCACCGTTGTCGTCCGGCAAGCGGGCCTGCAGGGCGGCGCGTGGCGCGCCAGCTCCGGCCGGCAAGCGAGCGCGGCTCGACCGCCACGGCGGCAGGAGGCCGACCGACCAGGCCAGCGGCGACGGGCCGGCTGGCCGGCCGCCGTCGCCGACGCTGGTGGGCGAGTGGCCGTCGCACTGGCCGGACGCGGCCGGCAAACAGCCGGCGCCGGCTGACGCCGCCGACGCCGCCGACGCGGGCGCGGCCGTCGCCGTGCGTTCATCGCTCCCGGCCTCCAAGGGCAAGAAGGCCAGCTATAGCTCGGCGGCCGAGAAGATGATGGTACGCCGCACTGCTGATCAATTACTGTGCTTGCCTTTGCTACTGTCAGCTAACAAATGTGTGTGAGCCAAGATAAAAATGCATTTTCTGATATGCACGTTCAGTTCTGTATTCGTTAGCAGCGGTACGTCAGTTATATGTGAATTATCGGAAGAAAGGGAAAAAATATATTGTTCTGGGCTGTTTCCTTGAAACGTCGTCATGGGCAATTATTCATGTCACTTCAAAAATGTTGAACACATGTCATTCAAGTTGTCGCAATCATGGACAGGGTTGGAAACACTGGGCTGTCGTGGATGCTTCTAATCCGAGACATTGTCTCTTCAGTTAAAATACCCACTCATGTTTTTGCTAAAATGTTGAATGGAGTTGTTTGAAAGTGACTGCAAGCTTTTTACTGCTTGACAAAAAATGACGAAAATGTGTTGAAACATACAAGATTGATTCTTCCTTAAAACCAGATGCCCCAACATATGATGTAGCTGACTGGAACGTGCTTGGTTTAAGTTGAAGGATGTATTGTTTTGCACAAACTACTTGGGGCTTATGGGCTGCCGAACGCGGCCATGTGACAGCCCTATCAGGAGGCCCGTCGTGCGTTATCTGGGCCGCTTCAGTGTTGACGATGAGGCGTAAATCGGTGTGTAAATCCATTCACTGGATGGTGATTGTTGTTGGCATGGGTAAGCATACAATGTCTAAACGTGTTGCAAACTTCACCTTCGAGGGGTCGTATGAACGACATTTTTGCTTCGTTTAAGCCAGAATTGTGATTCACTGGAATTCCAGGTCGCACTACGAACTGGTGCAACTTTTTTTTCTGCGAGGCCGTGCGCGCATTTGACCCATTCGTCCACCGTCTAACCCGCCTCCCGCCTTTCAAACTGGTAATGGTTTCATGTCTGGCGCTCGGTCCCTTCCTGCCGGCCGGGTCTGCCATCCAGCCTGTTGCGCCATCCTCAGACTGATCAGACTCAGGGTTCCATGTCTGGCGCTCTTGCCCGTCTCGTGTGCTGCGTCTACCGTCTGACTGGTGTGCCACTCCTCAGGCGAGCATGGGCTTCAGGGCGGGCACCGGTCTGGGCAAGGCTGGCCAGGGTATCGTGGAGCCGGTGGTGGCGTCCACACAGCGCGGCCGGCACGGTCTCGGCCTCACACTGGCCGGTCTGGAGCCCGCCATGGATCTCGAGTGGGACGCCTCCCAAGAGGTGGTAGAGGTCAGTGAAATCCTGCCAAGGACGTAATACAAACGGGGCCGCGGTATCTCAGTTGGTAGAGCGTCGGACACTTGATCGCAAGATTGTGGGTTGGAGTCTCAGCCGACGGCATTTACCGAGTCCACCCGCGAATAATCGGCGTGAGGGGTTCGCGACGCTATGTGATATGTGATGCGTCGCACAAGAACCCAAGGTTCCTCTTAGGCATACTTAAGGGCCAGTGAAGTCCCCCCAACCAGGTGCCATCATTATAAAAACAGCTCTAGCACGCTTCTAAAAAAATGTAGTTCAGAATTTTATGTTTTCGATTCAATTATGTTTCGCTTCCAATTTTACGGTTCAGTGACGCTGCTTCGAAGTGAACTAACATCACACATATTTACCATTAATGCACAAACTTTTCATTTTAAATTAAAAGAACACTCAGAAAGTCTTCAGAGTTATTGGTGTTCTTATCCACTGGGTTTCATTTCAGTAGTAGTAGTAGTTAACTGGAGAGTTCTTCAGGATAGATGGGGCTACACTACATGCACTTCTATTTTTTCCTTCTGTTGTATTATTTGAAATGTAGGCCGAAGTTGGATTACCCAAATTAACGAATTTGACTAACTGGCTAGAAACGACTGCCAATACCAAGCACTAATAAACGAGATAGTTGTGATGTTCAAATTCAGCAGCTAAGTGTAGGGCTCTCCTGGTCCGGATACCTGAGGTCTATCTAACCCAGACAGAAGCAGTGTTGGATTTTCACTTCTCGGTCTTGGATTCGGAGTGTATAATTGTTGGGCTTGCCAAAGTATGGAGTGTATAATCTTGAGAGGCACTATGTTATGGGGTGTATAATTTCCCAGTTTGCCAAATTATGGGGTGTATATTGAAGCACCAAGTAACGGAGTATATACATTTTATAAATATCGAAGTGTATACATTTTGAAAAATGCAGTGATGTTTCCTGGAATGAAGAATAAAAACCCGGGGGCCTCGGTAGCTTAGACGGTGGAGCGTGGGACTCGAATCTCGCGGCCGGCGGCATTTGCCGAGCCCACCCACGACCAATCGGTATGATAGGTTGGCGACGGTATACAGCCTTGCGGTTGAATGCGTCGTAAAATAACCCGATAATTCTTCTTCTTCAAGAATAAAATGCCTTCAAGTCATTCGTTAGTTTCCTATCCTAGTGTCTCACAGACAACCAGATGGGGTCCACCACAAATCGTCGTCTGAAGTCATCCACGTTACGTGAATGACTTATGAGGCAACTTCCTGAGCAATGGTAGAGAAAATGATCACAAAAGTATACTTAATCGATGTCAACCAAGTTTATATATCAATAGCTGCCACTCCTGACATACCAACACCGCACAACTAATACAAACTCACAGCATACTTCGAGAGCAGGACGTTCGTGCACCGACTGGGTCTAAAATGGGAGGGTATAAAATGTTACTTCGGGATATGGGTTTCGGAATATGTAAGGGTTTAAGGAAAGTTATACTAAAGCAATCCGTCTAAAGTCTTTTGTTCTCTCGACCACGAAATTTTCTTTTTCTTCAAATGAGAAAGCTGAAAAAATATTGAAGTCAATTCTTATTAATATTAAATGTATTTCGATCCACTTTTTAGTTCATGTCTGAAATGTTTAGTTGAAGCAAGGAATGACTTGGAAGGACGAAAAGCGACTAGACGGACTGGCAAATTGCCGCTGTAAAACAGACTCGTCACGGACGAGCGGAAATTAGCGTCTCATTTCGCGCCATGATTGCTATGAAATACCAAAAAATGAAAATATGTTAGAGAAAACTGTCAAAAGAATTACAGGGAACTTTTTTCTCAATTAATAATAATCAGGATTATGGGAAGACATTAATCATTGGATCACAATGAGGCTTATAAGAGTGTAGATGATTAGGTCAACACACGTAAATCTGAATTTGTCCGGAGTGGGGAAACCTCGCGGTCGGAGTGGCATGAATACAACTATTCCCGCTTGTTGATAAAATTCTGAAACAATATAAGTCATGAAATCGAAAGAAGGTGAAATTTCTGGTTCTATGGATCTTCAATTTGGAGCAAAGTATTAGCAGGTTTTAGGAACGTTTTGGCTACCATTCAGGCAATTTTAATGGGGAAAATCCTCCCGATATCTTTTATGTATATCACTCCTGACTGCTTAATAATATACATATGAACAGTTTTATCCATCCCATTTGATGCAGAACATATCATTCTGCAAGGAAGCAAGAAGAAATGCATTATCCATGGTTTTTCGTGGCAATGATTTAAATAGCTCCGGCCGGAGTGGGAAATGGAGAGCGGTGAATTCATTGAATCCAAGAACGGACCTTCCAACGCAGTCGGTCTGGTAAAAGTGAATTCCTATATTTGGTTAGCGGAGCGTAGTGATTTTTTTTTATTCAACGAAGGATTTTCTTTAAAGCTCTTCGCTGCTATCCGGATGGAATTGACTGAGTGTTTGGCTCGAGGTATGAGAGTTGGTATTACCTGACTATGTAGGTACCTACCTACTTACCTATATCAAATATCTTCATGGTTATTCGAGTTATTGATTTGGATAAACCAAAGCTGTAAGCTCGTGTTGTGTGACGGGATATCTTCAGATAATACAAGGAGCAGGACATGATAATATTAGTTGCTGCGATGTTTTGCCGACAAGCGTAGTAATGAACAAAACTGATTGCTTTGCTTTTGTCTGGAAAATCCTGTTTTCACTCACCACATTTTGAAGCGTAAATGTTTTTCTTTCAAACTGGGGGCTGGGCCTCTTCAATGCACCTTGACTGCAGATATTATAGATATGCATGCATTCAAGCATTATTTATGCATTCATGAAATGTTCAGGGAATTGTTAGGTGCATCCTGTCCCCATTCGCCATTGAATACCATTATACTTTTAACATTCTTCGTCTCTGACTTTCTGAATGGACTAATTTGCAGTTTAAGGTGATATTTCTTCAAATTTATTTTTCGTGCAATGGTTATGAATGTGTGCATAATGTAGGAACTTACATGGTGCGACCACACACTTTTTGGCAAGTCGAGTTGGGTAGCAAAATGACACAAAAAAGTGGCTCAGGTTTGGTTGGGAAATATACCATGAAATGTAATGTTAAAAATGAAGAAAAAAGCTGCAGCCTAACCGGATGCAAGAAAGCCTTTTTTAATGGAAATTTTCTAAGCAAATTTTCCTTTAGAAAATTAAAAGTAAATGGCCTATTCTAACCAATGCATGGCTAATGCATGGCTAATATCCACCAGTATTTTGGGGATTTGGGGGAAGTGCTACACTTTGTGGCTTACCAGTTGTGTGGATGCCACTCTAGCTCTTGGTGTTCATCCATACATTCTTCTGGGCACATCTGGACTCTGCTCTGAGGGTTGTCCACAAGTGGAGAACATACACATGAATGCATTGCTGGCTGTTTATTAATTCACCTGCACTTCACCAGAAATCGCACATGCACAAATGGAATGTTATGGAATGATATGGAAGATGGAATGTTCAGTGGCATTAAGGGGAGGTTGTACCCAGCAGACCCAAATTCTTCATTTTTTGACCAAACGCTTTTATACTTTGTAATAATATATTTGACCCCAATGCAATTGCTATGGAACAATCATTTTTGTCTATAAAACTGCCTTAGGCCATGAAAAATCCAGATGACGCTGTGCGCTGCGTCCGAAACCCTCCAGTTTTTTAAGCATACCTGCAAAAGGAATGAGGCATTTACACTCAAATTTTTGCTAGCTGTTTACAACCACATAAGCTAGGTCCCAAACCTCAAAAAAGTTACTCTTTATACCAAATAGTCATGTGACAGTCTAATTTCCTAGGAAATCGAGAAAAAGGCTCGTGCGCAGAACAGTTTTGAGCTTAATACCTAGCTGGTCAGTTTAGAAATCAATACAATCTTAAATTAAGAGGTTTAGGACCAAGCAACATCATTTTGGAACACATCTGGAAATGTTCAAGCCAATCTGACCACAACTTTCTGAAAAATGTTGAAAATAATCAAGCCATGATGTTCAAAAAAGTGATTCTCTAAAATTAATGTTGAAAATTTACACTTCTAGCGTGATCTTATTTGCTAATCTAAGTCAGTTCTTACTTGTTAGAAGCCTCCTGGGTTGTAGTCAGCTTCATCAGCCTTCTTCTGCAGGCTTTTGTCCTTCCTCCTCTGCTTGGTTTTCTTGCTACTTGCTGGCAGTGACGACAGCACACGACTCCTGTCCCGCCTGATCATTCCTATGAATGTGTAGTATCCAGTACCTAGGTACAGTTCATTGAACACTTCTACTTTTCCAGTTTCTCCATCATTATACTGGATCACTGCCTCATTGAGACCAATCTCTAGCCTCTTTCTGCCCACAAACACCTCCTTGGGGCACTTGGTCCAGATGATGTTGTGGAGGGACTCATTTGTGTTTTGAGTCCCTCCATGCAGGCACTTTTGTAGGAGATCTGGGGCTGCCAGACTCCTGAACAAAGGTTTGATCTCATCCATTATGTATGAAGGCAGTGCATTCTTGTTTGCCTTCTCATCTTTTGTGCACCATGTGCCACACATTTGATGCTCACCTCTGCGGTGGAAGTAGATGGAAGTAAGTGGAAGTAGACGGTGGAAGAGCCCAAACAGTCTTCCTCATTCCGCTTAGGTCACCTTTGTGGTCTCTGATGGCAACACCATAGTGACCTTGCACTCTGGCGATGGCACACTTACTGAGCTTCTTTTGTCCACCAATACCTTTCACTTTCTTCCCACCATCTGCTGTGAATTGTTTGTTCTTGCACTCAGAGACCTTCTTCATTAGGTGATTGGTCATTCTCTTTTGAATGTGCTCTACGCACTCAAGCTTTTCTATTTCCCTTTCTTCGTACACAGGAGGGACTGCTTCACTCACTGTCTTGAATGATTTGCTGTCACCATCTCCCAGGAAAGAGGTGTACCTCAGCCCATGTGTCTTCAGAGCGTCTGAATATTGCTAGAGCTCCCTTCGGCTCCGTGGAGCCAGCTGATCCATCATGATTGGATGTACAATCAGACTTGTGGCCTGCCATCCATTCCTTGAGCTCCTCACCTGACATTCTGGTTTTGGCAAGTGCAGAAGCCTGACAGTAGGAGGTGAGCAGTTCCACATCAAGGACTTTGCAGGTCAGATCATTTGCAACACTGACGCATGTCACAACACCATTTTTTAAAAAGGAAAATCCCCTTTTCTGCCCTGTGCCATCAACCGAAACAGCAACATCACAACCATCTTTCTTCAACTCCTCACCTGCTTTTGCCATGGATTTCTTTGACACATTTTTCAAGGCTGAGTGAATCCTGTCTGTATACTTTTCCCATGCTTTCACACTTACAGGGGGAGGCATGTTCAAGTGCGTGAGCAGAGTTTCTGCTGCAGTCCTGTTTTTCCCAATGGCCAAAATTCCTTGAGTGAATCTGCTATTAACCTCATAGCCTCCCATTGGTACCTCTTTTGATGTCCCTAGAGCTTGTGAGTACCCACACTGGCACTCGTATCTCAGTGCAGACTGGCAGCCTCGCTGAGTCTCGGATACACACTTGAGATTACATTCCTGGCATTCTGGGCAGCACAGATTTGCAATGAAATCATTGAGCAAGTCCACATCCATCAAACGAAACCCAGCAATTTTCCTCTCTGCTCCAAATGTGCTCATCATGACTTCATTCTGGATTTTTCGTCCAGAAGCAGACGTATCCAAGTCAACTTTTGGTGCGCCACAATCGCCCACAATACCTTCTCCAGCATCCTCTGCTCCTGTCTGTTGATCCAACCTAGGTTTTTTCACCACATGCTGGTTGTCTTGAAACTTCCGTCGTTTTTTGCCCCGATACCTGCCCATTTCTGGCCAAAATAGCAACAATATCAAGCACGCAAAACTTCGTCACCCTCAGAATATCGCTAAACAAGCCCACAGGATGTAAACAATTCCAGCGTCTCGGCCGTCAGCTGACAACCATGAAACGAGCTCTCTGATTGACCGGCTGCCGCAAGGCCACGCTCTAACAACCAATGAAAATCGATTTAACAAATGAATCGCCGCACTGAATCGACGCTATTCAGCGTTAAAAGATCTATCGATTCGTGGTTAAAGTGTGAAAATCCGTCCATAAATTTCGATGATTTGGGTAAAAATATAAGACCAGTGTCCGAAGAAGGAAAACATAGGTAGATAAAAACTACTTTTTGAGATATTATTATACTTCAATGCCAAAAAAGAGCAACGCCATTCGAAAGACCATGCTTCAATTGTCCGAAAACAGCACAAAAAAAAAAAATTGATGATTTTGCCCAAACTCGATCGTGAAGGGGTACACCCTCCCCTTAAGATCATATTCAAACTGCAGTGATCCATATTTTGTCATATGTTGACATCTGTTGTACTTGTGCATGCTAGCAAGCTGATATTCTTCCAATCTGCCTGGCATCTCATTTTAGGCTCCACTCCTGCCTCTTGGAATGTGCCTACAGATGACCTGAAATAACAAATGTGTATTATCCTCAATTATGCTGGAAACTTTATGTGGTAGGGAACCCAATATGACTGAATCTTCCTCTCCACCCAAGGTATCACTATTGTATAATGACATCTAGCTGTCTTGCTAGTTAACCATATCTTCATCCAGCAATGCATGTAGTGTATAATTCTTTGGACGGCAAAAGTTCCAAAAAGGGCCACTTTTCCAACGCTGGACAGAAGTCTAACAGGCACATACATTTTGCAATTGAAGTAGAAATGGACTCTGAGCAGAAGTCCGTTTTGAGTTTCCAAAAAGAACAGTTTTGACGTCCTGTGACGCTGACTTCTTTAACCCGCGCACGTCCGGGGGGGGGCAGATATCTCCCCCTCCGGTTTTTCCTCATTTGCCGCCAAACTAATCGGGTTAGCAAGGCCAAATATCGCATAGCTATTCATTGGTCTTTTCCGCATACTCTCATACATTTTTAATCCTGGGTCATCTCAGGTCAGGTCACCAGGTTAGGTGAAGTGACCCAACCACACTCGGAGTTCTAGGTGGCATAAGTTCCACAATAATTGGGCGATTGATTTCAAACTTATAACATGTCATGATCTCATCAGGTACCATAATATGTATATCGGTTTTTTGTAGCATTGACCTTAGGTCAGGTCGTGGTCATGGCTTCCCCATTATAGGGCTATGGTAAAATATACAAATATTTCCTGGTTACATATTTGCGCTCGGAATGATCCCACAACGGTTATGGCATGTATATGGAAGCTACACTCAATGTTACCGCTGACATTTTTACTCAGTGACCTCATCAAGGTCTCAGGTCACCTGAGATCACTACACATTTCTGCGCATTATATCGCGCTGCATTGAGCTAAAAGGCTGAGATTACCGCCATTGTGCTTGTATCGCCAAGACGTGTCGATTGATACATTATATGACCTCCCTAGGCGACTTTATGACCTTGACCTGAGGTCATGACTTCATGGTCTTGACCTGAGTTTCAGTTTACCTGACCTTAAATTACACCGCCTATTGTCGATAGCGCATTTCAAGGACTGTCGAATAGCGTTCGCCGTTTGTTTCTATCTGTTACAGGTCCTGAGATATGTGTCAATATCTGAGCCCTACCTGATCTTGTCGAATTTGACCCATGATGATCCAGTGACCTGAATGTTGACCTGAGCGAAAAAATGACCGAAACACTTTCGATAGAGCCCGTCACCAGCTATCCAACGCCGTTTTCCGTTTGTCGCTAGCTAGCATAGTTCTAGAGATCTTAGGGGGGCAGACATCTGCCCCCCGGACATGCGAAGTTGGCGCGGACCACCGGACGTGCGAGTGTTAACGAAAATACTGAATTTTCATAGGATCCAAAATGTCAGGTTTAAATTTATTGGTATTGGTGCAATTGATAAATACTTGATAACTGATAGCAGGAAGTCAACTACGAGTGCTGTCATAACCTAACCGTAGCTCATGAATTGGTTCCACAATTCGTGAGGTGTGGCTTATTAGTTAGTGTCATTAAGTCTTATTGAAACAGCATCTGGGCATTCTTTCTTCAAAGTCCTCACACATCTAACTGTGCATGTTGAGAAAATGCTGTATAGATGAGATATGCAATGACTTGTCCTAACTAGAGTTGTCTTATCTATTTTGATGTTAGTTTTATGCTGAATTTTGTTGAATGAACTATTTTTATGCATGAATAAAAACACTGGCGAGCATTTTGTTTTGGGTGCAATATCTATAGCAAAGGAACACTGGATGGCGCTGATCGGAGCGCCCTTAAACTGAAATCACTAAGGAACAATGGATGCGTCCCATGTGATCCTATCTTCCAACATACACACCAGCGACGTGTGGTTTGTTATAAGGATGAGAAAAGATCTTGGAAGCGGTGCAAGAAAAGCTGTGCCCGGTTTCAGTTTGCACTCCACTGTGGGAATTTAAGAACCCTGGTGCCAACCGACAGTCGCATTGGACAGTGATCGTCATCTTGGTGACCATCAATTCATTTATATATTGTCGGTATTTTATTGTGGTTGGTCCTTGGCAGTTGCAAAATAGATGCATATCACATACTAGGCCTGACCAAACGCTTCTCATCATCACCTCCCGTTTGAATGGTTTCTGTGGAAACAATTCATGAGTAAAGGAAATTAATTATGACTGATTTGAAAACTGGTCACGGATAATGAAATGATGTGGAGTCACAATGGATAGATTACCTGGCATCGTACAGTATCTATCATTGCTCTTAACCTCATAATATTTTACTATGACTTCCGAATCGTTGGAAAGCTCACAAAAAGCCAGCCATGCTCATGACCGGGCTACACAATTACCTCATAGATTCCGCATTGTTATATATACAGGATTTGAAGGCTGGGAGCATAACCAGGCAGCCCGGGATCCTAGTTGTGAGGCTTTCTGTGATTGGGTGGACGTTATGTGGACCGGGAGGTCAGTGCAGCAATGACAGGCATGTCGGCTGTTGGAATCACAATAGGTTTATCATTGGTGTCGATTGTTTAGCCCTTTCCGGTTGTTTAACCTTTTCAGATCCTCACACCCTTGTCTCGAGGAAGGCGAAATCAACCATGACCCTAACATTTTTCATACCCAAAATCAACATGGTAAGTTTAATTGAAATGTTCAGAATTTTATATTTTATATTTTCTTTCATTCTATTTTCTAATGGGACCGCAAAACGTTGTTTTAAGTCAATTGTCGCGCATGAAACTTGCTTATTTTAGCCGTAATCTTCGATTTTAGCCCTAATAAAAAAATACAAAACTAATATGTCATCATAAACGGAAAAAATCAAACATTGCTCTGGTCCGTTTGGCTGCATCCCTAAAGATAAGCAAACGTTGAAAGCTTCGTTCAAATATCTTTATCCGTTAGAGCGCGACGACTGATTTAATTTAATTTTCCTCCAGGCGACATCACGGCCGTTTCATCAGGGACGGGGCATAAAATCACTTCCCGGAGACAGGGTGGGTTAAATCCGTTCCAAGCCCATTTCAATGCGCATCAGTGGGGTCGGATGTTTAAAGCCAATTACGTCGAATACATATTCAAAACAGCTGCCAGCCTCACTCCGACATTGCTCGCATGACGGCATCTCCGTCTTCTGCACGTGCTTGGCTTACTTGATGTTGCTAGTCAAATATTGTCGGCTCGCCAACGGGAATTTCCGCTCACCGGCTCCGTGTGTCTGCGTCGCATGGCCAGGTGGAAGAGTCTTACAGTTGGGTGCCGTCCTATGAGAAGGACCTGCCTGATCTGGATACCATGACCAGCTGGATGATCGAAGGTACGAAGAAGAGGCAAATTGACGGCGAGACCGAGTTCTGTGACGCCCAGGTGCTGGCTGACGTGCTCAGCTGTAAGGTAAGCGGCGGCCTCCTGGTGCTGCCCCAGTTGGCAGGACGTCTGTTCTCTGGTATCCCTGGCCGGTTGTAGAGTGGCGGCCTCATGGTGCTGCGCCAGTTGGCAGGACGTTGACCTGTGGCATCCCGGTTGGTAGTGGAGCAGTGTTAAATAGTTTTTCGTCGGGCGTGAAATGTCGAAACGAGGATAGTAGGATGTCGATGGGTGACACGAAGTATACCAATAAAAATATCATTTCAGTTCTTCAAGCTCAGTTTTGGGCATCGCATCACACTACGCAGCGCGATGCTTTTTCCATATCGTCCCCTTCGGAATGCTGCTACATGACCGACGCAGTCGATACGCCCCTAACCCCCCTTTGGAATGTTGTCGTGCAGGATGTGTTTGACAAGCTGCAGCCGGAGGAGATGCGCCGTGCGCGCAGTCGCAGCAATCCGTTCGAGTCGATCAAGGGCGTGTTCTTCTTGAACCGCGCCGCCATGAAGATGGCAAACATGGACGCCAGACTTGACTTCATGTTCACCAAACCGTGCACTGCCGACGGGGTGGGTAACGTCGCCCACCTTAGCCTCCGCAGTGGTGGGAGTTGCGCCGGGATGTGGGGCTCGCCGATGATCATATGGGGAGCTCACCGGGCTGTGGTGATCCTTGCCCACACGAGTGAGGTAATGCGACTCGACCCGTGCTGGCGTCAACGGCTGACGTGCCCTGTGATCGATGTATATATATATATATATATATATATATATATATATATATATATATATATATATATATATATATATATATATATATATATATATATATATATATATTAGCCCGGTCCAAAAAATGGAAGTTAAAAGATTGTTAGCTCCATAATTATTTTGTTCCACTGTTCATAAATAACATTCAGACCAATTTTCCTGAAATTTCGTTTCATTTTAGGGGTCGCGCAAAAGGTGTATTTTTCCGACCGAAGAAAAACTGAAGGGATACTAATTTTTCTTCTTTCGCATAGCATAGCTCCTATTTTCTATGAAAACAAAATAACCTTGATAGAGAATAATGCTTCATCGTGCTAGCTTGAATGACGAAGTGAGGTGGGACTTCAACCTGTCCCTCTGCAATTGAACAACCACCCTCTTTCATCAGTCCCCCCTTGGTCGGAGTAGGGAGGCGGCAACGGTGATTAGCCGCGTGGCGGAGTAGGTATTTTTTCTGCTCTTCGTCCCTGGTCAGCGATATGCTGAAGGCGTGGAAGAGAGAAACAGCTCTTTTTGCTACATCGCCAACGATATTCAAAGAACCCGCAGACTTTCTTCATCTCCAGGAACGTTGTGTTCGTCACCCACTTTCCGGGGTCTTCTTTCAAGAAGGACGATTTTGCATTCTCCCCCTGCTCATCAATGACGTTAAACCCCTTCAGCGTCCTCTTGGTCACCAACTCATCCAGTTCAACTCCGATCTTTGGGACTCCTTGCAAGCGACGGGGGCACCATGACTTCTTCTCCCGCTCAAGGTTGGTCACCATCTTGCGCTTCGTCACCACGTCCACCTCCTTGTCGAAGAACGCCAGTCCAACCAGGTGCTCTGCCAGATACCGGAGATGGCGTGCAAAGGCGGTGATAGCAACATCTGCGACCTCTTTGTCTGGGTATGCTCGAAGGGTTTGGAGGAATTCCAAATTGTTGTGGCGGGCCTGTATGCCACGCAGAGCCTCGTTCCGGAACCGGAACGAGGCCCTGCGAAATTCCTTGGCAGTGAGACGGAACTGGTCCATAAAGAGGAAGATCTTCAAGACTTACAATCTCTTCTGCATCCACCGCGCGTGATGCGTCGGGTCTGGGGGCCGAAACTTGGCTCGCTGATCACCCCTTCCACCCAAGAAGAGGAGGCTCAGGCTGAGGAACTCGGCGTAGTCTGCTCACCCTTACTCCTTCATGGCCTGCTGGATGTAGGAAACCATATCAATGCGCTGTTCTTCCAATTTGTGGTCCACTTAGTATGGGTGTGAATTTTCAACGTTCGCATTTCGAACTGCTCATTTGCCTGGTAGTTTGTGTGAATGAGGAAACGCCAAATATTAAATTTCAGCCAGATCGGATAATATTTAGACCTCGCGCCATGACCTTGAAGTTTTGTACATACACTAGCTAAAAATGAAGAAGTAGTAGTACATATGTACGTGAAATGTTCCTTCACGAGGAATCCGTTTCCTCGGACCTGGAGCGCTGCATCGAGCGCGCTGGATGGCGCGAGTGATTTACTTGCTGAAGATCTATCTGTTTCGCGAGGAGTTCGACACCACGAACCGTGAGAAGCGGGGGATAACGCGCTTTGTGCTTTTCGCGCTGCAGCTCTACGTCCCCGCCTGGTACAAGCTTCCGATGGCGACGTCAGATCCCCAGAACTACCTCAGCTTCATGAAGGCGCTCCTGAAGTACAAGGACCAAGATCCAGCCATCTCCAAGGCTGCAGCCGCTGTCTTCGGCCGTCATCTGTGGTACCTAAGTGAGCACCATGTGGCGCTGGGGTTGTTTGACGAAGAGGTGCCTCCCGAAGTGAAGCGGCGGATGCTGGAGGCAATGCGGGACAAGCAGGGTATGGAAAAGCTCTCCCCCCCCCCCCATTAGGCTCACCATGGAGGCGTCCCTGGCTGCCTGGGAGGGGAAGACTTTGGCCGACTTCTGCAGCACCAACAGCAGGAAGTTGGTAGCGGACCTCGGCATGCCAGATGCCGAGTTCATGGGCGACGATCCAGAGACTTGGAGCCGGAGCGAAAGCCCGTCTTGCCGCTCACGTCGTCAGAAAGCTGCCAGTCTGAGCGTGACGAACGACCGGGCAGAGCGGGGAGTGGCGCTAATGCAACAACTCAACCTGGCCCTCACGACGAATGAGGAGCAGCGCCAGTTCCTCTTTCAGGTCGCCGCGAGCATCCAATGAAGTAGGCGACGTGTGTGTGTGTGTGTGTTGGGGGGGGGAGTGACCAGGTCAGGCAGTCCACTGAGCTGGGTACAGGAAGCCACTGCTGCTGTCAGGCAGGACACGGTGGATGGTTCCCGGGCGGACCCTACGTCCAGCACGTGTCTGTGGGGGTGGGGGGTCGGACAGTCCACTGAGCTGGGCACAGGAAGCCAGTACTGCCGTCAGACAGGACACAATTAGCTGTTTTTATTCATACTGGACGTCGCTGTAGTCATCAAGACAGGCAAATATATATTTTCGGCCATTTCCACATGTATTCCTCTGATTGCTCCAAATTTATAGTTTGCACTGGGAGCTAAAGGGGCTAAAGATGACATGAGCGAACATTTTAAGCGCAGTTGCACAAGATAAGCCTTGGTGTTTCACCCGCTAATAGGCGTCAATAGGCACAACTTCAAGGTCATGGCACGAGGTCTAAATATTTTCCGATCTGGCTGAAATCCCATATTTAGAGTTTCTTCATCCATACAAACTGTCATGCAAATGAGCAGTTCGAAATTCGAAAGTGGAAAAATAAGTGCACCCTGGTGGTCGCGGAACATATTACCTGTGGCACCAACGTACATCTTTTGGTTGACTTTGGGCCAAAACATATGGAACCTCTTGAAGAGCCCAGTTTCAGGTTCTCCCATTGGCCCGAAGACTACCTTGAAGACACTGGGGAGGACGACCTCTAAGACATGATGACGACAAGCTATCCACACTAGTTCCCTCCCGAGCCCTTCTTCAATCAGCGTAAAAGCTCCACGGTGGAGACCCGTGTTGGAGGCAGTCGTATCGAAGACCAGGCCTTGAATATGAGGACGGAGTGACCAACCGTCAAGAGTCGCTATGCATGCCGCTGCTTGTGCCTCACCCGTCCCCCTTTCCGTCTTCGGCACAGCCAATAATTTTTCGAAATCGCCCGGCCAGTAACCAGCACGGCCACATGGTCCACCATTCCCCACCCCTGGGAGAAGCTTGGCATCTCAGTACCTGTACTGAAGTGGACCTTTGGGGGTGAAGTCTTCTCGATCTTGAGTGTCCGCTTCAAGCCGTGCCTGCCGCCTAGATCGCCGGACTGAGCTTCTGGAGAGGGTCAGATCTGAAAGACCATGGCCAAAGGCCCGTGCCACGGTTCCTGTCACGAACACGGCTCCACGGTCCGGAAGGCTGACTCGATCGAGGGCTGCTACGACAGCAGGGGAGGCGAAGATGTTCTCCGGTCGTTTGGGAGGAGCTGCAGATGCAGTCGAGCAACTGGGAGTGGAAGTGGTCTTCGTCGTCCTCGAACTCGAGGTTGGAGGCCGACGTGGAAGACAGCTGAGCCGCCGCCACCGAGGATGAAGTTGCCTCAGCATTTGCCTTCGGCCTTCTCGCCTTCTCTTATTCTTCCCGAAGTCGCTTCCGACTATCCCTCCCCGCTGTCACGAGATCAGAATCAGACATGCTGCAGGAGGTGACGTCCTCACGTTGCATTTGGTAAAACACGATCTTCTTCGACAGTCATCTGCGCCAGAGCATCACTGGCTCCGATGTCGAAGAGGTCGCCGAGTGGTGCGTGGAAAATCATCGCCTGTGTGTCATCTCCCTTTCGGCCTTTCTTGAGGTTCTGGTCTTCCCGCGTCAACTTCTCCAACTTCCTCACACAAGAATCCAACCGCAGGGCAGGGATACTTGTCTTCGTCCAGATGGCACAGCAGGCTTCACAAGTCTTCTTGGAGCTTTTCGGGAAAGGCAATTTCTGCTTCAGGTAAAATAATTGTGACATGCGAAGTACGTCACCTCACGTTGGAAGCCGTGCAGTTGAGAAAAACTCAAGGGGACTCCATTATATCCACCATTCTGGTCCATTTCGCGTATTCGGTGCTGAGGAGGCCATCTGAGAGAAACCAAAGATGAGATTTTGCGCGACCTTTAAATATGCATGAAATCGTCCAAAATTTGGCACACAATACGGGCACATAAAGCGGAATATCAATAACCTTGTGGAGTGCACTTCCTTGAAACTTTTAATATTCCCAAGTATGTTTGGACCACCCTAATATATATATATATATATATATATATATATATATATATATATATATATATATATATATATATATATATCTATATGTATGTATGTATGCTCCCAAAACACCATCTGCTCTTTTTTCCCTTCATTGCTCAATAACACGTCATATGAGTACCAGCTTCCATCCACTCAGCTCAGAATCGCGCCGGTGAGTGAATCTCCCTGTACATCGGTTCCTTAATTATGTGGGTGGACTTTCTCCTATATGAAGTTCTGACTCCCCTAGATGGATGTGATGTTTGCATATAATTTTCCAGACTCGAGAAGTGTACGATATTTCTTGCATTTCTTGTATAGATCTTATGGTGTACTACAGTGAAGGTCTCCCACTGTAAATACGTGTCTAACGCCGAAGAGCGGCCGGGACACGTTGTGTTTGGTATGCAGTCATAGGGGCAACATTCAGGCATGCAGTCTCTTGTACAACATTGCTCGGTCTGCGGACAATCGCCGTTGGGGAGGTGCCGCCCTGTCGCCCACTGACCGCCGACCGACCGCTGCAGACGCCGCTGCTGGGCGACTGGGACCTGCTGTACTTCGCCGACGTGTGCGCCGGCCCGGGCGGCTTCTCTGAGTATGTGCTGTGGCGGCGCCAGTGGCAGGCTAAGGGGTTCGGCTTCACACTGCGCGGTGAATGCGACTTCAAGCTGCACGAGTTCCACGCCGGGCCGGTCGAGACTTTCGAGCCGCACTACGGTGGGTGGGCGGGTGGTCAGGCTAGTAGGCTAGTCGGCTCCAATACAAGTGAGCAGCTGTGTGTTGGTGTTGCGCGCGCCCTATTGCTCGGTCACGCAGTGTCACCAATTCTTCACGCCGGTGGGTCGTGGCCGAACTCGGCGATCTCGCAGATGGGTGGGATTCAAGCTTACGATCTATCGATCGAGCTTCCAATGCCCTGCCACGCTGTGACCTGACCTGAAGCATCTGCCAGTTGCAGTGGGGAGTATAATGAACGTACTGGTGTGCTGTTTGAGATAGCGGTGCGCAGATGTCCGGTTGCATGTTGCAGGGACAGATCCCTGGGAAAGGGCGAAGGATCGATCTCTCCCTCCGCTTGGGACCTGAAAGAGCCCTTCTGACTGATATATGTCCCTGCAGAACGTTCGAATGCACCCCTTGCCTTTTTCAGTCCAAGACGCCAGTAGAAATGAGTACAAACGATGCCCCTCCTGGGTCACTCCAGTTAATTCCCATATCCTGTGAGATTGTCGTCAGTGGCGCCCCTCCAGACTCTCCCCAAGCTCAAATAGTTGCCGTCTTAGAGTTGAACCCCCTCGTTTGGCGAAATCCTACATCCTTCAGTTTTTGGTGACCAGCACCTGAAGACCGCTTGCGATCTGACGTACCACTGACTGCATGTGTTGTCGAAAGTTGCTACACGTAAGTGTTTGGTTAAAATGTCCAATAAATTGCTTATTCGTTTATATGGTATTCTTCATATAGGGATTATGTTTAACATACAGATGATATGATATTCTCCTTTTTTACTTTCCATTAAAATCTTGGTGTTTCATCGGCTGTGACGTCACGGTTGAACATGGAAACGCGTCGTACGGAGCGTTCGCACTGTTGGCACTGTTGGCACGCAATTAGCGTCGGTGCGACAGCCGGCTGTTGTCGTGTCGGACGTCGAGGACAGATTCGTGTAGATCAATTGCGCAATCTGGCAGAGCACATGGATGTCTGTGCATGCGATCCTTATGTGTTTTCACTGACGTGACGTAGCTGAGCAGGGTTTGATTGCGGCCTCGTGTCAGTTTGGCATGTGGGCTATGGGCCAATCTGGATGGACGGCCATCCATGCCAACATGTGTGGCCTACCTACCTCACCCATGCTGGAACTAGCTTTGCATTTAGGCTGCATGCGATGGAGCCTTGGCACGAAGTGATGAGTCTTTGATGGCATCACATCGTCAGAGACTGAGTTGTTTCTGCACGCCCATTTATTTGCGTCAGCCATTATTCGACAAGAACATGGTGAAAATCTACCGGACTAAACCAGAAGCTAATAATTAAAAATTATGGTTGTGCATTGTAAAGAAAAAACGATAGCCAGAGGAAAACGTGGGCCAAAAACGTCTCCATTCTACGTCACTGCATATTTTGCCTTTCTTGCTTTTGGGAAGGCGAATGAATACCTTCTCGGGGGCAGTGTTTGTGGTGGTTTTGCACAGTGGTGCCAGCGAGAACACGGACGTTCCCGCTTCTTCTGTCGTTTTCACGCCACTAGTGTACCAACAACCGCCGATTCGCTACGCCCGCCCATTGTTGCCGCCAACTCGTGTTCAAACGTGTCACGACCGATTGCGGAACAGCTTCGATAACCGATGGCATTCAGTTGAGTTTCGATATCATTATTTTCTATATCTGGTCAAAATGAATGCGATTACAATTGTTTAAAATAGTAAATTATATGCAAGAAGCGAAAGAAAACTATGTGTTAAGTGACAACTCCTTTGCAACGGTACGCATGCATGTCATGGATTCAATGAAGAAGCTTCCTTGGAAACCTGTACACAAGTATTCCGTCATTTGACTTGTGATTTAACTTACGACCGGATGCAATTTGATGTGATCCGACTTGACATCAGCTGTAAGCCAGCACAACTAATGTGTGATTTAGCCTGTGGGTTGACATGACCTGACATGACCTATTATTTTACCGGTATTCTCACCTGTGCTCTGGTCTGATCCCTTCTATTACCCCAATTCCGTCTGAGAATATTGTGGCTATGCTGGAGTTTCGACCTGGCATGTGTTCCCTCTACTGGTATAAGGCGCCGTTAGGGGTGCTGGACCGGCAAGGGCAAGAGGCAGGCTATGGGGCTCCCCTGCTGCAGGCAGCAGAGGATAGGGCGTCATACGCCGCGCAAGAGAGCTGGTGGATGGACTATGACTGAGTGCTTTTGGCAGCCATCAATACCTGTGCCTTATTGCGTCAAGTTTTGTCGACAAAGCAGAAATTTCAGAAGTAAGTAAAATTTACTGTGACAATTCGGCACAGCGCATTCAAGTTTCGCAAGTGAGCTTCATGTTTGGCAGAGGGGTGCGGCGCCACCAATAGTACCTCCAATTTCGGTTATCATGTTATCATGTTTGGGCGCTGTATAACCACTGCAGTTGATGCGCCCGAAAACCCAAATAACTAACTAACTAACATGTTATCATGTTATTACCAGTGCCACGCTCTGTCACTGTTTTTGTTTGTCTGGCAGCCTTCCCGCTCATTGTATGCCGCGTACAGCCGTTTAATGCGGCACCGTCCATCGGACTGGCGCTGGCCAAGCGGTTGCCCTGTCGCCTGACACACAGATACGTGGTGTGACGTAACTGGCGGCTGGCAGGCTGACCGTGAGCCAGCGCCCATGCGCCAAATCACGCCATACGCCTTTCATTTGAACCAAACGTTCTTCAAAACACTAGACGTTGGCAAGGTTCAGAAGCGTCACGGTCGGGTGGAGCCGGACTCTGTGCGGTCGAGTGAGCTGTTGCGGTATATGTACTGGAGTGGACTAGCTCGGGTTCGACCTCGCCCGCCTTACCTATCGTGTAGCCAGACATGACCTCACCAGTGACCTTACCGCGGGAATGATTCGTCTCACTAGTACCCTGATCTGTGTCCCCTGCAGGCGAGGGCGGCGAGAGCGGTGACGGAGATGTGTTCCGCCGCGAAAATCAGCGGGCGTTCCGCAAGTTCGTGCTGCGCCAGACGGACGGACAGGGCGTCCACTTCATGATGGCCGATGGTGTAGGTGCCACCGCAGGCTCTGGTCATGCCGTTGCGCATTCTTCTGCTTCTCAAATGTTGCCACTGCTGACTTTCTGACTCATGGCGTTCGTTAGTGTTGTCTCCCTGCTCCTGGAGTTTGTCATTGTTATCTCCCCGGCTCCTGGCGTTTGTCATTGTTGTCTCCCCGGCTCCTAGCCTTCATCAACGTTGTCTCCCGGCTTCTAGCGTCCATCAGTGTTGTCTCCCCGGCTCCTGACGTTCGTTAGTGTTCTTTCCCCGGCTCTTGGCGTTCGTCAGTGTTGTCTCCCCGGCTCCTGACGTTCGTCAGTGTCGTCTCCCCGGCTCCTGATGTTCGTCAGTGTTGTCTCCCCGGCTCTTAGCCTTCATCAGTGTTGTCTCCCCGGCTCCTGACGTTCGTTAGTGTTGTCTCCCCGGCTCCTGACGTTCGTTGATGTTCTTTCCCCGGCTCCTAGTGTTCATCAGTGTTGTCCCCCCGGCTCCTGACGTTCGTTAGTGTTGTCTCCCCGACTCCTAGCCTTCATAAGTGTTGTCTCCCCGTCTCCTAGCCTTCATCAATGTTGTCTCCCCAGCTCCTGACGTTCGTTAGTGTTGTCTCTCCGGCTCCTGACGTTCGTTAATGTTGTTTCCCCGGGTCCTGGCGTCCGTCAGTGTTATCTCCCCGGTTCCTCCCATTTCCTCGCTGCGTAATAGTCGACATCGTCCTCGGCTAGGTGTCACTTGAATGTGTAGTGGAGAAGCAGAATGCTGCTCCATTTCCTGACGTACTGCTGGATGTTGTGCTGAACTTTGAGCTTCTATTTCGGAAATTAGTTTGCAAACTGGACTGGAAAACTACTTTCTGTATTTTTTTCATCTTGAAGATGATATTCCTTGATTAATCATTTGTCGCACAAAAATGAAGGGAACCGTTTCGCAATTGCTGTACATGCATTGATCTTTAGCCATCGTAGTGCAGGGCATAGTGTCCTACACTACGATACATCGTAGTGCATCATCTTGACAGTCCTCTCTAAGGGTTTTCTGAGCTAATTCCTGAACCATTCACGATATCGCCTTGAAGTATGACATTCTTTCCGGCGACTGTTCAGCGCACATTGTGTAAACAAATTTGAGTTACAGTCTGTTATGGGACCGGAGCTACGGTGGGTCGAAATCAGATCACGTCTTAATACGATCTATAGATGTACATTGGAACATTTTGCATACACGAACCATACAATATCGAATCAAAAGTGAAGTATGGGTGTGTGAACAAATGAGGAAAGAAGAATTAAAAATACAAAATCTCGCCTTGGGTCAGGTGGCTAGATCAAATGACTATTATAGACTATAGACTATACGGACTATATATATTTTTTATTTCGAACTATTAATTCATTGTCGAAGTCTATGTCTAGTATATAATATATATATTATAGACTAGACATAGACTTCGAGAATGAATGAATAGTTCGGAATAAAACATGATCAGAAAACTGGAGCGAGAATGGGCGGCCGACTCGGCCTCGGTAGTGACCTGCTTGATCTGACCTGAAAGGCTAACCAAAACATATATTAAATATATCGAGTAATTCTGGGGCTTTGGGGTGCTTCGACCAAAATTGATCATTCGCATCGAGTAATTCTGAAAGTCGAAGGATGGAGCTACATCATGCTGTTACCGCATCCTTCTATCTTGCTTAGAGCAAACATTGGTAGTGAGAGGAAGAATACACCGCCTGCACTGCGAGAGGTAGAAAATTTCCGCACATTATGAGGGCTAAGGGATGCCAAAATATACTAAAAATTAGAAAGTTATTTTAATGTCAAACAACTTTATCCTCTCTGAGTTCGAACACCCCAAAAAGTCTTCTGCACATCCAACACACCAAAAACGTAAATCCATTACTGATGTTTAATGTTTTGACTGTTCGACCGTATCATGACGGGTCATCCGTTTTCTTAATGTTTATGTGATGTGTATATTTCACCTGAGAGTCGTTTGGTGACGTTTGGTACGCATGATTCGTGGAAAAACCTGGATTGGATGTTTTGCTTCCAGTAATGCAATAAGGTTACAGGCAATAAGGTTACTTGTAACACTATTAGTCTATACAACTGGTCCCTGTATGTCGACTTACTATGTGTGTACATGCCTGTTATGACTCCTCGCAGGGGTTTTCCGTGGATGGACAGGAGAATATTCAAGAGATTCTCTCCAAACAGTTGTATCTGTGTCAGTTTCTCACTGCCATGAACATCGTCCGCACTGGTACGTGGGCTCAAACATTGGCCGATACTGGTCTCATTTGACACGTGTGTTGTCAGGATCAGGGGACGGTTTTCATAGGTGGGCAGAGTAAGCATTGTTGGACCGCTTACCCTGGCGTGCAAGGCAACCTAAGCGGTGGTATAATATACATGTATAGCATGCAAAGCACCTAAAGCTTGCAACAAGTGTCGAGACGTACCTGCGTACTTCTTTTTGTTACACTCATGTTATATTTTTCTTTAAACGGAATCAAATTTGGCGTTGAATACACTTACCATCCTCCAGACAGTTGTGCAAATCTTGCGGTTCCTTCAAATCGGAAAACAGCATGTAAAATGTAAAGAACATTATGCCTTCGTCCATTCTTGATTTCTCATATGATGCTATCTGTCTTGTGACATGGTACGAGTACTCTGGTAGCGAGATGATGCGAGTACCCTTCTCATGATGACAGAGCGACTACTTGTCACTTCTCAAGCATATTTGCGCTGCTCCGATCCGTCACGAACTGCTTTGGAAAAACGGGCTCATTTTGCATTTTGTCACTTGGAACATTATCCTAAGGAAATTATTATTTTCCTTTCCTCGCTGCATGGCTGAACGGTACTACTTGACAGTCACTGCACACTTGTTACTCTTTGACAAAGTGGCCAAAATAGACTGGAACGTACAATGGGAAGTTTCTGATGTTACAAACAGAGAAAATTATCCTCTCGGTTTGGGTGGTCCGAACATTTTCCAACTTGGAAAGTTCCGAGTAGGCGGGCCGCGCTGCATTGATCCATGCATGCTCACCAAGTTGTGCAAAACTTGAGCATGGCAACATTTGAACATTCTGAAAAGCAACAGGTAAATTCGCTCAGTTGCGTCATTGCGTGACCAATCAATATTTGGGTTTAGCCGTCTGTCATGTGCGTGGCAAATTCCCACATCAACATAATGTACTCAGCCATCAATTATGCAAGCGCAAAAATCACAACCCTCTAATATTACTGAAAGCGGCTTACATATTGAAACGTCGAAAACGTTTTAATATGAGTTATGATAAACGAAATTAATTTTGATCAGTAATCTACTTATCGAGTCGGTCTTAATGGCAGCGGTAATGATTTTGCAATTTGCCGGGCCTAAATCACAGGCTGAGAAACCCAAAAACATTATCCTTTTAAGCATCTTCCCTTCGCGCTGTCATTTCTTCACGTCACAATTAGGATCCCGTCCCCAGCTGCTCCAATGCTGAAGCTGGGTAGACCCAACCCAAGATTCCTTGACTGAATAAGTTGATTGATCTTTTCCTTCACTTAAATCTGACGCTGACGAAGATATGTTTGTAGCATAGATTCAAATTTGTTGCACGAATTTGTTTCTGTATGTTTCGTATTGTTTACCAGCAGACACGCATGCGCAGGGTGCTGCTACCGTCCTGTTTCTCCTGAATGACAGCTGTATCTAAGATGTCCTTAAGCCTGACCAGCCAACCAGTTGCCTTCCCACACTGTGTGTAGCTATGCGACTCGGTGACTCCCACAAACGACCACTCTGTGCACAGCTGGGTGACCCGGTGTCTCCCCACAAACTGTGTACAGCTGGGTGACGCGGTGTCTCCCCACAAACTGTGTACAGCTGGGAGACGCGGTGTCTCCCCACAAACTGTGTACAGCTGGGTGACGCGGTGTCTCCCCACCAACTGTGTACAGCTGGGAGACGCGGTGACTCTCACAGACGACCACAAACTGTGTACAGCTGGGTGACGCAGTGACTCTCACACACTGTGTACAGTTGGGTGACGCAGTGACTCCCACAAACTGTGTACAGTTGGGTGACGCAGTGACTCTCACACACTGTGTACAGTTGGGTGACGCAGTGACTCCCACAAACTGTGTACAGTTGGGTGACGCGGTGTCTCCCCACAAACTGTGTACAGCTGGGTGACGCAGTGACTTCCACAAACTGTGTACAGCTGGGTGACGCAGTGACTCTCACACACTGTGTACAGTTGGGTGACGCAGTGACTCCCACAAACTGTGTACAGTTGGGTGACGCAGTGACTCTCACACACTGTGTACAGTTGGGTGACGCAGTGACTCCCACAAACTGTGTACAGTTGGGTGACGCGGTGTCTCCCATGAACTGTGTACATCTGGGTGATGCAGTGACTCCCACAGACGACCACTCTGTGTACAGTTAGATGACGCGGTGACTCCTGTGAACTGTGTACATTTGGGTGACGCAGTGACTCCCACAGATGGCCACTTTGTGTGTAAGCTGTTCGACCTATTCACTCCGTTCAGCGTGGGCCTGGTGTACCTGATGTACCTGGCCTTTCAAGACGTCTGCATCTTCAAACCGAACACGAGCCGGCCGGCCAATTCTGAGCGGTACGTGTGGTCGGCGTCGGCCGGTGGTCAGTGGTCAGCGTCGGTCGATGGTCAGTGGTCGGCGTCGGCCGGTAGTCAGTGGTCAGTGGTCGGCCGGTGGTCAGTGGTCGTGTGGTCGGCCGGTGGTCAATGGTCAGCGTCGGCCGGTGGTCAGTGGTCAGTGGTCGGCCGGTGGTCAGTGGTCAGTGGTCGGCCGGTGGTCAGTGGTCAGCGTCGGCCGGTGGTCAGTGGTCAGTGGTCGGCCGGTGGTCAGTGGTCAGTGGTCGGCCGGTGGTCGGCCGGTGGTCAGTGGTCGTGTGGTCGGCCGGTGGTCAGTGGTCGGCCGGTGGTCAGTGGTCGGCCGGTGGTCAGTGGTCAGTGGTCGGCCGGTGGTCAGTGGTCAGCGTCGGCCGGTGGTCAGTGGTTACAGTGACGTCTGATTGCTGCGCTGCCGTAGTCGGTATGCTGGTCTGTGGTCTGTGGTCTGTGTCGTGTGTCGTGTGAGGTGTGTCGGGATGTCTGTCAATGCCTGGAATGGTGTGTGAGCAGGCGCCATTGTTAGAAGCTTCGCCTGACCTGACGTTATGTCTAGGCCTGGAAGTTCATGTCACTGCATGGCTACCTGGTAAAATCAATGGTTTGAAATTTCCGAATGTAAGTTATTTAGACATTTAGTGGATAAAAGTTGTTTATAGCTCGTTTATAGCTCGTGTTGCAAGCACGGTGTATGTAGTGCAGAGAGTGATATGGGTATTGCATATTGTTGGCGTACGAATGTTTGTTGCGCATCTGCTCCCACTATTGACCATAAATATATCCTTTCTTTGTAAATATCTGTTAGTTATACCCAGACTCTCCATATTGTTTGTTTGTTTGTTTATTGGTTGGTTCCCGACACACTTTATGCACAGTCACGGCTAATGGCGCCGCCCACACTGTTTCGCCGGTGGGCCGTGGGATTGGGAAATGTCCTGAGTGGCGCTAGAGTCGAACCCGGGACCTTTGGTACCCATACCCCGACACCGTAACCACTCGACAATTCCCGCCCAATAAAGCCGAAAAGGCGCGCGTTGGCCCAGCGCCGCGGTCTTGCGATGACGAGGTGGAGACGTAAACCTCATTTGTCGTGGCCTCTGGCTCTATCGTAGCCCGCGACTCCAAGCACAATGTGTGACTTTGTCTTCGTCCTTGTCTTCGTCATGTCATCTAACTTGATCTCAGCCTCTGAACTCATGGCCTCTGACGTCACCACCATGTATGTCGCGCTCTTCTACCGTCCCCACATACGTCACCGCCTGTGACGCCGTGACAGGTACATAGTGTGTCGCGCTCTTCTGCCGTCCCCACATACGTCACCGCCTGTGACGCCGTGACAGGTACATAGTGTGTCGCGCTCTTCTGCCGTCCCCACATACGTCACCGCCTGTGACGCCGTGACAGGTACATAGTGTGTCGCGCTCTTCTGCCGTCCCCACATACGTCACCGCCTGTGACGCCGTGACAGGTACATAGTGTGTCGCGCTCTTCTGCCGTCCCCACATACGTCACCGCCTGTGACGCCGTGATAGGTACATAGTGTGCTGGCGTGTGTCGCCTCTTGTCGTTCCCACATACGTCACCGCTTGTGACGCCGTGACAGGTACATAGTGTGTCGCGCTCTTCTGCCGTCCCCACATACGTCACCGCCTGTGACGCCGTGACAGGTACATAGTGTGTCGCGCTCTTCTGCCGTCCCCACATACGTCACCGCCTGTGACGCCGTGATAGGTACATAGTGTGTCGCGCTCTTCTGCCGTCCCCACATACGTCACCGCCTGTGACGCCGTGACAGGTACATAGTGTGCCGGCGACGGCGACCTGACACGGACGCCATCTGCCAGTACCTGGACAAGGTCAACTGTCGACTGGAGCAGCTAGGCGCCAACTCAGCGCAGGACGTGACGCTAGTGGTGCCGCTGCACGTGCTGCATGCCGACACCGCCTTCTCTGAGTACATCACACAGTCCAACGTCGAGTGAGTGTGGACCCCCCAGGCAGTGTCTACACACTAGACACCAGCTGTATTTTTTTACAATCATATCCAGGGACGCAGGTCAGGGCCCATGTTTCTTTTTACTAATGCGAACTGTGGTAACCTCAGGCAGTCAAAATGTAAGCATGAGGGATGTTTCAGGGTCTCCATAACTAGAGCTTTCAAACGGCGTTCTGCATTTTATCCTTGCACACGCAGATAGGAAATTAGAGGAGGGGGCTTTCCAGAGCCCCCCTCCTTCCGGCTCGACAAAGGTGGACCTGCTGGCCGGCATGACGGGTGTTGGCATCGAATTGTGGCATCCTCGTGTATCACGATCTGTAATGGTGAGCATATGCAGGATACTCATGAACGAAATACTGTTAGAAGTGAGGCATAAAGACTCAAACGCACCTCAAAGGAAGGACGATTTCAATATTTCCTTGGGCAGAATCTTGATTCGGTATTCAGGAAATGGTGCATCGTGGAAAAACTTGTCACTGAGCGTCACGGAGGTGGCAACACCGCCCGCCAGTGGTTGAATATCATGCTCTGCAGCACGTTAGTGGTAGCACTCCTCAGCAGTTGTCTCACTTCTTCAGTATCAAGCACTCGAAGCAGTGCATCAAGTGTTTGTACAAGCAGCGAGGTGCTTCACCATAGCATAAGTGGTAGCCATCCGAGTAATCAGGTCGATAAGGCAATGCGAATATGGCCCGCAGAAAGGGAAAACTGAATGGACGGTGGGGTCCAAGAGCGTACAGTTGCCACCGCAGAGGGTGTCGAAGGCATGGCACTCCTGCCTGATGTGTGCAGTTCCAGAACAGTGTGTTGTGCTACTTGTTGAACGCGGGCAGCGTTGCTCATGACAAACTAAAAGGTTTAATTAATGAAAACTTCGAAGATGAAGAAGTTACAGCGGAAACAGAAGAAACAGCCAAATCTCGATTGCTTTAGCATGTTGAGGAGGGAATTCGAGCCGCAGTTGTCGAGGCCGATTCAAGAATACGCGCTTATTTACCCCACGAAAAGAATCTCGAGCCCACAAGATCATCATTTCTCCATTAGATTGTATGTATTTAATTACTTGTCCCTATGTATTCTCCTATCTACTGTTTGTTGAGCGGGGCGCCGATACTGGCTGATTCGCCCCACGCTGCAGTGTCCTTACCTTACCCAGTCTCAACACCGAGCCTTACATCTTTCCCAATATCCTATCGCCTATCATATCTCAATTCCTGTTGATCTTACTCATTTCGACGGACACGATAATAGCCACCGTGGTCTGTGGATGTGTCTAGTAAATACAAACACAAATACAATACAAGTGTGCAGGACGTATTAGCTAGGCAGGGTAGGGATTGGCGTGACACTCCGGCCTGATGTGTGCAGTCCCAGAACAGAGTACAGGACGTATTAGCTGGGCAGGGTAGGGATTGACAGGACTGTAACTGAACAGGAAGGATAAAGTATCCAACCAAAAACCAACCGTAGGGTTGGTTCTGGGAATGAACTTGGGAAGACGTGCGTAAGGCACCAACCAGGGATGGGCACGGCTGGTAAAATGGACGCACGTGATTATAACACAGAGTAGGTAATGGGCCATACTTCAGCTAAGCGTGAACGTGGCTCCAACAGATAGATGGTAGGACTCCAATGTAATGCTTGAGTAGTGATACTGCAGTGTGCGGGTGGGAGTTGCGGACGGGTCAGTGACGTGCGGACAGGGTGTAGTGGAGGATGGTGCCCGTTTCGGTAGGTCACCTGCTGTTGTCTCACAAGGCACTGATTGGAGATGCGGTGTGGCCAGCGTTAGACGAATATGGTGTTCCTGGATTTCTGGTATCAATAACATTATCCTCTCCAGAAAACTATCCTCGCATTTTATCACTTACAGGCTAATTGGTGATGTTTGCCGCCATTTTTTGTGTACCTGCTTAGAAATGACCTTCGCGTTATTTAAAGTAAGTAAAACGAAAATCGACCGAAACTTTTTCGAGTTAGAGGTCGTGAAAGTAAAAAAGAAATCCAGCGCCAGACCACAAATATCGGCGCTCATGCGCTTCCCGTATATTGGCAAAGAGGCAGTGTTCTTGGCAATACTAGCGTCTTGTTTGATGTATATTGTTATGATGCATCGTTTCAAAGTCATGTCAGATCACCGAGGTCAAGTCAGGTCAAGTTCATGACAGGTTTGTTTGTTTATTGGTTGGTTCACGACACACTCTATGCACAGTCACGGCTAATGGCGCCGCCCACACTGTTTCGCCGGTGGGCCGCGGGATTGTGAAATGTCTTGAGTGGCGCTAGAGTCGAACCCGGGACCTTTGGTACCCATAGCCCGACACCTTAACCACTCGGCAATTCCCGCCCCTTCATGACAGGTTAACACACACCTTTGCGGGGGGGGGGCGAAATCCGCCCACCCCTCCGATTTTCGTACATGACTCCACATTGTACCGGCCGATATACGCCATTTTTCCGTACCTGCTTGGAAATGACCGGCGCATTGATACCGTAAGAAAAATGAAAATCGGCTGAACATTTTTCAAGTTAGGGGCCGTTAAAATAAAATAAAATCGTAGCGCCAGACCACAAAAATCGGCGCTTTTGCGCTTCCCGTATATTGGCGAAAGGGAAGTGTTCTTAACAACACTAGCGACTTGTTTCATGCATATTGTTATGCTATGTAATTTAAAAGTCAAGTTAGGTCGCCGAGGCTAAGTCAGGTCAAGTTCATGACAGACTAATGGAACAAAACTTGGTCGAATGGAATGTTACCATAAATGGAAATGACTGTCATGCGATTGATGTCACTTTGCGTCTTACTTCCTACACATCCAGAAGTCTACTGTTTGTCATTGTGTGCCTAAGCGTTTCCATACTTTATTCATGTATTTCGCTCCCTTCTTTGCGAAGCCGATTGTGCCGAGCCGCCCAACGGAGCAGTCTGGTGGGCAGCCCGATTCCGGTAACTGAAGCAGGTAATGACCTGATAAAGTGCTCCTGTATATGTGACCTGAGATCAAATGGCTGATCTGGCATCTGTATTGCATCATAAGTAATGTCCAACACATCATTCATTCCAATTTTGGAGCATTTAAACACAATAACAGCGACCAATAACAATGACAAGCTAAGCCACGCAAAACCAGAACATTTTGCTATTTTGACGTCATTTGACCTTGAAGGTATTGACCTAAGGTCACGAAATTTGCACACAATAGAGTTGGCTACCGTGCCCTTCCATCCTACGGATTTCGTTGCTCTAGCCTTAATAGGAGCCAAGATCTTAGGGGGGGGGGCGGAATCCGCTCCCCTCCAGTGCGCGTGATTTTCGGAGGCCCTCCAGGGCGCGTGTTAAGCTTGACAGTCCCAGCGATCTGCCATTTGCTGGGCTGATCCGTGGCCTAGCGGGACTGGCGCCGTGCGTGACCGTGTCTCCTCGCCACAGACTGGGCCGGCGTCAGATCACCGGTCTGAACAAGATTCGCACCTTCTATCGCGACCCATCGCTGCGCGAGGACCGACAACAGGAGCTGCGCCGACAATGTCTGCACGTGTGGCAGGTGCGTGGCCGTCGTCACCGCTGTCGCCGTGTCGTCACCACTGTCCAGTGTCGCCGTGTCGTCACCGCTGCCCAGTGTCGCCGTGTCGTCACCACTGTCCAGTGTCGCCATATCTTCACCGCTGTCCAGTGTCGCCGTGTCGTCACCACTGTCCAGTGTCGCCGTGTCGTCACCACTGTCCAGTGTCGCCGTGTCGTCACCGCTGTCCAGTGTCGCCATATCTTCACCGCTGTCCAGTGTCGCCGTGTCGTCACCACTGTCCAGTGTCGCCGTGTCGTCACCGCTGCCCAGTGTCGCCGTGTCGTCACCACTGCCCAGTGTCGCCGTGTCGTCACCGCTCCCCAGTGTCGCCGTATCTTCACCACTGTCCAGTGTCGCCGTGTCGTCACCACTGTCCAGTGTCGCCATATCTTCACCGCTGCCCAGTGTCGCCGTGTCGTCACCACTGTCCAGTGTCGCCATATCTTCACCGCTGTCCAGTGTCGCCGTGTCGTCACCACTGTCCAGTGTCGCCGTGTCGTCACCACTGCCCAGTGTCGCCGTGTCGTCACCGCTGTCCAGTGTCGCCATATCTTCACCGCTGTCCAGTGTCGCCGTGTCGTCACCACTGTCCAGTGTCGCCGTGTCGTCACCACTGTCCAGTGTCGCCGTGTCGTCACCGCTGCCCAGTGTCGCCGTGTCGTCACCACTGTCCAGTGTCGCCGTGTCGTCACCGCTGCCCAGTGTCGCCGTATCTTCACCATTATATTCCAGGAGACTATGTAAAATTTCATGTGACGTATTCTTCAAGATACGTCTTTATCCCATTGTACAACGACAAGCACGACATAAGTTAGGTCTGTCTGCACGCATAGGCTTTTTTCCTGAGCGCATGAAGTCAATTTTTGTGGATGCGTCCTTATGAAGAACCAAGCACGTTTAAGGTTCGCTAAAAATATTATTTCAAAATATGTACATTCCAAGAGATCCTAGGTTCGTATGATTTACAACTTATTTTAGCAAAAATAGCACCTACATATTTTTTT
This sequence comes from Imbricaverruca yamaguchii, assembly GCA_034440575.1. Lineage (NCBI taxonomy): Eukaryota > Metazoa > Arthropoda > Thecostraca > Neoverrucidae > Imbricaverruca > Imbricaverruca yamaguchii. The sequence continues at coordinate 854,307 of JAOTOL010001543.1, forward strand.
TTTTGGGGGGGGGGTGGACGGCAGGTACTCGAATACAAGTAATGTTCAGCTCATTTATGCGAAGCAACGTTTGAAACCTCATTTTGTTTGTGAATCAGGCTTTTATTCCACCACAATATCCTCATCGCTGATGGTTGATGGAGCACTACCAATAATGAAATGAACATGTAAGTAATTTTATTGGATCCATATTTGACCAAAGTGGCAAACTTAACTCTTTTGTGTAAATCTGTTGCAATTTTCCATATCTGTAATACTTGCATTCATCCAGGGACATTTCGTGTAACCGGTTTTCATCCAAAATGTGTATGGAGGTGCAGAATGTGCCATTGTTGTTTCGTAGCCGCAACTCGATCGTATCCTAATTAGACAGAGAAGACCATTTCAATTCTCCACGGGTTTCAAGACAGTGGAAAGAAAAACGTACCCTGGGCGCCAAATGGCCCTGTAGTCGGCGTGCCCTTAAACCCAAATAATCAATCAGAAAAACGTACTCGCCTTCATATGATATTGGTTTTGATATCGGTTTTATTATCGGTTTTGGCGGGACTTCAGTTGTCGTTTATCGACTGTTCCTGTAGCAGAACCCCTATCAGTGTGAGACGGAAAGTCGTCCGACAGGTTAGATCACCCGAGCATAATTGAACCGTGCCCATTGGAGTCCCCTAGTGTCAGTGATAAATTATTCGTGAAATATAGTGGAAAATACCACTTTCTAAACACTCAATCGACATCCTTCTTCAAGAAGTATCGACATCATGCTCCTTGGTACGTGATTCTGAAGTATTCGTGTTTCCTTTCTAACAGTATTTCGCTTATAAGCATCATGTTAATGCTCTGGATAAGGAATGGTACCGCACGAAAAATTTCGCAACGCAATTTCAGGTGAAGAGATTAACTATCATGTGATATGGCATACGGTATCAGCTTATAACATATGCATTTTTTCTCCCTGTCGCGAATATAGCTCTTCATAAATTATTGAATATCAAAGCAAAGCATAAAGGTGCAGTCATAAGTACCGACACCACTGGCTCAAATTTCAGTCTGAAGAATATCAAAAGCATTTTTAATGACACTAATATTATGACAAATTTCGACATCCTACTGTGCTCGTTTCGACATCTCACACCTAACGAAAGGCCATTATTTTAACCCTGCCTAGTGTTGTCTGACCTCTACCCGTGTTTCCATAATGTATGCACCAGGTAGCGGTTCACAGGTGTGGAACAGGCCCCATGTTTTCTGTATTATGTATCAGGTACATCAGTAACGTGGCCCTTGTTATTGTGTGTCCGGTACAGCAGCGACCCCGGGCCCGTTGATGCAGGTACCGGACGAGACGCGCATTTCGCGGCCGCCGGCCGGCCGGCCTGAGACAGTGCTCTGCCAGATGTCAGTGGAGGCAGAACTGGAAGCAGCAGGCGCACCGATCACCTGTCTCACGCAGGACACGCTGCCACAGCTGGTGCGCTCCCAGTACGACTGGCGCGCCGTCGTCATGGGCGTGGATGCCGACAACAAACGGGACCGGTGTCTCGTACTCGGTGGGTCCGGTGTCCGGCGTCCGATGTGAGGCGTGTTGTGTGGATGATCAGTGTCCGGTGTCAGATGTGAGGCGTGTTATGTGGATGATCAGTGTCCGGTGTCCGATGTGAGGCGTGTTGTGTGGATGATCAGTGTCCGGTGTCCGATGTGAGGCGTGTTGTGTGGATGATCAGTGTCCGGTGTCAGATGTGAGGCGTGTTATGTGGATGATCAGTGTCCGGTGTCCGATGTGAGGCGTGTTGTGTGGATGATCAGTGTCCGGTGTCCGATGTGAGGCGTGTTGTGTGGATGATCAGTGTCCGGTGTCCGATGTGAGGCGTGTTGTGTGGATGATCAGTGTCCGGTGTCCGATGTGAGGCGTGTTATGTGGATGATCAGTGTCCGGTGTCCGATGCAGCGTTGGAAAAGTGGCCCTTTTTTGGAACTTTTGCAATCCAAAGAATTATACACTCCGGAAAAAATACACTCCTTGCATTGCTGGATAAAGACATACTTAACTAGCAAGACAGCTAGATGTCATTATACAATAGTGATAACTTGGGTGGAGAGGAAAATTCAGTCATACTGGGTCCCCTACCACATGAAGTTTCCAGTATAATTAAGGATAATACACATTTGTTATTTCGAGTCATCTGTAGGCACATTCCAAGAGGAGGCAGGAGTAAAGCTGAAAATGAGATGCCAGCCAGATTGGAAGAATATCAGTTTGCTAGCATGCACAAGTACAACATATGTCAATGGATGGCAAAATATGGATCACTGCAGTCTGAATATGATCTTAATGCCACTGAACATTCCATATTTCACAACATTCCATCTTCCATATCATTCCATAACATTCCATTTGTGCATGTGCGATTTATGGTGAGGTGCAGGTGAATTAATAAACAGCCACCAGTGCATTCATGTGTATGTTCTCCATTTGTGGACAAACCTCAGAACAGAGTCCAGATGTGCTCAGAAGAATGTATGGATGAACACCAAGAGCTATAGTGGCATCCACACAACTGGTAAGCCACAAAGTGTAGCACTTCCCCCAAATCTCCAAAATACTGGTGGATATGAGCCATGTTTTGCTACAGCATAGGAATTGTCATGGGCACTATGACTTTTACACACATGTTTTACACACAGTTTGCCTCCATGAAGCATACAAAGGTATTAGGTTTGGCTAAATTATGCTAGATTATTTTTTTTTTGTAAGTTATCCATTCATCAAATTCCTTTTGGAATCATTCAGGAATATAAAAAAGTTTTTGAATTTTAAAACACTCGGGCTAGCATAGGCTGTTTAGTTAGCATAGGCCATTTACTTTTCATTTCTTAATTCATTTTAATACTTTTAATTAATTGCTTCTAAAAAATTGTATTACAAAAAGATTTTCTTGCATCCAGTTAGGCTGCAGCTTTTTCTTCATTTATAACATCACATTTCATGGTATATTTCCCAACCAAACCTGAGCCACTTTTTTGGTGTCATTTTGCTACCCAACTGCACTTGCCAAAAAAATGTGCAGTCACATCATGTAAGTACCTACATTATGAACATATTCATAATCATTGCATGAAAAATAAATTTCAAGAAATCAAATCACCTTAAACTGCAAATTTGTCCATTCAGAAAGTCAGACCAGAAATGTTAAGAGTATAATGGTATTCAATGGAGAATATGGACAGGATGCACCTAATAATTCCTGAACATTTCATGAAAGCACAAATAATGCTTGAATGCATGCATATCTATGATATCTGCAGTCAATGTGCACTGAAGAGGCCCAGCCCCCATTTTGAAAGAAAAACATTCACGCTTCAAAATTAAAGTGAAAGTGAAAACAAAATTTTCCAGACAAAAGCAAAGCAATCAGTTTTGTTCATTTCTACGCTTGTCGGCAAAACATCGCAGCAATTAATATTATCATGTCCTGCTCCTTGTATTATCTGAAGATTTCCCGTCACACAACACAAGCTTACAGCTTTGGTTTATCCACATCAATAACTCGAATTACCGCGAAGATATTTGATATAGGTAAGTAGGTAGGTACCTACATAGTCAGATAATACAACCTCTAATACCTCAAGCCAAACACGCAGTCAATTCCTTCCAGATGGCAGCGAAAAACTTTAAAGAAAATCCTTCGTTGAATAAAAAAACCACTACGCTCCGTTAACCAAATATAGGAATTCACCTTCACCAGCCCGACCGCGTTCTTGGATTCAATGAGTTCACCGCTCTCCATCTCCCACTCCGGCCGGAGCTATTTGAACCATTGCCACGAAAAGCCATGGATAATGCATTTCTTCTTGGTTCCTTGGAGAATGATATGTTCTGCATCAATTGGGATGGATAAAACTGTTCATATTTATATTATTAAGCAGTCAGGAGCGATGTACATAAAATATATCGGAAGGATTTTCCACATGAAAATTGCCTGAATGGTACCAAAACGTTCCTAAAACCTGCTAACACTTTGCTCCAAAATGAAGACCCATAGAACCAGAAATTTCACCTTCTTTCGATTTCATGACTTATATTGTTTCTGAATTTCATCAACAAGCGGCAATAGTTGCATTCATGCCACTCCGACCGCGAGGTTTCCCCACTCCGGACAAATTCAGATTTACGTGTGTTGACCTAATTATCTACACTCTTATAAGCCTCATTCTGATCCAATGATAAATTTCTTCCCACAGTCCTGATTATTATTAATTGAGAAAAAAGTTCCCTGTAATTCTCTTGGCAATTTTCTCTAACTTATTTTTATTTTTTGGTATTTCATAGCAATCATGGCGCGAAATGAGACGCTAATTTCCGCTCGTCCGTGACGATAGTCTGTTTTACAGCAGCAATTTGCCCGCCCGTCTAGTCGCTTTTCATCCTTCCAAATCATTCCTTGCTTCTACTAAACATTCCAGACATGAACTAAAAAGTGCATTGAAATACATTTAATATTAGTAAGGGTTGACTTGAATATTTTTTTTTCAGCTTTCTCATTTGAAAAAAAGAAAATTTCAAGGTGGAGAGAATAAAAGATTTTAGACGGATTGTTTTAGTATAACTTTCCTTCAACCATTATATATTCCGAAACCCATATCCCGAAGTAACATTTTAGACCCTCCCATTTTAGACCCAGCGGTGCACGAACGTCCTGCTCTCGAGGTATGTTGTGAATTTGTATTAGTTATGCGGTGTTGGTACCTATGCTAGGAGTGGCAGGTATTGATATATAAACTTGGTTGACATCGATTAAGTATACTTTTGTGTTCATTTTCTCTACCATTGCTCAGGAAGTTGCCTTATAAGTCATTCACGTAACGTGGTGGATGACTTCAGACGACGATGTGTGGTGGACCCCATCTGGTTGTCTGTGAGACACTAGGATAAGAACCTAACAAATTACTTAAAGACGTTTTATTCTTGAGGAAGAAGAATTCTCGGGTTATTTTACGACGCATTCAACCGCAAGGTCGCATAGCGCCGCCACCCTATATCACACCGATTGGTCGTAGGTGGACTGCAAATGCCGCCGGCCGTGAGATTCGAGTCCCACGCTCCACCATCTAGGCTACCGAGGCCCCTGGGTTTTTGTTCTTCATTCCAGGAGACATCACTGCATTTTTCAAAATGTATACACTTCGTTATATATAAAATGTATATACTCCGTTACTTGGTGCTTCAACATACACCCCATAATTTGGCAAACTGGGAAATTATACACCCCATAACATAGTGCCTCTCAAGATTATACACTCCATACTTTGGCAAGCCAAAAAATTATACACTCCGAATCCAAGACTGAGAAGTGAAAATCCAACACTGGTCCGATGTGAGGCTTATTATGCGGGTGATCAGTGTCCGGCGTGCAGTGTGAGGCGTGTTATGTGGATGATCAGTGCCTGATGTGTGGCGTGTGGCCGTTACCGGTGGCCATGTAGATTATCGGTGTCTGGTGTACGCGGTAGGTGCTGGTTGTGAAGTTAGTAGAATGTAAGCATTGTTTGTTTATTGGTTAGTTCACGACGCACTGTATGCACATTCACGGCTAATGGCGTCGCCCACGCGGTTTCGCCGGTGGGCCGCGGGATTGGGAAGTGTCCTGAGTGACGCTAGTGTCGAACCCGAGACCTTTGGTTCCCAGAGCCCGACACCTTAATCACCCCGCCATCCCCGCCCCTAAGCATTGTAGTTGACCACTGAAAGTGATCCGATGGGGCGCGCGCTCGGTGACATATAGTAATGAATCGCGTGCAAACAAATGGTTCTATTTTCGGTAAAAGGTACTGACACGAGTAGCAGGACTTGTATTGTGTATTGTATTGCATTATATTGCGTATGTGTATTGTATTGTATTGTGTATGTGTATTGTATTATATTGTGTATGTGTATTGTGTATTGTATTGTGTACAGTGTTGGATTTTCACTTTCGGTCTCGGATTCGGAGTGTATAATTTTTTGGCTTGCCAAAGTATTGAGTGTATAATCTCCAGAAGCACTATGTTATGGGGTGTATAATTTCCCAGTTTGCCAAATTATGGGGTGTATATTGAAGCACCAAGTAATGGAGTATATACATTTTATAAATAACGAAGGGAATACATTTTGAAAAAATGCAGTGATGTTTCCTGAAATGAAGAATAAAAACCCGGGGGCCTCGGTAGCTTGGATGGTGGAGCGTGGGACTCGAATCTCGCGGCCGGCAGCATTTGCAGAGTCCACCCACTACCAATCGGTGTGATAGGTTGGCGACGCTATACAACCTTGCGGTTGAATGTGTCGTAAAATAACCTGAGATGCTTCTTCAAGAATAAAACGCCTTCAAGTCATTTGTTAGGTTTCTATCCTAGTGTCTCACAGACAACCAGATGGGGTCAACCACACATCGTCGTCTGAAGTCATCCACGTTACGTGGATGACTTTTAAGGCAACTTCCTGAGCAATGGTAGAGAAAATGATTACAAAAGTATACTTAATCGATGTCAACCAAGTTTATATATCAATCACCTGTCACTCCTGACATACCAACACCGCACAACTAATACAAATTCACAACATACCTCAAGAGCAGGACGTTCGTGCACCGACTAATATATGGGAGGGTCTAAAATGTTACTTCGGGATATGGGTTTCGGAATATATGATGGTTTAAGGAAAGTTATACTAATACAATCCCTTTAAAATCTTTTATTCTCTCGACCATTATTTTTTTTTCAAATGAGAAAGCCAAAAAATGTATTGAAGTCAATTCTTATTAATATTAAATATATTTCAATGCACTTTTTAGTTCATGTCTGGAATGTTTAGTTGAAGCAAGGAATGACTTGGAAGCATGAAAAGCGACTGGACGGGCGGGCAAATTGCCGCTGTAAAACCGACTATCGTCACGGACGAGCGGAAATTTGCGTCTCATTTCGCACCATGATTGCTATGAAATGTCAAAAAATGAAAATAAGTTAGAGGAAACTGCCAAGAGAATTACAGGGAACTTTTTTCTCAATTAATAGTAATCAGGATGATGGGAAGCAATTAATCATTGAATCAGAATGATGCTTTTAAGATTGTAGAGGATTAGGTCAACACACGTAAATCTGAATTTATCTGGAGTGGGGAAACCTCGCGGTCGGAGTGGCATATTCCCGCTTGTTGATGAAATTCGGAAACAATATAAGTCATGAAATCGAAAGAAGGTGAAATTTCTGGTTCTATGGATCCTCCTAAGTTAGTTTATAACTGATATAGTTTATAATTATATAAGTTATATAAATTTTCAAGTTATATTAAGTTATATATAAATTATAAGATATATGAGTTAAGTTATATAAGTTATGACTATTTAAATTATATAGGTTAAGTTATAAACTATATAAGTTAAGTTATAAACTATGTAAGTTAAGTTATAAACTATATAAGTTTATAAATATATAGTTTATAACTTAACATAAGTTTATCATTCTCCAAGGAAGCAAAAAGAAATGCATTATCCAATGTTTTTCATGGCGATGGTTTAAATAGCTCCGGCCGGAGTGGGAAATGGAGAGCGGTGAACCCATTGAATCCAAGAACGGACCTTCGTACGCGGTCGGGCTGGTAAATGTGAATTCCTTTATTTTGTTAGCGGAGCGTAGTTATTTTTATTTATTCAACGACTGATTTTCTTTAAAGCTCTCCGCTGCTATCCGGATGGAATTGACTGCGTGTTTGGCTAGAGGTATGAGAGTTGGTATTACCTGACTATGAAGGTACCTACCTACTTACCTATATCAAATATCTTCGCGGTTATTCGAGTTATTGATTTGGATAAACCAAAGCTGTAAGCTTGTGTTGTGTGACAGGATATCTTCAGATAATACAAGGAGCAGGACGTGATAATATTAATTGCCGCGGTGTTTTGCCGACAAGCGTAGTAATGAACAAAACTGATTGCTTTGCTTTTGTCTGGAAAATCCTGTTTTCACTTACCACATTTTGAAGCGTGAATGTTTTTCTTTCAAAATGGAGGCTGGGCCTCTTCAGTGCACATTGACTTTGCAAATATTATAAATATGCATGGATTGAAGCATTATTTGTGCATTCACGAAATGTTCGGGGAATTGTTAGGTGCATCCTGTCCCCATTCTCCATTGAATACCATTATACTTTTAACATTTCTGGTCTCTGACTTTCTGAATGGGCAAATTTTCAGTTTAAGGTGATTTGATTTCTTGAAATTTATTTTCATGCAATGATTATGAATGTGTGCATAATGTAGGTACTTACATGGTGCGACCACACACTTTTTTGGCGAGTCGAGTTGGGTAGCAAAATGACACCAAAAAAGTGGCCCGGGTTTGGTTGGGAAACGTACCATGAAATGTAATGTTAAAGATGAAGAAAAGAGCTGCAGCCTAACTGGATGCAAGAAAGCCTTTTTTAATGAAAATTTCCTAAGCAATTTTTTCCTTTAAGAAATTAAAACTACATGGCCTTTTCTAACCAACTAGCCAATGCTAGCCTGAGTGTTTTTTTTTCTTCAAGAACTTTTTTACAATCCTGAATGATCCCCAAAGGAATTTGATAAATGAATAATTTACAATAAAAAAAACTAATCTAGCATAACTTAGCCAAACATAATACCTTTGTATGCTTCATGGAGGTAAAATGTGTGTAGAACATGTGTGGAAAAGTAATAATGCCCATGAAAATTCCTATGCTGTGGCAAAAAATAACTCATATCCACCAGTATCCTGGGGATTTGGGGGAAGTGCTACACTTTGTGGCTTACCAGCTGTGTGGATGCCACTCTAGCTCTTGGTGTTCATCCATACATTCTTCTGGGCACATCTGGACTCTGTTCTGAGGTTTTTCCACGAATGGAGAACATACACATGAATGCATTGGTGGCTGTTTATTCATTCACCTGCACTTCTCCAGAAATCACACATGCACAAATGGAATGTTATGGAATGATATGGAAGATGGAATGCTATGAAATATGGAATGTTCAGTGGCATTAAGATCATATTCATACTGCAGTGATCCATATTTTGCCATCTGTTGACATCTGTTGTACTTGTGCATGCTAGCAAGCTGATATTCTTCCAATCTGGCTGGCATCTAATTTTCGGCTCCACCCCTGCCTCCTCTTGGAATGTGCCTGCAGATGACCTGAAATAACAAATGTGTATTATAGTCAATTATACTGGAAAGTTTATATGGTAGGGGACCCAGTATGACTGAATCTTCCTCTCCATTAAAGTTATCACTATTGTATAATTGTATATTGTATAATGTATATAATCTAGCTGTCTTGCTAGTTAAGCATGTCTTCATCCAGCAATGCAAGTGATGTATTTTTTTCCGGAGTGTATAATTCTTTGGATAGCCAAAGTTAAAAAAGGCCCACTTTTCCAACGCTGATTGTGTATATGTATTGTCAGATCTGTACTGCTATCTTTCATTTATTTGTCTCCCTTCTTGTGTGCTGCAAGAACTGTTCTGCTAACAAGTGCAGCAAAACATGCCTAGCTGCAGACCCTGTCACCAATCGCTAGCTTAAAGGAGATAAGGGACAAGACAGCTTAGTCAATGAACATCATCATAATACTATAAAATCAATACAAAAATTATGTCTATTTCCTGCCAGTTTGGTACCAAGAGCGCTCCCTGAGCTCCTCTGAATCAATGAGTGTCTGCGGGGCGGTGACACTCTCACCCGGACCCGTTACAGGTCTGGGCCGCAAGAATGTGTGGCGCCGCGGCCCCGGCGAGACGCAATGGTGCCGGCTGGACGGGGTCGAGCTTCCGGCCAGGACGCTGCTGCTGGCCGAGATCGTGCCGGAGCTGCGCGGCCAGCTGCACCACCCGATGGCGCAGCGGCGCAGTGCCGCGCTGCACGTAGTCGACGCGGTGCTGCTCGGCGGCCGCGACGTGCGTCGACAGCCGCTGCCGGACCGGCTGCGCGCCTGCGCCGCGTTCGCCGCCGCCGTCAACAAGTCCAGTATGGTGCACGCCATGCCCGTCAGGTGCAAGCGCGCCTACCGCATGGCTGAGGTGCAGCCGCTGTTGGACAGGTGTGTGTAGCCGCTGCTGGACAGGTGGGTGCAGCCGCTGCTGGACAGGTGGGTGTAGCCGCTGCTGGACAGGTGTGTGTAGCAGATGTTGGACAGGTGGGTGTAATCGCTGTTGGACAGGTGGGCAGCGTTTGAAAAGTGGCCCTTTTTGGAACTTTTGCAATCCAAAGAATTATACACTGCGGAAAAGAAATACACTCCTTGCATTGCTGGATGAAGACATACTTAACTAGCAAGACAGCTAGATGTCATTATACAATAGTGATAACTTGGGTGAAGAGGAAGATTCAGTCATACTGGGTCCCCTACCACATGAAGTTTCCAGTATACTTGAGGATAATACACATTTGTTATTTCGGGTCATCTGTAGGCACATTCCAAGAGGCAGGAGTGGAGCCGAAAATGAGATGCCAGCCAGATTGGAAGGATATCAGTTTGCTAGCATGCACAAGTACAACATATGTCAATGCATGGCAAAATATGGATCACTGCAGTCTGAATATGATCTTAATGCCACTGAACATTCCATATTTCACAACATTCCATCTTCCATATCATTCCATAACATTCCATTTGTGCATGTGCGATTTCTGGTGAGGTGCAGTTGAATTAATAAACAGCCACCAATGCATTCATGTGTATGTTCTCCATTTGTGGACAAACCTCAGAACAGAGTCCAGATGTGCCCAGAAGAATGTATGGATGAACACCAAGAGCTAGAGTGGCATCCACACAACTGGTAAGCCACAAAGTGTAGCACTTCCCCCAAATCTCCAAAATACTGGTGGATGAGCCATGTTTTGCTACAGCACAGGAATTGTCATGGGCGCTATTACTTTTCCACACATGTTTTACACACATTTTGCCTCCATGAAGCATACAAAGGTATTGGGTTTGGCTAAGTTATGCTAGATTTTTTTTTTTGTAAGTTATCCATTTATCAAATTCCTTTCGGAATCATTCAGGATTAGAAAAAAAAAGTTTTTGAAATTTAAAAAACACTCAGGCTAGCATAGGCTGTTTGGTTAGAATAGGCCATTTACTTTTAAGTTGTTAAAGTAAAAAATTGCTTATAAAATTTTTATTAAAAAAGGCTTTCTTGCATCCAGTTAAGCTGCAGCTTATTCTTCATTTTTAACATCACATTTCATGGTATATTTCCCAACCAAACCCGGGCCACTTTGTCATTTTGCTACCCAATTGCACTTGCCAAAAAAATGTGCCGTCACATTATGTAAGTACCTACATTATGAACACATTTATAATCATTGCACGAAAAATAAATTTCAAGAAATCAATCACCTTAAACTGCAAATTTGTCCATTCAGAAAGTCACAGGCCAGAAATGTTAAAAGTATAATGGTATTCAATGGAGAATGGGGACAGGATGCACCTAATAATTCCTGAACATTTCATGAATGCACAAATAATGCTTGAATGCATGCATATCTATAACATCTGCAGTCAATGTGCACTGAAGAGGCCCAGCCCCCATTTTGAAAGAAAAACATTCACGCTTCAAAATGTGGTAAGTGAAAACAAGATTTTCCAGACAAAAGCAAAGCAATCAGTTTTGTTAATTTCTACGCTTGTCGTCAAAACATCGCAGGAATTAATATTATAATGTCCTGCTCCTCGTATTATCTGAAGATGTCCCGTCACACAACACAGGCTTACAGCTTTGGTTTATCCAAATCAATAACTCGAATTACCGCGAAGATATTTGATAAAGGTAAGTAGGTAGGTACCTACATAGTCAGATAATACAACTTCTCATACCTCGAGCCAAACACGCAGTCAATTCCATCCGGATAGCAGCGCAGAGCTTTAAATAAATCCTTCGTTGAATAAAAAAAACCACTACGCTCCGCTAACCAAATATAGGAATTCGCCTTCACCAGCCCGACCGCGTTCTTGGATTCAATGAGTTCACCGCTCTCCATCTCCCACTCCGGCCGGAGCTATTTGAACCATTGCCACGAAAAGCCATGGATAATGCATTTCTTCTTGGTTCCTTGGAGAATGATATGTTCTGCATCAATTGGGATGGATAAAACCGTTCACATTTATATTATTAAGCAGTCAGGAGCGATATACATAAAAGATATCGAAAGGATTTTCACCATGAAAATTGCCTGCATGGTACCAAAACGTTCCTAAAACCTGCTAACACTTTGCTCCAAAATGAAGACCCATAGAACCAGAAATTTCACCTTCTTTCGATTTCATGACTTATATTGTTTCCGAATTTCATCAACAAGCGGGAATAGTTGCATTCATGCCACTCCGACCGCGAGGTTTCCCCACTCCCGACAAATTCAGATTTACGTGTGCTGACCTAATTCTCTACACTCTTATAAGCCTCATTCTGATCCAATGATTAATTTCTTCCCACAGTCCTGATTATTATTAATTGAGAAAAATGTTCCCTGTAATTCTCTTGGCAGTTTTCTCTAACTTATTTTCATTTTTTGGTATTTCATAGCAATCATGGCGCGAAATGAGACGCTAATTTCCGCTCGTCCGTGACGATAGTCTGTTTTACAGCAGCAATTTGCCCGCCCGTCTAGTCGCTTTTCATCCTTCCAAGGCATTCCTTGCTTCTACTAAACATTCCAGACATGAACTAAAAAGTGCATTGAAATACATTTAATATTAATAAGGATTGACTTCGATATTTTTTTCAGCTTTCTCATTAAAAAAAAAATTCATCGTGGACAGAATAAAATATTTTAGACGGATTGTTTTAGTATAACTTTCCTTGAACCATTATATATTCCGAAACCCATATCCCGAAGTAACATTTTAGACCCTCCCATTTTAGACTCAGCGGTGCACGAACGTCCTGCTCTCGAGGTATGTTGTGAATTTGTATTAGTTGTGCGGTGTTGGTACCTATGCTAGGAGTGGCAGGTATTGATATATAAACTTGGTTGACATCGATTAAGTATACTTTTGTGATCATTTTCTCTACCATTGCTCAGGAAGTTGTCTTATAAGTCATTCACGTAACGTGGATGACTTCAGACGACGATGTGTGGTGGACCCCATCTGGTTGTCTGTGAGACACTAGGATAAGAACCTAATAAATGACTTAAAGGCGTTTTATTCTTGAGGAAGAAGAATTATCGGGTTATTTTACGACGCATTCAACCGCAAGGTTGCATAGCGCCGCCACCCTATATCACACCGATTGGTCGTGGGTGGACTCTGCAAATGCCGCCGGCCGCGAGATTCGAGTCCCACGCTCCACCATATAAGCTACCGAGGCCCCTGGGTTTTTATTCTTCATTCCAGGAGACATCACTGCATTTTTCAAAATTTATACACTTCGTTATATATAAAATGTATATACTCCGTTACTTGGTGCTTCAACATACACCCCATAATTTGGCAAACTGGGAAATTATACACCCCATAACATAGTGCTTCTCAAGATTATACACTCCGAATCTAAGACCGAGAAGTGAAAATCCAACACTGCAGGTGGGTGTAGCAGATGTTGGACAGGTGGGTGCAGCAGATGTTGGACAGGTGGGTTTAATCGCTGTTGGACAGGTGGGTGCAGCAGAATGCTACGGTACAGTAACCAGCCAAATGTCCTGGTGATGTATATGGATAAGTAAGTCAGCTGCAGATGGATGCATGATGGCCATGGCAATCGTGCCACATTCCGCAAACTGTCGAGTTGACAGGTGGATTAGCACGGGCGGGCAGTCTTATCAAATGGAGAATAGGTGGGTGGAATAGATGTACGGTAGGTGGGTGGAGCAGATGTAAGTTAGTAAGGTAGAGTAGATGTAGGGCAGTGAGTGAATAGGTGGATTAAATATTATGTTGGGTTGGTGCTTGAGTTTAATTACTAATTAACTTAATTGTGGTAATGGACATATGGCAATAAACCATCTTTGCCATATGTTTAGCTTCAGTTTCGCTGTCTGCCTGACGCGTTTCTAGTCAGCGACGCCATGCATGCTAGTTGTATCGCCGCAGTTGAGCCGTCTGCCGTAGCATGGCCAGCACTGATCGGACAGCCAACTGCCTGAAGTCGTGCACCTTTGGCCAAATGCGTCGCCGATCGAGTGCTGGTCACACAGTTCATGTTTCTGTTCGGTTACTGCTGTACTCTCTACCTGACGCCGAGGAATGGTTGACAGTTAATTGGTTACACCACCCTCACAGCCTCTCCGGCCGCCAACCTCTGGAACCCGCCGGCCGATGGTTCTCTCGCTCTTGTTCCGTCTGTCTACAGGAGGTGCCAGTAACGGGCAACGCATCACTTACTATGTTTTGTTCCATCTGCCTACAGGTGCAGGTAAAGGGGCCACGCATCATTGACTATGTCCTGTTCCGTCTGTCTTCAGCCTACAGCAGGTGCCGGTGAAGGGGTCACACCATACCGCGCGTCTGGTGCACGTGGTGGACAGCGATGACAAGGACACTTCCTTCTTCGTCCCCACGGGCCTCATGCTGCTCAAGAGTACCAAAGGTATGTTGAGTATATTGTGTTCGTATGTCGTGTTCCCAGGGCACAAGCCATTACCACCACTCAAGGATATTGTTATTTATAAGGCAAGACCAGGCACTTATAGGCTCCACAGTTCCTGAGATGTTGGCATGGCGGTAACAACTGCCGATTGGTGCCGGAAATTCGCCATTTGTGAAGTGATGCCTTTCAGTGCTCAACTAGCCACTTCTGGCCGATAACAGGCAGTCGATAATCACTTAAGCTGTGCAGTCGTTGGTGATATGGCGAGACCCCTGCCAGCACGTGGTGCAGTGGTCTCGTCCTGATCCGAGCCAGTCACTAGTCCGCAGTCTCCGTGACAAAACATCCTCGACCCCTCTTGAAAAAAAAACGAGTACAATACATGATTCCACGCTACTTCCACTTGCATAGCCCCTTGGTTAGAGCTCAGTTGGTTAGAGCCCTGGCCTGCACTGGTCTCCCCTGTCTTGGCAACACAGGGTTCGAATCGCTTCGCGCGCTCGCATTTAGACCTCGGCCAGACGTGTCAGTTGGCAGCTGGCCCGATAAGGCCGGGGACCAGCTACCGGGCGGCCGTGTCGATGCGTTGACGGCACGTTAAACTTTCGATCAAAATTATTCCGTTGAACTGGAATTCATGGATCAAGCGGTGGGGCCAGTGTTAACGCAACAAGCTCTGCTTAGCGATAGAGCCCTGGTTCCTAAAGCCACCCTAGAAACAACTCGGACAATTTTTTTAAAGAATAAAAAATCAGCACCAAGCGTATTTCTGAGAAAATTGCCCCCACTAGCACTACTCATTTTGGCACATTGGCATGCTTTTGGTTTAATTTTGGAGGCACCTAATATATGGATACCGATTGCAATGCCATAGTATCAGCACATCATAATGTATGACAGAACACATATAAAACTTCTGTGTCTGTGATTGTGTTAAGAGATGCTCGTGTAATCAATTCATGATGGTGCGGATAAGCATGATACTTACACGCGAAATACTAGAAACGATTGATCGGGACTTCATAAGCATACATCAACAAGCACGATAGCGGTACCTCCATAGACAAATATATATATTCAATTCCCAGGAAGTGGTATATTTGACCCTGTTCCAATAATGTGTCTGCTTTAGATACTGTAGCGGGGTTCGGAATATCAGGAATGCCCATCGTGCATCCGGCCGATAAGCGTACCGCACACGCCGGAACTGGCCTATCTGTGAACTCGTCGGAGAATGTGACCCTACCAAAACGTGGCATTCCCCACATGCCCAGACGACCGCCTCTGGCCGGAAGCGCTCCATAACCTGGCGGGTTGCTGTGCCGCCAGCCGCCACGCCCCCCACAACTCTCGTCTGCACGGAAGTCAGTGCCGTCGCCCGCCCGGTGCAGGCATATGTCACCTTTTGACCCCGTCACGCCCCCCGAGCAATGGCCGCTGTCTCGACTGACCAATCATGGTCCGGCATACAATATAGCCTACTGCACCGCGCGAGTTCACCAATCAAAACTCTGCTTGCTCGAAATGCTGTATAGTCTAGGCTGTGTTGTATATATACCGGTGTTTGAGTGAAAATAAAGGAAGAGTGAGGGTCCCAGGAGAGGCACAGAGACGGACGCTGGTCTTTGCACTGTACTGGGTAACGCCCGGTCGCATCGGTTGACTGCGCTGACAGCTTAAGTCAGGAAGATTCGTGGCCGACTCCCACAGCTGTTTGTTTCTCGGAACTTCTGAGCCGACGTGGCTAAAAGCGCGAGCTGTCCTTTACCGAAACCTGGGGTGTATTATAAACGCGCAGGTCCATCCCTAGACTACCCACGGCCAGGGTATCAACTACCTGACAACTGGTGCTGCATGACCCGGATTAGTCATCAAGTCATCACCTCTACCCTGGTGACATCGGACAGCATCGCATTCAACGACGGAAGACGCCAGCGAAACGACGACGTCAACAACGCAGTAAGCCCGGAGAAAATTCCTAAATCCCACCAACAATACCTGTTCCAACTTTTGACCACCGCATAACATTGTACTGCCGTGTGTTCGCTGTCTGATGCGCGTGTGAACTTTATGTAAATTGCAACATTACATTATGCGCTCACTTCTCCGCAAAACCTGTGTGTCGAAATTGATAATTTATCAAGAAATTAAAGCCATGACTGAGATTCCTCTGGATCGTATCTCTGAGAGTTTTAATGAAATGAAGATGGAACTACGAGCTCAAGGTCTAAGTAACAATATTAAACAATATACAGGAGACAGTCATAATCGGTTAGTGGAATGGATAAAGCAGCTGGATAGAATCAGTTTTAGTATGAACAATGAACAAATGCGATTCGTATCGCTCAAAACCTTGGGAGGCCCGGCCGCTGAATTTCTCCAACGTATGCTATCGCTACGGTCAAACCTGACGTGGGCAGAGATTAAACAAGTAATGAGGGAACGATATTCCGACCTCGCTGATCAAAAGAACGCGCAAGAAGCACTGAGGAGGCTACACCAACACCGTACTGAATCGATACAGAATTACTCGGAGAGAATCATTTCACTAGTAAAGGAAGCCTATTCAGATCTTAATAGCCAGCCACACAAAATTTTTTAATTGATGTCTTCAATAAAAGAGTACAAATTCAACAGCTAGCAGAACGACTATATAGACATACCTTTCAGACTCTTGAGGAGGCAATCCAATTCACTGTGCATGAGCAGCAAATACTTCAAACGTTCTTATTATGTCGACGATCACAGAAAACAGATGAGGAGCCAATGGAAGTGGACGTAGTACAAAGTGAAAACGAACGGTTGGACAAAATATAAAAATTAATGATGTCGTTAGGAGAAACAGTATCAAAACTGGCAGCCCAGAAATTAGACACCCTAAAACAACATCACGTTGGACCACGAGTATTCACCCCATCTTATCCGTCCCACCCGCGAACGCCACGGTCTTACGCTCCCCCACCCTATTATGGACCTCTAATAATGCATCCTCCTCCCGGACCTACAATATGGAGACCGCGACCGCCAAATCCGCCTGGTCCCTCGTTCCGATGGACCCCGGACGGGCGACCCATTTGCAGCCACTGTACCCAGGTAGGTCATATACGACGACAGTGCCGGTCGTACCCAAATTCCAGACAGCAGGAAAACCGAGACGTTCCATTGTAAATGACCACTTCAATGGAGCGGAAAATAAACAGAGTAACCCTGCAGAGAAAGGAAATAAAAATATTCGTAAGAAACGGGACTCGAAGAAACCAAAATTAAATCCCAAACGTGTGCATTATGTCCGCGTCAAACCAAATACTCCCATGTGTTGGATCAAAATCGGAAATCAAAAAGCGTACACACTTGTTGATACAGGAGCAGATATTTCGCTAATTTCAAAAGAACTTTACAACAAAATCACGGGAAAACAGACTCAGATTTTCAGAAGATCAAAAAGATCGCATCCCACTCATTTCGGCGAGCGGACATTGGTTAAAAAACATTGTTGTAATAACCTTTCGAGTTGAGATGAGTAAGTTCAGTAAATCATTCAGCTTCCAGATTGTAGACGGTCTGAAACAACAATGCATGCTATGAAACGATTTCTTAACTCAGTTCGGAGCAAAACTGGACTTCGAGAAAAAGCCTTGTGCATCGAAGGTCACATGATTCCACTACGGCCCCAGCGAACGACTAGTGAACAGGCGAGTTCTCTAATTAGAATAAAAGGACACCTATATATCCCAGCCAACACGGTTGTGGAGTGTCCGGCAGCTGTGAAGGCGTATTTGGCAAAGCGAACATGCTATGTACGGACCTTGGATAATGCTCCGTTAATCTCCGAAGAACCAAGTTTAATCATAGCAGAAGTAGTGGCGAAACGTTTGCACGTCTGAATTATAAACATGTCCCCACGAGGTTTCACGATGTACAATGACCAAGTGATTGCTTACGCCGATAAAATAGATGACTCAGATCTGGAACACCTCGTTGACATACCACAAGACCTTGACTTGGCCCCGAACATCTCGCCTACTGACCTAGTGGAGCAAGCACGGCTGGCTCATCTGACAGACGCTGACAGGGACGACCTCGAACAGCTGCTACGAGCAAACGCTGACCTGTTTGCTGCGACTGACGTCGACCTCGGTACAACTGACCTCGTTGAGATCGAGATCGAGATCGAGACTGCTGACCATGTTCCCGTCCGCCAGCCGCCGTACTAAACACCGTTTAGTCAACGTAAATATGTGGAAGAGCAAATAAGTATAATGTTAAAGGCTGATATAATAGAAGAATCCAACAATCCGTGGGCTGCGCCCATCGTGATAGTTCGAAAGCGGGATGGTTCTAATAGGTTTGCGGGTGATTATCGGAAACTGAACAACATTACAAAAAAAAGAAGCTATCCTCTTCCCCTAATAGAAGATATCCTCTCGTCCCTCGGTGGAGCAAACTTCTTCTCGTCACTGGACTTGAAATCTGGATACTTGCAAATCCCAATGGCAAAAGATAGCATACCAAAGACCGCGTTCATCTGCTTCATGGACCTATGGAATTTTAGGAAATGCCTTTTCGAATCTGCAACGCACCTGGGCTTTTTGCACATTTAATGACCAAGGCCCTATCCGGAATACAGAATCAATTCGCAACAGCATACATCGACGATATAATTGTATATTCAGGAACATTTAAGGAACACCTAGCTCATTTGGAGAAAGTCTTTCGGCGCCTCCAAAAAGCACAGTTGGGTCTAAAACTATCCAAATGTTAATTTCTTAACACGCGCCCTGGAGGGGCTCTGAAACTTACGCGCCCTGGAGGGGGGCGGATTCGGTCCCCCCTAAGATCTCGGCTCCCATCAAGGCTAGAACAACGAAATTCGCAGGGTGGATGGGCACGATAGTTAACTCTATTATGTGCAAATTTCGTGACCTTAGGTCGATATCTTCAAGGTCAAATGAGGTCAAAATTGCAAAATCTTCTGGTGTTTGTTTCTGGTCATTGTTATGGTTCGCTGTGATTGTGTTTAAATGCTTCAAAATTGCCATTAATGATGCTTTGGACATTACTAATGATGCAATACATATGCCAGATCCGCCATTTGACCTCAGGTCACCTATATAGGAGCACTTTATCATGTCATTACCTCCACCAGTTACCGGAACCGGGCTGCCCACCTGACTCTTCCGTTGGGCGGCTTTCAGAATCGGATTCGCAAAGAAAGGAGTGAAATACATGAATGAAGTATCGAAACGCTCAGGCACACAAAGACAAACAGTAGGATGTGTAGGAAGTAACATGCAAAATGACATCAATCGCATGACAGTCATTTCCATTTATGACAACATTCCAGTTGACGATGTTTGGTTCCATTAGCCTGTCATGATGACTTCGGCGACCTAACATGACTTTTAAATTATATAGCATAACAATATGCATCAAACAAGTCGCTTAGTGTTGTCAAGAACACTTCCCTTTTGCCAATATACAGGAAGCGTATCAGCGCCGATTTCTGTGATCTGGCGCTGCGATTTTTAAAACAAATTTTTAACGGACCATAACATAAAAACCTTTCAACCGATTTGCATTTTTCTTGTTTACCCAATGCGCCGGTCATTTCTAAGCAGGTACGGAAAAAATGGCGTATATCGGCCGGTGCAATATGGAGTCGTGTACGAAAAATCGGAGGGGTTGGCGGATTTCGCCCTCTATCCCTCCAAGGCATGTGTTAACCTGTCATGAACTTGACCTGACTTGACCTCGGTGACCTGACATGACTGAAACAATATAGCATAACAATATACATCAAACAAGTCACTAGTGTTGCCAAGAACACTTCTTTTTTGCCAATATACGAGAGAGGCATCAGCGCCGATATTTGTGGTCTGGCGCTGATAATTTTTTTACTTTACCGACACCTAACTCGAAAAAATTTTCGGTCGATTTTCGTTTTTCTTCCTTTAAACAACGTGTCATTCATTTCTAAGCAGGTACACAAACAATGGCGTATATCGTCCGGTAAAATCGGCAGTTTTCTACGAAAAACCGGAGGGGTGGGCGGATTTGTCGCCCCTCCAGGGCGCGTGTTAAAGAGGAAGTACAATACTTAGGACACGCGGTATCAGCCTCTGGCATCAAGCCAAACCCGGAGAAAGTAGAAGCCATCTACCGTATGGCCGTGCCAACTACTGTGAAAGGAGTTCGATCATTTATCGGCATGTGTTCTTACTATCGACGATTCATTCCTAAATTTAGCCAAATCGCACACCATTGATTGACTTAACGAAGAAACGCGCTATATAAATTGGACAGACGAATGTGAAAACGCCTTTTTTACACTAAAACAAAGACTAATTGCTGCACCAATACTGGCTTATCCAGACGTCACGAAAGATTATAAACTGTATACAGACGCCTCTCAGAGAGCAATAGGAGCAGTCTTAGTACAGGAACATAATGGTCAAGAGAAAATAATTCAACGTTTGTAAAAACAACTAAGTGAAACACAACAAAAATGCCTCATAGTACAATTGGAGGCCTTTTCTTGCACGTGGAGTGTCCAGAAATTACGCTAGTATTTATTAGGATCTAAATTCACCATTCTGATTGATCATCGACCACTTACATCTTAAATGTCTGAAATGAAAAATTCCATGCTGCAGCGATAGGCTATCATGCTCTCAGAGCACAACTGCGAAATTGTTTATATAAAAGGGTCGAAAATATAGTAGCCGACCATCTCAGCAGAATGAGTGAAATCGATAAGAATATTGATGTAATCGATTCTGACCACGTTCCCATGGGAAACTTTGAAGGTAGCGAGTTCCGAAAACCTGAAGAAGAATTGAGTCGGGAAGAGAAATTCAAGGAGGTATTAGTGAACTATCCAGTGGGGCCAGCTAACAACGACGTCATCATGCCTACCCGAGCCCCAGACATAACTGGCACAAGGCCAGACCCGCCGGTCGAGATGGGCCGACCAGCTGAATCATCACACACCCAGGCAGACGAACCAGGTCAGCCATCCGGAGCCAGTGAGTCCGAAGACGAGTTACCGCTGGCCGAGTTGGCCCAACGTCTAACAAAACGTCAAATGCCCACGTCTAGCGAATCAGAAAACGAAAAGTCGCAGCCACGCGCAACAAAATGCACAATGATAGAGGGCAGTAACTCGGAAGACAGCTTACCTTTAGCGGAACTAGCAAGTCGTTTGAGAGAATCAGCGGAGAGCCCTCCAGGTGTTACCTCAGAAAAAAACGACCATTAAAATAATCTTCAGATGATGATTGCCCCCCGGAAAAACTGCAGATATATGATGATACTTCCTCTACAGAGTATGATGCAGACGTGGAGTCCGTGAATCTAAAGAGTCGGAAAACCAAGGTATTTGCAGCCTTTGCGGAGAAGCTGAATGCAATGATGTTAACTCAGATGAAAACACAGATTTAAATGTTTACATCGATGTGGAAATAGGCAATTATGATTGTTAATAAGTACCAATGAATTGCAGTAATTAGCAAGACGATTGCTAACAGGCTCAGTGTAGCCACACCTACGATGACGCAGTGACGTCATCTATAACGGAATGCGCTGCGCCGGTATGAAGCGCATCATGTGAGGCGCTGTGGCGTTCACTCAACTGCTGTCGCTTGTGACACCAGTGTTATTCTGTTACAAAATGTTAACGGTGGTCAAAATGTTCCCTATCCTGTTAATCCTCATGTGTGAAACCTCTCACGGAGCTTTGTTCTTGCCGCGCAGAATGTTGTACGCAACATGGAGAGTGCATGTCCATGTTGCCGAAAAATAGGTACCAGTCTAAACTGACTCACTCGACACTGGTAGTCACAATAGCCTTGGTGATTGCTGCGACGTGCTGCCTCGTGTACTGGATTGTGAAACATCAACAAAGCACCGTTACCGCAGCCGAAACATCACTCCTTCGATCCTGTCCCCCTGATTCTCCCGGTGAAGCTGTCGTCATTGTTCGACCCTGAACCGAGTTGACCACTGAGGCCGATCTGACGGAACAGATCAGACTGCACCAGCCCGTCGCCCTGACAGCACCATGCAGTACGATATTGCTCAGGTACTCGCCAGGGCTTCAACAGGAGCCAAGATTCGTGGGTAGAGCTGTCGCTCCTACCCATGGACCCCTATCGGCGCATGAGAAACCTAAGGACGCCCCTGCCGTTCGACCGCTACGGACCACAAGGTTGGCCGGGACCCCGGTCCACCCGACCAGACAGCTACCGAGATGTGGCTGATTGGTGCACCTGCTGCGAGGCGGGGACGTGGGATTGTGCCACCCACTCCCCTCGCCAGCAGCCACCGGACGGTTCCACCAACGCAGCGGAAGCCGACGGCGCCAACGCCGCCCCGGGAGCAATGGCCGCCGCTACGGCCGCTGACATCCCAGGTACGGTCGACCCTCCCGCACAGCAACCGGCGTCTGCTGATCTGACGGTGCCGGAAGCTCCGGCCGCTATCATCACGGGCCCCTGCCTGAGGCGTCAGCAAATGCTAGCGCGCTACGCTCGAGTACAGGCCTGGTGCCGCCATTGGTGTACAGGCAAGATGCCGCCATTGGTGTTTCCAGGCGACGCACCAGATCACGACGCACCAGAAACGCACTTCCGAGTGACTGAGTGAACCTGTCGACAGAAATGGTCAACCGTCGTCGGCGAACGAACTGGGATGCCACAATGCAGTGCGTGCCATGTTCGTAACTAACCATGTATAAATTGGTACTTGTTTTTTTTAGGGGAGCTTATATAGCGTGTTCCGTGAAAGAATTTTGACGGTGTGTTTAATTAGGGAATGGTATGTAATGCGTATATCTAGGGATTTGTGTGTAACTAGTTAATAAAAAGGGTCTGGGACACCTGGAGCCCTACGAATATTCATCTCGAATCAATAGTATGGCAAGCGCATGTTCAAGCCAAATAAATAGTGTACAACTTCGTGGCCGTGATTCATCTGGCGAATCGTATAATTTAATTGGTAAATTATTATCCCCGATGTCAAACCTCGGCGCTGTAGTTGTAGCGGGGCTCGGAATCTCAGGAATGCCCATCGTGCATCCGGCCTATAAGCGTACCGCACACGCCGGAACTGGCCTATCTATGAACTCGTCGGAGAATGTGGCCATATCAAAACGTGGCATTCCCCACATACCCAGACGACCGCCTCTGGCCGGAAGGGCTCCATCTTGGAGGGTTGTTGTGCCGCCAGCCGCCACGCCCCCCACAACTCTCGTCTGCACGGAAGTCAGTGCCGTCGCCCGCCCGGTGCAGGCACATGTCATCTTTTGACCCCGTCACATCCCCCGAGCAATGGCAGCTGTCTTGATTGACCAATCATGGTCCGGCATACAATATAGCCTACTGCACCGCGCGAGTTCAATCAAAACGCTGCTTGTTAGAAATGCTGTATAGTCTAGGCTGTGTCGTATATATACGGGTGTTTGAGTCAAAATAAAGGAAGAGTGAGGGTCCCAGTAGAGGCATAGAGACGGACGCTGGTCTTTGCACTGCACTGGGTAACGCCCGGTCGCATCGGTTGACTGCGCTGACAGCTTAAGTCAGGAAGATTCGTGGCCGACTCCCACAGCTGTTTGTTTCTCGGAACTTCTGAGCCGACGTGGCTAAAAGCGCGAGCTGTCCTGTACTGAAACCTGGGGTGTATTATAAACCCGCAGGACCATCCCTAGACTGCCCACGGCCAGGGTAAGAACAACCTGACAATACTTATTGTTTGGTTTTACTGTGTGGAGACGACCAAGCTTTGTGTCTTGGTTGCCCTGCCGTTCTTACTGTTTATCACATTCTTGTAAACTAATCCATTGCTTGAGTCTCTATGCTGGCACATTTCAAGAATACACTCTGGTATATCCCTGATAAGATAGTTCATGGCACAATGGCCTTAACACTTACCAAGTGTCAATTTCTGGATAACGCCAACTCTCGGGTATCATATTGCCCCTCACGGGAGACAACTGAGCTTTTCCACAAATCAAAACCAGCTCAGACCAGGTTACGGTAGAGAAAGTGTCAAATTGCCGCAGCACTCCTAAAGAGCTTTTTCTGGGAAAAAAGTGCTGCATAGGCTTTCCGGAACAGTTGAGATCACACCATGCAAACGATTCCGCCGCAAAGAGCCTTAGTTTGCTTTGGTGTGCCGAAAATGTAGTTCCGCCTTGCGTTTTTTTTAGCTCAGAGAGCTGGAGAAAAAGCGAACAACCTTATTATTTAGTTACCATGGGAATTTCTCGTAAATTGTACGACCTCGGTGGCTTCGTTTATCACGTTTACTTGGTGAATGCTTTTTTGGCGCCATAATTGTACGTACGATTTTCGGAGATTCCGCGAAAGTATCCGTGGCGAGATAATGGATAGACTGCATTCGGTTTTCACTGATGATCAGAAGATGTTACGACTGAACCGCGTTCGCTTAGAAGGAGGGGCAGGTGATGGTGGTGATACGGGCTGTTCAGTCAGTACTATGTACCTAGCAATGTTTAAACAATTTCTTCACATAATCTACAAATATTGTCCTTCATTCCTAGATTTGCTTTCTGACTTTATGATGTAAAAACAAGAATCCTCAATTTATCTTTCAGTTCGTTAATCAAGGAAAGACCCATTAAAAATATAGATTAAAAAGTGAGCATCTTAATGTCCACTTGCAACAGTTCTCTGTATCGGTTCACCGGACCGAATAACCTTTGACGACCGACCAGTTCCGATATTATGACCTACCAACCTGAGCTTGTGACCCACTGACGCAGATAATGCGAACGCAGATGCAGACGGCTGACCTGGTGAGATATGCTTGCGATAGACACAATCAGATCAGGTAGACACTGTGGTCAGATGGACCGATCTGGTCCTGTGACCCCTGTCCGGTCATCGGTGTGGCCCGTGACCGCCGACGTGCCTCGCAGATCCGTGGATGGTGTCATTCAGCCGGACCCAGCAGCGCGAGTACTGGTTCGACGTGCGGCGCGGCCAGAGTCGTGTGGAGCTGCCGGCCGAGGCGGTGGCCGAGTTTCGCCACACGAGCCGGTCGCGCCTCTGCTGGCCGTGGCTGCCGGGCGGCGGCTGTGTGACTGGGCCGGCCTCGCCCGGCGGCCTCCACCGGCAACAGTTCACGGCGCACATGGCGCTGCCGCCGCGGTGATGCGCCGCCGCACACCACGTCACCGTCACGTCACGTCGCCGGCAGTCGGCAAATTCCACTGGAGCGGCCGGTGCTCGACCCTGTGCCCGGCTGAGCTGGCCGTCGGGTGGCAGTGTCGCTCTGGAGGGCGTAGTCGGCCGCTGGACCAGCTGGCGGCGCTGCCGTAGTGACTGTGCGCCAGTGACTGGCTGGTCTGTAATGGTGTAATGGTTGGCGGATCGTCACACCGCAGTAGGCTGTGTCGCGGCGGCAGCTGTGGCGGGCCCGTAGGATGTGCCGATGGACAGCCACGCGGGCGTGTTCGTGCGATGTCGTGACAGAGGCATCACGCCGTGTACCACTCACTGGGTGTGCGTGTGCGTGCGTGCGTGCGTGCGTGCGTGCGTCCGTGCGTCCGTGCGTGCGTGCGTGCGTGCGTGCGTGCGTGCGTGCGTGCGTGCGTGCGTGCGTGCGTGTGTGTGTGTGTGTGTTGTGTGCGCGTCCGCGTCCGCGCGCGCGGGTGGGGAGAGGGCGCAGCTTTCGATGGCTTGCCCATCTTTTTATGTCTTCGAATGGCCGAATTGAGCTCTAAATGGTTAAATCTGGTCTATGCGCCCTACAGCACAAATAGTCAACCAATCAATGGGCCGAACGAATTTATAGAGGCACATCGATTTTGCACGACTGAACGACGTACTGATGATATCCAGTGCCGCGACGTACGTGCCGCTCGGCCGCGTGGCGACGGTGGGCCACAGTTGTCAGTGACGTCAGAGCGACGTGTGGCGCCGGGGGCCAGTGTGTGGCCACTTGTTGAATGACCCGTTGGTGGGCTGGGGATGCCGGTGTTCTGGTCGTGTGCCCACGCTGGTGTACCTGTTAATGGGCGCTCTGTGTCGTGAGCCGTCCTGTCGAATCTATGGTGGATGGGCGCTAAATGACCTAGTAGTCGGCGCGCCCTTAAACCCAAATAATCAATCGAATCTATGGTGCACGGCGCGTGACCACCGCAGTAGTGTGTGTGTTGTGCACACTGTACAGGCTGCTCTACTTGTTTGTGTGTTGCGTGCGTGTAGTCGCCACGGTGACGAGGTACCATTTCCAGTGGCCGTCATAGGCATCGTTTTCTGGTGATACATGCACATTGCCAGTATGATGGCTGTGGGAGCTGGCAGTGTATTTCAGTGTTTCATTGCTTCAGTAGGCGGGACGCCGATGCCGGGCCAAGTTGGTCGGTCAGTCGGTTGGCCACGGATCGGGTGCGCACTAGTGCAGGACGTGCATGTCTGGTTGACGGCTGGTCATCAGTGCTGTCGTTTGTCTTTGCAATGTCGGCGCGCGCTAAAAGAAACTAGCGTGCAACTACCACCTGACTGTGGTTGCTTGGTTGCTCCCACACCAATAACTGTCGCTGAATTCGATCAAGCCTATCGGGCCACTCAAGAAGCTTCCTTGAACATTATTTTGGCGACCAAAACTATTTGTGCGGAAATATTTAACCATTGCATAGTTTCATGCTGGCATGCCTACAACTAAACAAAAAAAACAGGCCCTGTGACACCGAGACCTTGTAAGAGTGGTCGTGGCGTTTGTTGTATTTAGGGTGAGAGACATGGAAGAAAACATTGTCTTTGTCAAAGGGAGACGGACCATATCCGACCAATGCCATAGAAGTTGATGCGTTTCAGCTTTTCAGACATTGCTAATAATCTACACTAAAAAATGACATCCTCGCTCCCGATTAATTCCCGGCTCCTGATTGCGGATATGCTATCAATGTTCTATCAATATTTGCAAGGAGCGGGAGGGGGGACATAAGTGTCGCCCGGTGCAACATTACGGGGTTCATATTGAAGAAAAATACAGTCACCCGCTGCCCCCTACTAGCGGGTGACTGTATTTTTGTGAACATTTTGTGAACATTAGTGAACATTTTCCAATGTTGATGTAGGCATCGATTGTTTTGACTTACTGTTATAACAAGCAAGGACCCGCAACGTGTACCAGTGTTACTGTGATATTGTTGCGAAGCGAAACGCTTGCCTTCTTGTTCATTAGAGTGACGACGTTGGGTTCTCACCGCTGTGATCTAGTATTGTGTAAATAGTGGCAGGACAGCGGTTGTGCGAAATCACTTCGATTTCGCACAACCGGAATACATTCAGCTGGTGGTGATTCGGGAGCTGACTTGCGCTTTGTTGCACAGTTGGCCTGCAGCGCACGTCCGCGTCTCCGCGGGTGTCTAATGATGATAGTATTCTGCCTGTGCGCTTTACACTGTCAAAGCAATCATCAGCACCAGGTGAACGGCTCCACTCATGGCATCGGCGAAACCTGGTTCGGCCCGCTATGGAGATATGATTACTGTAGGGAGTGTCTCTGATCACATCACAGCAAGCGGGAGATTTGTCATGGGTGGGAGATGAAAAGCCATCAACATGGAAGATATACTGAGATATAGGTGACGTGGAGCCTGCGCTGGTCGATACGTGCATAGGGCGCCACCCACTAGTGTGAAATGCAGGAACTACTAATATCTTCACTTCTGGCGTTTGTATTTGACTAAGACGATATAACTATGCCATCTTCTAGGCCGGCTTGAGTAGAAGATCGCAATGATCGCATTTTAAACAAACTGACGTGAAAATATACTGGCAAATTGTGTTTTTAGTCATGTTGACACCAGCTCGGTTGTGCAAGGTTTTATTATTTACAAGCTTCCAACGATATATTCCTGTACATAATCAGTGCATGATCATCCTGTACCTCTGTACATAATCATCATCCGATACATAATCACGTTATATTCCTGCTCAGGTAAGCAAGGTTGTATTATTTACAAGCCTCCAACGTTATATTATATGGCTTTCCACCAAGGCGGTGTGGAGCTGTTGTCACCACACCAGTCGTATGGAGCAGGCAGCTACCATACAGCTTGCCGGACACACACCAGGCGGCAGCACATGCGCTCATCACCCCCGCCGGGTGGCAGCACACACATTCATCACCCTCACCAGAGTACGTGTATTCATCCGCACCAGATGACAGCACACGCATTCATCACCACCAGAGCAGACGCACTCACCACTAGATTGGTCCGGTTTGCACACTTTGCAAAAATCGATAGCAGCTCCCCTCATTTTATGCATTTTGGACCGCTGAACACGATAGAAGCATCAGAAATGCAAATTTCTCACGACTTTTGATGGCCCCGGACACCTTTTTTGAAGATTTTGGCCGGGACCAAATTTTGGATATTTCTGTATTTCATAAGCGGACTAGTGGGAAAATGAGTCTGCTTGAACATTACATCGTCGAGGGAATTCATTTTTGATCATTTGGCACCGTTCCCAAGATTCTAGCTATCTTATTACCTCAGATTTCGTCTTCTAAAGTATGGAAGGTTCGAGCGGTTCCCTGGGCAGCCAACAGATGGGAGGCCTAGCGAGCCCGCCTGCCTTCCAAATGCCTTATGACGGACGCGTTTGTACCTTCCACCAAGCGTTGCTTGGCGTCTTGATGCACTGGTACCGTCTCAACTAACTTATCGGTTATGTTTTATGTGAATTAGAGATGCAAATACATAAAAATGGTAACGGATTCTACAGTGAAATAATCGCACGTATTGGTTGAACAGAGGTGATACTGCGCAGAACATGCCCTGCGAAGCCCGGCCGGAATCGCAACAAGGTAATCAACACGAATCTAGAGTCACCCCTGATATCTGTATGCATTTTGTAAAAGGTGTATTCTGTGTATTCCGTCCTATCATCTGTCATCACCATTCCGCCGCCGCCACCGGTGCACGCCGCAACAACCCGCGGCGCTGAGACTCGCCGCAGCGGCGCTCACTCCCTCACGGACCCGGAACTGGCGACGGAAGGCCACTTTATTCAGGCTATAGCCGCCCTAGCGGTCCCTGCCAGTGACAGCCGCCGCCGACTCCATGGTCAGCTTTACACTTTGCTCCGTCGCCTGCATATGGCAGGGAATGCCAGTTCGCAGGCTGCCGGCGCTGACGGGCCTCACCGATGAGCTGGATAGCTCTGTCCCGGATCTCTTGGCGTTCGTCCCCGAGCATGTCGAGGACGACGGCCTCAGGGTGCGCCATCCTGGCTTTCCCGCAGTCTCCTCTGCACTTCGGCCAGATCATCGTTGGTTAGGTGGCGGCGCTGCCGCTGGAGCTGGTTGTGTGGGTGGCGCGGCGCCTCCACCAGGTTCGGCCGGTGTTTAATTGCCAGCACTGTTGGGATGTAAACTCCCACAACGTATAATGAAAGCGTCTGCAGCTCGGCACTGGGACTCTGTTGGGCCATGTAGACACGCAACAGTCTGCTCTTTGGGGTGTGCCACCGCGACATATTGAGCTGGCCGTGAACTCGCTGCGCTGCTTCGCTTCCATCGCCCGAAGTCACACATTGGGCGCACTACACCAGCAGGCGCAGATCTGAGGTCAGATTGCGTCTGACATCATCTGACAGCGACTTTAGCTCAGCCGTTGTCAGAGGGGCTGGAGCTGAGCGACATGTAACTGGTGCACCGGGCCCGACAGCAGCTTGTCAATGGGACCCGATACGCTGGGGGGACTGGTGGTTGGCCCATCGAGCCTCTTGAAGAGGGCTATGTAGGGCAGCGTGGCCTGATGGAGGAGGCAGGCCGCTCGGGTCAGCGGCCGGCCAAGCAGCGTTTCGAATTGGGCCATCCAGCCGCCTTGCGAGCCCACCACCTCGTTAGTCTCACCACTTCTCACCGCATGGATGGTAGTGGCTTGTGTACCGCGCTCAACCAGAAAGCGCAGCAGCTGCTAGGCCGTAGTCGCTCCCGTGTGCCGCTCTTCGCGGTTAAAGTGCCCGACAGGTACATCGCCCGGGCGGGCGTTCACAAATATGTTGTGAACCTTTTCGTGTCGGGTCCCTGCCACCCGGGTCGTGTCGGGCCGAGCTGCCCAACAGAGCCCTCTTCAAGAGGCTCGATGGGCCAACCACCAGTCCCTCCAGAGTATCGGGTCCCATCGGCAAGGTGCTGTCGGGCCCGGTGCACCAGTTGCATGTCGCTCAGTTCCAGCCCCTGACAACGGCTGAGCTAAAGCCGCTGTCAGATGATGTCAGACACAATCTGACCTCAGATCTGCATCTGCTGGTGTAGTGCGCCAAATGTGTGACTTCGGGCGATGGAAGCGAAGCAGCGCAGCGCGTTTACGGCCAGCTCAATATGCCGCGGTGGCACACCCCACATAGCAGACTGTTGCGTGTCTACATGGTCCAACAGAGCCACAGTGCCGAGCTGCAGACGCTTTCATTGTACGTTGTTGGCGTTTACATCCCAGCACTGCTGGCAGTCAGACACCGGCCGAACCTGGTGGAGGCGCCGCGTCACCTGTACGACCAGCTCGAGCGGCAGCGCCGCCACATGACCGGCGATGATCTGGCCGAAGTGCAGACGAGACTGCGGGAACGCCATGATGGCGCACCCTGAGACCGTCGTTCTCGGCATGCTTAGGGACGAACGCCGAGAGATCCGGGCCCAAGCTATCCAGCTCATCGGTGAGGCCCGTCAGCGCCGGCAGCCTGGGCAGCCAGTCCGGGCTTACAAATGCCCGGAAGTCAATTACCTCTCCGGGCTAGCAACTTCGTGGCGTTGGTGGATTTGCAGCAATGCCATGCAGATATCAAGATATCTGCCATGCAGATATCTGCCCCTGACCCGCCCACTTGGCGGCGATGAGCTGGCGCGTCTGCTGGACGAGCCTCTGTGAACTGGCATTCCCTGCCACATGCAAGCGACGGAGCGAAGTAGAAAGCTGACCATGGAGTCGGCGGCTGCTGTCACCGGCAGAGACCGCCAGGGCGGCTATAGCCTGAATAAAGTGGCCTTCCGTCGCCGGTTCCGGGCCAGTGAGTGAGTGAGCGCCGCTGCGGCGAGTCTCAGCCCGGCGGAATGGTGGTAACAGATGATAGGACGGAATACATAGAATACACCTTTCACAAAATACATACAAATATCAGGGGTGACACTGGATTCATGTTGATTACCTTGTTGCGATTCCGGCCAGGCTTCGCAGGGCATCTTCTGCGCAGTACCACCTCTGTTCAACCAATATGTGCGATTATTTCACTGTAGAATCTGTTACCTATTATTTTTGTGTATTTGCATCTCTAATTCACATAAAACATAACCGATAAGTTAGTTGAGACGGTACCAGTGCAGCAAGACGCCAAACCACGCTTGTTGGAAGGTACAAACGCGTCCGTCAGAAGGCATTTGGAAGGCAGTCGGACTCGCTAGGCCTGCCATCTGTTGGCAGCCCAGGGAACCGCTCGAACCTTCCATATTTCAGAAGGCGAAATCTGAGGTAATAAGACAGGTAGAATCTTGGAACCGGTGCCAAATGATCGAAAATGAATTGCCTCGACGATGTAATGCTCAAGCGGACTCATTTTCCCACCAGTCCGCTTATGAGATGCAGGAATGTCCAAAATTTTGTCCCAGCCAAAATCTTAAAGTGGCCGGGGCCATCAAAAGATGTGAGAAATTTGGATTTCTGATGCTTCCATTGTGTTCAGCGGTCCGAAATACATCAAATGCGGGGGAGCTGCTATCGATTTTGGCCAAAATTGTGCAAACCGGACCAACCTATTCACCACCCTACCAGGCGGCAACACACGCATTCATCACCCCCACCAGAGCAGACGCACTCACCACCCCCACCAGGCGACAGCACACGTAAGCTCACCACCCCGTTCGCCTGTCCGGTGTCACGGTCGTACGCGTGTACACAGCTCTGGCGCGGTGACCGTTTACGCATGGACCGACAGCTGGCAGAGCCGGGTGCAACCCATGCAGCTTCGCCGAGGACCATGTTCGACATCGGGAGAAAGTGATGCCTGGTTCCGAAATAACGCTGGAAGGAAGCGGTTCAGGCTAAAATGTTTAACTTAAACCGGCTGGGTCTGTTGGGGTCGGACAGAGATGGAGCACATACGCATGGGCAAGTGGAGCCCGAGAAACTAGCATTGCGTGATGCGCAATGCGAGCTGAAATATACAGACTGTACTGAACCTGAATAGCATGAACAAATATTGCAAACCAAGAGTCCAAAACAAAACAATGCAAAACAAGGCCGTTTTTCAAGGTGGGTTCGGACACCGCCAAAGATCCCAGCTGGGGTCCGGACTAACTGGCGGCAACTATAACGTAGGTTATATATATATACACACCGCTTTGGCTACGCGTTCATATGATTGTATAATCCCGTATTAGGCAGCCCCGTAAGCCAGCCGGCCTTCTGGCTGTAGCAGCTGTAATGCGATCAGTACTGGTCCGTCCGGCCCGACCCGCTGCAGCTGATACAGCACTCTTGGGACAATGCCGTGCCACCGGGCGCGGTCTGCTGCGCTACAGCTGATACAGCACTCTTGGGACAATGCCGTGCAACCGGGCGCGGTCTGCTGCGCTACAGCTGATACAGCACTCTTGGGACAATGCCGTGCAACCGGGCGCGGTCTGCTGCGCTACAGCTGATACAGCACTCTTGGGACAATGCCGTGCCACCGGGCGCGGTCTGCTGCGCTACAGCTGATACAGCACTCTTGGGACAATGCCGTGCAACCGGGCGCGGTCTGCTGCGCTACAGCTGATACAGCACTCTTGGGACAATGCCGTACCACCGGGCGCCGTCTGCTGCGCTAAAGCTGCACGATTTTCTGAATCATACAGCAGTGTCGATGGCAAAGTTATTAGGGGTAAAGTTATATCCATAAACGTGTTCGTGACCTCAGATGACCTTGAACGCCCAATGTCATGCGACCTTATGACCTGATGTCAGTGTAGCAGAAACCAACTGACAGGTTTCGTCATCAGGGGCCACTCTGGACCATTTCGACACCATATGCCAACTAGATGTCAAGTTATCGGCGAGTACGGGTCCCAAACAGCGTGCTGTATCAACATTGCGAGCCCCAAAAGTGCTTTTTGCAGGTCGAACCCCACGTTTTTTTTATATACATGAAAAGGCATGAATGTGGCTCTAATGCTCATTATACGAGTTTTAATTTCAGCATGCAAAAGGTCAAGGTGGCGACGTAAAATAAGGTCACGGGGTCACATGACCTAATAAATTGAAAATCGAAAATCCGAGATAGTCAACTTGTTCCCTGATTCATCCCAATTAAAAAAAGTTCAATGAAATAGCTCTCTTGGCCTTGGAGTTATGGGCCGTCAAAGTTAGGCCTCATCACCGACCGTGGGAAATTTGCAAAGACTGTATCTTGGTAATTTTTTTGAACTTTTTGTTCACCCTAAATGAATTGTTCGCCCTTGAAACCCCCGGTACACAACTCTTCAAGAAAATTAAAGATGATCGGACGGCAAATTGTAAAATTTTCCGTTGAGTTACTGTGGAATGCCTCAGCACTGTTGGGACGATGCGGGGCCACTTGGCGCGGTCTGCTGCGGACCAGCGCGCCTGGGACCAGCGCGCGGTCTGCTGCGGACCAGCGCGCGGTCTGCTGCGGACCAGCGCGCGGTCTGCTGCGGACCAGCGCGCGGTCTGCTGCGGACCAGCAGCTGATCTGCTGCCGCGTCCCCAGAGAACTACCCACGATGCGTCACAGCTTCCTGAACTGTCGAGCTGCGCAGATCTGTCGCGATCGGTCGCATCTGGAAATTATATAGCTGTCTTTCGGCCTCTAAATTCAGAACTAGTAACATCTACAGTCGGCGGTCTCATTGGAACATTCTACAAACGTACTTTCAGAAGCGTGCGAGTTGTTTACTGCCGTCTGCTTGCTTAATCTAGTCTGTACAATATATTGGCGCAGAGAAGTTAGAACATTAAACTCCAGTGTTATCGCAGCACGAAGTCGAAACGCTGGACTACACACGAGCCTACGAGACGACTACGCTGTACAACGCCCATGTAATCCAGTATTCACTGATGCACCATCGCAGCTCATAACTTTTACTTATCCACCATATTCACAGGAAATAGCTTGCATATCGTTAATTTGATCAACAGCCTTCCAAGTTTGCGACACGAAGTGAGTTGTATATTCTCCTCCGAACTCAGAGATTACAACTAGGTGCTCCTCCCGCACGATGTGCCAAAAATACAACATGTTTTCTTTTATCGAAATATGCAGTCTAAAGTTATGCACCTATCACAACACTTGCTAACCCTCGTATTTGCTTCTTTCTCACGAACGTGAATTTTACCCTCCCAAATTTTTGGGCATCCAGCGCGAAACATCTGCATTGTGAAGTGCTACGGTCTGTGTCCCCCACCCCGCATGTCCGAGTTAGCCCAATAATTAAGTCAGGTTCCGCGGGCAATGCTTGCATAGTACACGCAAAACTTATCTGATATATTCAGACCTAGAGCTATGTGCGGCAAATGGTGCCACGTAGTTACAATATTGGCCAATAGGTGCGCAGAGTCAATCACCCGGCGGAGGGGCTCAAAGTTTCTTCTTTTTGAAGCCTGGATTGCCCGAATACTATTCAATAGTGGTCCTAGTGATACGTCCAAGTGATTATCCGCGGCCGTCGACACGGAATAGTGCGGGGTTGGCAGAGGTCGGGGCGTCGCCTGACCACCAGTCGCGCAGCACGGCCTAGCCGCGGCCGTCGACACGGAATAGTGCGGGGTTGGCAGAGGTCGGGGCGTCGCCTGACCAGCAGTCGCGCAGCACGGCCTAGCCGCGGCCGTCGACACGGAATAGTGCGGGGTTGGCAGAGGTCGGGGCGTCGGCTGACCACCAGTCGCGCAGCACGGCCTAGCCGCGGCCGTCGACACGGAATAGTGCGGGGTTGGCAGAGGTCGGGGCGTCGCCTGACCACCAGTCGCGCAGCACGGCCTAGCCGCGGCCGTCGACACGGCATGGTGCGGGGTTGGCAGAGGTCGGGGCGTCGGCTGACCACCAGTCTCGCAGCACGGCCTAGCCGCGGCCGTCGACACGGCATGGTGCGGGGTTGGCAGAGGTCGGGGCGTCGCCTGACCACCAGTCGCGCAGCACGGCCTAGCCGCGGCCGTCGACACGGCATGGTGCTGGTATGTGCTAACAGGTTCAATCGTGCAATCAGTCATGGACATCAGATGATCAGACAATGATTTGCACAACAGCTATGCATGCTTGACCTTTGCCATGTTGACATGCTGCCATAAGAAACAGGGAATTCTGAAGGAGTTATCATTAAGTCGGCAAATTGGTAGAATGGCACGTTTACTGGTCGCTTCACCTTTACTAACAGCCGTCACCACTGGGTGGGTAGCACCCACCCAGTGCTCGTCTGTCTGTAGTGCAGCTCAACAGTGACAGGTCGATGTGTGTACGCGTGGCCGGGCCTGGACACACGACGCCGAGCCACTCAAGGTAGGAGACAGTGGACTGCGCGCGGCTGGCACGTCACAGAACACGCCATTCCGGCGATATTCTGGTGGCAAGCAATGATAATACTCAACATGTATTATCATTTGCCTCTGCAAAGGTCCGATACTGTTCACCGTCAAAAGCGCGCGGTAATGGAACATGTCAGCCAGATGAGCCCAACCCGACACTCCCATGTCTGCCAGGACCCAGCCGCACGTCATTGGCCGCGGCGGGCGACTATTTCGCCCCGCTTGTCTAAAGAACCACAGGGTATAATTTAAAAATTAAGACGGCGAGCGATGGCTCCATGACGTGCGATCTCAGCAAACATTAAACATTGCCTGTGAAGTAGGCGCCAGCGGTCGTCGAGCGGCCACACTCGCAGGGCGGACGTGGTATGCACTGCGTTACATTTCAAGCCATCACTCAGTCATTGATATGGTTAAATAATATATACTAATTCTTCATAGTTATTTCTGGGACAGGTTCCTTTATTTTTTTCTGAAATTGTGCATCTTAAGGTACAAATGTCGAGAGTACCTTTTTATCAAAATGTTGATAATTGAGTTTTGCAAGCATGATAATTTAGTTTTGCAAACTTGCGCTCTTGCTCTGAACATTTGTGGCTTTTTGTTTTCGAAACTTGCACGCGATCGCCCCTCCCTTGGGCTAGCAGATGGACCCATACACGACAGCAGCGGTGCCGACATCACACAACAAAACAATGATGGGACTATTTTACAAGCCTCCAAACGAGGACTTAATGAAGGAATGAGGACACGATGATAATTGGCCACATCACAAATTCATGCCAGCATGCGGGGCCGAACGAATCAATTCCCGACTCGACTCGTCGCCAGCACGCTCGCTCTCGATCGTGTCCGGAGAGGCGGCCGCCACCATCTGTCGTGTGTGTGTGTGTGTGTGTGTGTGTGTGTCGCTGCCCCGGCTGTGTTCGTTTCTGTTGCGCGTGGCGACCGTGGTTACCGGTGGTGGTTGAAGCGTGCAGCCACGATTACTGGCCGTCCTGTGCCACTCGATCGATGGCGAAGCGTTGGTTGTTGAGTTGGCTGTGGTACCGGTCAACGGCACGCGTGCACAACAATGACAGCTCTACCTGGTGTCGTCACGCGCTAGGTACGAGGAGTGTCGCTGCACATGAGGTGCCACAACCGGTGACAGACCTGACAAATGAGGTGCCGTGAGTGCTGTCAGGAGTAGACCTTTTGTCCCCCACTAAGGAAAGATTGGGCTGATACGGTAGCAAGCTTCTGAGAGGACTATATCACAATGCATTGATATATGCATTACGAAATATGCATTTCTTTAGTTATGACTTGCCGCCACACGGCAACATATAGAACTATTGCTGCACGCAGCTATTGCTGCACGCAGCTATTGCTGCACGCAGCTGTGTCAGCCGTCTTAGCTAATCTCTAACGCTCAAGTTTATATCATTTTTGATTTTTCTAGCTTCAAAGTTCGCAGTGCTGAAATAAGCATCACGGTGCAATGCAATGATGTTATGGTAATCCGATGTGAAAACCTTATTGTTCAAAATTATTTGAAAGACTGTATCCGATGGATGAGTTGCAATACAAGATCACACAGCGGCGTTGTCGATTTCTAATCCGAGCTCTGCTATTTATTTTTAACGGAGCAAAGATATCAGAAATATATACTTCAATACTAATGATTCAGCAAGTCATCCGCACATACAAATCTCATATATGGTAAAGTATAAGTGCTTTTGATATATGTAGTTCGTTCAGCAAGATAGGATCGAAGAAGCTCGGTGGGTGAATGTTTATCAGTTTATCCCAAGTAATATTTATGATGCTGTCCGTTAGTTAATTTCGTGCTGAAGTACAAGGGGCGGCCGATATTTTTTTACATGTGGGCCAAACCAAGAAAAATGTTATGAAACACAGAACAGACTTTTGGCGCACAAGGCGTGCTGAAAAATCTGAAACAACCCAAATCAGCCAAAATCAGAAACAGCTTAAACAGCCTAGCTCAAGGAGGTGGTTGGTCAATGGGTGGAACTGTAGATGTGTAGACCAGCAAGGTGACCAGTTGCCTTGTAGCCAGAATTGCCCACTTGAGAAGAGCTTAGACGAAAATATTTGTTGCTATTGCAACCACGGGCTTGCTATCATTTTGAGCGTTTATCCGGTGCCGGTCAGTGTAGGGTTGCGTAGCTAACCAAACAGAGCTGCGGCGTGTGACAGTCGCTACCGACCTGATGTGGTGCATACCTACCACTGTATTCCGCCCACCAATATTGAACAGAAGAAACGTGTGGGCTCGGAGTCACTGGCAGATCCAAGGTGGGGTAGGGGCAACGCTGCCATCACCACCAAGAGACTGACTTCCACCGCCATGTTCCACTGAAACGACGTTTTTGGAAATAAAAGAAAATTGTATTACTTCAGCATTGTTTCAAGCAAGCCCAACGCCTGTGAGCTGTTCGAATCCGACGTGTTTTTCTCTCTCGAAATTGGAGAATCTTTCCTGAATTTCCACTACCCCAGCCCGCATGCACACCTACATCGCAATAATATTACAGAGTACTTGTCTATTTACCGTCATTTTAATGGCATCACCGATGCACCAATGCATCATTTTAATGGAAACTTGTCTATTTACCGTCAGCCGCAAGGTCTGAGGTGGTAAACCAGGCAAGGCCCTAACAATATATTCCTTGTATTTGTGGCTGGGTGCCCTTTTATCTCGTGTGGCCGAGTGGTCCGATCTTTCTTCTCTTGCCATCCGCTGTGACTGTTCGTAATTATAAGTTAATGGCCAGGCCGCACAACGTCCGCTGTGACTGTTCGCCGTTAGACAAATCATGTCACACTGTCTCATCCGTTTCCTGCACATTTCCGTACACTACTTCAAATGCAGCTACAAGTGAGTGATCTACACCTACAGCTACACCACGAGTGATCCTGCGACTGCTTCTTCCAGTAGGGTCGTGAAGGACCGAGGGCCACTTGTTGCTTCGTCGCAACTCTTGAAAGCCTCGGGGAGGCTAAGTTGGTTGGCATGAAGTTGGGACGCGAACTAGTGCACTGGTGTGTGCTGAGTCACTTCAGGCAGACTGACATAATTGTGTTTTAGATTATAATCAAGGACGGTCCGCCCATTAAGGCAGCTAAAGAAGTGCCTCACCTGGGTAGAGTTGAAAGGTATCGTTCAATTTTATCTTAGTACAAAACGACGCTCTCATCCACGGAAAAATAACAAGATTCAAAACTGGACGCAACAAATCCAGGGTAGTTGGTAATTACCGTGAAAATTTAAGTTCAGCTTTGCAAATTCAAGTTAACGCTGCTCTATCATTGATCGGAAATACGTATGAAAGAGACGAGCCTCTGCCAGATGTCAAATATTGCGCCTTCGTTTCATTCACACGCATAATATACGACCTTCGCTGGATGAACGAAAGCGTTTCTGTAGTGCATTGCACAATCAGAGGAAATATCCATGTGACTTCACTTCCAGTCCACATCGAGACATGTTTCACACTAAAAGTTTAAATTGATTAATGAGATTAAGGGAATGTGCAACATTGTGAGATGGAAGTGAGCTACCTACCTGCTTAGGTAGATACGTGCAAGAGCTGATAAATATTGTGACTGGAAGCTCAACTAAAAGTATTCAGGACCGGCGGGCTCAAGACTGGACTTCGATGTGATTCTTAATCGCCTCAGTAATTACCATACATTCACCAGCGGATCCAGGAGCCATCCCAGCCATTCCCCCGCCCCAAACAGCCTGGTTTGAAGCAAAATTGACCTATGATCACAATTTATGGAATACTCGGAACACTTGAGAGCAAACCGAACTTGCGAAAAATGAAAACGAATCTGAGAATCTGTTGGACAACATTCTACCATTGCCATATGTATTTACATATGTATATGCACTACATATGTATCCTTCACTGGTAGAATAATGGTGACGCGAGATAATTAGTTTGCAGTTTTGTTCGTCCATGCTAGATGATGTTATGGCACATGATGCTCATCGCTAGGACGTCTCCTGCCGCCCAGCTGCTGGCGCGGGCAGCGAGCACGGCCGTGGTAGGATATGTTTGAATTGGAGAGGCTGGGCAGGCGATAGGTTCGCGCATTAACCTGAGCTACGTGATGCACTCATGACCTGGGTGGGCTCCATGTCCTCATGGCAGTGGCGATTACAGTGTCTGCAGCCAACACGGTGCAGTACACTCCAGAGCCACGTGGTGAGCCCGTACGGCGCCATGACCTCATTGGCAATCAACTACATTTTTTGTGTGTGCGTATGCGTGTGCGTGTGTGCGCGTATGTGTGTGCATGGATGTGTGTGCGCGCCCGTATGCGTGAGTATTCTGCAGACAGGGAAGTAGCGAATGTTGCCATGATGGTGAGTTCTCGGTCGCACCTGGTAATGAGCATTTTCACCAATATGAACCAATGCATTTGGAGGGCTAGAACATTTATGGTTTTTGCTTCACAAGACAATTAATTGGATTTTCCTTAAATCCCCCCCCCCCCCCCCCGTGTGGGCTATGTCGGAAATGTGTGCTGCAGAGTAAATTTCCAATTGTGGAATTTCTTTTCCAAATGCGATGTTTATGAACGTGGTTAACATCATGTGACCACTCATTCCCTCTGCAAATGCCTACATATCAGTTGGAAGGTAAGATAACATAAAACATAGGTTTCGAGTTGGGCAACATAGCATACAAATCATACATATTATTGAACCGAGAATGTTGGTAATTCAGTGGCTAAGCTGAGCATCTAGCACGCCAGAGGTACGGGGTTCAATTCCCGGCGATACCCGCCATTCCTGCCAGGGTGGGAGGCACGCGATGCCATATGGCCTCAGTTGCTGAGTGCATTGTATAGCCGCAATCAAATAAAATCCAACTGATGTGCCATCACAGCCTAAACTTTGGTCTCTCTATCGTATTCACAAGGCATAGCTAGAATCTCGGTAAATTGACCAATAGCCTTCCCAGATTGTGCCACGTGTTCTCTTCGGGGCTCAAAGAGTATAACAATGTGTTCCTTCCGTGTCGATGAAGTAGATATATTCACAAAAGTAGCATCTTCGCTTCCATCGAAATAGAGTCCGGTATCAGCCCTCTTATTTGCTTCACTATCACGAACACGATTCTTAGTCAGACAAACGTTCTTGGCATCGAACCAAAACGTCTGTCTAATGAACTTACACCGCCGGTATCTATCACCATTCATATCTGAGCTAGCCACAGAATTAAGTTATTTTCCGTGGGCAATGTTTGCATAGAACATTTGAACGTTCTAGTATGCGAATATTGTGAGCAAAACATATGTTTTATTGTTCAAGTGATAGTTTTGCTTAACCAACGTTAAAACCGTATCGGGTTGCACCATTACGGCCACGTGTTACCGAAAGCAACCCGATCAGTTGTTTATCGTGACGCCATGCGTACATGAAACTGATATTCGCATGGTTATAAATGATGTCTGCGGTCATAAATGATGCAACTCCAATCGCCTGGCGTAGGCTCCAAGTTTCTTCTTTAAAAATGCTTTGGATCCATGGCAATATCACCCGCTTGCCTGGAACCTGCTCGAAAATGTTCCGGATGACATACCGAAATAAATACGGCACGAACAGCCCTCGCCAGAACATCGACACACTGACACAGCAGATATGCTCACGGCACTGTGCGGACATGACCGCCGCCGGACACACAGCCATGTGATCGCGTGCAGGCGCCGCAAGGACTTCCCATCGATTGTAGTGGGATGGTGACCGGGTTGCCAGGCGTCCGCCGGCTCGTCACCCTGCTACGGCGCTCGTGACGACGCGTGCCGGCGGTGACGTCACCGGCTGGTAACGATCGACAGACGGAAGTATGTCGTACAAGCAGGACAGCTCCTGACGATGGGGGTATGCAGTACACGCAGGACAGCTCCTGACGATGGAGATATACCGTGAAGGCAGGACCGATGGAGGCATGCCGTGAAGGCAGGATAGCTCCTGACGATGAAGGAGAGAAAGAGAGAGAGAGAGAGAGAGAGAGAGAGAGAGAGAGAGAGAGAGAGAGAGAGAGAGAGAGAGAGAGAGAGAGAGAGAGAGAGAGAGAGAGAGAGATAGAGAGAGAGAGAAGGGGAGGGAGAGAGTACGCTGTGGTATATACACATGTGTGGGTCTGTTTTTTTAGCTCATCCAGATCGGCTACACCTTTCAAGAACTGCAAGTCTTCAACTGCAAAAGTCACTCTCACAACACTCTGGGAGGATACTACTGATCACCTTCCTTAACCCGCGCACGTCCGGGGGGGGAGATATCTGCCCCCTCCAGTTTTTCCTGATTTTCCGCGAAACTAATAGTGTTAGCAAAGCCAAACCTCGCATAGCTATTCATAGTTATTTTCCGCATATTCTCATACATTTTTAATCCTGGGTCATCTCAGGTCAGGTCACCAGGTCAGGCGAAGTGACCCAACTACACTCGGAGTTCTAGGTGGCATGACTTCCACAATAATTGGGCGATTGATTTAAAACTTATAGCATGTCATGATCTCATCAGGGGCCGTAATATGTATATCGGCTTTTTTCGTAGCATTCACCTTATGTCAGGTCGCTGCCATGGCTTCCCCATTATAGGGCTTTGGTAAAATATGCAAATGTTTCCTAGTTACATATTTGCGCTCGGAATGATCTCACTACTGTTGTGGCATGTAGATGGAAGCGATGCTCAATGCTACCGCTGATATTTTTGCTCAGTGACCTCACCAAGGCCTCTGAGGTCACCTGAGATCACTACATATGTATGCGCATTACATCGCACTGCGTTGAGCTAGAAGGCTGAAATTACCGTCATTGTGCTTGTACCGTCAAGACGTGTCGATTGATACCTTACATGACCTCCCTAGGCCTTGACCTGAGGTCATGACTTCATAGCCTTTACCCGAGTCTCGGTTGACCTGACCTTAAATTACACCGTCTATTGTCAATAGCGCATTTCAAGGACTGTCGAATAGCGTTCGCCATTTGTTTCTCTCTGTTACAGGTCCTGAGATATGTGTCAATATCTGAGTCTCACCTGATCTGGTCGAATTTGATCTATGATGGCCTAGTGACCAATGGTGACCTGAGCGAAAGCATTACCGAAACATTTTCGATAGAGCCCGTCACCAGCTATCCAACTCCGTTTACCGTTTGTCGCTAGCTAGCATAGTTCCAGAGATCTTAGGGGGGCAGACATCTGCCCCCCCCCCCCCCGGACATGCGAAGTTGGCGCGGACCGCCGGACGTGCGAGTGTTAAGGTGAATGTAAACTATAAAAGGAAAAAGGAAATAAATCAAATTATATAATGTAGGGGTGGCGGCTCTGCCGTCGGTGGGGTGCGTGGGGTGGTGGCGGGTGGGTGTGGTGAGTGGGGTGGGGGTGTATGGGTGTGTGGGTGTGGAGGTGTGTGGTATTTATTTGGTGTAGAATGTATAAACTGTGTGTTAACTGTGTTATAATGTGACCTCTAGGGTGTTTTATCTGTTGCTAACCTCTCTTAAACTCGTCTGAGTGGTATGGGTGTGTGAAATGTATTTTAGATAGTGGGTGTGTGAAGGGGTGTGTACGATGTATTCTTGATGCCGCCTAAACTCGAATGGAACTGATTGAACTACTTGAACTGACTACTAAACTTATTGCGGGCTTGACCTAACTCACCCCTTTGTTCATTGTGTCTATGTCAGTGGTGTATTATGTTGTTTTTCAACGCCAATCCCACCACACATCCCCAAACTCCAGCCGTCGTGATGTTGGTTTGAGTTGCCGTCCCTAACACGAATTTATATATGTTCGAGGTCAAAGTTTTGGGAACACCATATAGGTAAGTGAGAGTCTTTAGCCAGGTTATAATTAATACGTTGCATTAGATAATTGATGATAATGACATTCACCCTTGGTTTAACTGACATGTCCCGTGTTGGGACTTTTTGGACGCTAGTAGTAGTATAATTTGTGCAATGTTCCGCACGAAATAGGTGCCTGTGTTGAGCCCCAAGCGGCTTCCGCTGATCCTTAGATCTACCTACTCACGTTCATTCCCTTCATTCACTTCGCATTCGCTCGCCCCATTCATGCTCTCCTTATCAATTAATGAATTGCTTGGTCCCCAAATTTAGCTCTGATGTCTTTGACCGACACACCTAACCTTAAGTTCGATCGATGCCGCGCCGGGCCTTATTCGTCGTACACTTGCGACCAGGTCTGACATAACCAACGGGCGGGCACGGATCCCTACCAGGTTGGTCACGTACCCGGTCGTCTTTATATCCTAGCCGGCCCTATGAGTTTTGGCCTTGGGGTCTTACGGCATGCCAAACCCGTCCATCATGCCCCTCGAACTGTCTGCACCAACCGTGCCCACGTGCAGGGTTCGGGGGTGGACAAACCGCCGGGCAGTGTTTTGCCAATACCCTATAGTCCGGCGACAGACTTCCGGCGAACGCACTGTGGTGGCCCCTTTACCAGCCCCTCCCACATGCATACCATGTTCGCCACCTCACCTGCACCTCTGGATCGCAGAGGCCAGCGTGATTTTGCGGTCAAAGATCCAGAGCAGGTGAACTAATACCCCCGAAGTGTCCGTTCATCGCACCCTCTGGCAATCAGGCCTTAACCAAACGCGCGTCATATATATTACAGCAATAATGTTATAGGCAATTCAACTGGCTTCAACATACACCACCATCGCTCGGAAATTTTCTGTCCATAGGAGGACGGCTCGCAAGTCGGCTGCCTCGCTTATAAATTTACTTTATAGTACAAATTAATATCAGGTACGATCCAAGCATAATTGTGTAAATC
Source organism: Imbricaverruca yamaguchii (assembly GCA_034440575.1). NCBI lineage: Eukaryota > Metazoa > Arthropoda > Thecostraca > Neoverrucidae > Imbricaverruca > Imbricaverruca yamaguchii. Next base: position 899,262 of record JAOTOL010001543.1, read on the forward strand.
ATTCCACCTTGTCGGGAAGTACACATGGTACGATCTGCGTCTACGGGTCGGCTGTTGATGACCCGGTCAGAGCGCGCGCACCCCTCATCACCCGCGGCACGGCCGCCATTTCAATTCTGGACGTAAATATCCTCCCCTCCTCGCGCCTGGTCGCTGAGGTATTTACTACGCGGGAACCGTTCCCATAGGGTCGTAATTCTGACGTCATCCATTGCTGCACTATGTCTTATTTTATCCGGCCTTGCTCTACCGCTCCTCCTGTCCGTCACTGCTGAAATGCCACCACCGGTCTTTGCTGATGCCACTTAGATAATTTATATGCTTACTCTAATATATTTGCCCTTACATACACCGCATCGCATCGCATTGCGCACACACTGCTCATATACCTCCCGCCATCTCCGACATCTCCGTCCACCTCGCAAAATAACCCAATTGGGGTTGACGCACCCTAAAACCCTAATAATAATAATAATCCGTCCACCTCCTCCCCATCCTAAACTTATCCTATTTGGTCCCCCACCCCCATGAGACAGGTCGCTCTCAGCAATGAACTTGGTGAGAAGGCGGAAGATAATTTTGGTTGGTTCGGTGGGAAAGAGGATGACACGCCAGAAGTTTAGCACTCACATTTCCGATGGTGAGTGGCGAGTGGCCTTGGCTGAGTGCTTCTTCTCCTCCATCCGAAAACTCAGCCATCGGGCCACCGGTGACGGCCCTCAGGCGTCGGTCCGGCGCCGCGCGTCTTCCAGGCCCTTCTCCGTGCGTCTCTCTTTCCTTTCTCTGTCTCTGTCCTGTTCTGTTCTGTTCTCTTGAACTTGCTCTTGCTCCGCCTCTTTTTTTCCTGTAACCACTCCCAGGGCTTCGGGGCAAGCTCGCGCTTTCTGATTCGTGGAGTATTCTTCTGGCTTGGGTGGCGACGGATCTAGGTCAGGGCACCGACCTCACGGGCCGATGTCCCTTCTTCCGGGGTGCTTGCACCACCGGTACCCTCGCGGAGGTGCCGACCCGTTATTTGCGCTCGCCGTGTTGTTTGTCGGCCCGTTTGATCTTGGGCGCCGGCGCAACTAGCATGTATGCGTGTTGATGGAACAGCCGCTTTGACGTAGGCGCCGGCGCCACACGCGGGCGCTTTCCGGGCAAGTGTTTGTACGGGACGGGTAAGACGGCCAGGATCTGACTGGATGTCTGGCGGCCTGTTCGGATAGGAAAATATATAAATTTTGGTGCCGAGAAATGTAAGCCTCCTTACAATAACTGCGCTCGTTACTAACCCCATATCTGGTGCTTGAATCCGGAATTACGCTAGGTCATTTAGCTACTATTCTTGGTCAATAATTTGTGAAAACGTCACAAATAGTAGAACAGTCACTCGGTCATTCTAGTCAATGCTGCAAAAGCAAATACTGCTGCATTGTTTCACTCAAGAAGGAGTGAGGGGGTACTTCCGAGCTATTGCCTCAGGTCACACAAAATAATTGAACCAATCTAAACTCGTTTTTTTGACGAAATACAGTCAAAATGAATGACTCACTGATTGCAAGCAGACCGTTTTAAGCCGATCGCACCAACCAAAATTGCTACAAAGATGAGCACTGAACACTACACACTGTGACGAGCGCATTGCTGGCAGTTGGCCTGTGTAACCTGTCGCAGTGACCGTAGCCTTCAGCTGTGACAGTTGGCCAGTGTAGCCTGTCGCAGTGACTGTAGCCTTCAGCTGTACCAGTTGGCCAGTGTAGTCTGTCGCAGTGACTGTAGCTGTCAGCTGTGACAGTTGGCCAGTGTAGTCTGTCGCAGTGATCGTAGCTGTCAGCTGTTGTTTGTCCGACAGTTTGCAATAGTGCCATTCAGCTAGGCATATCGAGCGGCGTTGAGGTTGTTGCACTGAGCCACACACCCCGCTGTATCGGCCGCACACCAGCAGAAGGCTGCGTTACAGAGGCCAGTCTGCACTTACTCCACATTTGTAAACGCCAACGGGTTCTGATAACTTGAAGGGAATGTGTTCACAACCAATCTGGTGAAGGTCCGAGCAAGCAGGAGATTGCCGTTGCCGTCCATCGGCACGCTCAGGCGGCATCACCTTGGCTGCGAGGAGTCACAGTTTCCTCCTGGCTATAATGCTCTTAGCGGATGGTCCTGCGACAGAAGCTGCATGTATTACCGATACTGCACTGGCAATTGAGACTAATGCTGCGACAGCCACAGCTCAGTACCTCTGGTGGGGGGGACACGTGAACCAGGAGGCAGGAGCCTGCACTGGCAGAGCTGCCGTCGTGGGTGCCTTTATAAAAAGAAACTGGCTGAGTCGGTGCAGTGTCATAAGTTCGGTACCTGCCTGCAAAGCTCGCATACGATACTATTGTCATTATATATATGTATATGTATATATATATGTATATATATATATATATATATATATATATATATATATATATATATATATATATATATATATATATATATATATATATATATATATATATATATATATATATATATATATATATATATATATATATATATATATATATATATATATGTATCTATATATATTTATAAGTATATATATATATCAGCATGTCAACATACATGCACAGTTCTGGAAATGCTGGCGACGCCTAGGCAAGTGCTTCAGTATAAGAGACGGTAAGCGTTGGTGCAGCTGGCCTCGGGCGACACGTTTCGGCCGTGGCGGCGCCTAATCGGCCGTCTCCGTCACGGGGCGGCCAGCCGCACAGCACAGCCAGCAGCAGGCACTGCTCAGACCGTGCGGCCGGCCAGCCGCACAGCACAGCCAGCAGCAAGCACTGCTCAGACCGTGCGGCCGGCCAGCCACACAGCACAGCCAGCAGCAGGCACTGCTCAGACCGTGCGGCCGGCCAACTGCACAGCACAGCCAGCAGCAGGCACTGCTCAGACCGTGCGGCCGGCCAGCCACACAGCACAGCCAGCAGCAGGCACTGCTCAGACCGTGCGGCCGGCCAGCCACACAGCACAGCCAGCAGCAGGCACTGCTCAGACCGTGCGGCCGGCCAGCCGCACAGCACAGCCAGCAGCAGGCACTGCTCAGACTGTGCGGCCGGCCAGCCACACAGCACAGCCAGCAGCAGGCACTGCTCAGACCGTGCGGCCGGCCAGCCGCACAGCACAGCCAGCAGCAGGCACTGCTCAGACTGTGCGGCCGGCCAGCCAACAGCACAGCCAGCAGCAGGCACTGCTCAGACCGTGCGGCCGGCCAGCCGCACAGCACAGCCAGCAGCAGGCACTGCTCAGACCGTGCGGCCGGCCAGCCACACAGCACAGCCAGCAGCAGGCACTGCTCAGACCGTGCGGCCGGCCAGCCGCACAGCACAGCCAGCAGCAGGCACTGCTCAGACCGTGCGGCCGGCCAGCCACACAGCACAGCCAGCAGCAGGCACTGCTCAGACCGTGCGGTCGGCCAGCCACACAGCACAGCCAGCAGCAGGCACTGCTCAGACCGTGCGGTCGACAGAGGACGGACGCGCGTCGTGCTGAGCGCACGGAGACGTGTGTCGTGTCGCTGCTGATTCCGACACCGCCTCGTCTACGTGCCGCGGACAGGTGGTGTCGTGACCCCCAGCGACGCAGACGGCGGCCAGCCATCGCGTGACCGGCAGTTGTATCACACCCAGCGACGGCAGCTCTGCACAGGCGAAACGCCGTCACCACAGGCTTCCTCACACAGCTGACATATCTGACGACGGCTGGCAGCGATCGTAGGGTATTTGTTTTTGGAATGCGCGCGGGCGGCTGCACGAACGCTTTCCAAGCGCTCATATTTGCTTGACGAACGCGGCTGCACGAACGCGCGGGTAAGCGTTCATATTTGCTTCTTAACATTATAAACTCCAAAAGTTTCGCGACCCGCGAGGGTAAATTGCCTGTCACATGTCATAATAGCGATGCAGTGCCGTGCTGTGTTTTGTTTCGACGATGTTCTGTGAAAGTGGAGACGATAAAGCCTATCACGAAAGCGCGCCAGGTGCCATGGTGTTGTTCAAACGATGTAGCATTGCGTGCCGAGGCGACACCCTTCTCCAGGGCAGCCAGAAGCCGACGTGAGAGTCACTCGTACTGAACCTTCTGGAGGTGGGTGGAAGGTGCGCAGAACTCTTGGTTCTCTCCGCGAGCCTTTCTCGTGCTTCTGATCTATGGCGTGAGACCACGCAACTAGGTGACCTTCTCAGACATTCCGGGGTAAATATATTGAAGAAGCTCCTAGGCCAAAGGCTGGCCCCAATATTGTTTTTGCAGGTGTTTCCTGATCTGATGTGAATGAAGGTATTCACATGATCCGGAATATTCATTTCTGCGGTAAATAAAACTTCTCAAGGATTTCAAGTTGACGTACCTGTGATTCAATGAGGAGTCATTTCACTAAACGAAGAACATCAAAATCATTCAAATAACATAAAAATGGCCAACGAATGCATAATTCTTAACAATGCAGGTGCATATTATCTTCCTTCAACAAAGATGGAAAAGTGTACCGAAGGTGTGTTGGATTGGTTGATATATAATGAATAATTATGCAAAACTACAATTACAACCTAACCTATCCCAACACAATCTAGCTTAATATATTGATGCTGGATAGCCTACTGCTCATATTGAACCTAATTATGTCAGGGGTGCAACCCGAGAGGACAAATGAGCAACAAGTGACCGGGCTTACCAAAAGAGATACAACTTACGTTTCAATGAGTAAGTTGGTTTTATTATATTACTCCATGATGTTTCCGGCATACCATTCCTCATACCATGCTTCAGAAGCCATGAAGCCAATTTGTATGGCATGTCATCGACGTATCCAGCGACGATATATGGGTAGGATGGTTTTTAATATGCTGTAGGGTTCATGGGTGTAACCACAGATTCGAAATTGGGGGGGGGGGAACACCAGGGACGCGGTTAGTTCAAGATACAAAGGGCCTGCCCTCCCCCCACCCCCACCCCCACAAAAAAGTCATTCGATTTGAGCAACTTTTTTCAATGTCATTTTCAGCCACTTCAATTAAATGTTGAATGTATATCAATTTGTATGATTACCATTGTTATAAATGATATTTTGGGGGCAAAGAGTTCCGCCAAAATTAGCAAGTTTCACTACTTATCACTGCCTATGAACATCTAGCTTTATGTCGTATGTGCTGGATCCAATTTCACGATCACCATAAAGCAATCCTGTTAAACGTTGCCATGATGTAGCAGGAAAAAAGTACAATATTGGACGACGGTTTTATGGTAGCAAATATGGACATACAATTATGTTTTCCATGCTTTCCTGCTTACGGGCACATATTTTGATGCAATGACAACCAGTGCTGATAAAGGGTGTGGAACTCAAGACATGTGCCCCTACGTGGAAGGTGGCATCCGTCATGCCAGGAAAAGGCTTCCATCTGAAAAGGTTCCAGTATACAAGCTCGAATTTTTCAGCTGGAGGCGCCCCTATGAAATATAAAGGCACCCCTTGTAAGGAAAGGCCGAGTTTTTCAGGAAGGTCCGAGTGCAAACCGCCCCCTCGAGTTCTGCAGCCAGAGGCTGCAGGTGCTTTCAGGTGTTGTCGCAGTGGCGCCGCTCCAAAGAAATGGCGCCCCTCCATACAATTCCTGGATCTACCGCTGATTACAGCATTACTCTCTCGCGGTTATGAACTCCGACTAGTCATACAATTGTGCGCAATCACGTGTGGCTTCTCTTGTAAACTTAACACCTTCCGTTGAACCATTAAGAGGAAAGCAGACAATTTGAAAAACGTTCTATATTCTATATGTCCGGAACAGCAATGTGGCGATGTAAATTAAAAACCAGCGGCGAGAGCACCGCTCGATCGGATTATGGTAGACTTCTTGGGGGAGCCCCTAGTCATACAGGATACGAGTGCTTGCTATCACAACGGCTGCACAGAAAAATAGATTTGCCCTTTTATTCCTATTACACTCAATAATTGTACGCACGCCGGATCTTCGACACTTTTGAAATTATTTAGAGATCTGAACATTCTGATACCGTACGGCAAGCGACATCGAAGAACACCCGCATAATGCAAATTTAAGCCATTTGCAGGCAACGCGAGGACTCTGAAAATTAAACTAAACTTCGACCTTGAGGCTTCATCTGACATATTCCGGGTTTAAGTATTACTCGAGAGTTGCCCACGGGCTTTCTCTTGATGCCAAGCATGGGTAGCATTGGGAGCGAAGAATCGGGGAGCGTCCGAAGAAATGAGCTCGACCTTTGACTTTGAAAATGAATGTGCTTTCTGAACAGTTTGCTAGAGTACTACACGGTAAGTCGAATGAATCCACTCGAGGAAAATTGAAGACATGGCGACGAGGCGCGAGAATTTCGAACAATTTAACCAACCCTTCGGTCTTGTGGTTTGTTATTGGCATGTCCTGGTTTGAAATGTTACTCGAGGTACACCACGGGCTATTGCTTCATACCAGATGTGGGTCAGTTAGGGCGAAGAAAGAATGCAAGGCGACCAAGGAAATCGGTTTAACCTTTTACCTTAGAAGTTAGTTCTACTTGGTAGAAATACAATACGGTACAAGTCACGTCGAGTGACACTCAAATGACGCATGCCACTTGGCGCAAATTGAGCTCATAACGACGAATCGCGAGAACTTCGAAAAAATCAAACTAACCTTTGATCTTGAGGTTTGGCCTTGAGATAACCCACTTTAGAAATGTTACGATGGGCTGTCGCTTGATAGTGTATCTAGGTGGGCTTGGGGGAAACCACATAAAAATATGTGAGGCGACAGAAGAAATCAGCTTGAATTTTGATCTGTTGAGATTATTTCGGAATATCAACTTTCTGATGCTGTAGAACAAGACAACACGAATGACAACACCATTGACCTACGTTTTCTACAAATTGAAGCCATAGCGACGGAACGCGAAGATATCTAATAACTGAAGCAAACCTTTGGCCTAGACATATTCCGGTTTGAGATGTTACTCGAGAGTTCACCACTGGTTATTGCCTGATACCAAATTCGGATAGGTTTGAGAGAAAATGGAAAACAAATTTGGCGACCGAACTTGGCCTTTTCCTTGACAAATAATTCCATTGTTTAGCTTTCTGATGCTTCATAGCAAGCTACGTCGAATGACGCCCATTTGATGAAAATTTAAGCCATTGAAACCGAACCTCGCGTTCGGTCGATATTGCTTTAATATCGCCATCTGATGAATGAAGCTAACCTTTGACATAAAAGTTTGACCTGGACATGTACTAACTTGAAATGTTGCAGGATGGTTCACCACAGGCTATTGCTTGATACCAGATTTGAGCAGGTTTGGGTGAAAACGAAAAAAAGGAGGCGACCGAAGAAACCAGTTTGCGTTGAATCTTCACCGTTAAAGTAGTAATATGAGACATATGTAGTTCATTCCAGCGTGTTCAGTGTAAGCATTTGTCGTAATTGGTTCGAACGATCATAAACCCGACGATGAATGTCGATGCCAATACAAATACACCTCTGGCGAACTTGTCACTGAATACGAATACGAATACGACGTCAACTTGACGTACGTGCTTGAGGCTGCCCATGACTTCTCTCAATGGTCTTGAAGGTACCCAGGAACACCCAAAGCCGCATTTGTTCAAGATTTATCCATATATGAGCAAGGAATGCAGCCTAAGATGTAAAAAGCCTTACGATAAGGCGAATTTGTTCCCCAGCCGAGCATATTTTTCCACCCAAGCAATAACAGAAGATGGCCAAGGTTCATGTTATTCAAGAATGGCCTGGAAACAAAGATTTATAACGTTTACTAATTTACCATTCGGAGATGGTGCGACGACAGATGGCCTGTGAAGCTCGTTGATAGGTTACATCGGGTTTTAGTGGTGATTCTCTTGTATATATATTTTCACTTTGTGAACTATTAAGTAGAGTTTTGCGGCGATGAAACCCATGTAGCTGAGGCATGGGGGAGGAACGGACAAAATTGGGGGGGGAATCGTCACTTTTCATAAATTTGGGGGGATGTGTCCCCCTCAATGGTTACACCCATGGTAGGATTTACAATATAAAATATAGGTTGCCACCAGTACGTATCGATTCCGAGTACCTACTCAACTACTGGCGCAGACATGGGAAGCTTCTCAATGGCTGGTGGAGGAGATTTGTCCAGCTGGCCAATTGTGATAGCAGGCTCTGCCACTCAGGCTTCCAGGACCTCCCTAACGTAATTTATTGGCGACGTCTCCGGAAAAATCGGAAGGTAAGCATTGACATTACGTAAGAATAACAAAATGACATGCATTTGTGCCACTGTAGACCGAGAGCCAGCTACAAAGAACAAATGGTACCTTATGCTTAGATTTCTAGCGACGAAAATATCTGTCTAAAATGTGCATTTAGAGCCATGAAGTGGTGCATTGGATCGGTAAGAATGGTCTACACACAATAAGGGACAATTGTAACAATGTAAAATGTAATCACAGCCTAACTTGCATTGGTCTACTTCTCCAAACGGTTTTACCTTTTGACCTTACTAATGTGCAAATGTTCAATTTTTAGATTCTGAACACATAGATTCGACCAGAAGAATCCGCCCAAGCTATTCCGTTTTGAAATATGTTAAATGTATTCTGAGATCTTAAAGGTGGGGCGGGATACTGTGGAGGCGGGCGTAATCCGCTTACATAAATATTTAGGTCTAAAAGAACCCCACCTTGAAATGAGGTTACCTCACAAGCCGCTGACTTCCTTAGTCACAACTTTCCACCATGTTTTAATTAGTGCAACTCCCAATGTAATCCTCGACCCTGTCTGAAATCATGAGGCGAGAAACACATGCACTTTCAGTCACACACTGCATGACACCCTTATATATATATGTATATATATACATATATATATATATATATATATATATATATATATATATATATATATATATATATATATATATATATATAAGGGTGACATGCGGTATGTGACTGAAGTACATGTATTTCTGTATATATATATATATATATATATATATATATATATATATATATATATATATATATATATATATATATATATATATATATGTATATATATATACATATAAATGCATATATATGTATGTAAAGACATAAAGACATAAAAGATCAGCGCAACTATGACCCACAAGGGCCATTCTTGATTGCACTCTATACACTCAACCAGTTGCCCACCAAATCTGTCAATCAGCCCTCCCTGTAATACTGAAAAGCAAGCCCTCTATTCTTATAATGATTGTCTATGCTGTTTTTAAAGATGTTCAATGTGATGCTACTGACAATGGTTTCTGGCAGCTGGTTCTAGTGTTCTACTACCATGTTTGTGAAGGAAGTCTGTCTTAACCTTGTTCTGCTGTGGTTAACTTTAATTTTGAATCTACGACCTCTAATTGCATCATTTCTGTTTAATTCAAACATTTCCCTAAGATATCCCCTCTCCAGACCATGGACAAATTGAAGGATCTCGATGAGATCTCCTCTCAGCTTTCTATATCTAAGTGAAAACATATTCAATTTCTTCAAGCTTTCCTCATATTCAAGGTTGCTTATACTATTAACCATTTTTGTAGCCCTCTTTTGTACTCTCTAAAAGCCAATAATCTTTTTCATAGCTAGGAGACCAAGCTTGGATGCAGTATTCCAAATGTGGCCTGACATATGCACAGTAAAGCTTCCTGATGACTTCTTCCCTTCTGTATGATACATTCCTATTTATTGCCCCAAGCATTCTGAGTGCCTTCTTCCTGGGTTTCTTGGTCTGTTCTGATGCCCCCAATTTTGAGTTTAGAATAACACCTAAACCATTCTCCTGTTGAGTCACCGATAGCACTTGGCCACCCATCAAGTATGGAGCCTTCATATGCTGCTTACCTACATGCATGATTTTGCATTTATCAAGATTAAATTTCATTTGCCATTCTTCGAACCACTTCACAAGTTCGTCTAAGACTTTTTGCAGCGAGATATGCTCATTTTGACCTGTTATTGCCCTAAAGACCTTCAAATCATCTGCAAACATCAAAACTTTGCTGTTTAGGCTACTTTCAATGCTATTTACAAATATAATGAAGAGTAGTGGCCCCAGTACAGACCCCTGGGAGACTCCACTAGGAATATTTTGCCATGATGACTTTGTACCATCTAGCATCATTCTTTGTTGTCTATCTGAAAGCCACAACCCTATCCATTTTAAGATGCTACCTGCAATACCATGGCGTGAAGCTGTATAATTAACCGTTTATGGCGTATCATATCAAAGGCCTTACTAAAGTCATGATATGCTACATCAACCTGATTTCTCTGAGCATATTGTTCCGTAGGGAAGTTAAAAAAGCCCAAGAGATTTGTGAGAAACGATCGCCCTTTGCTAAACCTATGTTGAGTACCTTGAATCAATCTTGTTCCTTCCAGATAACCAACTATTCTATCTTTGACAATTGATTCGAGTTCCTTGCAGACTATGGATGTGAGACTTAGTGGCCTATAGTTTTCAACTTTCCCTCGTTTTCCTTTCTTGAAAATAGGAACTACACTTGCACTTTTCCAATGGGTTGGAATTTCATTTTGTGAAAACTATCTACAAAATATTATTATAAGCGGAAATGCCAGTTCCTTTTCAGCTTCCCGCAATACCCTAGCTTAAATTTCATCAGGTTCTGCTGCCTTCTTTGGCTTTAAATTCCTGATGTGATTGTAAACAACATCATTGTCAATGAAATCAACATCATTTATCAGACCACATATCACAGAACTATGGTGTACGGTCGGCAGATTGGTCATATCTTCCAATGTAAACACGGATTTAAACTGCTTGCTCAGCTCCTCAACCATCTCACTATCCTCACCCAATGTAATCCCATTTACTTCCACTGGACCAATTGTGCCATAAATTTTACTCAGCTTGTAGAAACTAAAGAACTTTTTACTGTCCCCATTACAGTTCCTAGCTAAATCCAGTTCTTTTGCCCGCTTTGCTGCTCTGGTTTTTTGCTTCACAGTGTCTCTAGCTTTTCGATGCACCTTTAGATTAACGACATTTGAAGTTTCTTTAAACACTCTAAATGCAGCCTCCTTAGCCTTCATTGCTTTTATCAAGCCTGGTGTAAGCCATGCTGGCTTTCCTACCCTTCTTTTGCGTCTTTGCTTTTGGGGATATGTCTAATCTGAATTTCCTTCAAGTAAGATTTTAACTGTTCCCACATTTCACAAGCATTTAAATTGGAGAATTATTCTTCCCATCTGAAGGCACTTAAAGCCGCTCTCATGCAGTCAAAGTGTGCTCTGTTGAAATTTGGAACCTTTACAAAATTATCCTTAATAATTCCCCCTGCATGCGCCTTGAATCTGACTAAGTTATGGACACTTCTTCCCAGAGTTTCTCCTACAGTAAAGTCTTGAACCATGTCACTTAAATCCGGGAATACAAGGTCCAAAAATGAGCCATGCCTGGTACGTTCCGATACAAACTGGTGTAAGAACAGGTCCTCTTCAAGACATTTCCTAAACATTTTGCATGATGGGGAGCCAACACCAACATTTTCATATCCTTTTAGATTAAAGTCACCAAGAATAAGACACTTCCTCTGAAAGTTTCTACTGATATCCTCACAAATCACCTTATCAAGCTCCAGTTGCTGAGAATGTGGCAGGGTTTGTAAGGAGGCTTACATTTGTCGGCACCATAATATCTTTCCTATCCGAACAGGCCGCCAGACATCCAGTCAGATCCTGGCAGTCCTACCCGTCCCGTACAAACACTTGCCCGGAAAGCGCCCGCGTGTGGCGCCGGCGCCTACATCAACGCGGCGTTTCCGTCAACGAGCGGCACATGCGAATGGCGCCGACGCCCAAGATCAAACGGGCGGCCCGACAACAACAGACGGCGAGCGCAAATAGCGGGTCGGCCCCGCGAATAGCTGGCTGCAAACACCATTTGGAGCCCCCGGAAGATAAGACATCGGCCCGTGAGGTCGGTGCCCTGACCTAGATCCGTCACCACCCAAAATCTAGAACGCCATGCAGGCCCCAGGCGGCAAAGCCAACGGCACATTCCACCAATCAAAAGCGCGAGCTCTCTCCGAAGCCCTGGGAGTGGGCTACAGAAAAAAGAGGCGTGGCTACGGAAAATGGCTACAAAAATGGCTACAGAAGAACGCGCTGGGAGATCTCTCCGGAAGGACTCAGAGTGTCCGAGGCGGTCGAGAAGATCGAGACAACGACGCACCAAAACCACCGGCAAAATGTGAGTGTAGCCGATCGACGCCTCCCCTCCATCTTCTGGCTGTCCTATGGCGCCCTTACTTCGCGAAAACCGTCCGGGCTCTCCCCGCCCGGCGTCGTCGCCCCATCCCACGAGGGTACCACCAGGCCATTAATTGGGTGATTAACCGGGGAGGGATGTGCGAACGGACTAGTGGGGTAACTTCGCACGTCTACTATAGAAGGGTAGGGTAGGTACATATGTAGGGGGGGGGGTTGGATGGAGAATGGGTGTGACGGGACTGCGCTCCGACCCTGTTGTCAAACCGTGTAAAGATATGTAAATATACTACCCTGCGTGATGGAAATGTTTAAGTGACCGGTCGGCACAGGGAACGATTGCCAAGCTGTCGACGAGCATAGCTTGGGCTGACGAGCGGGAATACTTGCCCCAAACCGGATCCCAATATTCGTCATTGTCCCCGGACACGGGTGGGCCTTGAAAAGGGCTATCTCCCGCTCCGTATGCCATTCGCTGAGAACGCGTTTGTGCAACATCCGTCATTGTCAGGTCCCCGGACACGGGTGGGCCTTGAAAAGGGCTATCTCTCGTTCCGGTTTTGCCACGCGTCGTAAGACCATTGTCTCTCCCTCTCTCCTCGTCCTAAGCATTCCACCCGCACCTTAACCGGAGCTAAATAAATGTTAGTATAGCCTAACGTCTCACAGTGGTGCAAACCAATTCAAAATCCAGCAGCTCTTGGGGCGCCCTCCACCTACGCGTTGAGTGGCGAGACCCTCTGGATAAACAAGAGGGCATTGACGTCCAAGACCAATGGCCAACTCCGAGACCCTCCTTGGGGACCAGCAGCAATGGATGACGTCAGAACTACGACCCACTTCAAACGGTGCCCGCGTAGTAAATACATCAGCGACCAGGTGCGAGGAGGGGAGGATATTCACGTCCAGAATTGAAATGGCGGCCGTGCCGCGGATGATGAGGGGTGCGCGCGCTCTGACCGGGTCATCAACAGCCGACCCGTAGACGGAGATCGTACCACGAGTACTTCCTGACAAGGTGGAATTATTTACACAATTATGCTTGGATATGTGCATGATATCAATTTGTACTATAAAGTAAATTCATAAGCGAGGCAGCCGACCTGCGAGCCGTCCTCCTATGGACAGAACGTTTCCGGGCGATGGTGGAGACTGTTGAAGCCAGTTAAATTGCCTAGAATATTATTGCTGTTATATATATGACGCGCGTTTGGCTAAGGCCTGATTGCCAGAGGGTGCGATGAACGGACACTTCGGGGGTATTAGTTCACCTGCTCTGGATCTTTGACCGCAAAATCACGCTGGCCTCTGCGATCCAGAGGTGCAGGTGAGGTGGCGAACATGGTATGCATGTGGGAGGGGCCGGTAAAGGGGCCACCACATTGCGTTCGCCGGAAGTCTGGCGCCGGACTATAGGGTATAGGCAAAACATTGCCCGGTGGTTTGTCCACCCCCGAAATCTGCACGTGGGCACGGTTGGTGCAGACAGTTCGATGGGCATGATGGACGGGTTTGGCATGCCATAAGACCCCAGGGCCAAAACTCATAGGGCCGGCTAGGATATAAAGACGACCGGGTACGTGACCAACGTGGTAGGGATCCGTGCCCGCCCGTGGGTTATGTCAGACCTGGTCGCAAGTGTACGACGAATAAGGCCCGGTGCGGCATCGATCGAACTTAAGGTTAGGTGTGTCGGTCAAAGACATCAGAGCACTTGTATCAGCCCTCGGAGTCAGTACGATGAGCCCCCTCGTTGCACTAAGACTTTGTCCAGGCGAGAAACGCTGCTAATAATGGCTAGGCCAGCCATGATTGGCAGTGAAAGGTTTACTTGTTCGGGCCGGTAATACCATCAAAATTAGAGCATTGGTCTGTCGATCTATGTGTTTGTGTACCGCTGAAAGGGGTGGGGGGTCGGGAGCTAAATTTGGGGACCAAGCAATTCATTAATGAATAAGGAGAGCATGAATGGGGCCAGCGAATGTGAAGGGAATGAGGGGAATGAACGTGAGTAGGTAGATTTAAGGATCAGCGGAAGCCGCTTGGGGCACAACACAGGCACCTATTTCGTGCGGAACATTGCACAAAATTATACTAATACTAGCGTGCAAAAAGTCCCAACACGGACATGCCATTCAAATCAATGACAAATTTAATTGTCATCAATTCTCTCGTGCAACGTATTCATTATAATCTGGCTAAAGACTCTCACTTACCTATATGGTGTTCCCAACATTTTTACCTCGCACATATATAAATTCGTGTTAGGGACGGCAACTCAAACCAACATCACGACCGCTGGGGTTTGGGGATGTGTGGTGGAATTGGCGGTGAAAGACAACATAATACACCACTGACATAGGCACAATGAACAAAGGAGTGGGTTAGGTCAAAGCCCCAATAAGTCAGTTCAAGTAGTTCAATCAGTTCCAGTTTCCATTCGAGTGTAGGCTGCATGGATAATACATTGTACACACCCCTTCACACACCCACTATCTAAAATGCATTTGACACACCCATACCACTCAGTCGAGTTTAAGTGAGGTTAGCACCAGATAAAACACGCCAGAGGTTACATTTTAGCACACAGTTTACTCACGTATACATTCCACTCACCCACTCCACTCACTCACACACCCACTCACTAAAACCCGCATTTTAACACACCCCACCAACATTCCACACACCCACACACCCATACACCCCACCCCACTCACCGCACCCACCCCACCCACACCCCACACACCCCACCGACGACAGAGCCGCCACTCCTACAGGTTCCTGATCGGTAGAAAGCTCCTATCCTCAGTGTATTGCTGTAGCCTTTTCCCACAGCGACATCAAGCCAAATTAGCTCCACAGAGACATTTTTATCCCCACCGGCTACTTTTTTAGAACTGAATAAGCTATTCACATAGAGCATTACAACACCCACTTTCACTGCTGGACCCCTATTGCACGAAAACATATTGTATCCCTGGATCTCATAGTACTGCAAATTATCTCCAAAATACCCTTCACTGACCCATGCCTCCGTAATGCACACACAATCTGGTTCCTCCTCAGCAACATAACACTTGAACTCATCAAATTTGGATCGGATACTCTGAGCATTAAACATCATAAACTTAACACAAATGCTCCATAACCACCTTTGGTTTTTTCATGCTGAGGAGTTCTTTTATCACTAGATGAACTACCACTCTGCCTCCTTGAACTACTGCTGTCCCTATTTGCTGACTTTGAGGTTCTATTGCCTTGGCTGACACTATTGGAATATTCCTGAGTTGGCAATGCAATTTCATCCCTCCTCACCCAATTTCCTAGTTTCCCTGAAGGGGAATGCTCACCCAATGCTCATAAACTTTGCCTAACAAATGAACCTCCTTCTCGGAGAAGTGCAGGCCATCCCTCTGATAGAGGCCCCATGATCCATAAAACCTGTACCACTCGTCTACAAAGGTAAAGCCTAACTCATGGCAGAGCTTACCTACCCTGGCGTTGGCTGCCAGTGCCCTAGAGCTCCACCCAGAGGAGGCTCCAGCCCTAGGCAAAATTGCAGTTACAAGGACTCTCCTATTGTTACCTTTCAGGTTGGCGAGAAGGGCCCTGTAGTCCTGCAGCAGCTCCTCACTCCTGGCAGGACTTATGTTATTTACCCCTACCTGTACTATAACTGTACTAAACTGGTGATCACTGGTAACCTGTGCCACCACTGGTACCAGGTCCTTCACCTTGCACCAGGTCTGGTGATGCACATCCTGTACCTCCTACCTTTACAGAATACCCGATATAAATGTCGCACACGAGAGTCACCTACGACCAGCACTGTCTCCTTACTAATACTATCCTGGGGGCAATCCTCCAATGCCTGGAACCTATTCGATGTTAAGATGCCTGCCCGCTGGGCCGTTCGACTAGGCTTCCTCCCGCTCCTACCACCTGCCACCTGCCACTTACTGATCCTTTCCTTAGGCTCGCATCTCCAAATCCTCCACCCCCTGACCTCATGCCACTTCCCCTCCTGTGACCTACCAGAACTACCCCTCTTCTGTTCACTATTAACACTCCCCTCTCGAGAAATCCCAGCCACCTCCACAATAGGGGAAGCCTTAGTTACCTGGTGGCCTGCGACCACCTGGGCATATGATGTCCCTGCTACGGAGTGACCCCTTGTTGCTTTTTCTTGTCTATCTCGTGCAAGAAGGGCAGCCTTGAGCTTGGAAAGCTCTGCCTTAAGGGTCATAATGTCTTCTTCTAGTGCCTGCATCCTGGTCGAAACCATCCTACAGGCTTCAGCTTATACCCAGATTTGGATTGAAATTATCTCGTTTAGCAACCGACAAAAAACCCAACTATTATTCACTATAAATTGATACCTTCTATTATTATATATTATTATATTTTATTCTGTCAGTTAATTATCCAAGTACCTGAGGAATACCAACGCACTAAACAGAAACAATTAAACAATTGTTTGTTTTTTTTTGTTTTGTTTTTTAAATAAAATAAAATGTCAAATCTAATTGTCTTCTAGACAAGTAGACAACTATATGAATATCACTTTTGATATGTCCGATGGCTAGATATAAATATATATAGGTATATATATATAT
Organism: Imbricaverruca yamaguchii; assembly: GCA_034440575.1. NCBI lineage: Eukaryota > Metazoa > Arthropoda > Thecostraca > Neoverrucidae > Imbricaverruca > Imbricaverruca yamaguchii. The sequence continues at coordinate 916,176 of JAOTOL010001543.1, forward strand.
ATCTATATATATATATGTATATATAAAATACGTTGAGAGGTCATGAGATGTTTAAAAGATATGCATATATTATATATATATTTATATACATATATATATATATATATATATATATATATACATATATATGTACATATATATATATATATATATATATATATATATATATATATATATATATATATATATATATATATATATATATATATATATATATATATATATATATATATATATATATATATATATATATATATATATATATATATATATATATATATATATATATATATATATATATATATATATATATATATGCATATTTTTCACCTATCTGATGAGCTGTCAACGTATTTTGCGCATGACGCAATTTGATTCCTTTGACTTGTACTGCAGTGCTACCAGGGTGCCGCGTACCCAAAGGGCGACATGGGACTTGTTCTCGTATCTCAATACGACCAGGGGCGGTCCGTGGCACCCAAATGAGATGAGGCAGAAATGAATCGCCGGATTTCGACCAGTATTTTTCATAAGTACACATTATTATTCTATGTTAAGCTAAGGATGAACAACTTAATTTGGCGCTACAAGGTGCCAAACTATCACCATCGTTTCGAAGTCAGTGGATTTTAACCCTCTTCCTCGTGTTCAAATGCTTCCGAAATTGCCAGGAAGTTTTCATATATAAAATGGCGGGGTAATAAAATTATATATTCATGTATCATTGAGGTCTTCGTACATTTCCATTTCATAATCCGAAATAGCTGGCATACACACACACATGGTATATATTATTATTATTATTATGATTGTTATTATTATTATTATTATTATAGTTATTATTATTATTATATATATATATATATATATATATGATTATTATTGTTATTATTATTCTTAATTATTTTGGTGCAAAATAGATGAAGTTAATGGGAAGCCCAACATTGAGTGGGCACTTCCCCTAAAAAGTATATAAGAAGAACACCCCTGGTCTAGTCGTATATGAATGAACAAATAGTAAACAATCCTGAAAATCAGCTGCAGGTTCCGTATCTACACATGGATAATTAGGCCGTGCTATTCAAACCAGTATAGGTATCTCCGCCGGCAGCCTAATATAATGTTGACGCCTTTTCCTGGTCGGATGGGTACCACCTTCCCATGGGGGCACATGCCTTCAGTACCCCTACCCTTATTTACGTCCCTGCACAGAGTGGGGAGGAATTATGTTGCAACAGTTATATCTTACTTGCTCCTACCCCTCCTTCCCGGCCGTGATCTTCAGTTTGCCCGTCTCATCATACTTCTACTTACTACCAGTGGCACCGCGCGATTTCTGCGGCGCTTGCCATGAATGCAGTCAGCGTGGGTCCAAGCGAAAAATCATAGTGTTATTGAAAATACGGCTCATATTTTTGGACAAGATACTTCACGCTTTCAAATGAACCCGATTTTGTCCTATTTCGATGGTTTTTAAGATCGGAAATGTGTGGAAAACACGGAAGTTTCGCTGGAGCACCTAGCGGGACTGAGTAATTGTCCAGCCCATGGACGTCACCGATTGCCAAACGATAATGGAGGGCACCGGCCTACCCCGCGCTTGTTATGAAATGAAAACGCACTATATGGCGATATGTGCGAGAGGTTGGCCTCAGCCGACCTGTGATAGAAATGTTTGGAAGTTAAGATGTAAATGATGTAAATGTAAATCAACTTTAATTTTCACCATAATTATGAGTCAGCAATGTATATTTATTTCCAGCGTTTTAAGCTTGATATTTTCCAGTGGATGAAAGCATAATTTTATGAAAATAACGTACAAACATACTTCCTAGCTCTAATCAAGTGTGGCACTGCCTTAGTGCTTTACATGGGCCGACGGGCCCTGAATAAGACCAGTGTGCCGCGGCATTGCGTGGGTGCCGGTACACTCCCTCGTGCCCAGTACCCTTACGGTAATTGAGTGCTGCACCCCTATCGAATCAATTTGTCACGGGAACTCTGGTTGACACGGCAGCAACCCGGCATCCCTGACGCACGCCATGGAGCCCATACTCGCGGTCCCCTTGAGGCCACGTGCCCCGTGTCCCATGGGCCGGGCGTGCTCACCTCGGTCGGGGCTGGCGGGGGAACAGTATCGATTATGACGATGTCGGTCGTCGCGTGGACGTTGGTGGCCTGGTGACCATCACCAGTGGACTGCCGTCGAGCTGACGGTGGCGGCGCTGCCAGTGCCCCACGTCGGCCGCGGCGGACGGTAGGAGCCAGCAGCTGGCCGCTTCGGTGAGTGTCCGGGTGTGCTGGAGGGGGATGGGACAACACTCTGTCGGCGGACCTCGGTGAGTGTCCGGGTGTGCTGGAGGGGGATGGGACAACACTCTGTCGGCGGTCCTCGGTGAGTGTCCGGGTGTGCTGGAGGGGGATGGGACAACACTCTGTCGGCGGTCCTCGGTGAGTGTCCGGGTGTGCTGGAGGGGGATGGGACAACACTCTGTCGGCGTTCCTCGGTGAGTGTCCGGGTGTGCTGGAGGGGGATGGGACAACACTCTGTCGGCGGTCCTCGGTGAGTGTCCGGGTGTGCTGGAGGGGGATGGGACAACACTCTGTCGGCGGTCCTCGGTGAGTGTCCGGGTGTGCTGGAGGGGGATGGGACAACACTCTGTCGGCGGACCTCGGTGAGTGTCCGGGCGTGCTGGAGGGGGATGGGACAACACTCTGTCGGCGGTCCTCGGTGAGTGTCCGGGTGTGCTGGAGGGGGATGGGACAACACTCTGTCGGCGAACCTCGGTGAGTGTCCGGGTGTGCTGGAGGGGGATGGGACAACACTCTGTCGGCGGTCCTCGGTGAGTGTCCGGGTATGCTGAAGGAAGATATGATAACACTGCTGGTGGTTCTCGGTGAGAGTCTCACTGAAAATTAATGACTCTCCAAAGAGGTGGGATACGCAGTTTTCTAGTGTTTTTTTTTCGAACTGCTTAAGTTGCTACCTTTTTCAAGTTGTCTACAAGACGCGTAATCGAACTCGCCTGCCGACTCTCTTTTCTAGATTTAGTTTACCCTGGAAAAGCGTGTCATCAGAGTATTATGATGCTTAAAATTAATTAGGCCATAAATAAGATTAGCATCCAAGAATCCTCCATTTAAGGTGTACACATGAAAGATACCCATTGACAAGCTGGTTACCACGCGCACTGGAGGGGGGGGGGGGAGGAGGGGCGAAATCCGCCCACCCATTCGGTTTTTCGTAGATAACTCCAGATTTTACCAGCCGATATACGCCATTGTTTGTGTACCTGCCAAGAAATGACCGGCGCGTTGTTTGAAGTAGGAAAAATGAAAATAGATCAACGAGTTAGGGGTCGCTAAAGTAAAAAAGATATGTATCAGCGCCAGATCACAACTATCGGCGCTGATGCGCTTCCCGTATATTAGCAAAATGGAAGTGTTCTTGGCAAAAATAGCGACTTGTTTTATGTGCATTGTCATGCTACATTGTTCCAGAGTCATGTCAAGTCACCGAGGTCAAGTCAGGTCAAGTTCATAACAGGTTGACACACGCCCTAGAGGGCGTATGGCGAAATCCGCCAATCCTTCCGATTTTTCGTACATAACTCCATATTTTACCGGCAGATATACGCCAAATTTTTCGCGTACCTGCATAGAAATGAGCGGCGCATTGATTAAAGCAAGAAAAATGAAAATCGGTCAAGAGGTTCTCAAGTTAAGGGCCGTTAAAGTAAAAACAATTCGCAGCGCCAGACCACAAAATCGGCGCTGATGCGCTTCCCGTATATTGGCAATAGGGAAGTGTTCTTGACAACACTAGCGACTTGTTTGATGCATATTGTTATGCTACATAATTTAAAAGTCTTGTTAGGTCGCCTAGGTCAAGTCAGGTCAAGTTTATGATAGGCTAATGGAACCAAACTTGGTCAACTGGAATGTGTCATCAATGCAAATGACTGTCATGCGATTGATGTCATTTTGCATGTTACTCCCTACACATACCGGAATCTACTGTTTGTCATTGTGTGCCTAAGCATTTCCATACTTTATTCATACATTTCACTCCTTTCTTTGCGAAGCCGATTGTGCAGAGCCGCCCAACGGAGCAGTCGGGATGGGAGCCCGGTTCCGGTAACTGGAGCAGGTAATGACCTAATAAAGTGCTCCTATATAAGTGACCTGAGGTCAAATGGCGGATCTGACATCTGTATTGCATCATTAGTAATGTCCAAAACATCATTAATTTTGGAGCAATTAATCACAACCACAGCGATCCATAACAATGACAAGCCAAGCCACGCAAAACCGGGAAATTTTGTTATTTTGACCTCATTTGACCTTGAAGATTTTGACCTAAGGTCATGAACTTTGCACACAATAGAGATCCCTATGGTGCCCATCCACCCTGTGAATTTCGTTGCTCTAGCCTTCATAAGAGCTGAGATCTTAGGGGGGGGGGGGGCGCGGAATCCGCCCCCCTCCAGTGCGCGTTATTTTCAGAGGCCCTCCAGGGCGCGTGTTAAAATCCACTTCCCAGAGTCACATCCCTCTTGAAAGGGCATCATGTATTTGCGAACACATACACTTACATGTATAATTATTCCGGGCGTGGCACAAACGCCATCTCGTCCGAATGAACCGCTGGGCTCACCGAGCACACAAACAAATCCCAACTTCACAGACAAAGATCACTGCTGAAACCAGTCAAACATCTCTGTCACAGCTTGAACGAGCATTACAAACTATCTTGCCTCTGGAACATCGAAGCACTTCTGCATAAAAACCGCGATGCCCGCATTAGCTGTGGGCACCCGCTGGATAAACACAGCCAACAGTGCACCTGATGTGAGGAGCACTTCGCTGGTTGCGCCGTTAATGGTGTCGTTGGTGGTGCCGCTAATGGTGCCGCAAGTGGTGCCGCTGATGGTGCCGATGATGGTGCCGCTGATGGTGCCGCTGATGGTGGCCCTGATGGTGCCGCTAATGGTGCCGCTGGTGGTGCCGCTGATGGTGCCGCTGATGGTGCCGCTGGTGGTGCCGCTAATGGTGCCGATGATGGTGCCGCTGATGGTGCCGCTGATGGTGGCCCTGATGGTGCCGCTAATGGTGCCGCTGGTGGTGCCGCTGATGGTGCCGCTGATGGTGGCCCTGATGGTGCCGCCGATGGTGCCGCTGATGGTGCCGCTGGTGGTGCCGCTGGTGGTGCCGCTGATGGTGCCACTGATAGTTCCACTGATGGTGCCGCTGGTGGTGCCGCTGATGGTGGCCCTGATGGTGCCGCTGGTGGTGCCGCTGATGGTGCCGCTGATGGTGTCGCTGATGGTGCCGCCGATGGTGCCGCTGGTGGTACCGCTGGTGGTGCCGCTGATGGTGGCCCTGATGGTGCCGCTGGTGGTGCCGCTGATGGTGCCGCTGATGGTGTCGCTGATGGTGCCGCCGATGGTGCCGCTGGTGGTACCGCTGGTGGTACCGCTGGTGGTGCCGCTGGTGGTGCCGCTGATGGTGCCGCTGGTGGTGCTGCTGGTGGTGCCGCTCGTGGTACCGCTGGTGGTGCCGCCGATGGTGCCACTGATGGTGCCACTGATGCGACATATTGGCTCGGTTTCTATGAACGACATGCTGTTGCAAACCTGCGGCTCGCTGTGGCTCAGTTCAGGCTGTTGAGTCACCACGTTGTCAATGTCCCATCTCAGGAGGCGAACAAGCGCCGTTGCCCTAGGTTCCGTGAACACAACGAACCGTTATTCCCATTAGACACGCATGCCAGTGCTATTGCAGCTTGTGTATTCATCCCATGATGAACTGATGGAAGATTATCTGTCTGTGGTAACGGGGACTGCACTGTGGTGACGGGGACAACACACTGTTGACAGAGAGTGCATCACGGTAACGGGGACTGCACTGTGGTGACGGGGTCAACACACTGTTGACCGAGAGTGCATCACGGTAACGGGGACTGCACTGTGGTGACGGGGACAACACACTGTTGACAGAGAGTGCATCACGGTAACGGGGACTGCACTGTGGTGACGGGGACAACACACTGTTGACAGAGAGTGCATCACGGTAACGGGGACTGCACCGTGGTGACGGGGACAACACACTGTTGACAGAGAGTGCATAACGGTAACGGGGACTGCACTGTGGTGACGGGGTCAACACACTGTTGTACCGAGAGTGCATCACGGTAACGGGGACTGCACTGTGGTGACGGGGACAACACACTGTTGACAGAGAGTGCATCACGGTAACGGGGACTGCACTGTGGTGATGGGGACAACACACTGTTGACAGAGAGTGACACGGTAAGGGGACTGTGGTGCGGCAAAACTGTTGACAGAGAGTGCATCACGGTAACGGGGACGCACTGTGGTGACGGGGTCAACACACTGTTGACAGAGAGTGCATCACGGTAACGGGGACTGCACTGTGGTGACGGGGACAACACACTGTTGACAGAGAGTGCATCACGGTAACGGGGACTGCACTGTGGTGACGGGGACAACACACTGTTGACAGAGAGTGCATCACGGTAACGGGGACTGCACTGTGGTGACGGGGACAACACACTGTTGACAGAGAGTGCATCACGGTAACGGGGACTGCACTGTGGTGACGGGGACAACACACTGTTGACAGGACCGAGGGTCAGGGGTGCATCACGGTAACGGGGACTGCACTGTGGTGACGGGGACAACACACTGTTGACAGAGAGTGCATCACGGTAACGGGGACTGCACTGTGGTGACGGGGACAACACACTGTTGACAGAGAGTGCATCACGGTAACGGGGACTGCACTGTGGTGACGGGGACAACACACTGTTGACAGAGAGTGCATCACGGTAACGGGGACTGCACTGTGGTGACGGGGACAACACACTGTTGACAGAGAGTGCATCACGGTAACGGGGACTGCACTGTGGTGACGGGGACAACACACTGTTGACAGAGAGTGCATCACGGTAACGGGGACTGCACTGTGGTGACGGGGACAACACACTGTTGACAGAGAGTGCATCACGGTAACGGGGACTGCACTGTGGTGACGGGGACAACACACTGTTGACAGAGAGTGCATAACGGTAACGGGGACTGCACTGTGGTGACGGGGACAACACACTGTTGACAGAGAGTGCATAACGGTAACGGGGACTGCACTGTGGTGACGGGGACAACACACTGTTGACAGAGAGTGCATCACGGTAACGGGGACTGCACTGTGGTGACGGGGACAACACACTGTTGACAGAGAGTGCATCACGGTAACGGGGACTGCACCGTGGTGACGGGGATTTGACGGCGTGGCGTATTGGTGACGGCAGTGACGGAGCCAAGGGGGGGAGCGAAGGGGCAGCCGCTCCCCTGGAAGGTCGGACGGGGCCCTCCAGGTGGCAGCCAGGAATGGCCGCAAGGGCTCCTCAACTCCCCTTCCTCGGTGCAGGGGACCCATGGGAGACCTTCGACCAACGTGAAGGGCCCCTGGACCAACCAAAGGGTCCTGGGACGATGAAGATGTCCCGAGTCAACGTAGAATGCCATTGGGTAAATGTTGAGAGCCCTTGGCTACGCGAAGGGCTTCTAGATCGACGGAGTGGCCCTGGTTAGTTCGAAGGGCCCCCGAGCTGACGGAGAGGGCCCGAGCCAATGCAAAGGGCCCTGGGCTGACGACGGAGCCCAGGCCGAAGAAAAGGGCCCTGACTGGATGGAAAGGGTCTATGCGATTGAAAAGATGTCTCCTGCTTGCCGGAAACTCCCTGAGACGACGGAGGGAGCCCTAGTTGTCGGAGAGGACCTCGGGCCTTCATGATGGGCCATTGGGCCGACTGATTGAGCCCAAGCCGTACAAGGATGCCTGACCTGATAGAGGGGCTACAAGTTGTGGGAAGAGGGCCTTCGGCATGACAGAGGAGGCCCTCTGCGCTGAAGTCAAGGACTAGCCACGGAAAGACCACGAGCCGTCGGAGGGGGCCCAGAGCCGGCAGGAAGGGCTTTCGGCCCATGGGGACCGAAACTACACAGTGGCCCTTGTGTGATAGTGGGTCCCAAGCTTTTGAAGAGGGGACTCCGATTGGACGGAGTGTCCTGAGCCGTGAAAGGGGGTCCATGAGCCGACGGATGAGGAATCGGGCGGAGGTGCAGAGCCCTTCGGTCGGCTTTGGCTCAAGCTGATGGAGAGGGGCTCAGAGCTGACAGCGGACCTCATACCAATAAAGAGGTATCCGAGCTACAGAGACGATCCGGGCCGAAGCGGAGGGTTGCCAGTGGAACGCAAAAGGCCTCTAAGCTCATGAAGGAACTCTGGGATGCTAAAAAGCAGTGGCTTTTCTAAGGGGTTAAGGAGCGCCCGCCCCTGGAGTGTTCAATGGAGCCCTCCAGACGACCATTTTGATAGGTAGAGATAAAACCGAGAGTAAAATGTAAATGCATCCAACAGCTGGCGAAGAAAGGGACCATGAGGCCTGGAGACATCCACACTGAGGGCTGCCAGGGGCTGTGAAGGCAAGAGAGGACCAACCCCATAGCTGGAAGGCCTATGGCAGCTGGAAAGAGCAGTCTCACGTGGAATTGATCCCGAATAGCTGAATAATAGACAGGGCGCCTGGGGGTCACAGAGGACTCGGATGCTCCTTGGGTTTGAAAGAGTTCCTGAGGGATGAGCAGGACCCCTGACAACCGAAGAGAGCGAGTGAGTGCCCATCCCAGAACTGAAATGCCCCGAAATGAAAGAAAGATGGAACTACCGAAGATTCTGATTGGCTCCTAAAAGCAGGAGATCCTAATGGATGAAGGGGGCTTCCTTTCGAACCTCCGTATCTTCGGTCGCTTCCTCTTCAGGGCAAGACGTGTGTTTGCATTGTTTGCATAATAAACTGTGTCTAGCGACAGCAGCCATTTCCCATCACCGCGTGACTGAATCAACTGAATAAACTAAATGCAACTGTAGTAAAAGAAGCAAGCAAAACTGATTCTTTCATAAAATACGTCATACAAACATACACGAAAACCCTCTCGATGGACTGGAATGGTTCGACGATTTTCTACACAAAAATGCGTCAGTAGTCACGGCTATTGGCGGTTACCAGTAGTCACGGCTAGCGGCGGTTACCAGTAGTCACGGCTAGCGGCGGTTACCAGTTGTCACGGCTAGCGGCGGTTACCAGTAGTCCCAGCTGGCGGCGGTTACCAGTAGTCACGGCTGGCGCCTGGACCAGCAGTCACGGCTAGCAGCGGTTACCAGTAGTCACGGCTAGCGGCTGGGCCAGCAGTCACGGCCAATGGGGGGGGCTAGCAGTCACGGCTGGCGGCGGGGCCAGCAGTCACGGCTGGCGGCGGTTACCAGTAGTCACGGCTGGCGGCGGTTACCAGTAGTCACGGCTGGCGTCTGGGCCAGCAGTCACGGCTAGCAGCGGTTACCAGCAGTCACGGCTAGCGGCGGGGCCAGCAGTCACGGCCAATGGCAGGGCTAGCAGTCACGGCTGGCGGCGGGGCCAGCAGTCACGGCTGGCGGCGGGGCCAGCAGTCACGGCTGGCGGCGGGGCCAGCAGTCACGGCTGGCGGCGGTTACCAGTAGTCACGGCTGGCGGCGGTTACCAGTAGTCACGGCTGGCGGCGGGGCCAGCAGTCACGGCTGGCGGCGGTTACCAGTAGTCACGGCTGGCGGCGGTTACCAGTAGTCACTGCTGGCGGCGGTTACCAGTAGTCACGGCTAGCAGCGGTTACCAGTAGTCACGGCTCGTGCCTGGGCCAGCAGTCACGGCTAGCAGCGGTTACCAGCAGTCACGGCTAGCGGCGGGGCCAGCAGTCACGGCCAATGGCGGGGCTAGCAGTCACGGCTGGCGGCGGTTACCAGCAGCCACGGCTAACGGAGGAGCCAGCAGTCACGGCTAACGAAGGAGCCAGCAGTCACGGCTGGCGGCGGTTACCAGCAGTCACGGCTAACGAAGGAGCCAGCAGTCACGGCTAGCGGCGACGCCAGCAGTCACGGCTGGCGGCGGTTACCAGCAGTCACGGCTAACGGAGGAACCAGCAGTCACGGCTAGCGGTGACGCCAGCAGTGACGGCAGCGGCGACGCCAGTAGTCACAGCTGGCGGCGGGGCCAGCAGTCACGGCAGCGGCGACGCCAGCAGGCACGGCAGCGGCGACGCCAGCAGTCACAGCTGGCGGCGGGGCCAGCAGCCACGGCAGCGGCGACGCCAGCAGGCACGGCAGCGGCGACGCCAACAGTCACGTTCTGGAAATACCCCTTGGACATCATCGGCGCTCTCGGATGGCCACTGATAAACCGCGGTTTTCTGGGACCACGATAAAAAAACTATTTTGATGTATTTATTCCTATCATGCTGATACGCACTTCACCCATATTTGAATAAAAAATTGATCAGCTGCTCCCATAATCTTTCTTGTCAAAACTTCGTCCAAAATATCCTTTCTACACCGCCTAAAGCACTTATCAGTCATAGCGCATCTGTTGTCAGTGCACTCATATACTAGAGCGATGAATGAACGGTACATTAACTCGGTTAATAACCTGCACAGGCACCTGTCTGCTTTAGGATATTGGTAGAGTCGCATTATATTGGTAGTCACATGGATGTTTACATTAACGAATGATTTAGTGATAGGACAAGTGGGTCCAAAATACCGGCCGAGACATCTTACGTACTCTAAATACCTATGGGAATCACAGACTGTCTGTTCGTTTACTGTGCCGGCAGTTGCCAGGGCAGCGGCGGTCGCCGACCGCGGCAGAGGTCAGCTGGCTGGCGGTCAGCGTGTAGCGCTGCTGCGGCGGCCACCGACCTCGGCGTCACACCCTGGTGACGCAGTGGACGGCAGCTGTCATGAGCCAGCTGTCGGCTTCGCTCAACATGAACAGCTCGCTAGGACCGGGAAAGGTGCGCGCCATGTTCCAGGCGCGTCGCAACGGCGGCAGCTCGGCGCAGGGCTCGCCCGTCGGATGGGACAAGAGCTACCCGCTGGAGCCGATTCAGCGTGGCACGCCGCCGCATAAGGCCACACCGCCGCACAGGGCCAGCCAGCAGCAGAAGCGCGTGCCGCCGACCAAGAGCGGCGCGCGCTTCTCGCCGCCGCAGGCGACGGTAAGTGGCGGCGGCCGGCAGCCGCCCGCCAGAGCCGGCAACACACTGCGCAAGGCCAAGAGCCACAATAACCTGGTTGCAGAGGAGCCGGCCAAGCGCGCTGGCAAACTCTCGCGCAGCAACTCGCTCAGCGGCCGCGCCGGCAGGAGGAAGCCGCCGCGCCGCGCCGACGACCGCAGCCGCGTCAACGACGAGATGCGGCGCAGGGACGGCGAGCTGCTCACCAAGATTAAGGGTAACGGGCGCGAGCCGGCGGCCCTGCAGGCGGGCGCCAGACGCCGGGTGAGTGACTCTCGTGACGTCACGAGTGGTGTGGGCGTGGCCACCGACGCACGCTGCGTGCCAGCATGTGGTGCTGTGGCAGCTGGTAGGCCGACCTTTTTGACGGGCGGCAGCTGTGCAGTGACGCTCGGCTGTCGTCGGGCGGCACCTCGTTTGAGGACACTCGTGCCAGCATGTGGTGCTGTGGCAGCTGGTAGGCCGACCTTTGGCGGCCGGCAGCTGGTGGGCCGATCTTTGGCGGACGGCAGCTGATGGCCGACCTTTGGCGGGCGGCAGCTGTGCAGTGACGCTCGGCTGTTGTCGGGCGGCACCTCGTTTGAGGACTTTCAGCTGGTGTGTCCGGCGGTGGTGGGCACTGGGTTTACCGCGGCTCCGCCGAAACTCGCTTAAGCACATGTCACGGGGTAATCCGGATATTACACGGCCGACAGGGATCCGGATATTACACGGCCGACACGGATCTGGAGCATTAGAAGCCCGACACGGATCTAGACATGAATCTAAACATTACACGGCCGACACGGATCTAGACATACTCTTCCGACGTGGATCTAGACATTACATGGCCGATACGGATATAGACATTACACGGCCGACACGGATCTAGACATTACACGGCTGACGCGGATCTAGACATTGCACGGCCGAAAGGGATGTGGACACTATACGACCGACATGAGATAATCTGGACATTACATGGCTGACACTGATCTGGACATTACACAGCCGACACAGATCTGGACATTATACGGCCCACACAGATCTGAACATTACACGGCCGACATGAGATCATCTGGACATTACACGTCCGGTACGGATATGGGCATTACACGGTCGACACGAATCTAGATATTATGCAGCCTACAGGAATCTGGACATTACACGGCTGACACGGGTCTGGACATTACCCGGCCGACAAGGGATAATCTGGACATTACACGGCCGACACGGGTTTGGAAATTACACGGCCGACACGGGTCTGGACATTACCCGGTCGACACGGGATAATCTCGACATTACACGGCCGACACGGGTCTGGACATTACCCGGCCGACACGGGTCTGGACATTACACGGCCGACACGGGTCTGGACATTACACAGCCGACACGGATGGTTTAAGAATGGTGGCATGGGTGGACACAAAGAGAGACTGGAGTGGCCGTAACCTAGCTATGCAGTCGACACGCCCCAAAGCACGAGCTACACCCATGGCGCGGTCAAAGAGTTACACAGCCTAACCTATTCAATAGGTTAGGCTGTGTAAACTACTAATCTTGACCTAAAACATACAACTGGACTTTATGCTTTCAATTCCAGGTCCCCCTCAACTCGAGTATTAGCCTCTCCAAGGGGGGGGGGAGGGTATCATGGGCGTCCATCTCCCACTCATTGTTGCCTATTTTGCAGAGGTCATGGTGGACTTGCGGGAAGTTGGAAAGTCACAGCGGTGTTTCTCGATCACTTGCAAGAGGAACTGCCTTTAGTTTTCACTCTTGGTAAGGGTCAGGTTGAAAGATTGCACCAACGCCACCCCGCGCTCCGCGAAGTCCGCGAATTAACGGCATGAGAGCGGCTTTAAGTGCCATCAGATGGGAAGAAGAATTCTCCAATTTAAATGCCTGTGAAATGTGGGAAAAGTTCAAATCTTACTTGAAGGAAACTCAGAATAGACATGTCCCCCAAAAGCAAAGACGCAAAGGAAGGGTACACCAGACATGACAGACATTACACCAGACGTGATAAAAGCAATTAAGGCTAAGAAAACTGCATTTAGAGTTTTTAAAGAAGCCTCAAATGTCATTAATCTAAAGGCGTATCGAAAAGCTAGAGACACTGTGAAGCAAAAAACCAGAGCAGCAAAGCGAGCAAAGGAACTGGATTTGGCTAGAAACTGTAATGGGGACAGTAAAACGTTCTTTAGTTTCTACAAGCTGAGGAAAGTTTCCAGCACAATTGGTCCACTGGAAGTAAACGGGACTACATTGGGTGAGGATAGTGAGATGGTTGAGGAGCTGAGCAACCAGTTCAAATCAGTGTTTACATTGGAAGATATGACCAATCTGCCGACCGTACACCATAGTTCAGTGACATGGGATCTGACAAATGATGTTGATTTCATTGATAGTGACGTTGTTTACAATCATATCAGGAAAATAAAGCCAAATAAGGCAGCAGGACCTGATGAAATTTATGCTAGGGTGTTGCGGGAAACTGAAAAGGAACTGGCATTTCCACTTAGTATAATATTTTGTAGATCAGTTTCACATAATGAAATTCCAACCGATTGGAAAAGGGCAAATGTAGTTCCTATTTTCAAGAAAGGAAAAAGAGGGAAAGTTGAAAACTATAGGCCAATAAGTCTCACATCCCTAGTCTGCAAGGTACTCGAATCAATTATCAAGGATAGAATAGTTAGTTATCTGGAAGGTAGCAGATTGATTCAAAATACTCAACATGGGTTTAGAAAAGGACGACCGTGTCTCACAAACCTCTTGGACTTTTTTAACTTCGCCACAGAACAATTTGATCACGGAAATCAGGTTGATGTAGCATATCTTGACTTTAGTAAGGCCTTCGACAAGGTACCCCATAAACGGTTAATGATACAGCTTTAGTCCCATGGTATTGCAGGTAGCATCTTAAAATGGATAGAGTTGTGGCTTTCAGATAGACAGCAAAGAGTGATGCTAAATGGTACAAAGTCATCATGGCAAAATGTTCTTAGTGGAGTCCCCCAGGGGTCAGTACTAGGGCCATTACTGTTCATTATATTTGTAAATAACATTGAAAGTGGCCTAAGCAGTAAAGTTTTGAAATTTGCGGATGATTTGAAGGTCTTTAGCGCAATAACAGGTCAGGATGAGCATATCTCGCTGCAAAAAGACTTAGACGAACTTGTGAAGTGGTCCGAAGAATGGCAAATGAAATTTAACTTTGATAAGTGCAAAATCATGCATGTAGGTAAGCAGCATATGAAGGCTCCATACTTGATGGGTGGCCAAGTGCTATCAGTGACTCAACAGGAGAAGGATTTAGGTGTTATTCTAAACACAAAACTGGGGGCAACAGAACAGACCAAGGAAGCCAGGAAGAAGGCACTGAGAATGCTCGGGGAAATAAATAGGAATGTATCATACAGAAGTGAGGAAGTGATCAGGAAGCTTTACTGTGCATACGTCAGGCCACATTTGGATTACTGCATCCAAGCTTGGTCTCCTAGCTATGCAAAAGAGTGTTGGCTTTTGGAGAGAGTACAAAAGAGGGCTACAAAAATGGTTAATGGCATAAGCAACCTGGCATATGAGGAAAGATTGAAGAAATTGAATATGTTTTCACTTAGATATAGAAGGCTGAGAGGAGATCTCCTCGAGGTCTTTAAATTTGTCAATGGTCTGGAGAGGGGATACCTTGGGGAAATGTTTGAATTTAACAGAAATGATGCAATTAGAGGTCATAAATTCAAAATTAAAGTTAACCACAGCAGAACAAGGTTAAGGCAAACTTTCTTTCAGCAACAGGGTAGTGGAACACTGGAACCAGCTGCCAGAAAACATCGTCAGTAGCAGCACATTGAACACCTTTAAAAACAGCATAGACAATCATTATAAGAATAGAGGGCTTGCTTTTCAGTATCACAGGGAAGGCTGATTGACAGATTTGGTGGGCAACTGGCTCAGGGTACAGAGTGCAACCAAGAAGGGCCCTTGTGGCTCATAGTTGCACTAATCTTTTATGTCTTTATGTCTTTAAGTCGTTAACTACTTGAAAGGCCTGGACTCGGCGGGATGCGGCGGTGAAGGCTGGGTCCGTCGGCCACTCATCCGGATCCTTGAGCAGGAAGGCGGTGCTGATGTCCAGAACCTTGAAGAACTCCTTTGATGTAGTCGTTTTGAACTTGGTCAGTGTCTTGTTGGTGAATGAGACGGTGGACTGGTCCACATTGATACGCCGCGGGGGATCCCTGCGTCTTTTTCCATCGCTTTAATAATCTCCTGCTTTGTCGCCCAGTCGAACCGCTCGTCGAAGATGGCCAGGATGACGAGGCGCTCGCTCAAATACTATAGGTGCCTGGCGAAGACTGTCGCCGTTGCCTTGACCACCGCTGAGTCCGGATAATAGACGAGAGCCTTGAGCAGCGCGAGGTCCGCGGCTGGGGCCGTTGCCGGAAGTGGCGCTTTGTACCAGGCCGTCACGAAGACGGACACGGCGAAGATGGTGAATCGCCGGATTCCAGCCGCTTCGCCTGACATCTGAACCTTTTCCCGGAACAGGAAGAGTTTGATGGCGTGGATGACATTTGCCATCCAGCGCGCGCAATTACGGAGAGCTCCAGAAGCTCCCTGTAGACATCACGTGGATGTTGACCGTCGAGGAAGAGGCTGAATTCAATCAGCAGGTCGTCACGGGCGTCCTTCAGGTGCTGCGGCATGATTCCATCCTCGAAGGGCTTCGCTCTGGTGTGATCGATAAAGTCTCACCGGGCGGCGAATTGTTGGAACAGGAGGATGTCAGGATCAGTAGAGGGACCGAGGCACGCCGTGAATGCCTTCTCGCACACCAGTTCGTGGATGTGGTGGCGGCAAGCCAAATGAAGCACTGTCTTCTCGAGTTTCTGCTCAATGATAGGGCCAGCTCCTTCTGGGAGTCCTGTGCTTATATTCGTACACACGACTACCCATACTTTACTTAACATTAGTGAATCAGGAAGGCATGACAATTATTACTCGCCCGGAATGGAGTATATCTTCTTGAACCCCCTCCTACAGATTGCCACGATGATGAAAAAATTGGTGCACGTGGCGCGCTGGAATTTGGTGTGCTCTCAGATCAAAACTGTAAGTTTTGACCTGAGTTTGCCCTAGGTTACTAACCGAAGTGAAGTTAGTAACCCACTGTGAGTAACCAAAACGTTCTATCTCAAGCAGAAAATCATGGGTCAACTCTTTTCTTCGCTATTGCATACGTCAATATTCATCAAGCCCGGAAACTTGTATCTTCCTTTTTTTTCTAGGAAAATTGATTTGACCTGACCTGAGGTCTGCTCAATTTTGTCAATTTGTTTTTCCAATTTGCGCCATCTTGAGCGAATCTCAGCGGTATTTTGAATTCCATGCATCTTGTACGGTGCCCACCCATCACATAATAGCCCATAACCGTGATATATTTCAGGCATGGCCTTGGACTCACCCCATGACCTCAATAATTGACATAAAGACAAAAGCTGCCGGTACTTTGGAGACAGGCCGAAGACGACAGAGACCTCCGTTTTTCACTCCAATGTACCGTCTTTGAAGTGGGTGGGGGTGGGGTGGGGTGGGGGGCTAAAAGATCACCAGTCGAAACTGGTATGGTCGGGCGACCAGTCTGGCAATGGTTAATGACGATCGCGGATACACGTAGGCATATTTTGAAGGCATCCAAATATGTGCAAAATGTTCCTCAATGATCTCCTCACCGCCGCATTGTGACGGAGCTGTACAATCATGAGCTTCCTCCTTTGTGTGCTTCTTGAGCTTCTTATGCATGCATATACTTGCTCCCCATTGTTCATTGTTATACAATTGCATCTTTACCACAATTCATTGGTTGGCAAATTATTATTTTGCACCACACAAAGGAACTGATCATGTTAAAGTAACAACACAATATAATAAATGACCATTGCAGCTTTACTTACTCTCGTCAGATTCCACTCCACAAAACACCCGCATGTCCCAGACAGGAAGAATTCTATGTATTTGTTTTAGCATTTACCTGGCTTTGCAGTGGTCAATAAAGTGAAATCCACCGGGTCTGACATCGACGATATCTACACTGGTAATTGGGTTGTCCCGGCAACCGGCCAGTATCGACGACAGGAACGGCACCTGTGCTCTTTGTGCCGCCGAGCCCGACGATGCGCAGTGTGGGCGCGCTGCTCTGTCGTCGATTGCGACGCCCGATACCCGTAAAAAAACAGCCACTGTCGCTCAGCGAACCGTCTCGATAACGCTACACTTCACAGTATGCAGGTGAAAGATTACCAGATGAAAGATTACCAGGTGACGGTTTACCAAGTGAAGGATTACCAGATGTGAGATTACTAGGTGAAGGATTATCACGTGATGGATTGCCAGATGAAGGATTACCAGGCAATCTGTGGTTGTGAGCTCCAGAGTCGATGCAGCCGAGGGGAAATGCTGGCGATGCAAGGTGGAATAAACAATGTCTATTTGGATGACGTTGATGCAGCAGTTGCAACAAGTAATGACACCTTATCCATCCATGCTTGCAAGTAAGAGGTATTGGATAGGAAAACAATTTTTATCGGTTGATTCTTAGCCCAGCTAAGCGTCATGTCAGGTCAGGCGCGACAGATCAAGTCAAGTAAGGAGTTCAAGTACTTCTGGAACATTGCCTTATGCTTCATGCAACAAACTCAGGTCATGCTATTCGTTATCAATGCAAACAACTTGTCATTATTCGTCGAAATTATAATTAAAGTGAAGGTATTTATCTGAAATTAGGTGAAATCCCGTTTTTTAAACCGCATTTCAACGAAGGTTGAATCTGAGATAGCATTTCACTCCGAAAAATTATCAAGAGCATGCAAGAAGTAGTATGGTTAAATATGTGAGTCGAAGGACGAATACATAAGGTCAGGTCAAGTGTTATGTATGTTCTGCACAATGCCAACCTTTACAGAATGCTGCTGTTCTTCGTGAAGTCATATCAGAATTCAGTTGCAGTGCCGCATTATTCATGAAACATGACATTGGATGGCCGCCCATGACCTGAAATGATCTGACTTCGTGTGCTCTGAACTTATTTCACTTGATATGACCTTTCTATGAATTTACTTTTCAATTAGTGTATGCATAGGTGAAGGCTGAAGTGATCGTGTTATGCACCCATACATTGTCCCAGCGTGAACTAAGGCCAGGGCCAAGATCAACGGGTGAGAACTTGCACAGCTTGAAAGTATGTTTCAGTATGATATGAGTTCTTCTTGCAAGAAAATGTGCATACTAAAATGTAATGCAATGGAGATATTAAAACTGGAACTAAAAAAGAACAACGCCGAAAGAAGACAAGCTCTGCCTTTCATTGACCACTTCCAATGATCTCAGTAGGGGCCGTTATATTGAGGTAACATGATCTCTGGTGACGCCATTATCGGCCACAATGCGAATGTGATATATGTTACGGACTCTCCATGAACAGAGCTCTCCAACGGTGTTCTGCATTGCTCTAGCTTACATATATCGGAAGTCAGAGGCTTTATGAAATCGCTTCTAAGATGTATCACGTGTCGTGACCACTATACTGGCGTTCCGTTTCAGCTGGTGACAATTCGCGGAAGGTCACATTGCCATAAAGCATTCAGACATGGCGACTTGGCCGGCGCTGCGCAGAAGGCTCTGTCAGTATTTCAAGACACTAGCCCAGAAACCCTAGCCCGCCATTGCAGACGTTAGCTGCTACTGGTATTGTTAAGAGATGTTGTGTGTCATATGCAGCAAAGCAAATACCCTGCAAACAATCCTGTCCTGACATGCAGTGGAAGATGGGGAGGGGAGCGCCTGTTGATTCCGACGCTAGTACAACTGGGCGACATCATTAGGCTGAGCGGCGTCAAGGGGCAGTTGCCACGAGCTGCACTCCTCAGGGGATCTCTCGACTGCTCACGGCTCACAACAGCCGCGAACACATCGACCGCACGTGTCAGGCGCGCTCCGCGGGCCCGCTGTCGGTGGTGTAGGAAAGCAGCGCCGCCGGCCGGCACCGCTGTGACCGATACCTGACAGGCTGCCCGTGGTGCGGCCGGCTGTTTTGACATGTTACCATAGCGGCTGCGCACCGTTGCCCGGCAGCGACCAAACCTGGGGCGGCAGCGACACCGACTGACTGGCCGACACCGCCGGCGACAGCATGGGCTCCGGCTCGGTGCGTCAGCTGCGTGACCTGTGCGACCCTGCACGTGACCGGAGTGGTGTGTCCGGCAGTGGCCGACGCTGTGATATCGTGTTCGCGTGCAGTGTGCAGTGACCGCGTATGAGTTTGCCGTTCCGTTGCCGATCTTGTGATGCCTATGACTTTGCATTGATTGCTGCGTTCTTAACGTCCGTTTTGAAAGTGTGCATCGTGACATTGTGTGTGACAATAGTCAAGGGCTGTAGTACCCTTCACGTTCTACATTGACAAGACGAGACAATACAGTTCCATTATCATATTGGGAACATTCTGCCGCCCCTCGCATGGCGGTAGAATCTACCTCTCCTCGCAGTGTGAGGCTAAATTTCATCCTCACGAACTTTTGTTTCAAGCAAGATAGCAAGGTGGGGTTTTGCGGTAAACGGTATTATATACCTTTATCATTCCAGAACTATTCCGGGCATTTATATTTGCCTCTCTTGGTTGACCTTGCACGTCAAGCCGGTCAATATCGGGATACAGGCGGTTATCCGGCCTTCGCCGTAGTTTTCGGGACGCTGTCCCTAAAGCATTGTGATTATGTTCTTCAATACCGATCAAGGACGGCTTTGAGGGGTAACCGGGAGATACATAGTTTACACAATTACACCATTCTAAAACCTCAATTTTGGTGCCATTCGTGCCATCTATCTTAATGAGACAGTGAACATTTTTAGTCTGAAGGAAAAATCCATTCTGACTCGACGCGTACCTCTAAATGCCCCAAATGTATTAAATCTGTGATTAATTCATCTGTAACACTCACTAACCTGGCATACACTTGCATGACCGACGCAGCTGATGCGCCCCTAAGCTCTTCCTTGCATACTAGATTAGCTTACCTAGTATGCTAGATCTATTAACTAACATTGTGTCACAAGTATGGGCTCTAGAATCAGGAATTTAACTCGCTAAATGCCAGATTTTGATGTAATGCTTAAAACTCACGATGTGATATTATGTGCTAATATTCAAGGTCAAAACATATATATTCTTGTCCAAAAATTGCAGTTATGGATAGCAATGTTAAGCAGCAAATATATTCAGTGAAGGGCGAACCTACACTATGAATTGCACCAGTATAAACTAGACAGGCTGGAATTGAATGCAGCTGAGACCCGTTCACGCAGCCACGCGTGATCTACTGAAGCACACATGATTTACTTTAGCCCCACGATTGGCGGAAAAGCAGAACTACGAATTCGTCAATAGGCATAACCACTTGTCTTCTGCAATCATCTGTCTAAGCCCAATGAGCCCAATAAGTTTGCCTACCTTCGAGAAAGCTTTGAAATATCTGACGCACGGGCGACAAGACTAACACGGGCCATGCTATTTAGCGGCTCCGCAGGACTGCCGGACGTGAATGTGAGGTGGGAGGGGGAATTGTCCTGAGGAGCGCCGAACCACAGAGATCATTTCCGCCGCGTTGTAGTAAACCAAGTTGCATGCAAGTTCAAGGGAAGTGTAAGCTTACGTTAAGAGTTTTACGTTATAGTGTATGCGACTATGGGTGCTGAAGCCGGGGGGGCGTGTGGTACCTTCTTCCAGATAGTTGAGATGACTTTGATTTCTGATAAAGGTTAGCTTACTTTACCTACTCTTCACAAGATAATTTGTACTTTATGGCAAGGGAGGGTTGGCAAGAAACCTCACTTTGCCAGGGTGCCGGCATTAGGCTACTCTTGTCAAGAGCACGGAGGAATCCTTACCGTGTGGACAAGTAGATAATTGTCCAGACCCCATCTCACGCTGGCTGCCTCGTGTTTTAGTAATTATAATAGCATGCGTTGTAGTAGGAGAAGCCGGACAAGATTAGTTTACCCACTCACGAAGGGTCAGAACCGCTCCTGATATCGAATGATGGCATGCAAGCTGAAGACTTTCGTATAAAAAACCGACACTTGCAAAGGTCGGCTAAGTACTGCGCATCACCGCAAAGTCCCAGAGCGTCACAATGGACACACTGTTGCCGTATTGCAGAGTAAGGCTCCGGCTAAGGCGCGGTCGCCAGCGCCGCCTGTGTCGCGAGGAGGCAACGCGTCACGGAGCGATGGTCGGTCTCCGACGCCAGCCAGAGTTGCTGGCTCGCGACGGCCCTCCTTCACACCGTACAAGGAAAACAAGGTAACGATATCCTGGTGTAGTCCGTCCAAATAAGACAGGGCAACGATGCCCACCAACAGACCGTACAGGGGAAATATGGATGTCATTACCTGCATACGTGCAGGAAGGCATGCACAGACCTTCAGCTCTTACTGGGATACAAGGATGATGTTGCCCACATTCATCCAGGCCGAACAAGGTACACCATCCACATGGAGTGTACTATTCGCTCGTACCCATACAGAGCCACTGAATACTCCACCCTGCCAGCTTCGGCGCGACTGACTGCAGGTTAGTGCAGTTTATTTTTCATTGTCGTGGGGTGACACCCGTCACTCTTTTCTCAGTTTCTTTCCAGTGGGGTGACACCGACTCTGATTTTCCGCCATTAACCACGCCTGACGACCGTCGCACGAACACGGACTCGACAGCTGATGCACCTCCGCTCGATACCGCCACTGATGACCCACGCCAAACAATTCCCCTTGATGACGCAATGGAAGCCCTCTGCGCCTCACCGACCCCTGATCGTCCAAAGACCACGACCTCCCTCTCGGACCATACCATCACTCTCCACGCCGGTGACCCTCGCTCGAACCAGACCACGCCCTCACCACCTCCGATCACCTGACCACATCACCCCTCTGCCCAGTCTGACGCAAGGAAAAAGAGGTCTACGCAGTGAAAGCAACGACCGGGGTGTCCTACCCCCAAGTCCGACGATCTGTCGAGGCCACCTCGCCGTTCACTAAATATTGCGCACAGGCCGCCACCATTACTCCCCCACTCCCCGCGTGAAAACAACTTCTACTTCAATACAAACCGACATAATCCCTGGCTTGGCTCCACTTCAAAAACTCACACCATTGACCACAACTACACAAACCACCCTGGCTCCCAACACAAAGACCACTTCGACTTCGCACACACAAACAAGTTCCTCAAGGAATGCCAGACCCCGCAGCCACTCGGCTGCCGGAGGAAATCCACGTTCCCCAGCAGGCCGCCGATCGAGCCCTGCGCGTCCAGCGCCCGCCGCCACCCACGTGACACAACTCGAAGCCGGCGGGCATCCCCCGAGGCAGTAACCGGCCGCCGTGACCATACCAAGGTCACTGGTCGGCCGGACGGATTCAGCGGGCCAGTCGCCGCCACCGCGGCTATCCGCACCCAACAAGCACATCCACCAAGAATTACACTCCTGGCTCCGACAAGCACCGAAAGATGCTGACAAACATTAACGCTTCTATTCCCATGTCTACATTTTTACAATGGAATTGCCGTAGTTTGATATCAAAATGGGCCGAAATGAAAGCATTTTTCAGTATTCTCACACCTATTCCTACAGCACTACAAGAAACATGGTTTTTGCCTAATGATACATACAACTTTAATCTTTCAAATTATTCGCTGTACCGTCACGACGAGGTCAGTGGACCTCATGGCAGTGGCGGTACAGCACTTCACATCAACAATGATTTTACGCATACACAAATTACACTTAATTCACCTTTGCAAGCAGTAGCTTGTACTTTCCGTTTACATGATAGGAATATAGATGTATGCTCCATTTATCTTCCCCACACACAGACAATACAAGTATTTTGATACAATTAGAACATCTTATAACACATTTCAAGAACCCATTAATATTACTCCGGACTTCAATGTACATAGTCTAGCCTGGGATCAATCACATACGCATGGAGAACTCGAGGCCACATCATTGAACAAATTTTAGACCGACATAATTTAGTACTACTGAACACCGGAGAACCAACTTTTTTCATCTTGGACATAATACACAAACAGCTATTGACTTATCAATATGCTCTCTGACACTTGCCAATGAGTTTGACTGGACCGTTGACACTGACATTCATTATATATATCATGAATATATCATGACTGTCATATATCATGTTATAATAATATACAACATCAGCTAGGGATTACCACGCATAGTGGTCTGAAGTTCCCCACTTGGGTTAAGTCTACTGGTTGTCAGATAGACACTTTCTCCTGCACTTCTCTTTGGAACAACCGAAAGACCAAGTACTAGTAATTAGCGAATGCACACAGGGGAGTCAATTTGTATCCTTTTGTGGGGGCCATGGCCCCACCAATGTTGTTCTTGGCCCCCCAATGTTGGTTTGGGCTCCCATAAGCTATGCTGTTTTTATGTTCATAAGAAGGCTAAAGGAAAAAGAAGAAAAAAGAAGAAGAAAACCCCAGGCTGCATAGAAAACTTAGTTGATGTTAACCAGCATATTTTGTACTGTAAAGAAGCAGATTAGGTTTAGATAGGGGACTGACTCTCCACCATTTGCTGCAAAATTGAAAATTGTGCACAAAACAACCGGATTTCCCTCCAAGTACAACTTGCATCATAAAATGTTGAGATTAGCAGATGCTCATGGATTATAAATCAGATAGCCTTAAAAAATGTGTTATGCCACTAAACGACAATTCCATTGTCATACTGATGTTTGTATACACCACCAATCACACTTGTGCTCAACTCAAGTTGAATCAAGAATCAACTCAGGAATCAATCATTTTTTGGGGATGAGTCAGAAGTTGAATCAATTCTTTCCCCAAAATATATCTTGAGATATGAGTTGAATCACATCTTTCTATATTACAAATTAGTTGAATCATGAGTCAATCATTTAAATCACAATGAGTCACTTAAATCTTGCGTCTCAAATGCAAGCTATGAAAAAAATTATATAAAGCATGCATCTTTGTGAATAGAATGCCATGACACAAAGTAGGGAGCAACACACAGCACAATTATTCATGCATTACAATTGTCAAATTGTCAGCTGCCAGTGAGTACAGAATCAGGGGTACTGAAGTTATTCACCACAAACCAATGACAGTAACCACAAATAAGTACCTATTAATGTTGAGCTTGGTATGCATAATAAATATGCATGAGTCAATCCTAGTGCCAGGAACACAAAACACAGAAATGGATTGTGATTGTGAGAAATAATATGAAACCGAAACAGTCCTGCACTGCGATAGGCATCTGCACGGAATAAAATAGCGTTGACTTGTTATTTACCACACGCGCGTGTAACGCACATGTGACAAATAACAAACAATAGGTACGTTTGCCAGAGGGTTAATTGAAGTCATCCTTCAAGTCTGCATGACGTCAGACGAAGGTTTAAAAAAGTATTATATAAACCTGGTTGCGGGAAACTTTTCTGAACTCACGCTATGGTCACCTTTATTTTTGCTTTTCTACAAGCAAACATATTTGTCTTCAGCTCACCAGATTAGTTATAAACTTGTCCCGTTCTTTCCAGTGAACATTTAAAATGGGATGGCAAGTTCGACCAAATCGCGACCTTTGCCATCCCCTTTTAACATTGGGTCAAGAACTCGTATTCTGCGGACAAACACAAATGTGCATAAGCGGATCAGATGGCATTCCAGTTTGAACTGTACTATCATGGTGCCTACATTTGTACATTTATCAGGCAGGCGGGTTCTGCCCGCATAACATCACATTTCACGGGCGGCACCGCCGCAACGAGATCACGTCTCAACTTCAGTTACGGAGGCTATGATTACACCGAATGCTACGAAACAAATACAAATACTTTACAAATACCACAACAAGATAAATACTTTACAAATACCACATAAAACCACCAGATCGATCAGAAGGAGCAGCAGAATTATATTAAAAGTTAAGGCATTATATTTTCTGAAAATTGTCAAGATTAATAAAATGTAAGTCAAGATAACCTACCCTGAGATGCCCTTGAAACAAATCATTACAAAATGCGCAGTTCAAGGTGATTTTTTTCAGGATGCATTTTTGTTCAGTACACCATTTTCATGACGGTGACTAAGATGATGAGCCCACTTATTATCTGCGCGAATGCATTTTCATTGGGAAAAATTGACAAATCTTCCAACTTAAAAAAGGAAACCAACATACCATAATCAAACCTAACCCATTTCTTTCCTTTATGAAGGAAAACGTGTGCACAAACATTTCTTGGTTATTTGGACTTCCAGCCGCATTGACCGCGTAATTACCAAATACGCAGTCAATCGGGTATAAAGCACAATAATGCTGAAAAGATTACCAAAAGTATTACATACATTTTCACATAATTTTATTTTCTAAAAAAACGGCTTAGGTTAGGTTAGGCTGGGTTATGTTTCTTTTTAATGTTGATAATGTTCAGAAAATAAATTGCTTCACATTAAAAAAAGTGTTTTTTGTTCTTAAAGGTAGGTTACGGTAGGTTCGGTTAGGTTTTGTTGCATTTTCTAAAACACATTTTATGCTATGTTACCTAACTCAAAACTTCTTGTTTCGTGTTAATTCCCTCATAACCTGAAAGTAAGCATTTGTACAGAAAAGTAAGTTATCCCATCACCTTAGTCACCTGCGTAAACATGGTATTCTGTAGGAATACTCCAAGGAATAAAAAGAGCCTGAAACTGCAAATTTACCAAGTAATTTTCAATTTTTGGAGAAACGTTTTGAAATACAATATTCTTAACTTGAAAAACCTAAACTAACTTAACTTAACCTAACCTAACCCAGTTGTTTGCTATATGAAGCGAAACGTATGTAGAACATTGTCTTGTATCCACCATAGAGCACAATAATACCGGTTTGGTTAGGTTAGGCTTGTTTATTTTTTTAAGTTGGAAGATTTTCCCCCGAAAAATAAAAATCGGAAATTTTTACTTCAAAAGCAGCTGACGTTAGGTTAGGTTTTACTGGGTTGAGCTTTTAAATTTAGAATATTTTCAGAAAATGTATTGCATAAATGCTTGTTCTATTTTTCCTCTCCAAAGGAATTTTAGGATATGCAAGATTAAGTTATGTTGGTTATGGTTATGAAGTTATGGTATGGATAAACTAATGAATGAATCCACACCACATTCCCACTGGAATCTAAAAGCTACATCACCACCTTATTTCTACAATATATTTCACAAGAACCCATCTCGATTCTACTCCTCACTCAGGACACCATATTAGTGAAATCGTTACTTCATTACCTGCATTATTAATGCAAACAGGTAGAAGTCCTTTGAACCACATGCAATGTCCTTCACAGTGCTGTTCCATCCACCTCCAACTCCAACCCTGACTAAACTTCAGGAGCGCATCAATGTCCAAAACAACTTGCAGAAAAAGGTATGTATTACAGCAAAAGTACTATGATCTGGATTTCATGGCATCCTTCTTGCCTAATAGTCCATCCTTGTCTATCTTTGTAGGAGATGTTTGTCTTCCCTCAAACTGTCTGGAGAACTTGAGAGTTGAAATCACGTGTGAGTGATGAAAGAAATGAGTTATTCCTGTATGCTTACGTTGCAGAATCGCGTGGAACAATGGCATGCGGAATGGGGAGGGGACATTGTGGGCAGTTGCCCTCTGACAGGTTGTGAGGTCACCAAGAATCGCGTCGAGCTCCGGAAAAATTGCACTAGTCTCCTTAAAAACCACGTTTTGGCTCCCAATAATCG
The DNA here is from genome assembly GCA_034440575.1 of Imbricaverruca yamaguchii. NCBI lineage: Eukaryota > Metazoa > Arthropoda > Thecostraca > Neoverrucidae > Imbricaverruca > Imbricaverruca yamaguchii. Next base: position 943,140 of record JAOTOL010001543.1, read on the forward strand.
CACCGGGGTCCCGAAAAATCACATGGAGGCAAGACAATTGCGCAGGGTCTTCTGAAAAGGACGCTGGACCCTCAAAGGTTTTCATCTGGGCCCATGAAAATCACGCTGGTGGCTCAAAAGTGTCGTGCTGGGATTCAAGAAAATCACGACGGAGGCCACAAATAGTCGTTGCGGGGCCCCGGAAAGCCACGCTGAGACTAGGAGTACCAAGCATTACCCCCGAGTCCGCGAAAATCACGCTAGGGGCATGGTACGTTGAAACGGGGCTCGAAAAGCTTCATTGTGATCACCAAACTAATGAAGCCGGGGAAACGAAAATCAGTCCCTACATGGCAAATGACTGGGTTCGTAATATCCGCTTCAAAAGCCCACAAAACGTGTCGTGTCTGTCAAAACGTGTCCTAGCCACTGAAACTGGCGCTTGGAATCCCAATAAGTGACCACGGGGTCCTAAATATCGCGCTCGGGATCAAAAATGTCGTCGGTAATCCAAAAAATTAGTGTCGGTTATCCAGAAAATTAGTGTCGGTAATCCCAAAAATTAGTGTAGGTAATCCAAAGCGTACCGAGTCTCGTAAAAGGCGACAGCGCCTTAAAATATGCTGTGCAGCTCGCACTAACCACACCTTGGAACGCTAAATAAAGGCACAACAGAGACCCCCAAGGGACATCAGGACCATAAGACCGGACGGGGTCTCTGAAACAGGCTGGGCCTCAAAAAGGAAATGGATCGTAAGCAAGGAACACAAAGACCGGGCACTAAATAAACACACCGGCGTGTTCGAAAACGCGCCGATACCTGAAATATATCACCGGTGTATAAGAAGCAACAAAGCTGTAAAAAAGAATATATGCCGGGCCCCGGGTCTCCAACATATGTCGAGCCCCTTCCAAAAATTGGCTCGAACCCTGAAATACATCCATAGAAGAAGAAAAACGCAACGGGTAAAAATTACCAACACTTAGCTTGGGTCACGGTTAGGTAGCCAATCTGGGGGTTTATTTACCCAAAAAGATCAAAGCTCAGTTTGTCTCCGGATTTCTTAAGGAGAAAATGTGGGAAGAAGACAACAAACGTATCGAATTTAATTTATGGATTTCTTTTTCAAGCTAGCCGCCATTCCACACCTCGAGTCTGGCACAAGACTATCATGTAACTGCAATTATCAAAACGTGGGAGGCCAAGCAGAAACCGGAGAAGCGCACGTGGAGTGGCGAACGCACAGATTGCGCAATGCGGGTGTACACGTGCACGAACGGTGGGTGTTTTGGCGACCGGGCGTTATTAATTGGAATACGTGATATTGGCAAATTTTGCAGTTTTTGGCGATTTGTTCAAGTGTAATTTCAGTAGTATGAGGCGACTTTTAAAGGGAAACCAAAAGGAAAACATTCACACAGGATTTGGGGCGTTAGGGTTGAAATCCGGTGATTCAGAAATAATGGTGGTAGATTTGGCCCCTTCCACAAGACAGTTAATTTGGTCACTACTTATTGTATGGAAAAATGTAAATAACCTCCTTTAAAAAAAAACATGGAAATCTGCTGCCTTTTTAATGAGTGAGGTGGGCACCTTCCAAATCAGTTTGCCCCCTCTCGCAAATCCTATGTACGCCAATGCCATGGCATGACATATATTGACCTGTTGATGGCTATGATCAGCCGCAATGGACGGTGTACTCCGCGGCTCCGGTCCGCCACAGTGGACGGTGTGCTACGCAGCCCCGGTCCGTTGCAATGGACGGTGTACTCCACGGCCCTGATCCGCCACATTGTACGATGTGCTCCGCGGTCTCGGTCCGTTACAATGGACGGTGTAGTCCACAGCCGTGATCCGCCACATTGTACGATTTGCTTCGCGACCCTCATCCACCACAGTGGATGATGTACTCCGCGGTCGTGATCCGCCGCAGTGGACGCTGTGCTTCGCCGCCCTAGTCCGTCATAGTAGGTGTGCCACACGGTCCCGGACCACCACAGTGGATGGTGTACTCGTGACCCTGGTCTGCCACAGTGGACGGTGTACTCCGCGACTCCGGTCCGTTACGGTGCTATGCGGCACTGGTCCGCCAGAGTGGACGGTGTGCTTTGCGGCTTTGGTCCGCCATCACTGGCGGATCCAGGGGGGGGGGCATTCGGGCCATGGGCCCCCCAAAACTCCTCAAAGGGGGGCCATGATGTCTTTTGGCCCCCCGAAACCAACAGAAGTAAACTAAATTAATTTACGGTAACGGTAATATTGAAGAGCGCTCCGGGTGAAAGAATCTCCAATTTTAAAGGTATTTTAATACTTGTTTGTAAGCCCAATATGGTAGCATAGTAGATTCTAACGCATATCGATGGTTCTATTCTGTTTATGTTCTGCTTACAGCAAGAGTTGACAAAATCAGCAGTTTCATTATTCCTGGGTCAGATAGCTGCATGCATTTAGTTTAGCTAGTAACGGGCAAGCAATCCCAGTGAGCTAGATTTTGAAAGCGAAATTTGAGCAGGATGTTTTATGCATGTGTCCAGTTAAGCCCAGTTGAGCAGCATGTTTCGTGTGTTGATGTGGGTCGCTAACATAAAGATACAAGCTACGTTGGCTGATTTATTTTGAAAAAAAATAGCAAGAGGGGGAATGTAGGTATTGGGATCCTGAATAAGAGGTAACTGGTGGGCTCCCAGGTAAGGGAGATTCGGGTGGTAGGACCGGGCCCTCAAGCTTTAAGGGTTTTATTGCAGTTTAAGCCAGGCATCTGTGAGATAGGTTTTGCACATATACCCTCATGAGTCAAGCAAATCGGTTCGGTTTGGTTAGGCAGGGTTAGGCTAGACTTCTGTTTTAAGTTGGAAAAATGAATTATTAACAAACGATTTTGGGGATATTTTTCCCAAGAAATGGATCCTTCAAAAATATGACAGGCTAGGTTGGTTAGGTGCAGTTTTTTTAAGTTGAATCTTTTTATGCAACAAGTTATTTGGAAATTTTCCATTTTTAAACAATTTTTTTTCTTGCATGGAAGGTTAGGGTAAGCTAGGTTAACTTAGGCTACATTTTTTTTGTTTCTTTGAACACCACTTTTAATGCTATCTTACCCAAATCCAAGCCCTCTCGTGTTAATTTGCCTCCCAACTGAAAAAAAAGTATGCACCTGCAGAGGGAATGAGTGATTGCTTGATATTGACAACATTAGCATTGCATCAGAAAAAGACATTTCAAGAACTCAAAAATTACCTTACACTGCAAGTTTACAACTATGGCGATACCACTGATGCTGATCTGGATGACCATGGACAACAAGGAAATACTCTGATAATAGATTAGTATTTTCTTTGAAGTCTGTTGGATAAAAAATGTTATCCAATTGACCTTTGGTAAGCTTCATCACCATTTCATTCGGAAAACTTTCAAATCTGACAACACCAGACAAGCGTTTCCTATTACTTAGTAGATACCTAGATAGGTACATAAGTACCTTCATAGAATCTTGTGGTTATTGACTTATGTTTTGGGTATTATTGCACTTTAACACGTACCCTGGAGCGGGGGGAGGAGCGAAATCCGCCCACCACTCGTTTTTCGTACATAACTCCAGATTGTACCGGTCGATATACGCCATACTTTGCTTGCATGTTTCAAAATGACCGGCACGTTGCATAGAGCACGAAAACCAAAATCGCTCGATCATTTTTCTAGTTATGGGCCGTTACAGTAAAAAAATGACCTCCAGACTAAGAAAATCGGCGCTGATGCGCTTACTGTATAGGCAAAAGGGGAGTGTTCTTGGCAACACTAGCGACTTCTTTGATGTATATGGTAATACTATGTAGTTACAGAGTCATGTTAGGTCACCGAGGTCAAGTCAGGTCAAGTTAACGACAGGTTAATGGAACTAAACTTGGTCAACTGGAATGTTGTCATGAATGCAAATGACCGTTATGTGATTTATGTCACTTTGCATGTTACTCCCTACCCATGCTGAAAACTACTGTATGTCATTGTGTACCTAAACGATTCCATACTTAATTCATGTACTTCACTCCTTTTTGCGAAGCCGATTGCGCCGAACTGCCCAACGGAGCAGTCGGGCGGGCAGCCCGGTTCCGGTAACTGGAGCAGGTAATGGCCTAATGAAGTGATGCTATGTAGGTATGTGCTATGCTATGTAGGTAGGTAAATTTGATAAGTCAGATGGAGACATGCCTGAGCCAACTCTACGACTACTTCCTGGATAACGGCTTGAAGGTGAACCCGACCAAAACTCAGCTTCTTACTCTCGGATCGCGTCAAAATCTGCGCAATATTACCCCGATACGAGTGTGCTTTAGGGACGCCGTGATAGAAGAGAAACATTCGTGTAAGAACCTTGGGGTAACATTTGATCGCCACATGTCTTGGGATTCCCATGTAGCTGTTGTTGTCCGGAAGTGTACTGGGTTCCTTTTGGCCCTGAACCATCTGCGTCACCATCTGCCGACCAGCACCCTCTTCACTATAGTCAATAGCCTAGTTATATCCAATATCCGATACTGCATATCTGTTTACGGGAACGGGTCGTCAGCAAATATCCACAGACTAGACAAGATCATTAACTTCGCCACTAGAGTCGTGTCAGGTCTTCGAAAATTTGATCATATTACTGATGTCCGAAACGAGTTGGGTCTCCTCACTGCAGCTGATCTGTACCTATTTCAGTCTCACTTTGCTCCACAAGATCATTCTGACGGGTGAGCCTACGCACATTGCCGGTGAAATCACTTCAAACTCTACCCTGCGAAGCCGTCACACACGTGCAGACGACCATCTGCGCCTGCCAGCCATACACAGAGAGGCTGGCCGCAGGAGATTTCTCTACTCGTCTGTCTTCCACTACAACAAACTTCCTACTGAAACTAAAACATCGAGGCTATCTAACTTCAAGAAACATGCACTAGCGTATCTCCACGAACAACACTAGTCCCACAAAAAAACTTACAACATGGATATGTGTACACTACGAAGTCACCTTTAGGCCATCGCTTTCCTATCACTTATACAAGCCACTCGTGTATAGCTCGTGTTGCAAGTACGGTGTATGCAGTGCGGAAAGTGATATGGATATTGTATTATGTTGGCGTACGAATGTTTGTTGCGCATCTGCTCCCACTATTGACCACACATCTATCCTTTCTTTGTAAATATCTGTGAGTTCATCCCAGACTGTCCGTAACAGCCACTGCACGTGGAGGACATGTATTGTTAAATAAATAAATAAATAAATAGGTGACCTGAGGTCAAATGCCAGGTCTAGCAACTGTATTGCATCATTAGTAATGTCCAAAACATCATTGATGCCCATTTCGGAACACTTAAACAGGAGCACAGCGATCCAGAACAATGACAAGCTGAGCCACGCAAAACCAGATATTGATCTAAGGTCATGAAATTTGCACACATTAGAGTTCTCTATAGTACCCATCCACCGTGCGAATTTCGTTGTCCAAGCATTAATAAAAGCCGACATGTTAAGGGGTGGGGGAGGAATCCTCCACCCTCCAGGGTGCGTAATTTGCAGAGGCCCTCCAGGGCGCATGTTAACCCCGCCCCATCTCTCCGATCAGATCCTCACACTCTGTATCTGGGGTGGGGGGTCGTAACGCCCACTAAAATCCAAACTAAGCGTCGCACGAAAACGGAAGAGACGTCATCGGAAAACGGTCGACAAGTAGGGCCCGGATCCACACCCCAAAACAATTTACTCAAGAAGTGACGTCACTAGGGTGCTAGATTTTCACGACTTACATTATGTTTCTGGCTCTGGGGAGTTAATTTTGGGGATTTTTGAAGAACAAAATTGGAATCAGAAAAGGACAAGGAAATCGACCAGGGCCATAACATTGTCCCCCTTCCACAAATCAATTTTTTTTAATTTGAAGATTTTGAGTTTTCAAGTTTTCTTTAATTTTCCTTTTCTAATGGGTAGAACAGACCTATAAACGTTGTTGGAAGTCTACTTGCCTTAATAAAAATGCTTACTTAAACCAGAATCTTCGATTTGGCCTTCAATAGGAAAGTATGAAACAATGTATTAGTCAAAATGGAAAAAAAAACATTAAAAAATCCCTCGCACGTTTGTTACATCCCTAAAGATAAGCAAATGCTGAAAGTTCATTGAAATATCTGCATCCGTTAAAACGTTACGACTGGTTCAACTTTCCTGGAGGTGACATCACTTGACCTAGACTAACTCGTTGACCCTAGATGACCTGACATCAAAAGTATGACATGACCCGCCAATTTGATGTTAGATATGGGCTAGATATGAGCCCAAGATATGGGCTCCTATTACAGCTGGGGCAACGAAACTCGCAGGATGCATGGATACGGTAGTGAACTCTATTATGTGCAAATTTCATGAAGTTAGGTCAGTATGTTCAAGGTCGAATGAGGGAAAATGTAAAAATAATATGGTTTTGCGTGGATTAGCTTGCATTGATATGGATCGCAGTGATTGGGTTTAAATGCTCCAAAATGGACACCAATGACATTTTGGACATTACTAATGATGCAATACAGATGATAGACCAGGCATTTAACCTCGTCACCTATATAGCAGCACTTTATCAGGTCATTACTTGTTCCAGTTGCCGGAACCGGGCCGCCCGTTCGACTGCTCCGTTGGGCGGCTCGGTGCAATCGGCTCCGCAAAGAAAGGAGTGAAGTTAATGAATACAGTATTTAAATGCTTAGGTACGCAATGACAAGCAGTAGTTTTCAAGATGATTGAGACACAGCTGGTCTTGTCCATTTCGATCAATGGATATTGACGACATCGGAAAAGCAAATTCTGTCAGCAGCGAGACTAATTTTACTTCCACTAGGGTGATGATTGCAGGTACTGACAACAGCGCGACGAGAAATGCTTTTGGCTGCGCCACCTTTGTGGTCTTATTCGTGTCCCCCGCACCTACATGAAGACTCCTTACTTCTGCCATGTGTTCATACTGTCCGACATTTTGCACCTCTTTATACTTGCTCTTTGTATGCCTTATATTTGCCTTATATAATAAGATCCAGTCACACGAAACCGGGTCATCTCGAATCATTGTTTGTTCACACAATGTCCTGGTGTACTACTTCGGTGGCTCTAAAACCGAATTCAAATCTCCATTCACAAGGAACAGTAGCATTCGACATAAGACGACATTGCGGGCGCAATGTCGCCAAGGCAGCTGACGCGCACAAATATCTCAACTCCACACAAAAGATGGCAGTGTGAAATATGCATGATACTTGACCTGACCTAACATCATTAACCTTGCCACATATTTGAAAGCAGAATGTCCATATCATTACTTCATCAAGTTCTGCACGAAATGTTTTCCCCGTACTGCAATATGTTTTCCCCGTACTGCTTTGACCTAACCTTTATTTAATAACCCTGACCTTGGTTAGGTTAAAATTTTGAAAGGCAGAGTTATTTGATCTGATGAAAGAACAGCATGCTCTGGATTTGGTGTTGATAAGCTGCAGCTACTGCGAAAGGTAGCATTTTGGAGATTTGGGAATATTATCCATCTTGATCCGTCTCAAGTCAATTTGAAGGCAATTAGAAATCAAAGTGGTGAATGAGATCAAGAAGACGAATATGGTGGGTCCAACCACCATCAAAGGTGTAGAAAACTCCGCACTTAACCTTTTGGAAGGAAAGGATGACAAGTATTAACAGGGCTGTAGTAAAAATGCTCCTGTTGCAACACACCTGGTGGATGGACTATTCCAATTCCAACGATTTGAACACTGTTGATTTCTGACATTATTCCCAATTTCCGAAGTTTTGTACTTTTTATTTCCGACGCCAGAGCTAAAAAAAAATCATTCGAACCGACATATCGATTTCAGAACGGTCAGATGGCACTTCTGGGACTCTCCAGGGCTGCCCTTTTCGAATTCCTTAGTCGTGACCGGAGAGGCATGTACCCAGTGTTTCCAACTCTTGCTCTTCGCTACGCCATTGGGTACGGGTTAAACTTCTAAACTGTTGCGAAACAAATAGTAGGACGATTGCGTTAATTGATGCATATGATTCGTTGTGCATTTTAGTTTGATTGGTATGGTGTGTGGTGACTGACTATACTCGGCGATCAAGATGACTACATCAGTGCACATGTTTGGTCAGAGGACATTGTTTTCAATTCCTATGATTTTGTGGAAGCCGTGCCCCTTTCCCGACCCTGAACTCGCCGAACCAAAACTTTTGCTTCGTCCCTCCGTAATGCTAGGCACCAAGGAAATAACTTCACCCATCGTCATCACAGTTCAGGCCTGCTGTGCTCTGATGCTCCATCAAGGCCGATGTGCTTTAGCCTGCAATCGGGAGGGGAGAGCGACGGCAACGTTGAATATTACGATGACGATGACGATGACGATGTACCCGAGTCGACTGCATGACACTGTAGTAGCATGCTATGACTCACAATTTGTATTGACATGTACTGTGCACTGCTCTTTTGCTTATATGACTTCACCTGCTACTGGAGGATTTTCCCGTTCGCGAGGATGCTGAAAAAGCATAAACATATGCATCGTGAAAAAATCAGAATTATTGAGGTCTGAAAATGTAGTGTGCGAAATCGGATGAGTTTTTGGTTACGGATGGGAAGTGGGGGGGGGGTGTCTAGTACACTTCGCCCCCCCCAATGTTTTTGAAATATCGACACCCCTGTTACCTGTCCATTCCTGCTTAGAAATGAATTGTATGTGTTGCATTGCAGCCAGCAGTCGCGCCATCCCCGCGGCCGCCACCAACCGACCCGAAAATGGCCCAGTGTCCCATCTGCACGCGCTCATTCGCCAAAGATCGGCTGGATAAACACCAAGCCATCTGTGAGAAAACCAGTCAGAAAAAGAGGAAGACGTTCGATCCGGTCAAGATGCGCGTGCAGGGCACCGGCTCGGAACAGTATATCAAGAAAATCAAAAGTAACAAACCGGACAAGGTAAGGAACACGGCATATGAAATTGGTGTTACCTTAATGTAATAGTTAGTCCTATAGAACACCGGGACGCGATTATTGTGCGACACATACAATCAGAGATGTTGATCATGCCGGTGTGCGACGGGCATTCACTGCCCAGAATGTGTGGCTGTTGGAGGGAATATTCATGCAACATTTACACCACGGCAGGACAGTGGACACCACACCATGCCGCTGAAGACCAAATTAGTTAGCAAACGCACACCTTAGATGCCAAATACGAGTCCAGGAAGGATGACGAGCGATGGCAAACGTGACGCGCCTGGCGGCGGTTGGCGCCCCCTTCGCCGTCGTATTTCCGTCTGATTCACTGACCACGCTGTCACGTCCGCCTGCTCTCAGACCCCGGGGAAGAAGGACTGGCGCAAGCAGCACGAGGAGTTCGTGCAGAACATTCGCGAGGCGAAGAAGGCGCAATCGCACATCGCCGCCGGCGGCGACATCAGGGACCTGCCGCCGCCGCCCCCGCAAGACACGTCCGACTACGTCCAGTGTCCGCACTGTGACCGCAGGTTCAACGAGACGGCCGCCGAGCGGCACATTCCCAAGTGTTCGTCCATCGAGAGCAACAAGGGCCCAGCGAGGCGGGGGCGGGACGGCGGCGGCGGTAGGAAGCGCCGGTAGAGGTACCGACAGCGACTGCTGAAGGTTGCAAGCGGCAGGAAGCGCCGGTAGAGGTACCCACAGCAACTGCTTAAGACTGCAGAGGGTGACACTCGAGAGGTCGCAGGAGGCGGACGGCGCTTCAAGGGAACATGGGGTGGATTGAGAAGGAATGTGTGAGCTCAAGGGTCTCGGCCGATGAGAGGCTACGGGCAGCGGAGGGCTGGCGATCATGGCAACAAGAAACTAGACGCATACTCTGGAATGCAGCACAATGAGCTGTCGGGAAACGCCATTGTGATCGGTGGATTTGCTGATTTGTGAGCTCACACTGATAGTGGTGTCGAACAAAAAATGTCATGGTTTGCTCAGAGAATGATAACTTACTTCTCTCCGAAAGGCGCAGTTTTGAACCTTGGATTCCGACCGAAGTAAAAGCGAGGAGCACTGGTAGTCTTGGCATATATTGCACGGGGCACTGTGGAAATAGTAATGAGCAGTACACAATGACCTATCCTGAGTTTGACCATCACTGTCCGTACCAAGGGAAACTGATGCGCTAAGGCGCTATGTATGAAACATTTCCCTGGAAAACAAACAAGTTGCGGATATTACGTTGTCGCGCATGTGATACCAAACGCAGAGCAGACTTCCGCCCAATAGTTTGCATGCAACCGCTAAACAGATTGGTTAAAAAGCACGGCATTTTCTGCCGTCGTTTACGGTGACACTGAGTGGATGTGTTGGTGGTACTAAGCATTTGTTTATTGAGGTCAAAGATAACCTAAATACTGTGCCTACTGGAAAGCTTCCTGTGACAACCACGTTCGCTAGATGAGCAGCAACGGCGGCCTTTGATGCACACTCTACGTGCACATGCGCAAGGTGCTTGTGAATAATTATACTAAGGTCAGTCGGACAGTTCATGACCCTTGGCCGACATATCAGCCGGCCAGGCTGGTGGCGTCACATATCAACAATGTGACGTCACCGTCACCAGGCGGCCGCGTGTGTCGACAATTACACAACTGATATCGAACCCAGCACACCAAGTCTCACGGGACAGCCGACAGTCGCTCGCACCCAACGAAAACAAAAACAGGCAATTCACATTATGAAGTATGCCACGGAGCGCATAACAAATATACGTCTTGTATAACGTTCGACGTCTATTCATCCTAAGCGGGAAGTTGGCTTCGCACGCCGCCGCCCAGAGGCAAGTGGTCTGCTGTCGATTACAGCGCGATTTTGAAGCTCAGCACATCCTGGGAAGAGAGCACCAGTTCACACCACATCAGCGGAGCGACAGGCCATCCCATGCATATAGTGAAACCCAGAACATCTCTTCTTGGGGGATAGTCGGTAAGTAGCCCGTTTCACGACAGCCAGTAAGCGCCGGGATGCAATGTCAATGACTTCGTCTAGTATGAGACAGGGGCGGTCGGCTCATGTAAGACATTAAGGCAGTGCCTCACCTGAGTAGAACTGGGAAGTATTTGTGTATGTTATTTTCATAAAATGATGCTTTCATCCACTGGAAAATGGCAAACTTGAAAAACTAGAAAGAAATATGCATTGATGACTCATAATTATGGCGAAAATTGAAGTTTATTTACGTTTACATAATTTACATAATTTACATCTTAGCTTCCAAACAGCTCTATCACCGGTCGGCAGGCATATTTTTTTTTCGTCGCGGAGTTTTGACAAACAAAAGCCAGAATAGTGCAGAAACTTGCGACGATTGATTCCTATCCTGAATGCTGTAAACCAATGAGTTTTCTTCGAAAAATATTGCACTAAAATCGTCATGGTTGACATGTTGATGGAATTATATCATAGTTTGCTTGGCAATTATAGGTGGAAGTTGTGTTAAAATTGGACCATAAACACAACATGATATCACAACACTAGCATAGGCCGTGACAATCGTGTCCACAGTGAGACCAAGTCAAAAAATACATATTGAATGCAATGCAACTAATCCAAATAATAATACTTAAATAACATATATAATAATGATCATGTTAACGAAAAGGCTCATGATCTCATGATCAGGCTCTAGCTCGAGAGGCTTCAAAGTCTCAAGCAATCTGCAGGCTGCGAGGTGTAAGGTTTTGGTTCCAGTGTGAGCCACGCTTATCCTTATTTCCGTATTTGTATAGTGTTATAGTGTTTCATGGTGGGTGGATAGCAGAGGCGTCGATTTGTATCCTTTTGTGGGGGTCATGGCCCCGCCAATGTTGATATTGACCCCCGAATGTTGATTTGGTCCCCCAATAAGCCATGCTGTTTTTATGTTCATAAAAAAGCTAAAGGAAAAAAGAAAGAAAAAATTTCATGCCGCATAGAAAACTTAGCTGATGCTAACCAGCATATATTGTACTGTAATGAAACAGATTAGGTTTAGATAGTGGACTGACTCCACCTTTTGCTGCAAAATTGAAAATTGTGCAAAAAAAGACAAAACAACTGGATTTCCCTCCACTGTGGAAGTACTACTTGCAACATAAAATGCTGAGATTAGCAGATGCTGATGGATTATCAATCAGATTGCCTTTAAAAATTTCCTATGCCACTAAACAACAATTCCATTGTCATATTGATGTTTGTACACACCACCAATCGCAGTTGTGCTCAACATAAGTTGAATCAAGAATCAACTCATGAATCAATCATTTTTTTTGGAGGAGTCATGAGTTGAATCAATTCTTTTCCCCCCAAAAAAATCTTGAGTTGAGTTGAATCACATCTTTCTACATAAAAAAATAGTTGTATCATGAGTCAATCATTTAAATCACAATGAGTCACTTGAGTCTTGTGACTCAAATGCAAGCTATGAAAAATGATATAAAGCATGTGTATCTTTATGAATAGTATGCCATGACACAAAGTAGGGAGCAAAGCACAGCACAATTATTCATGCTTAGCATTAGCATGCATAGCATAGCATCCACAATCTTTCATAGATTTATCCGGAACAAGACAACACTGTTGTGTCATAGTGTGATTACGTACATCCTGAACATCGAACCGTGAATGTGTGACGCCGCCCAAGACTGTGGGTGTCTTAATCATCTGAAAACCGTCATATTAAGTTTGAATACCTCAACGGATACTGATGCTTGTAATGTGCGAGGGCGAGCCATATCACCCAAGAGAACTCTCTGAAGCGTGAGGCAAGACTCGCAATTAAGCCAAGTTCCCGGTCCTGCCATCAAAATTTCATAATCAGTGCCACCTTATGACAAAACGGCAAAACAAACAGAACTATCGCCATGTCCACCAGCCGCAGAACAGCCACCAGTCGGAAACGCGCATCCATACCAACATCAATCGTTTCGCACCTCTCTACCCCAGTCAACCCCGGCCCCAGAACAGCCGCCGCAGATGTCTGCGTGTCCGGAAGTCCGGACCGACCCCGGCCAGCCGTGCCCGTCCGCGGCCGGCGCTAAAGACAACAGCGCCGAGCCGCCCCCTGGTCTGGTCCGCCCCGCAGAATCGGTCCCGGTCGGACGCCGGCGACGGCTGAGGAGGCGAGGATGCCGGGGCGGACAACAAGTGAAGAGGAGAGTCATTGAACGAGCAATACTATCAGCTCAAAGAAGTGCTGCTCTGCATGCCACTCCCGGCACTGGGGAAGCCCCCCATCGTGTGGAGTGCCGCCCAACACCCTCAGCAGTACAAAGCACTGCGAGTGCAATGCCACCTCGATGGCGAGCATTCAGCCGATGTCTCTTGCAGCCTCCGCGATTGACGCTTCGACAAACGCGGAACGTTGGCAAAGTCGAGCAACAGAGACGTTGTCGCCGACTGAAAATCGGCCATGGGAATGTTAGCTCGCTGACCAAACACCTAGACGACATCAATCAACTGTTATTGACTGAGGAATTTGACATATTCTGTACCGTCGAGACACTGCTGTCTGTGGATGTGTACGACAGCGGCCTCATCTTACCTGGCTTCAACATCAGGCGGAGGGAAGTGTCGCACGGGCGTGGAGTCGCTATTATCTTCCGCAATCGTCTCACTGTTGAGCCACTATGGGTGCCTACACCGAACTCATCTCTAGAGTCACTGTGGATCACTGTGACTGATCTCACAACAGTTATCATTGGAGTTGTCTACCGTTCCCCAGATAGTGCAGTGACACCGGCCAATGAGGAGCTATATGATCAACTGGTTCACGTCCTAAGCCTGGGCAAGCCCATCTTTCTTCTCGGTGACACCAACTTCGACGTCCTGCAGCCCGACAAACCGGGTGTGCGGGCTTATTTGCGTACCCTCTGCGATCTGTCTCTCAGCCAGCTGATATCCAACGTCACACACCCATCACGGAGAGAAGGAGACAGCCCGAGCCTCCTCGATCATCTCATTACAAATCGATCTGACCTAACCACAGAAGTTCGAGTCATTCCCACAAATTTCAGCGACCACGACGTCATCGCTGCATCAGTCACAATTGACAGACGTCGCCCTCAACCCACCGTCATTACCATCCGATCGACAAGTCGCTTAGATCAAAATGCTTTGTGCCTAGACCTACTGTTGGCCGACTGGTCGGCCGTTTATCAAGCGACTACCACCTCGGACAAATGGGACGCATGGCTGGCTGCATGGCAGCCAATCATCGACCATCACATGCCTCTTCGTCAAATCAAACTGAAACACCGGTCGTCGCCTTGGCTGCAGCACGATGACGTACATACAGCATGGGCAGCATTGAAACAAGCGCGCAAGCACAGAGATTCAGCACCTCCCCTAGATCTGCATCTGATAGAACAATTCCAGTGTTTACACTACATATTTATAATTAATTAATCAACAAGCAATCATTACCGCAGGTCTGAAGTCCATTACTAATTACAAACACACAAGCCAATCGAACAAAACCCAACCACTAGAGAAATGACGCCTTCTCATCAAACTCGCCACATTCATCAGTCTGAAGCCACCGACCCTGCCACAGACGCTCTAGCCCTGCTTCGTCTGGTCTTCGAGCTGGTCTACTGGCCCCTGAAGCGACGCCCGCCGGAAGGCCACCTTATTTAGGCTGTGACCGTCTTCTCCCTCCGCGCCCACGACGGCCGCTGCGGCCTCGGTCGTCAGCTTGACGACGCGCTCGGTGGACTGGGTGTGGCAGGGCACCCCCGTCCGGAGCGGCTCGTCCACGAGCCGGCTAGCTCGTCATCAGTGAGAGAACGGACACATGGTGGCTCGATGTCGGCCTCCCGAGCATACTGGTTGATGTTCACCAGCTCCTTGTACTGGCGTGCAGCCACGTTGATCATTAAGCCTTGCACCCGGAACTGGCGGACTGGTCCGGGCTGCCGGCGCTCTCGGGCCTCGCGCACCATCTGCACAGCACTCGCCCTGAGCTCCGGGCGCTCGTCGCCCAGCATCGACAGCACCACGTTCTCTGGGTGGGCAATCAGGGCATTCCGGCACAGGCGTTTCTGCACGGTTTCCAGGTCGGCGCCGCTCAAGTGCCGCTGCTGCCGTTGCAGCTGATCAAGCAAGTGGCGGGGCGCTTCCACCAGGTCCGGCCTGGGCTTAATGGCCATGACTGTGGGGACGTACACGGCCACGATGCACAGGGACAGGGTTGTTAACTGGTCACCGGGGCTCTCCTGGGAAATATATACCCGCAGCAGCCGGCTCTGCGCCATGTACCATCGTGCCAAGATGAGCTGGCCGTGGATCCGGTGCGCCACTAGGCTGCCATCGCCGGACGCCGCGCACTTTGCACACTGGTAGAGCAGCCGTAGATCCGAGCTCAGGGACTGCTCTACATCAGCCGGCAGGAGCGGTAGCTCGGCGGAGGCCAGGGGCTGGAACTCCACCAATGGCAGCTCATGCACCGTGCCCGCCACCATCTGGCCGATTGTCCCGGTGCCGGCAGGTGCCAGCAGCTGCGGATACGGAGACGGGAAGAGGAGCGCCTTCAACGGCGGCGGCACGAGATGTCGAAGCTGCTGTACGGCTCGGGGGATGAGCCGCCGAGGGCCCAACAGCGACGGCGATGGGCGTGCGGGCCGCGCGAGGAGCCGCTGATGTCCTATTAGCGACAGCGGCGGCGACGCGGGAGAGGCGACCTGAGGTGGGTTAGGGAGCATCAGTTGGTTTGAAGAAGTCAGGAGAGGTAATGTCGCCCTTATTAAAGCAATATAGCAACAATCTCATGCATACCAATGCTAATGAAGTAATCGGTGACGCGGACCTGAGGCGTGGGCAGCCGTTGGGACGTGGCGAGGCTTGTCGGACGGTCCGGCGACGGCGGCGGCGGCAGTGACGGTGGCAGCTCTGCTGGCTTGACGAGCCTGTCGCTCGGCCCGCTCATCTCTCCTGTGCCAGCGCCCCGTCGTCTGCTGGTCGACCCCACCAATGTGGCGTCTCCTGGGGCCACGCTGGTCGGCCAGGAACTCTCTGTCATTGGCAAGCTCTGGCTGGCGGGCTGTGTTCGAAATGTCGAAGAGTTCACCAAATTGGAGACAGCAGCAGTTGTTAAACTGTAAGAGAAGAATGCTGTTTCTTCGACGTTTTTCGGACGCCCTCTTTTCTTTCCCACAGCTGCTTCACCTTTCCCAGAAAACGTTGCCTCGGCCTTTTCGGTAGTGAAGCCCTGTTCCAGGGTAGCAATATCTTATCTGTCACTTGCTGTATTCACTCTTTCATTGGTACGTACTTTTCATCTGTGGACCTCTCCTCCATCTTCTCCAATCTGATCATCATCAAGCGGTCGATGACGTCGGCCATGTTGGGAAGCTGGCTTCCAGGCAAGCGACGAGACGTTATCCTAAACTGAGGATGAGGTTCCTTCATTTTCTTTATAAATGCTTGTCCTTCCATCGTTGGCAACGCGTTTCGGAGACGATTTAAACCGAAATGAAGACGTCCCGATACAGAATGCGAGCTTTTCGACTGGGTAAGGTCACGATCATTGGAACAAACAATAATGCAAAAGGTAAGTATTACAAAGAGCATTGGATCATAAAAATATTTAGATATTTTTATCATCCAATATTTGATATCGTATATATCGTTTTATGCTCAAGTAAATATTTGAGCATGAAACGTAATTTTGTAGATAATTACTCGCGTAAAATTCAATACTTTTTCCACGATTCGACGTGAAAAATAAGCACAAATTAACATTTCTCCTCAGTTTAACTGATCGATAGACACCGTAGCTATGCCATGAAATTTGATTGGATCAAACGAACCTATAATGGTGATGGCTGTGGTGAGCCGATTATTTGATATATTATCACCTATAATGCATTGTGATTGTGCTATTTAAAATTGTTCAATAGTTGCAGCACTCTCAAGAGATGGTTCCTTGAAATCAGGGTCACTCCATCACTGGCAGATCTAGCCGGGTGTTTGGGGGGGAGGGGAACGGTAGTTTTTAGGGGGCAAACAGCTGCAAATAGCCATATTGACCATTTTTTTCGGGGCTTTTGGGGTGGGTGGAAATGGATTTTGGGGGCACTGGCCCCTTGTACCCCTTAAATTCGCCCCTGCACTCCATTGTCAATGTCCGTGCGATGGAACACACGGGATCGCCACCAACGACATCTATGTGTGGTGTGCTGAAGTAGGCCGTGAAATTTGGAACTAGTACGGATACAGTGCTTTTGCAGATATGTAAATGGAGTGAAAGCCACTGGTTTGTGCGAATATCTTAAGAAATAGACCTGGTTCAGCTTGCCCATGCTGCTTTTCCCATTGCCTGTCACAACTTTCGGAATAATGAGCCGAAAAAGGCGAATTTGCGAAATCGCCGAAACCTTTGAGCGGGCGTCGCGGTCAAAAGTTTTTTGAAATTTGGAATTTTAATGAGCGCATCGCGCTCAGCGCCCAAAACTGCACAAACTAGGAGGGCGACCTAGTGCATTTTCGCGAAAAACAACCCAAACCAGACCAGCCTTGTTTGTTTGTTTGTTTGTTTATTGGTTGGTTCACGACGCACTTTATGCATATTCACGGCTAATGGCGCCGCCCACACTGTTTCGCCGGTGGGCCGCGGGATTGGGAAATGCCCTGAGTGGCGCTGCTAGAATCGAACCCCGGACCTTTGGTACCCATAGCCCGACACCTTAACCACTCCGCCATCCCCGCCCAACCAGACCAGCCTAATGTGCATGTATCGTCTGTTGTGCGTCGGTGTAAACGCATACTCATCGGACTCGCTAGACTGCGTCATAAGTTTACTCGCATTACGAGACGGGTGCTAATTGAGGCACTCGTGTTCCCTGTACTCTCTCTCTCTCTCTAAAA
Source organism: Imbricaverruca yamaguchii (assembly GCA_034440575.1). Lineage (NCBI taxonomy): Eukaryota > Metazoa > Arthropoda > Thecostraca > Neoverrucidae > Imbricaverruca > Imbricaverruca yamaguchii. Next base: position 961,023 of record JAOTOL010001543.1, read on the forward strand.
GCCAACAATCTTTTTCATAGCTAGGGGACCAAGCTTGAATGCAGTATTCCAAATGTGGCCTGAAATATGCACAGTAAAACTTCCTGATGACTTCCTCACTTCTGTATGATACACTCCTATTTATTGCCCTGAGCATGCTCTGGGCATGCTCTGAGCTGAGGGTGGAGTGTGAATTATTTGTTTGTTTTTCATTTAGCTAGCCTTGCACTGGAGCAAGAGTGAAAGGAAAGCACATTGCTCCTGTGAGTTATGAGAGATGAAGCTGAGCTGATCATCACAACTCCATGTCTTGTGGTGCCATCCATTGTTCACTTCTTTAGTTACTGGTAAATAGATTCCATGCATAAAAAATAACATGGCCATGAAAAGGTACTTGAAAATGTCCTAAGGAAATCTGCTTGTACTCTGACTCCAAACCTGGAAAGTAAGTTCCCCAATCTGGTTGAAAGTTTGGAATGCTGCCATGCCACATGCTGGTGGCAAGTAGACAGCTTTTATTTGTGCATAGCCTCATGGGCAGTAGCAATGCCATTAGAAAAGCACTGTGTAAGACTGAGGTAGCTTGGTTGGGTATTATTGCACAAAATCATGCTCAAATTAGGTATGAATATGAACTTGTATCTATGGATTTATTGGTGACCAGTAAAGCTGACATCAAACAAACATTTAGGTCACAGCTGGAACAAATTGTACTGGAAAGAGCTGATCAGGCTCATGTGCATGATCCAGGGTAGAACAGAACAGGCACAGTGGTACTTACGAAGGCGTCCCTAAAAATCACCTTGAACTGGGTATTTCGCAATGATTTGTTTTCAAGAGCATCTCAGGGTAGGTTAGATTGGCTTGCATTTGATTAATTTTGACAATTTTCAGAAAATATAATGCCTTAACTTTTAATATTCTGCTGAACCTTCTGATCGATCTGGTGGTTTTATGTGGTATTTGTAAAGTATTTATCTTGTTGTGGTATTTGTAAAGTATTTGTATTTGTTTCGTAGCATTCGGTGTAATCATAGCCTCCGTAACTGAAGTTGAGACGTGATCTCGTTGCGGCGGTGCCACCCGTGGAATGTGATGTTGTGCGGGCAGAACCCGCCTGCCTGATAAATGTACAAATGTAGGCACCATGATAGTACAGTTCAAACTGGAATGCCATCTGATCCGCTTATGCACATTTGTGTTTGTCCGCAGAATGCGAGTACTTACCCATGTTAAAAGGGGATGGCAAAGATCGCGAGCAGGTCGAACTTTGCCATCCCATTTTAAATGTTCCCTGGAAGGAACGGGACAAGTTGATAACTAACCTGGGAACTGAAGACAAATATGTTTGCTTGGAGAAAAAGCAAAAGAAAAGTGACCATAGCGTATGATTTCAGAAAGTCTTCCGCAACCAAGTTGATACCATTTTTTTAAAACTTCATCTGACGTCACGTAGACTTGAAGGAAAACTACAAGCTACCCTCTGGCGAACGTACCTTGTGTTTGCTCTTTGTCACATGCGCGTCACACGCGTGTGTGGTAAATAACAAGTCAACGCTATTTTATTCCGTGCAGATGCCTATCGCAGTGCAGGACTGTTTCGGTTTCATATTATTTCTCACAATCACAATCCATTTCTGTGTTTTGTGTTCCTGGCACTAGGATTGACTCATGCATATCTATTATGAATACCAAGCTTAACATTAATAGGTACTTATTTGTGGTTACTGTCATTGGTTTGTGGTGAACAACTTCAGTACCCCTGATTCTTTACTCACTGGCAGTTGGCAATTTGGAAATTGTAATGTAATGTAATGTAATGTAATGTAATGTAATGTAATGTATTTTCGGATCCTCCCGAGCAGGGTTTTTCAGTCTCCGTTACAGGTGCACCAATGTGCCGCACATACCATCGTCAAGATCATACACTCATAACACGGAAACACTAGCAATATGAGCATACACGAAAATTAGAGCCTGGACATGCGCAGCATGACCGAAACCCTCCACCTGAAAACACTGGCCGCCTGAATTCCTCACATCTGGAGGCAGATTGTTCCGCATTCCGCAAGCTCTCGGTATGAATGAGCGACGCGTGAATTCTGTGCAGCATCGTGGTACCTGAAGCTCACCGTTAGCCGTGGCTCTGGTGCTCCGTTGTGACACAGTTGAGCGACAGTTAAGTTGCCCGCGAATGAGTTCTGAGCCAGTGAACTCGTTCATAATTTTGAAAACTGAGTGAGCATCTGCCTCGGATATGAAGTTGTCCAATTTCAACCATCCTAGTTCTTTCAACGTTGGCGACACATGATCCGGTAGTGTAAGCCGGCGACAATCCTTGCACCAAAGTTTATGCATTTTTGAATGCGTCGTTTCTAGACCTTGCTTCAACTTCCCCAGACAGACACACATTATCTTATGTGGGGGAACACGAGTGCCTCAATTAGCACCACCCGTCTCGCAATGCGAGGAAACTTATGACGCAGTCTAGCGAGTCCGATGAGTATGCGGTTACACCGACGCACAACAGACGATACATGCACATTAGGCTGGTCTGGTGGGGCGGGGATGGCCAAGTGGTTAAGGTGTCGGGCTATGGGTACCAAAGGTCCCGGGTTCGATTCTAGCAGCGCCACTCAGGGCATTTCCCAATCCCGCGGCCCACCGGCGAAACAGTGTGGGCGGCGCCATTAGCCGTGAATGTGCACAAAGTGTGTCGTGAACCAACCAATAAACAAACAAACAAACAAACAAGGCTGGTCTGGTTTGCGTTTTTTTTTTCTCGAAAATGCACTAGGTCGCCCTCCTAGTTTGTGCAGTTTTGGGCGCTGAGCGCGATGCGCTCATTAAAATTCCAAATTTCAAAAAACTTTTGACCGCGACGCCCGCTCAAAGGTTTCGGCGATTTCGCAAATTCGCCTTTTTCGGCTCATTATTCCGAAAGTTGTGACAGGCAATGGGAAAAGCAGCATGGGCAAGCTGAACCAGGTATATTTCTAGATATTCGCACAAACCAGTGGCTTTCACTCCATTTACATATCTGCAAAAGTACTGTATCCGTACTAGTTCCAAATTTTACGGCCTACTTCAGCACACCACACATAGATGTCGTTGGTGGCGATCCCGTGTGTTCCATCGCACGGACATTGACAATGGAGTGCAGGGGCGAATTTAAGGGGGGGACAAGGGCCCAGTGCCCCCAAAATCCATTTCCACCCACCCCAAACGCCCCGAAAAATGGTCAATATGGCTATTTGCACCTGTTTGCCCCTAAAAACTACCGTTCCCCTCCCCCCAAACACCCGGCTAGATCTGCCAGTGATGGAGTGACGCCGATTTCAAGGAACCATCTCTTGAGAGTGCTGCAACTATTGAACAATTCTAAATAGCACAATCAATGCATTATAGGTGATAATATATCAAATAATCCGCTCACCACAGCCATCACCATTATAGGTTCGTTGGGTCTAATCAAATTTCATGGCATAGCTACAGTATCTATCGATCAGTTAAACTGAGGAGAAATATTAATTTTTGCTTATTTTTCACATCGAATCGTGGAAAAAGTATTTAATTTTACGCGAGTAATTATCTACAAAATTACGTTTTATGCTCAAATATTTATTTGAGCATAAAAGGAGACGCCACATTGGTGGGGTCGACCAGCAGACGACGGGGCGCTGGCACAGGAGGGATGAGCGGGCCGAGCGACAGGCTCGTCAAGCCAGCAGAGCTGCCACCGTCACTGCCGCCGCCGCCGTCGCCGGACCGTCCGACAAGCCTCGCCACGTCCCAACGGCTGCCCACGCCTCATGTCCGCGTCACCGATTACTTCATTAGCATTGGTATGCATGAGATTGTTGCTACATTGCTTTAATAAGGGCGACATTACCTCTCCTGACATCTTCAAACCAACTGATGCTCCCTAACCCACCTCAGGTCGCCTCTCCCGCGTCGCCGCCGCTGTCGCTAATAGGACACCAGCGGCTCCTCGCGCGGCCCGCACGCCCATCGCCGTCGCTGTTGGGCCCTCGGCGGCTCATCCCCCGAGCCGTACAGCAGCTTCGACATCTCGTGCCGCCGCCGTTGAAGGCGCTCCTCTTCCCGTCTCCGTATCCGCAGCTGCCGGCACCTGCCGGCACCGGGACAATCGGCCAGATGGTGGCGGGCACGGTGCATGAGCTGCCATTGGTGGAGTTCCAGCCCCTGGCCTCCGCCGAGCTACCGCTCCTGCCGGCTGATGTAGAGCAGTCGCTGAGCTCGGATCTACGGCTGCTCTACCAGTGTGCAAAGTGCACGGCGTCCGGCGATGGCAGCCTAGTGGCGCACCGGATCCACGGCCAGCTCATCTTGGCACGGTGGTACATGGCGCAGAGCCGGCTGCTGCGGGTATATATTTCCCAGGAGAGCCCCGGTGACCAGTTAACGACCCTGGCCCTGTGCATCGTGGCCGTGTACGTCCCCACAGTCATGGCCATTAAGCCCAGGCCGGACCTGGTGGAAGCGCCCCGCCACTTGCATTTGAGTCACAAGACTCAAGTGACTCATTGTGATTTAAATGATTGACTCATGATACAACTATTTTCTTTAATGCAGAAATATGTGATTCAACTCAACTCAAGATTTATTTTTGGGAAAAGAATTGATTCAACTCATGACTCCTCCAAAAAAAATGATTGATTCATGAGTTGATTCTTGATTCAACTTATGTTGAGCACAACTGCGATTGGTGGTGTGTACAAACATCAATATGACAATGGAATTGTTGTTTAGTGGCATAGCAAATTTTTAAAGGCAATCTGATTTATAATCCATCAGCATCTGCCAATCTCAGCATTTTATGTTGCCTCGGCGTGGACAGACAGCAACCATGTCAACAACCTCCGGACACTCTCGAAACGTCTCTCGGAAACACTTCCCGTGGACAGTACGCAGCCTCCCGAGGAGCTCCCCAGCTGGCCCGAGCGCGGCGACAGATGCGTCTCGGCCGCTCCCCCAACCTTTCCCTCTCCCTCCTGCCCCTGTATGCAAGCTGTGTGAAACTGAGAGTGAGAAGTGAACAGAAAGAGTGAAGTGTACGATAAAAAAAGAAGAATAAGTGAAATATTGAACCAAACCGGCGTACTTATACACTACACGTGTGCGAAGTGACTGGACTCATCAGTGGACTTTTCTGCTGGTTATCCCTCTACTATTGCGGGAAATTACACAGCAGTGATAGGACACCTGAAAAACTGGGTGAGTGCAGAAGCGACAGCACCTTTCTCCATAGAGACCTTCTTTCCATGAAGCATCAGGTACTTCCCGTGGCCAGTCATCTTTCCTACACTGCAGCTGAGGAGGAAATGATCGGACTGACGACTTGGTGCCGCTCGGAATTCCTATCTTCAACAACAGTGATCGTAAATCTTCAGCTCTACCACGCATACGGACATCATCAGGCGGCTGCTAACCATCGCCCTGGCCCAAATATTCATCGCCAGCACGTCTCCCAGTCAGCAACGCGCACGCAGCTGTCCCGTCCGTGACGTTATCAACGCCGCGACCTTGGCCGCCCCCGCCAGTCGACAACCTCACCCCTCCCGAGAGGGCAACCAGACGAGGGAAGCGTCGGGGTCACCATGACAACGCTGAAGAACACACGCCGGGGCAGGCGCGGCGCTAGGGGTGGCAGATGACACGGATGACGGGACGGAACATGTACATATATATATATTCACGTGCAGACGACCACCTGCACCTGCCAGCCATACACAGAGAGGCTGGCCGCAGATTCCTCTACTCGTCTGTCTTCCACTATAACAAACGTCCTACTGAAACAAAAACATCAAGGCTGCCTAACTTCAAGAAACATGCACTAGCATATCCCCATGAGCAACACTAGTTACACAAAAAAAACTTGCATAATGGATATGTGTACACTATGAAGTCACCTTTAGGCCATCGTTTTCCCATCACTTCTACAAACCACTCGTTTATAGCTCGAGTTGCAAGCACGGTGTGTGCAGTGCAGTGAATTATATGGGTATTGTATTATGTTGGTGCACGAATGTTTGTTGCGCATCTGCTTCCACTACTGACCACAAATATATCCTTTCTTTGTAAATATCTGTGAGTTATACCCAGACTGTCCCTAAAAGCCACTGCACGCAGAGGACATGTATTGTGAAATAAATAAACAAATAAATATAATCGAATCCATGTGAATAGCTCGGAGGTTCTCTGGTTGGATCGAATCAATTTGAGTAGCTCAAAGGTTCTCTGGTTGGATCGAGTCAATGCGAGTAGCTCAGATGTTCTCTGGTTGGATCGAGCCCATGTAGACAGATCGGAGGCTCCCGGGTAGGATCGAGCCCATGTAGACCGCCAGAGTGAGTGTCTCAACCCATGTAGACGCGATGTGAAGTGTCTATTCCTCCGCAGTTATTGACCCGCGAACGTGACCGGAAGTCGATGGAAGGTCACCGGTGATACTCGAGTGATTGAATATCACTGGCACCAGGAAAACAGCTGCATTTCATCCGCATGATCGACAATCTTAGGCGAGAGCATCGCAGGTTGTAAATAAGGAATCGCATAAAACTCGGGGCTCCAGTGAGGGAACATCTCTGAAAACGAGCATGTACGGTATTCAAAATAAATAATCTACCAGATCATATCGTGGTGTCAGAGGCCAGAGATCCCACCAAGCATAAAGGATGGATGTCCATTCACGAACTGGATGGACTATCCTGGATGGAACTGCGTGAAACTATCCAATTTATAGTGGGTAGACGCAGATTATACATGCGTGTTGATTCATGAGCACCGGTAACGTCTTGGTCGCCCACACGTAACAGCGTTGAGGATATGCTCTATGTGTGGCTACACTCGCGCAGGAGTTACCACTTACTATTCACACATGTATACAGTCGACCCGTCCCTTCGTCCCTTGTCGACTCGTCCCTTCGTCCGTCCGAAACATCTACCTACATGCTAGCAGGACTGTGCACGAAGTAACAGTTCAACTAGTTTATTATAGATCACATCCCAACCTAGCATCGCCACAGCAATAAACAGCCACAACAGCTGTGGCGAGTTTCAAACCCGTGCCGCGTCGGAAAACGCACGGCGGCAAGCAGACCCCCTCAACGTGAGTGTAAATGAGCCAACCTCATGTATACCAATCGGCCTCCTCAACATGTGTGCAAATCAACATATACACAGTATGGGCCAAACTGCGCGCTAAGAATCAGACTTGCAGAGGAACCATCAGACGGACGCCGGTCGACGGACCAGCCAAGTAACGTCAGGTCAGGTCACCGCACGGTTGGCGCGCAAAACAGTCAGATCGCCCGACCGTCCAGCCAACGCCTCGCAAGCCGCGGCTCCAATACCAACACCATCCATCCGCACCACGTCCACTGGACGCCCTCCGCCCCCCGGATAGTGTAGGTCAACCCAGAGTGCGGCCTTACTTCAGAGTATCGTCTCGCCCTGGAGAAGGTCATGGCGCCACACCAACTCACCATCGCACGAAGAGTCGTGACATGACGGTGAACAACACCTGCATGTCTCGCGAAACAGCGCCGCACCAGTCACAGCCGCGCGTACCGGTCGCACCAAGCCAGCGTCCCACCTGCGGCCGCACGTGTCGACAGCACCACAACACCACCCAGCAGGCGGCCGGCACGGATCAGACGCTCGTGTAATACGGCCAGCTATCAGGAGCATCGTCTTCCTTCACTCCTTCGTGTCGGCATTACACTGTAACTACGCCGGAGGTCGCACTGACCAGAGGTTAGTTGGCCATCGAGTCGCCGACACCGCTTCCCAGCCACCACCACCTGGACGGCAGAAGCATCGAACTACAGCTCCCTGGGGAGGACAGACTGACCGACAACTGCCGCTCCCCAGTCACGCAGTCTAGGTTTCGGCATGTGGTCGGTCAGAAAACCTAGCTAGCGGTCTGTGGACCGCCAGTCCAGTTATCGGCCCCCAGGCGGTCAATCAGTTCAGTTACCGTCCTGCAGGCGGTCAGTCAGTTCAGTGACCGGCCTGCGGGCGGTCGGTATGGTTGTCGGTGTCACGGCGACAGACCAGCTAGCGGCCACCAGGCTATCTCGCCGTCAGACCGTCGAATTAGCGACACCTAGTAGCCGGTCGGGGTGTCCAGCTCGCAACGACCCATCTGCCGGTGCGGCTTCTCGTCGGAGGCCGGCACCGCCTCGCGCAGACTGGGCGGCAGGCAGGCGCGCAGCCGGTCGTGTCGGTCGGCGGGCATGTTGAAGGCGAGCAGCGCCTTTTTGAGCCAGCAGGCGCGGCAGCGCGCGTCACCGGCGTGGCGCGGCGCCGCGGCCGGGATGTGGCAGCGACCCAGGCCGAGCAGACACTGCAGCGGCCGCCAGGGCTGCAGCTGCTGTGCGAAGCGGCGGCACGTGTCGCAGCCGTACGAGCCGTACAGCCGGCAGTGAGCCGTGTGGGTGTAGTACTTGGTGCCGGCACAGACGGCGCACGTCACGAAGCCAGGCGACGTCGGGCCGGACGGCTGCTCCCTAGCGACAGCAGATGGCACGCGCCGTCAGCACGACCGCGCTCACTCACTACCTAGCGGCAGCGCGACACTCACCCCCTCACTACCCAGCCACAGCACGACACTCACCCTCACTACCCAGCCACAGCACGACACTCACCCTCACTACCCAGCCGCAGCACGACACTCACCATCACTACCAGCGTTGGAAAAGTGGAAAAGTGTAAAGTTAAGTCACACGGAGTCCCCTACCACATAAACTTTCCAACATAATTGCGGAAAATGCATTCCAAGAGGAGGCAGTAGTGGAGCCAACAAATGAGATGCCAGCCAGATTGGAAGAATACCAGCTTGATAGTAGGCTCAAGTACAAATGACGTCAACATATGGATCACTGCAGTCTCTATATGACCTTAATGCAACTGATCATTCCATATTCCATAACATTCTATAGCATTTCATTTGTGCATGTGTAATTGTCTGGTGCAGTGCAGGTGAATGAATAAACAGCCACCCATGCCTTCATGTGTATGTTCTTCATTTGTGAAAAACCTCAGAACAGAGTCCAGATGTGCCCAGAAGAATGTACGGCTGAACACTGAGAGCCGGAGTGGCATCCACACAACTTGTAAGCCACAAAGGGTAGCACTGCCCAAAATACCAAAAATATTGTGGATGAGCCACATTTTGCCATGGCATAGGAAATTCACATTTTGCCATGGGTATTACTACTTGTCCACAAGACAAGCTTTACACACATTTTACCTCCATGAAGCATACAAAGGTATTAGGATTAGCTAAGTTATGTTAGATTAAGGTTGTTTTGTAAGTTAGACAATTATCAAGTTTCTTTGGGTATCCTTCAGGATAAAAATGTTTTTGAATTAAAAAAATGGCCCAGGCTAGTGTAGGCTAAGTTAGGTTAGAACAGGTTGTCTAGTTTGAATTTTCAAGGACAAAAATTGTCTAGAAATTTTCCATTAAAAATTGGTTACAGAGCTATCCAGAGCTAGGCTGCCTTTTTCTTCACATTGAACATTATGTGTCATGCTATGTTGTCTAACCAACTCCAAGCCACTTTTTGGGTGTCATTTTGCTACCCAACTGCACTTGCCAAAAAATGTGTGGTTCCATCATGTAATCACATTATGAACATGTGCACCTCCATAAGCATTGTATGAAAACAAAAAGAAATTCCCAGAAATCAAATCACCTTAAACTGCAAACTTATCCTGTAACTGCAAATTCAATGGAGGATAGGGACAGTATGCACCCAACAATTCCCTGAACATTTCATGAGTGCAGAAATAATGCTTGAATGCATGCATATATATATCTGTGAAGTATATGTGCACTGAAGATGCCCAGCCCTCTTTTTGAAAGAAAAACATTCACCATTCAAAACATGGTAAGTGAAAACGGGATTTCCCAGACAAAAGCAAAACAATCAGTTTTGTTCATTCCTACGCTGGTCGGCAATACATCGCAGCAATTAATAGTCTCACTTCCTGCTCCTTGAATTATCCAAATATATCCCGGCTCACAATATGCTTGTGGCTTTGGTTCATCCAAATCAATATTATGTATATGATATTGTGTAGATAATATTATGTATACAATATTATGTATATAACATACAATCAAATAACCGTGAACATATTTGATATAGGTAGGTAGGCACCTAGTAGGCAATACCAACTCCCGTACCGCGAGCCAAACATGCAACAAATTCCACCCGGATAGCACCGAAGAGCTTCCAAGAAAATCCTTCGTTCAATAAACAAAAACCACTCCGCCCCGCTAACCAAATAAACGAATTCATCTTCACCAGCCTGACCGCGTACGAAGGACCGTTCTTGGATTCGATGGATTCACCGCTCTCCAGTTCCCACTCTGGCAGGAGCTATTTAAACCATCGCCAAGAAAAGCCATGGATAATGCATCTCTTTTTGCTTCCTTGAAGAATGATGCGTTCTGCATCCAATGACATGGATAAAACCGTTCATATTCATACTATAAAGCAGTCAGAAGCGATATACCTAAAAATATGGGATGGATTTTCCCCATGAAAATTGCCTGAATGGTACTATAACGTTCTTGAAACCTGCTGAGACTTTGCGCCAAAGTGAAGCTCCATAGAACCAGAAATTTCACTCTCTTTTGATTTCATGACTAATATTGCTTTCGAATTTCATCAACAAGCGGGAATAGTTGTGTTAAAGCCACTCTGACCGCGAGGTTTTCCCACTCCGGACAAATTCAGATTTACTTGCGTTATTCTAATGCACTGACGATCCTCTAAGCTTCATTCTGATCCAATTATCAATTTCTTCCCATAATGCTGATGATGATTAATTGAGAAAATCCCTGTAATTCTTTTGGCGGTTTCCTCAAACTTATTTTCATCTTTTGGTATATCATAGCAATCATGGTGCGAAATAAGACGCTAATTTCCGCTGGTCCGTGACGATAGTCGGGTTTACAGCGGCAATTTCCCGGTCCATCTAGTTGCTTTTCATCCTTCGAAATCATTCCTTGCTTCAACTAAACATTCCAGACATGAACAAAAAAGTGCATCGAAATACACATAATATTAATAAGAATTGACATGAATAAGTTTTCAGTTTTCTCATACAAAAACTGTTCCATGGTCGTGAGAATAAAAGACTTTAGACGGATTGTTTTAGTATGACTTTCCTTAAACCATTATATATTCCGAAACCCATATCCCAAAGTAACATTTTAGACCCTCCCATATATCAGCCGGTGCACGAACGTCCTGCTCTTGAGGTGTGTTGTGGATATGTATTAGTTGTGCGGTGTGGGAATGTCAGGAGTGACAGGTATGTATATATAAACTTGGTTGACATAGATTAAGTATACTTTTGTGATCATTTTCTCTACCATTGCTCAGGAAGTTGCCCTATAAGTCATCCACGTAAAGTGGATGACCTCAGACGACGATGTGTGGTGGACCCCATTTGGTTGTCTGTGGGACACTAGGATAGAAACCGAACAAATTATTTGAAGGCGTTTTATTCTTGAAGAAGAATCTCGGGTTATTTTACGACGCATTCAACCGCAAGGTTGCATAGCGTACCGCAAGGCTGATTGGTATTTTCCAAACGTATACACTTCGTTATTTATAAAATGTATATACTCCATGACTTGGTGCTTCAATATACACCCCATAATTTGGCAAACTGGAAAATTATACACTCCATTACATAATGCTTCTCAGGATTATACATTCCATACTTTGGCAAGCCAAACAATTATACACTCCGAATCCAAGACCGAAAAGTGAAAATCCAACACTGATCACAACCCAGCCGCAGCACGACTCTCACCATCCATGCCCAGCCGCAGCACGACACTCACCATCCATGCCCAGCCACAGCACGACTCTCACCATCCATGGCCAGCCGCAGCACGACTCTCAACATCACTACCCAGCCACAGCACGACACTCACCCTCATTACCCAGCCGCAGTACAACACTCACCTCACTACCCAGCCGCAGCACGACACTCACCATCCATGCCCAGCCACAGCACGACTCTCACCATCCATGCCCAGCCGCAGCACGACTCTCACCATCACTACCCAGCCACAGCACGACACCCACCATCACTACCCAGCCGCAGTAACACTCACCCACACAACACTCACCTCACTACCCAGCCGCAGCACGACACTCACCATCCATGCCCAGCCACAGCACGACTCTCACCATCCATGCCCAGCCGCAGCACGACCCTCACCATCACTACCCAGCCACAGCACGACACCCACCATCACTACCCAGCCGCAGTACAACACTCACCTCACTACCCAGCCGCAGTACAATACTCACCTCACTACCCAGCGGCAGGCACGTCACAGCAATTCGCACCATGGTCATTTAGACAGGTGACACACGTGCCAAATATCGCAGCAAACATGCCACACGCATCGCACAACTTTACGGTCGCCAAGCGATGAAGGGCAGCAGTCAGGTTGTGATAAATTATAGGCTGGCGTTTCCAAGGTTCCATGTTGGCGTTAATGAAACATATATTTAATTGGTGTTGGGGTGCCGCTATGAATCTGTGTTGTGAATGTAATATCCACGATGATACTATCTCCCCCAGTGACTGCTACGCAATGCGCTGCGCATGTGCAATGCAAGCGGTAAAAACTGCTACTCATTGAGACATCGCCATGTGTAGCTGGGCAGAGGTACGCATCACATCCAGCGCAATGTGTAGCTACAAAGCCGAAACCCACCCATTGCTGATCCGCTTAAAGCATCCCCCAACAGCAGCTTGTCATGCAAGGTAAACTGACAAACACTGGAGCGGGATCACGTAGCTACCGCTGGGTAGTGAGTGGGTGTGGTCGTGTCCTCAGATGCAAGAATCAAGGGGCTACCTACTAACGTTTGTCGCAGCGATATATCAGCACTTACGGCGAACACCCTGTCAACCGTCCGCCTCGATTCGTGGTAGCACTTTGTTCCAACAATTCAAAACACGATGCTTTGCTGCACTATTCGCAAACTAGTTGAGTGGCCGCACGCCGCAGAAATGGGCGACCAGGTGCTGCGGCGGAGAGGTAGCAGTGAAAGGCGAAAGGCTCCGGGCCCCAAGTGACCAGGGCGATCTGCTTACCTCACGGTGGGAGAGGGCTCGCCGTAGGCCGGAGGCCGCCCTGGCGGTCTGCCAGGAGACCTGGCGGGTGGTCTGCCAGAAGACCTGCCGGGCGGTCTGCCTGGAGGTCTGCCTGGTGGTCTTCCTGGAGGCCTGCCCGATGGTCTTCCTGGCGGTCTGCCTGGCGGTCTACCGGGCGACCTGCCTGCCGGTCTACCGGGCGACCTGCCGCGCGACCTGCCGCGTGATCTGCCTGGAGACCTCTCGGTGTTCGGCTGCTCTCTCGGTCGCGCCAGCTTCAGCTTCATCGGAGGCACCTTGCGCACAGCATCTGGGTCACCGCCAGGACCGGGCGGCGCACCAGTGCCGTGCTCCCGAGAGCGCAAATTCTCCTGGGTACACAGAGCCGGAGTCGTAATGTCGGCAAACACAACGTGTGCCACGTGTAGGCCGGGCTGCGATGATCTAACCACCTTCGGACCGGACAGAATACTAAGGTCGCACTAATATCGGGGTCAGAGGACGCACAGTAAATAACGACAAAATGAGGTAAGTCGGCATAAGCCAGAACACCATGCATATAACAAGGGTTTCGTCGGCAGCCGCAACGGCGTCACGGTTTTCTCTATACCACGGCTGCCATTGGGCTATGGCGCGGCAATCGTACACAGATCGGGGAGCGTTTGCAGTTGACTACACGACACATACTGCACATGGCTGTACACGACACATACTGAACATGACTGTACACGACACATACTGAACATGGCTGTACACGACACATACTGTACATGGCTGTACACGACACATACTGTACATGACTGTACACGACACATACTGTACATGACTGTACACGACACATACTGCACATGGACTGTACACGACACATACTGAACATGACTGTACACGACACATACTGTACATGACTGTACACGACACATACTGTACATGACTGTACACGACACATACTGCACATGGCTGTACACGACACATACTGTACATGACTATACACGACACATACTGTACATGACTGTACACGACACATACTGTACATGACTGTACACGACACATACTGAACATGACTGTACACGACACATACTGCACATGGCTGTACACGACACATACTGTACATGGCTGCACACGACACATACTGCACATGGCTGTACACGACACATACTGTACATGGCTGCACACGACACATACTGAACATGACTGTACACGACACATACTGAACATGACTGTACACGACACATACTGTACATGACTGCACACGACACATACCGCACAGGACTGTACACGACACATACTGTACACGACACATACTGTACATGACTGTACACGACACATACTGTACATGACTATACACGACACATACTGTACATGACTGTATACGACACATACTGTACATGACTATACACGACACATATTGTACATGACAGTACACGACACATATTGTACATGACTGTACACGACACATACTGTACACGACACATATTGTACATGACTGCACACGACACATACTGCACATGACTGTACACGACACATACTGAACATGACTGTACACGACACATACTGCACATGGCTGTACACGACACATACTGTACATGGCTGCACACGACACATACTGCACATGGCTGTACACGACACATACTGAACATGACTGTACACGACACATACTGCACATGGCTGTACACGACACATACTGTACATGGCTGCACACGACACATACTGTACACGACAGTGCACGACACATACTGTACATGACTGCACACGACACATACCGCACAGGACTGTACACGACACATACTGTACACGACACATACTGTACATGACTGTACACGACACATACTGTACATGACTATACACGACACATACTGTACATGACTGTATACGACACATACTGTACATGACTATACACGACACATATTGTACATGACAGTACACGACACATATTGTACATGACTGTACACGACACATACTGAACATGACTGTACACGACACATACTGCACATGGCTGTACACGACACATACTGTACATGGCTGTACACGACACATACTGCACATGGCTGTACACGACACATACTGTACATGGCTGTACACGACACATACTGTACATGACTGTACACGACACATACTGTACATGACTGTACACGACACATACTGTACATGACTGTACACGACACATACTGTACATGACTGTACACGACACATACTGTACATGACTGTACACGACACATACTGTACATGACTATACACGACACATACTGCACATGGCTGTACACGACACATACTGTACATGACTATACACGACACATATTGTACATGACAGTACACGACACATATTGTACATGACTGTACACGACACATACTGTACACGACACATATTGTACATGACTGCACACGACACATACTGCACATGGCTGTACACAACACATACTGTACATGGCTGCACACGACACATACTGTACACGACACATACTGACATGACTGACACGACACATACTGTTACACGACACATACTGTCATGACTGTACACGACACATACTGTCACATGACTGTACACGACACATACTGTACACGACACATATTGTACATGACTGTACACGACACATACTGTACATGACTGTACACGACACACATACTGTACATGACTATACACGACACATACTGTACATGACTGTATACGACACATACTGTACATGACTATACACGACACATATTGTACATGACAGTACACGACACATATTGTACATGACTGTACACGACACATACTGTACACGACACATATTGTACATGACTGTACACGACACATACTGCACATGGCTGTACACGACACATACTGTACCTGACTGTACACGACACATACTGCACATAACTGTACACGACACATACTGTACCTGACAGTACACGACACATACTGCACATAACTGTACACGACACATACTGTACCTGACTGTACACGACACATACTGTACCTGACTGTACACGACACATACTGGACATGGCTGCACACGACACATACTGAACATGACTGTACACGACACATACTGCACATGGCTGTACACGACACATACTGTACCTGACTGTACACGACACATACTGCACATAACTGTACACGACACATACTGTACCTGACAGTACACGACACATACCGCACATGACTGTACACGACACATACTGCACATAACTGTACACGACACATACTGTACCTGACTGTACACGACACATACTGCACATGACTGCACACGACACATACTGTACATGGCTGTACACGACACATACTGCACATGGTTGTACACGACACATACCGCACAGGACTGTACACGACACATACTGTACATGACTACATACGACACATACTGTACATGACTATACACGACACATACTGTACACGACACATACTGTAATGACTGCACACGTCACATACCGCACAGGACTGTACACGACACACACTGTACATGACTGTAAACGACACGACACAGGTTGTTTATTGGGTGAATTTATGCTAATTGCGCCCTTCACACTGTTTCGCCGATAAGCCACTGGATTAGGAAATGTCCGGAGCGATGCGAGTGTTGAATCCGGGACCTTTGGTACCCAGAGCTGAACAACATAACCACTCGGCCATCCCGCCCCGGCTTTCTGGCAGAAGGCATAAGCCGTTCAACAAAAAACAGGAATTAATAACTGCCCAACTTACCTGAAACCTGTTCCACGCTTTGCGCGCGTGCTCGCTGTGGAACTCTTTGAGATGATTCAACACCGACTTCGGGTCACGGAACTTGGACTGGCACACGCGACACACGTAAGCCTGCTTCTTGCCTGCAATGGTGGGGTTAGGGTTGTGAGTTTCAGTGGCAGGACGAAACACGATAAACAAAATACCCTACTAAGCTCCACACGTAGTTTCTGAACCGATGTGAACGTACATGCCAGATGGTTAAGCAGCGACGAGTAACCCCAATAACCATGAACTCTATCTTAACTTGTGATGCTCTAAGACAGCGCTCCTTAACTGCGGGTGCTAAAACCCTAAACCACGATGAAAAAAATAGACTGCTGCTGGTTACTATTTTTTGAAAACCCCCAAAAATTATCCTTATATTTTGTTTTCTCATTTTGATTTCTGTTCCAATTGTCCCCATATCAAATGCAGCAGCAGCCTATCTCCTTCGGCTGTATGCACCTTCATTGGATCTTTCAATGTGGGGCATTCCTTGGTGAGCTGCCCATAGATCAGGGAAGGCAACACAAGGGTGCCTCAGGATGCAAAGAAGAATGCAAAATAATGTGATTATATAAATACAATTTGCATCCCATCTGTTTTTTTCTTCTTTTCATTTTGCAAATAGACCACCACCAATGAGTAGAAAGGAAATGCGACCATGGGAAATCCGCGGACTGGTAGCAAGCTAGTAACGCCCATATAGTTCCCAGGGTCACAAGATGAAAATGTTAAGTGGAGTACAGAAATGTTGAAAACAGATTCATATGGAGATGACTCATGCAGAATAACATAGGTGTGTACCAGCCTACCAATATCCTCTGACACAAAAAGGAACACGAAAAATTCCAATCAATCACATACATTTGTACATTTTCATATATCAACACTGATACCAAATCTAGCATGGTGCAACCTTTAAAGCTACCTTTGTGAATTGTATGAGCTATAGTCTGACTTCAGTTTTCATTTGATTTGTATAATTCCATAAAGTGACATCTAATGCATTTTTTTAGCACACCTTTTTTCCTTGGTACTTGCTGAATACTGGGAAATTGTGAGGTGACCGGTCCAGGGACCTCAGGATGGTGTGAGGTGACCGGTCCAGGGATCTCAGGATGGTATCAGGTGACCAGTCCAGGAACCTCAGGATAGTGTGAGGTGACCGGTCCAGGGACTTCAGGATGGTCGGAGGTGATCTCGGTCCAAGGACAGCAGAAGCGATATTGATCATCTGAATACACTTCCCATAATCAACATTACATGAAAAGATGCATCAAATATCCTCCCCTCCGTGGAATCACTCCTGTCATCATGACGTAACCGTGTGACCTACGTATTCCTGGCATTGTCCTCAGAGACTGCTCTTCATGCAGTCACCCCGAGCAGCCTTCCCGAGGATCGCCACTTTGACAGGCCAACGACTCGGCGCAGCTCACCGTCGGGCCGTTTTTGGGGAGGCGGTGTTGTAGGTCGAGGCGGTCGCTGGGCCGCGGCAGGCTGCAGCCACGGTGGGGGCGACGGTGACGGGGACGACGACGGCGTCGGCGTGACTGCTGTCGCCGCTGCTGCTGCTTTTGCTGGTGGTAGTGGTGGTGGGGAAGACCGCCGCAGCTCCTCATAGTCAGACTCATCTGAGCTGCTGGTATCCTCCAGCCGCCTCACACGGGCTCCCTGTTGACCCGAGGTCGGGTGAGGCGGGTCAGGTGAGGTGGGTCGGGTGAGGCAGGTTAGTTGGACATCGCGGGAGAGCGCTAGATCAGACAGAGCACCACACGGACCCAACTAGCCCTTCCCAACAAAAGCAAATACGGAAGACGTCAGGTGAAGTGAGCCCACTAGAATCGGAGCGTCTGTTGTTGGTTCGTGCCCTTCCTTGCGATCAGCAACTTTAGTCCGATAAAATAACGGAAACGTTGGTAACCTCATGCACGCACCTGACGCCAAGAACATTTGGCTCTTCTACGACTCATTCGGCTGGAAGGACATAGCCGACAACTGACCACTACGGACGAACTGATTCTCCAACGGACAAAACTCATCATACAATCACTGCAGTAAGTCACTGTCTTGAACAGATCCATTATCCAAACAAATCACTGATCCGAACATGTTACTGATCGCAACAGGTCACTGACAAACACCACCCGGCCGGCCAGCCGTCGGTCTGAATCGACGGAACGCACGCTGTGCGTTAAGCCGCTCACCTGAGGCGGTCGCAAAACCAGCGGAGGCACGCGCGGCCCAGGCCGTGGCTTCTCCTCCTTGGGCGCCTCCTCGCACGGGTGTTTGTTGAGCGCGCGCTGTGTAACGAACGACAGGCCACAGCGGCCACACACGGCCAGCTGTGTGCGGTGCGTGGACGCGCAGTGCACGCGCAGCGCCATCTGGGACGGACAGGGTGCCAGACACAGCGCGCACATGAACCTGCTGCAGAGGACACACCGGTGAGACACGTCAATAACGGTACACGGACACTGGCTGGTGTGGTACGTTAGCAACAATACAATGACAACAGCGCGGTATGTCAGTAACAATATGCTGACACTGACGCGGCACCTTAGTCACAATACGACAATCGCGAATACGAGAAGTTGGTCATGCACAGGAAACAATGCAAGAATCGTATGCGCTAAGGAAGTCCGGAAAGACAATGTAGTGAGATTGCATGTGAGGTGGCACTGGTAATAGCCCCAAGATGACGGAAGATGAGTCATCCAGTGCGGCGACCTCGTGACCGGACGGATACATGGCGTCGTGGGGCGTGTGCGGGATGGACCAATCAGCGATCGGGGTTGTCGGCAGAGCGGGAGCGGTGTCGAGTTGACCTGGGAGGGTGTGGGCTGTGCGGGGGCCAGTCTGGTTACCGCCGAGCACACTGTGAGGAATACACGTTCCTGGGATTAAAGTTTCTCTTCGTGAACTATAGACGATATGGTTCGATTTGTTTAAATTAAACCGGTTTAATTTCATTCAATTCGATAATTCAATTATTGGTGGTGGATTGGATTTTACAGGCGCGTCGACATCTAGGGTCATTTTGCGCCCGTAACTGAATTGTAATCAATTGACGGTGTTGCTATCATAGCTTGCTACCCATCTTCACGGGTGAGGGTATATCATGTCAAGGCGAGCTTGTCGAATGAACATGAAAATATTCCCAGACGTTACGGCCTCAGAGTCGTTCCCTATGAGCATACGTAAAGAAGAGTCGGTATTCAACCGTCCTAAAATCTGGCGTCGTAGAGGATCTAGCAGTGTACAGCCAACTAAAACATGGTACACGGTAAGCGGGTTAGAACAGCGCGGACATAGAGGTCGGTCATCACCGGTCAACATATAACTATGTGTTGCAAAGGTATGGCCTATTCTAAATCGGCAGAGTATTGCTTCTTCCCGGCGTTTCGTTCGGTGAGAGGACAACATAGTAAGGTATATATTGGTACACTTGACAATATAGTAGGGTACAATCTCTTGGAGGGAGCCGTAGATGGACCACACGGCCATTGCTAATGGCGTGCTTGGCGGTTATGTCAGTAGCTTCGTTTACGGCGAGTCCAACATGGCTAGGAATCCAGCAGAACACTAAAATTCTTCCGATGTCATGCAGATATTTTACTACTCTCATAACCCTCCGAACAAGTCGGTTATCCTGGTTAAAGATGTTCAGTGCAAAAATCTGCGCCTGCGAAAATCATGTACTTTGTGGACCGGTCTTTCTGTATAAAATAGAAGGCTTGTGGAATGGCATACAGTTCGGCAGTAAAAATCGAGGTTTGCATCGGTAAACAAAAAGATCGAACACTTTGTCGACTTACGTAAGCACATCCGACACCAGAGACCGACTTTGAGCCGTCTGTGTAAATGCGCGAGAAGTCGTGATATTCGTGTATTTTTTCCCAATGCTAACATTCGGAGTTCCTCCGGGTTTACCTGTCCTTTCTTTGAACAGGCCAAAGTCACGTCAGTTTTCACTGGGACAGCGTGCCAAGGGGGAGTGCTCGGTGTAATTACACGTGCTATTGAACGCGGCCGGATATTACATTCTCGAAGAATCGAGTACATACGAGTGGTAAACAGTAATCCACGCTGAGCCCTGTGAGGTGCTCTTGATGTCCCTGAAAATATCCACGGATAGGCAGGATGGTTCCGGTTTTGTGCGACATTACATGCGTATATATAACATTGCATGCGCCCAATAACTTACGGCGTAGCGCAAGAGGTAGCTCGTCAACTTCTACCATTATACTAGCAGCCGGTGAAGTGCGAAAGGCTCCAGTAGCGATGCGAAAAGCTGCCTTGTGGATCACATCAAGGCGACGCTTGGTTGTGGCACACGCTCCGTCATAAATAAAACATCCATAGTCAATTTTAGAACGCACGAGCGATCGATACATAAGAAGCAAGATAGACCGATCTGCTCCATATGAACATCTAGAAATTGTACGCATTACCTGTAGTCGCTTTGCACATTTCTGTACAAGATCGTTGATGTGGGTGGTGCATGTCAGTCGGCGGTCCATCCACACACCCAGAAACTTGGCAGCTGGCTTGAATGGTATATGGTGTCCATTGTGCATAATCACGGGGCCAGTACAAGAGCGTTTGCGGCAGAAGTGGATAGCGCTGGTTTTTGACATAGACATAACGAAACCGGTTTTGTTGCACCAATCCTGCACCTTCCGAACAGCCATCTGGAGCTGTCTCTCAACCGTGTGCACAGAGCGTGAATTGGACCATATGGCGAAACCTTCCACGAAAAGCGCCCTCCCTACGGAAGTCAGCAGCAAGGTACCCACGTCATTGATTGAAATTGCAAACAATGCTACGCTCAGTACGCTCCCCTGCGGGACTCAGTTAACTTGTGAAAATGTGCCAGATAGGGAGTTTCCTATTCTAACACGAAACGTTCTGGAAGATAGAAAATTGGACAAGAAGACACCCATGGGACCTCTCATCCCCGTATTGTGTAGCTTCATCAGGATACAGTGACGCCACGCCGTGTCATATGTAAAAAAAAAATATTACTGCTGTGTGGTGGCGTTTCATAAAACCAGAGCGCACAACGGAATCAAGTGTTAAAAGCGGAGTTTTTCCTAAGCAACTAAAACAAGCCATAGTTAATCCCATATTTAAATCAGGAGAATTGAACAAATTCACAAATTATAGGCCAATTTCTATGCTCTCAGTACTTTCAAAAATTCTTGAAAAAATGGTATATTCCTATCTCTTATCTTATCTAGAGCTGAATAATATACTCAGTACCCTCCAATTTGGATTTAGAAAAAACATCACCTACATGCCGATTGCTCACATGTATGACCAAATTACAACATCTTTGGAAAAGAAAGAACTTACATGTGGTCGCTATATTGACTTGAAAAACCCTTTGATACTGTGAGCATTGACATTCTACTAAAAAAAAACAACATATTGGCATATCAGGAACTCTACTCATGATATTGCATTTTTATAAAATAATCGCTATCAGCAAACTAAAATTAACGATGTAGTCTCAGATGCACAGTGCATTATTATGGGAGTTCCACAAGGCTCTATACTTGGTCCACTACCCTTCCTCGTATACATGAATGATTTGGGTACTTCTTTAGATGGAACATTCTATTTATTTGCTGATGATGCTGCTGTCATGATAAAAGCTACGAATATTGAGGAATTACAGATTAAAGTCAATGCCAATGTACCAGGAATGACTGAATGGTTTCAGGCCAATAGATTATCACTGAATGTCAATAAAACAAAGCACAAAATTTATTCCAGTATGCCTTGTGCTCACTTAAACATAGCAATAAATTCTCAAATAGTTTATGGGAAACAGAAAATCACATATCTTGGAGTAATAGTTGATGAAAAATTAACATGGAAATATCACATAGCATATGTTGCTGGAAAAACTAGCAGAAATCTAGGAATAATGGGAAGAACGAAATTTTTCACAAGAGCGAAATCACAAGTCGTGAATTGAAATATTTATATAATAATTTGATTCTTCAATATTTCAATTATTGTGCATTAATATGGGGAAATAATTTTCCAACACGATTAGGCAGAATTGTTAAAATACAAAAAGGGCATTACGAATCATAGATAATCAGCACTATTCACATCATACAAATGAATTATTTGTCAAATATAACATATTGAAGTTCCCTCATATTATACAGGAACAGAACATACTACTACTTCACAGATTCTTTAATCAAACATTACCATCACTATAATGAATATGTTCAAATACTCATCATCAAGTAACTTAAGGCATGTTGATCATTTCCATGTACCTTTTTTCATCAAAAACCTATAGACTTCATTCCATACCATTTACAGCACGAATAACTTGGAATACTGCCATTGGTACAAAATTTCCTTCCTGTAATCATGTACCTATTAAAAAAGAAGATATAAAAATAGTTATCAGAACATATTTTATTGACTTCTACATCACAAACTAAATGGTTAACAAAATTACCAATTTCGCATTACAAAAAGGAGAAGCTATATGTAGGTTGATATTATATGTATGTATGAGTAAGGCTGGATAAACAAGTAAATGCACATGCGATGATGCATTTGTACCTATACATGTGATTTCAGCTGTGTGCTACAGTGTGCATGTTTGTGCATGGATGTGCCTCTGCCACGCTCTTGAGTGTGCCGGCTGCTGCGGTTAATTCGGAAATGGAGAATGGTATGTTGTACTGGAGGACGTCTGTGGTGAAAAAATCAAGAGGACGTGCCTCGCACCGATCCTTGTGTCTAAAAAATTGTTCGTTATTTGTGTTTTCCGAACGTGCGGACAAAGCACATCCTATCTTGTCAGCCACTTCTTCCGGGTCGATGATGTCCTGTCCTGCCATGTGCAAGACAGGGAGAGGAACCGGGACGTGTTTCCCAGAGAAACGCTTTATACGGGACCATACAATAGACAGTGACGTGGAACGATTTAACGTGCTTACATAGGCTTTCCACGAGTCTCGTTTCGCCTCGGCAACCATACGTCGCGCGAGTGCTCGTGCTTTGCGAAAAGCTATTAAATTGTACGTGCAGCTAATATTATTCAATATACGGAATGCCCTCTTCCTAGCACGGATAGCCTCCAGACACTAATCGGAACACCATGGGACTGGTGCTCGAGTTGACCTTCCCGATGGTCGAGGGATGTGCCGCTGGGCACTCTGCACGGAGACGTATCATAACCTCCACAGGTCGTAACCTCCACAGCTCACAACCTCCACAAATTCAACACATCGCAGCGGTCGTAACCTCCACAAGTCCGCAGCGGTCATAACCTCCACAGGTCATAACCTCCAAAAGTCCGTAGCGTTCATAACCTCCACAGGTCGTCATCCCCACAGGTTGCAACCTCCACAAGTACGAAGCGGACATAACCTCCACAGGTCATAACCTCCACAGATTCAAGAACTACATAATTTTATAAAAGCGTCATTTAAGATAGCTATCGCTAGGTAGCAGCACGGTCTAGGTATTATAGCAACGGATATTGAATGAATGTCATGCGATTGAACGTTAAAGTATAGATAACAATATTTATCACTAGATGGAAGGATGTGTCGTTGAATACGCTTTTGTTGTGTGCGCGCATTGTTAACTTTTCAGACGTCGGGAACCGGCCGTCGCCCCGTGGGAAGCTGATATGCGGCGCAGTGGCGGATGGAGGATACGAACACCCTGCTCAGATCTGTTTGTATCAGATTTCATGGCTACCTAAAATGTTGAATACATTGTGATTCTCGCGCGATATTTGCATTGTCCGCCCCGAATACGCCGACTAGTCATACCCTGGTGACGCCATTGATCAGTTGTCTGGGGAAGGAACGGAGAAAGCGCAGCGTCTGTGGCGCGAAAGTAGACGGTTCGCGTCGCGAAACAGTCACGGTGTCGCTGATGAAAAGTTAGGGAAGCCTAAGTGGGTGATTAGGAGTTGACTTGGCGCTTTGGCCGGGAGTAGGTGATTCGGAGTCTGGTTTGGAGAATCGTTGACCGATTTTTTTTTGTGTGGTGAATATGGGATCAGGGGTCGTGGGCCACTTAAGAATTCTCACAGTTTTGAGAATTATTCCCACATTTTTTCTTTCTTCCCAAACTTGATTTTTGCTGAGTCGGTGAAGTAGGATCATTTGACGGTATTGTCTTACCTTCTGAGTGACTGTGATGCCCATTATAATGCCATAAGCATGCAATTCAAGCTGGTGATTCGGAGTTCGCGTCTCGGAAACAACATTTTGCCATAGCAAATATTGATATTAATACCCAAATATCCAAAAATACCGGCGGAAAAAGCTCCCATGTTGCATCTTTTGTGCAACTTTTGAAACTTTTTCTTGCAAACTTTTATTTCAGATTAACGATTATATTCAAATAACGTAGGCAATTGTAGAGTGTTCTGGATGAATGTAGATTATTCAAAATTACGTATTTACTAATTTTTGATTATGGGATGCACAGCTCCCGTGGAAACACATTTTGTCTGAATGGAAACTCCATCTTTAGTACAAACCTATCCGCTGGCAGCCGAATGCTTGTTGGACCAGAATTTCCTCCGACAAAACATTTTTTCTTTCGATTAGAATCCGATGATTGTTCGCGTCGCGAAACCGTCACGGTGTCACTGATGAAAATGTGCATTAACCTGCGAAAACTGGTTACCCATAGGTTATTATAGTCTCCTGCCTCTTGTACACCCGAGTTGCATTACGAGTTGGCTCTCTTTTACTTGCACGGTGTTGGAAACCATCACATAATTGGTTGGTGTGCGTTGTATCGCAAAGTGTGTGCAAGTTTTGTAGCAGCTGGCATATATTCGCGAACTTTATTTCTTTCAAACGACCTCTGCGATTCTACTCCCGTTCAAGAAATAAAACATCACACCGTTCGATGCGCGGTGTGCGAAAAATGCAGACTTCCTAAATCTGTTACTTCGAATTAGTGTCCATCAATTCCAACGACTTCTGAATGGCCATAGAATACTACCGAATGTAATGATAAGAAAATACACATTCACTAAATCATTGAAATAGATCTCAATCCTCCAAAAAAGATAACGGTATGCGTAATCGTGATAAGCCATACCATTGGTTAACATGACCTCCCAGCATGCTTTGAAACAGGTCTGTTTAGGCTCAATGCGTCCTCATGTACTATCCATCCCTGGCGTGTGACATATAAACTGTCCGCTAAGCTTTATATTGTGATATCTTGCCAACGTAAGGGCCATCTTTAGAACCGGGCCCTCTGGATCGGCCAATCGAGTTTAGAACTCCATGACGTGCAACAGTGCATGACCAGATTTCCATTTTTGGAAAGCTGTATGTTTTCAGCTTCATGTTTTCACACCCAGAAACAGAGATCACGGACCCAGCAGACAACATTTATTTCTAACCTTCTCACCACTCCTGGGATCTCCGCCAGTGCACTGAACTGCACATTGTATACTGATGAATGCATGCAGCACTCGGGAGGGACGGAGTAAGAGCAGGAGAAAGCTACTCTATAGACGCATCTGGGTACAGCAATAGAGATGGGATAACATAGACTACTTTAGCAGTTCCTTGTTAACGCCACTGTCATAGAACGTCTTTCATGAAAGGGATTCGAAAACTGCTGGGCGCGAGATAGGCTGTGTTATGCAAGCCAGGGTTTTATGTTGTTAGCTGTAAAGAACATGCCTGGGAAATCTATCGTCCCTCTTCTCCCAAAAAACTTTCGACTTCCTAATCATAGACAGGCCTAGGAAAAGGAAAAGATGAGACATTCGCCCCACACCCCCAGGTTGTGAGGGTCAATGAAGCGTAATATTATGAAGGTGGCAGGGCGATATCACGTGTATGGCGCAGGAATGATTGTGTCTGACCCCGTATTGGTAGGGATTTGTCACCTCTTCCCTGCGGAGTGTTTGTTTTTGTTGTTGTTTCGACACTCATGTTTCCAAGCACCGAGTGTTGCACATGCACTGCGAGTCACCTAATGATCCCGGAAGGTACGCCAGGGAGAATCAGTTTGTGTCAATGTGCTGCATTTCATTGGCTTTGCGAACTTTGGCGTATACGCATGCCAATTGTGCGCATACTCAAGTCTACGTAAGCACGAAAGCACACGTGCGCAAATGTACGTGAGCGCAATATATATGCAGGCCAAAGATGTGTATATGAAAATAGGCCAGCGCAAATGTACGTGAATATGCGGAAATGTGCATACACAAGCGTACTTCGGAGTAGCTGCACGTAAGCAACTGTACGTTATATCACAGGCGTGCTCAGAATATTGTTAAAATGTAGTTGTATTAAGAAGACCAGAGGTGTCTGTGCATTTGTTACATTTACATAAAGTGGGTCTCGTTTAGGCCTGAATCTATGGGATGGATTTCCCCCCATCCATCCTCTCCATCTGAAAATCTATTGTACACATATAGAAACTGGACAGCTCAGGTTCGCCTAATATACACTTTAAGAATGTCGAAATGTCAACCTTCCCACTGGACAGCTCAGGAGGCAACACGATTTGTGGATTGATCAAGGCTATTTGGGCTTGCGTTTAAATTTTACGTCGATAAAATTGCCATAGCTCGGAACAAATGAGTTGTAATGGTGTTAAACACTAGATGTCCATGCATGCACATGCAAAATAACCAATGGTGCAGCCAGAAACATGAGGAAGGGAAGGTATCATTCGTTTCTTGCTGCTGATCTTCGCAGTCAGTGCCACAAACTTGGACGTAGCTTAGGGGATGACTGGGTCGGTCAGCCCAACCTTGGGATTCTACGGGTCCACGACACGGCCCGAGGGCCATGCTAGTGGCCCATTCGCACTCCCATGCGCTATTGTCTTGGAGGAGACAGAAAGTTCAACATAACTTTTTATGGATGTTGTTGGCAGCCTAAGAACGCCTCCAAGCCCTTGCAAATAATTACGGGCCCTTTGAGATGTCTACGATGTACACAAGGGGTGGGGGAAGGAGGTAGATTGGGACGCTGGAATCCCTCCCACACATCTATGATTATGTACAATTAGTTGTGGGAACATGAATAGGGAACAATTATTGAATCAGCAACACATCCCTGACATCGAAATTATTCCTTTTATAAGCAACTGTATTCGTGATCCATACTTCTGCAACAGTGCTTTGGACAGTTGGCCGTTGGCCTTCTCATACTCGCACAAAAAAAAACAACCAACGAAATAAAAAAACACACCCAAATGTAAACCTATCATTGCTTTCGAACAAAGTCTCTTGTCGCCACCCAGCATATTTAGATACAATCGCTTCAGTCAATATGGAAGATGGCTCATATAATGGTCATGCAACATATATCGAACGAGAGCCATGCGGGGAGCAACAGCATCATGGAGGCGGCTGACAGCTTCAATGTGTACTGACATTCGGTTGTGAACACATAGCAAATATTCATCAGCAAATATACATGGCTTTGTATTGTACGGGATCGATATGGCATGTCCATTATGGCACCAACCCCGCCGGTCCGGTTCAGTGTGACCCGGCGACGTAGCTGATGACTAGAGATTGCAATAGAATCCCACAACGTGTGGCCGACCACGAGTCGCTAAAGTCACGGAATCAGCCTACACGCACATGACGACACGCACATGACGGCGTACACGTGGCCCGCTGGACCTAGCTGTCGACCTGGTCACCCAACACTGGGAGCCGAAAGCCAATCACACGTGGTCGACGTGGTCAGCCCATCACGCTTGGAGCCGAAAAAAGTAATGCGGGGTTCTTGAAAATCACAACGGGGACTCCAAAAGGATCGGCGGGGCCCTGAAAATCACGCTGAGCCTGAAGATACCAAAAATTCGCGCCCGGGCCCCTCAAGATAGATGGCACTGATACCCCAGAAATCACATCGTGAACGCCCAGTAAATGAAGCCGGCACAAAAAAAAAACAGTCCGGACATGGAAAATCCCTTTGTGGTCCCAGCAATCGCTCCAAAAGAAAACCAGACGTGTTGGGGCCCCAAAGACGTGTCGAGGCTACTAAAGCTCGCGATAAGTATCCAAACAAATTACGATATGGTCCAAAAATCGCACTTACACCAAAAAACGTCACGCCGCTGACCTTTGAAATCACACTAGGATCCAAAAAGTAAAGCCGGTACCCGACAGATCGCAGCTGGCTTCCAAAAACTTCTAATGTTACTCTGCGGCCACAAAAATTGCGTCAAAGACCCTCAAAAAGCGTCGGGCTCTGAAGAGAAGCACGTGAGAGCACAAAAAATGCACCAGGAGGCCGAAGAATCGTACCGGGGTTCACAAATATATTTCTGCCGCTGCCACACCGACACCGCGTACATGTACTGCTTCGAGTGTGGGTACTGTCACTTGTGTGGTTGCAACTTAACCACCACCTCTACCCCCCGCTTCCATCGCTGTACCTGTCCCCCTGTCTACACCGTTGCTGCGGCTTCACTTCTGCAACCCCGGACGCCTACCCGCTACTACTACTACTACAACACAGCAAGGAGAATGTCGACCGTTGCCGGGAAGGACCTCCCAGGACGGTACAAGACGTGCCGCGGCCGGAGTACCGAGTGGTCACCACCCTGTCGGACGGCACACGACTCCTATCAGCTCGACGCGACGACATCAACTCACCAGCCGACAGGAACGGTGCACTGTTTGCACCGACTATCCAGAACGACTTCAACATACCAGCCTTCTCTGATGCCGCATCTACCCAGAGCGACGGGAACCGCCACCAGGCATCCGGCTCGATCAGCATCTGAGGGAACGTCTGCACTCTCCCCCTTACCGGTTGGCACAAAATACCCCGTGTCCCCAATTGCTTAAATTGATATTTTGTTAACTTTAAACGGCTAACGTAAAACGCCGTACGAAATGGCTTTCGAGACTGGACCGGAGGACCAACATTACTCTGTACCCACGATGGATTCCAACATATGTGCAACGGGAGACGATATTGCGATGGCTCCTTTCTTAACCGACGTGCTCAGTCAGAGCAAGCGATTCGACGGCCAAAACTCTGATGGTTTAAGATCATTGGTCGACACTGTAGATGAGGTCTTCAGATGTAGTGGGGGAAATGAAAAAAATGACTCTTCTGATAGCCGGACGACTCTTGATCGGTGCCGAAAAACGACAATACATTCGAATTGTCGATAACGGACCACGCCCCCAATCATGGCAGTTACTGAAAAATGAAATGATGGCAAGATATGCCGGAATGCATGACTTCAGAACGGTACAGGAACAATTGAAAAGGAGTAAACAGACAAAAAACGAAACCATAGAACAATACGGAGAGGATTAACGTCCTCGCTCACAAATGATACTCGACGACGGAAATTGCCTTGCCACCGATTCAAGCCCAGCTGTCCGGAAATTTTATTGATGGCCTGTACGATAGACGCATGCAGGTGTCTCTAATCCGTAAACATCCCGCCACCCTTGAACAAGCCGTAACCGCAGCCGAAAAGGAGCGCAATCTCCAATACTTAGTCGACTTGCATACTAAGGACCATGAGCCAATGGACGTTAGCGCCATTGCCACACATGTTATCGACCAGCTTTCCGGACAAATCACCCAACTGACTGACGTTGTGACAAATCTGGCTTCCCGAGTCGACCGGGTTACACAGATCCCTCCACAGAACGCAAGGCCGACACAGGCAAGATCGCAGCAGCCGATTGAGTATGAGCGACACCCCAGGGAACCACCGTCCCAAGTGTACCAATCGCGACCACCCAGACAGTATGCTCCGCCGCCAAACAACCAATACCAGGACTCTCAACGAACGCCCACAGCATCGAACTCCCCCCGTAACGCGTACAGATGGACGGCCGACGGCAGGCCCATATGTAACTTCTGTAACTTCCCAGGGCACACCCATAATGCATGCCGGAAGAGGGCATACGCAGTAATTCATCCCCAGCCCCAGGAGCCGCGAAACTCTTTAAAATAGAGGCCTCACACCGATTCACACACTGTGCCCGAACAACAAGCCTTCGTATGTCAGGTAAGAGAAAATTGTCCCTTTGTAGATATTCATATAGGCTCCCAACCGTTTAGATCGCTTCTCGATACTGGTGCACAATTTTATCTTGTTGACGAATACTTCCTTACCTTGTACGATCCCACCCTGGTGAAGCTAATCCAGCAAACGAAAAACGTGTCACTCATCTTTGCTTCTGGTCATAAATTGCCTATATCAAAGTGTGTGAAAATACGCATTACTCTCGGGAAAGTACGTATGTGTCATGACTTCTTTGTGATTCCAAATTTCAGTCATGACATGCTCCTTGGAGTAGATATCCTAACCGCACGGAAAGCTCGGCTCGATTTCGAAAATCTCACGCTTACCATTGGAAAAAATGTGTACCCCCTCAAAACGAAACCAGAACGGAAACAGACCGAAGTATTCTTGGTCAGACTATCAAACGACATTCAAGTCTTTCCCCGCTCCGACATGCAACTTAAATGTCACATAGCAAAGCAGAAGACCCCCGGATAAAATTTTGTAGTGTCCCAATTGGCCACCTACCCTTGTTTTGAGGACGAACCCGGAGTACTACTGCCCAATGCTGTAATGAAAATGTCCAAAAATAAGCACGTCCCTTGGGCCATTGTCAACGAAACGGGTCGTTTCTTGCACTTTAGAAAAGGTCAGGTGATTGGCTTTGGCTTTGCATCAACATTTTGCAAGGTGACATAGAAGAGAAAGCCAACATGTCATCGGTCACCCAGTCAGCAGACTTGCCATAGTCACCTCAGGACAAACTGCGCTCCTTCAATTTAGATCACATTCCCGAACCCCAAAGGAAACAAATGAGCGAAGCTCCCTCTAGAAACCTCGATGTTTTTGTACAGAAGGACAGATAATTTACCATGACAGATGCTACGGAAATGAGAATCAACACTCAGAACTACCAGCCAATTAGGCAAAAACCGTACCGTCTGCCCTTGGCACACCGCCAAATATTGGATGATCAAATTCAGAAAATGCTGGACGCCGGAATTATACGTCGAAGTAACTCCCCTTGGCTATCCCCAGTTATTGCAGTACCCAAAAAGGACAAAACGTACCGTGTGTGCTTGGACTTCAGGTAACTAAATGCTGTCACTATTGTCCCTGCGCCTAGTATCCCCGATGCAGACGATATTTTACTGTCCATAGGAAAATCGAAGCTTCGAAGCAGTTTAGATCTGAAAGCCGGATTCTGGCAAATACCCATTGCAGAGGAAGACAAAGAAAAGATTGCCTTTGGAACTGATGCAGGCATATTCGAACACAACAGAATGTGTTTTGGTTTGTCAGGCAGCCCTGCTGTTTTTCAAAATTTGATGAACGCTGTCCTTGGCGATGTCCGACAGTTTGCCCTGGCCTTTATTGATGATATCATTGTCTTCAGTAATACTTTTGCGGAACACTTGCAGCACTTGGAAATAGTGTTTGACCGATTGCGAAAAGCCAATCTGAAGCTGAAAATGTTAGTGCGACTTCTTACGTGAGAAATTAAATTACCTTGGACACGTCGTTTCCAATGAAGGAATATCGGTAAATCCAGAGAAAGTTCAGGTCGTGCAGCAAATGCCAGCTCCAACCACGGTCCGTCAGGTAAGAAGCTTTCTAGGTATGGCTTCCTATTACCGAAAGTACGTTCCCGAGTTCAGCGAAATCGCAAGACCCCTAACGGACATGACAAAGAAAAATGCAAAATGTAAATGGACCCCCGAAGCGCAACAGGCATTTGACTCATCGAAGCATAGCTTAGTTACAGCCCCGGTGTTAGCTTTTCCAGACATCTCCAAGGCTTTCAAATTGTATACAGACGCATCCCAGTATGCTCTAGGAGCTGTGCTTACCAGAAAACAGGATGGTCAGGACAGAGTTATACAGTACGTGTCGCACCAATTCTCGGAGGCACAGCAAAAGTGGCCCACTATCGAACGAGAGGCTTACTCGATTATCTACAGTTTAGGTAAAACTCCGTCGCATAGTAGTAGGAACACAGTTGACTGTATACACAGATCACAAACCGTTTAAACACCTATTCACAAGTGAAATGAAAAACCCGCGCATACAACGTTGGGCTATCATGTTGGGTGAATACGGCTGCAAAATTGAATACATTTCAGGACCACAAAATTACACTGCCAATGTAATGTCACGTCTCGAAAATACGTCCATAGCCGGAGACCTAGCGGACAATAAACACCTAGATTGGAAAGGCCCCGATGAAGAAGTTAACGTAGTGGACAATGCATACCAGTCGGAATCCGATTCAGAGAGAGGGGACATGATGGCTGCCCAGACGAACAGCACCAACTCCGCCTTGCCTAGCTTACCCGACCTCAGAAAAGCGCAATTAGCTGATGACGAACTGGAGAACATTAGATCGGAATTAAACAAGGAAAATTCTCAGTTCATGGCTAAACACTGTATAGAAGACGGATTACTATATCATGTGGAGAAAGGAACAAAAACGCGCCCTCATCTCGAATGCAACTGATGCTGCCCCTTCCCTTCAGGACACCAGTGTTAGAGTGTATGCATGATTGTTTCTTCGGTGGACATTTGGGTATTGAAAAAAAAACATTGATAAAGTGGCAAAATCGTATCATTGGACAACTATCCTAAAAGATGTCAAATAGTATGTCCAGACATGTGAAACGTGTAACAGGAGAAAATTCAGGAAAGAAAGGCGTCTCATGCAGGACATGCCGATGCCGCGATACCCAATTGATATAATTGGTATCGACACTTGTGGCCCATTCCCCCTTTCGGACATGGGAAATCGATACGTCTGCACAATTGTGGACCATTTCAGTAGATGGCCAGAAGCTTGGGCCATTCCAGACAAATCTGCGGAAACCATTGCCAAATTAATATTGAAAGAATTCCTTCCCCGACACGGTTGTCCCAACATGCTTCTTAGTGACCAAGGCACATAATATTGTAATGCGATTATGGATCTGGTGTGCAAGAAATTGGGAGTAACAAAACTCCGCACATCAAGATACCACGCGCAAAGTAATGGCTTAACGGAAAGGTTTCACAAAACTTTGAACGAAATGATCTCCAAACAAAATAGCGAAAACCAAAGTCAATGGGATCAAGTACTGGATCCTTGCCTAGCCGCTTATCGGGTGAGCAAGAATAAGACCACGAATCACTCACCCTCTGTCATCATGTACGGAAGAGATGCCCGAGTTCCCACTAACCTTCCTACGACCTCGTGTTCGCTATACAGAAGATTATGTTGCCCAAACTATTGAATTTTTGCACAACGCCTTCCAGGATGTAGTTCAAAATCGTCAACAGTCCCGAGATCACAAGGCACTGATTAACAGAAAAGTTCAAGCGTCTTCCTTCAAGCCAGGAGACCCTGTTTATTACCACGACCCACCTGTTAAACCAGGAGAGTCGACAAAATTTACTCTGTTCTGGAAACCTTATTTTAGAATCGTCTCTAAAATAGGCAACGAAAATTACGTGATTAAAAACATGATGAATGGAAAAACCAAGTTAGTGCACTCAGAGAACCTGAGACCCAGAGATATCGACGATGTATGGAATAGAACGTTCGAGTCCGTACGACGACCGGGTCCAGGTAAGTACGAAACCAGAGGAGGAGCCGCTCCGCCACCAGCCCCTACGCGTAGCTAAGCTCCCCCTTAGCGATCGCCTCTGGTATGACCAACGTCAGTTACCATGCGAGGATGAGCAGTCCACGCCGGCCGGAATTGGTCTTAGAACCACGGACCAGAACTATGGTAACCCATAGTTATGGTCCGTGGTTCTAAGACCGTAGTTATGGTAACCAGAACTATGGTAACCAGGGATATGGCGAAACCCCACCATTCCCTGCGGACCCTTCGAAGGTTGATTTGCCTCCAGGTAATGACCCATCACTGTTAACGGGCAGAGGAGGGAGTTTGGGACAAACACGACTGCAACAACCGAACAGTGAGTATTCCGACACGCGACAGACTCACCGTTACGATTTACGTTCAAGGAAGCAAGCATTGGATAGTGCGCGCCCGAACGAAGGGTTACGACTTGGTCAGTTTATGGACTTCCCTGCAAATGAACGGAAACGGAGGAACGAAACAGATGTAGAAGATGTTATGACACAGGATAAACGACCTCGTTTACAGTCCGAACCCCGATGTTCATCCCCAGAGGTGAACATCGCGAATGTACAAACATTCGCAGAAAATGGTCGTTCCCAGAGTAGAACGCCATCGGATCTGTTCCTTGATCGTCGCATGTTCTTTACGATAGTTGATGCCATCATAAGCAATATCTTCTGTTTCAGCGCACTATGAACATTGTAATAGGTTGGGTAAATCCTTGGCTGGATCCTCTTCGTCGCGATCAAAACTCGCTAAGCATCACGGATCTGCCCGCCATTCATATCTCCCTGTTACCGGGGAGATATGAATATGAATGGGATACGAATATGAGATATGAATTGCATAATTTTCCTAGTTTAATTCCGATCTAATGTTCTCCAGTTCGGTCTCCCTGCTACCGCCTATTTCGATGATATCGAAATGAAACCTTTGGCAAGTACACGAGATCACCTCCCTTCCGACTACAATCGTACGTGGCTTTTGATTCTGTCTCTCGGTATTTTCACCGCCGTCGTGTTGGCCTTATGCGTCAAGGTATGCTGCCCCGGACGACGTTTTTCGTATAGCTTCCCCAGATTCACCCCCGCACTGATGAACCAGCCACAGAATTACGCTAGCCTCTACCCATTCAGCGGTCACTGAACCAGAGCTCGGAGCCCCTACCACCGGAAGAGTCGGCATCACGCCCGGCTACGCCCATTCCCGTCATGGCGACAGCGGCACAACGAGCCGCCGTCCCGACAAATCGACGGACTTAGTCGTTTGCGCCAACCGTGCGTTAAACAACTGCCCCCTCGACACGGCACATCGATGTGAGGCCCACATCACGTTCCCCCTCCCCTTACGAGTGCAACCGCCCGCATCTAGATGACGGATCTGGTCGGATGATGGATGACGAGGACGTCGGATCGGATGCCCGCGACGCTGACGTCGCCAAACGTCAGGAGTGCCTGCCGCAGGTGGCCATGTGTTCCCGCCGCCAGTAGCCGCAAGTGACTATACAGTGCCAGCCGCAGTGACTCCGCATGGATAATTAGACTCAACCATACACACGGAAGCTGGCCGCCATCTGGTCTGAGGGGCCAGGGGGAGGCCAACACCCAGTAGTTTTCCACAGCCCACCAGTATAAATACGACGGCACGGAACACTCTGCAGGGCCGACCATCACCAGACGCCGAGCCGTACACCTGTTTGCCTCAGCACGTCACCTGGCTGGCCAGCACTCTACCTACAACGGCACCTGACCTGGCGGGGGACGGAACGAGCGCCGCAACCAAGAACCGGGAGAACAAGGTATAGTTCGCACCATTTACGTGTGGAACTACGTGAACAATTCGCATTGTTTGTTGCGCGAATTCCTTGACAATTCGATGTCTTGCTTGTGCCTGAGAACTTGAGGAGTGCAAATAACAACGCGAGGTCCTGAACTAGTGCTGTGTTTGAATGGACGGTCACGGCCAACGACCGACAGCCCAGCACCAGCACCAGCACCAGCACCAGCACCAGCACCAGCACCAGCACCAGCACCAGCACCAGCACCAGCACCAGCACCAGCACCAGCACCAGCACCAGCACCAGCACCAGCACCAGCACCAGCACCAGCACCAGCACCAGCACCAGCACCAGCACCAGCACCAGCACCAGCACCAGCACCAGCACCAGCACCAGCACCAGCACCGCACCAGCACCAGCACCAGCACCAGCACCAGCACCAGCACACAGCACCAGCACAGCCGCACCAGCACCAGCACCAGCACCAGCACCAGCACCAGCACCAGCACCAGCACCAGCACCAGCAGCAGCAGCAGCAGCAGCAGCAGCAGCAGCAGCAGCAGCAGCAGCAGCAGCAGCAGCAGCAGCAGCAGCAGCAGCAGCAGCAGCAGCAGCAGCAGCAGCAGCAGCAGCAGCAGCAGCAGCAGCATCCTCAGCCTCAGCCTCAGCCTCAGCCTCAGCCTCAGCCTCAGCCTCAGCCTCAGCCTCAGCCTCAGCCTCAGCCTCAGCCTCAGCCTCAGCCTCAGCCTCAGCCTCAGCCTCAGCCTCAGCACAGCGGACCGGCCGGCTTGTCACAAAAGGGAGTCTAGCGAGTTCACCCGAGCACCGGACAATTCAGAAGAGGCCACGAAAGAAAATTATCCTGAGTGCCTACTCTGAAGGGTGCCATCCGCAGAAAAAAAAACTCCCTCCGTCCTAACAAGGCGGGTTCCCAAGAACCCAAGAATCGCGCCGGGGTCCACAAAATATGTACTAGGGTAAGATACATTCGCATCGGGGCCCCAATAATTAGGGGTTTTAAATAAATACAGCGGACACCAAAAAAAACTTCATTCGGGCTCTAACATTTGCGCAGGGAACGCTAAAATTAGTCTGGGCATGGGGTCAGATTAGCACAACGCGACCTGTGAACTGGCGCCAACACCCCCCACCCCCAAAGGTCATGGGACCCAAAATTTCCGTCGGTAGTCCCGTAAGTTCTGGCCGAGGCATCAATAATTCCCTCGGGGCTTACAAAAATTGGCGTTGATGTCCCCAAATAAGCACGGCGTGGTCCCAAAGTCGCATCGCAACCCGACAAGAATCAAGGCAGAACCCTAAAAATAAATGTTCCAGCCATAAAAATAACCCCTTAGTCCAAACACACCACGAGATGCCTCAACAAATCGCATACGGCGCCGAAAAACATTCCGGAGCTCGACAAATCCCGGCGGGACACAAACATACAGAAATGTCGCCGAGGGCCCGAAAAATAAGGCCTTGGCTGGGACTTTACATAATTCAGAATAAGCAACCAAAAACTGTCGAGCCCAGAAAACTGACGTCAGATTCCCCCGGAACCACGCAACTGGGCCAGAAACGTCGAGACGGGATCAAAAGAAATTATACCGGGACCCCTAATATCGTGCTGGAGTCCTACAAATATGAGCAAGGAAAGGCAAAAAACACAGCGGGACTCAGAGCATAAATGGAGGACGAAAATGCAACGGGCGCTTCAAAGCTTTCCGAGTCTGGAAAAAGCGGCATTGCCTGATGACATTCTGCGCTCAAAATATACACACCGGAGCTAAAAATCAAGACACAACGGTCCCTCAAAGCACAGCGGAGTTTGATACAGTATGGGGCCTAAAAAACAGGCCAGGTCCCTACAAAAATCGACATGGTAATAGAAAAGGAACGAAAAGACAGGGCACTAAATGAACACTCCAGGGTATACGAAAACGCACCGATGCTTACAAATTATCGTAGGTGCACAAAAATAAGTAACAAAACTTTATTTTTCTTTAAAAAGTCGGCATCGCAAACACGTGCCGAGCCCTAAGCAAACAAATTACTAGAGCCTTAAAACACATCCGAAGACAAAGGAAATCTGGAAAGGTTAAAAAGAACACCTAACTGGAGTCTCAAATCGGTACCCGATCTGGAAGCGTTGTTATTTAATCATAAATGAGGTGCGTCAAAGCTAAGCGGTTTTCCGGATTTCGTAGCCACTAGAAAACGTGGGAAAGAGAGCTAGTCATCGAAATGAATTCAGGATGGGCCCTTGCGGCCCTAAATCTGAACACGTTATGACTTTATGAGGTGTCGTATGTTGTCACCTATCAGCTATTTTGCACTGCTTTGTTGGTCCTCAACATTTGCGCTTTCATTCCGTTTCAGCCAGGTGTCACGTGATGCAGTTGTAGCATTTCCTTTCAGGTGGCAAACATTATAAAGTGCACGATGTGCACTACACAAATGTTTGAGGTGACTGATGAGGCCCTGAGGACAAACACAATACCATGTGTTATTATTTGTAGCGTCTTTCTTTTACCCATTCTGTCAGCTTGCCTATCATGGTCTCCCACAAACCGGATCAAAGCATCTTCAACCAGCGATCACCTGTCTTTCCCTTTCTCATCCTCTCCAACAAAAATCATGATAATTATTTCTTCATCGATCAGCAAGGCTTCGTTCTTACTTGCAGCCAGTGCAAACTTGTAAGGTGAACACTGCCTTAGAAACGTCTGTGGGCCAATAAGTACTAAGTATGGCTACATCTGGCAATCTTAATAAAATCAAACCCTTTCTCACCTTCACATTCAAGTAACTTGCCATGAAAATATGAACGTGTGAAGAATGTCTAAGGGGAAAAACTCAACTCAACGAACAACAATCTGAAATGTGCAAAAGCATAGATTGGTGAACTCATGACACCCTGCAGCTTTTGGCCATTTCAAAATGTTCGTGTAGGGGATAATTTGCACTGGCGTTTTATTCTTTCTTCCCATCAACATCAGTGAACAACGGATGACGTTTCACGGACATTTGGTACTATATCTTGGAAACTAGGGCACACCACGTAGCCATTAGTGACGCTGTAATGAGCTTGCACCCACCCCACATATACGCACATACCGGAAATTGAAGACATTTTGTTTGAATAGTAATATACTAATGGTTTCACTCGCAACAAGAAAGTAAACCTAGCATTACGAATGACTCCATTAGTCGTGAGAAGAGTTCAAAGTCCAAGAGTTGTGAATTTGAATGTACTGGTGCTGGGATGGTAGTTCTTTTCAGTATCGCATCTTGTTAGCCATAAGCGCGTCCTGGGTTTGCCCCACCCCTTTTGCGGTCCCCATCTTAGTGGTAAAAGTTGTGTGTTTACAATTCAGATTATCGGGTTACCTATCCAAAAGTACTCAACCATGGTACTTTGCGAAATTCATTGATGCGTCCCTGCTGTTCACCCTGGCACACTCACTTTTTGGGACATTTCTACGCCTAACCAGGCCATGAAGAGGCATCATTTTGCAGGCGGATAGCATGTAAATTTGTCCAGGCGTCGACGCATTGCAGGCGAAAATCGTGTGAATGTTATACGATCATCCGCCACTGCGCAACACATTACTTTCCCACGCATCGATGCGCGGGCTACCGAGCTCTCGAACAATAGGAAAGCTGCATGCAAAGAGCACGTACTCAATTGCATCATCCTGCCATCTGGGGAGAAATATTGTTACCTATGATTCAGTATTCAATCTCATTAGTGTAATACGTAGACCGTGCTGCTACCTAGCGATAGCTATCTGAAGTGATGCTTCTAGAAATTTATAAAAAAAGTTCTTGAATCTGTGGAGGTTGCAACCTGTGGAGGTTATGACCGCTGCTGAGTTGTGGAGGTTGACAGCTTCGTACTTGAAGGTTGTTAGCTGTGGAGGTTACGACCTGTGGAGGTTATGACCTGTGGAGGCTATGACCGATTCGAAGTTGTGGAGGTTATGACCGCTGTGGACGTGTGTAGGTTAAGACCTGTGGAGGTTATGACCGCTGTGGACTTGTGTAGGTTGTGACCTGTGGAGATTATAACCTGTGGAGGTTATAACCTGTGGAGGTTATAACCTGTGGAGGTTATGATCGCTGCGATGTGTTGAATTTGTGGAAGTTATTAACTGTGGAGGTTATGATACGCTGTCCTCTGCACGGTTGCCGAAGTGAATGCTTCCATGGAGATGGAGGGTTCATCGGAGTGACCGCGAAGGGTGCTTTCAAGGTCAGCTTGGAAAGCTTCCCAGTCAGCTCGGTAAAATAGCCACTTTGAAGGTCTTCGGCCAACCGTAACTCGATTAACGAAATGAGAGTAAACAGGAAATTGGTCGCTGTTATACGGATCACTATCCACCGACCATTCTGAGAGGTGCAATTTCTGGACTACAGAGAGTAAGGTCTAGCACGGACGTCTGTCCAATCGGTAATGTAATATGTGTTGGTGTTCCCGTGTTAAGAATACATAAAGGGAAATCGCTTATAAAACGTTCCATTGCACGTCCACGGCTAGTAGTCGTGGCTGAGCCACAAAGAGAGTGGTGCGCATGAAAATCGCCACACACCATCACCGGAGGTGTGAGTTTAGCTACAGTTTGAGAAAGATCGGAAAGTGGAAACAGTCTGCCCGGTGGTAGGTATATGCTGCATATGGAGACGGTACGGTGGTTTACTACTACACGAGCGGCAATGCAATGAATACTTGAAGAGAGAGGTGCGTGTGTGAATGGGACAGTTGTGCACAGCAATGAGCACACCGCCATGTGACACAGTGCTAGAAGGTACATCTTTTCGTAAAACAGTGCA
Source organism: Imbricaverruca yamaguchii (assembly GCA_034440575.1). Classification (NCBI taxonomy): domain Eukaryota; kingdom Metazoa; phylum Arthropoda; class Thecostraca; family Neoverrucidae; genus Imbricaverruca; species Imbricaverruca yamaguchii. Next base: position 1,002,130 of record JAOTOL010001543.1, read on the forward strand.
ATATTTAAGTCGAAACGGAGCACCTGGAACCAGTTTCGTTTCCTCAATGCATAAAACCGACGGCGTCCTGGAACTTAAGAGATGCTGAAGATTATTAAAACTGGATTTGATTCCCCTAAAGTTCCATTGTAGAACTACGATGTCAGTAAGTTAATACAGTAAAACATGAGCGTGGTCAAAAATATACGGTTATAAACAGTGGATAATGGATATCACAAACCCAGCGACAGCTTGTTGAGTTAACAAGAAAAGAAGAACATGAACCAGATAGTTACATGCGAACGTCATTGTCGCCAGAGAAAAAAAAGACGCGGTTTAAAAATTAGTCCCAGTGCCCTGTCTTGAACGAGAGTCTATCGAGGACTCAGGGTGGTAGCTCCGATCAAGCCCGAGTGAATTTGTTCTTGGGCGGGACCTCTGTGAGCCACCCCACAGCGGGGATTCTGACGGAGGAAGCCCCCGCTTCTGAGGGACACTCAGCTGCGGCGGAGGCGGGAGAGGACCCATTTCAGATTTCCCCCGGTCGCTCCACTCGCCGTCGCGGCGACGGGTGGCTGGGTTTGGGGGAGGCGCGATGTCTGTGCCTTGGCGACCCTTGACCCGGGCCTTTTCCATTTGAGCGAGCCGAGCTCGTTTGGCTTTGCGGGTACGCCTTTCGGCTTCTTGAAATTGTGAGCTGACGTCTGAAATTTGGATTGGTCGGTGTGCGTTTTTGGATGGCGATGCAGGCGCAGATGTAGATGTCGAGGGCAAGGGCGATGGCGAGGCCCGGCTCTCGGGGAGGGGGAGAATTCAGGAGGGAGGAGGTGGAGAGGATGGATTTAGGGGTTGTGGTGGGGCGCAAGGGAGGGGGGGGGGGAGGCTGGAAGGTGAACGGGATGTAAGTGGCGGGGATTTCAGGGTCGATGGTGTGGCAGAGGGGGGACTGGGCTTGGGTAGGGGGAACCGAGCTGGTCTCTCAGACCGGGTGACCAGGGTCCATTCTTCGCCAACAGAGGCCGATCTAGATGATGCCTTGGATCGTTCATCGGTGTCCCTCAGGGGTGGGACCTCGGTGGTTTCTCCATTTTGTGGAAGGGGCTTCTCTGGTGCCGCCTGACTCTCTGGTGTCGCCAGAGGCACTCCAAAAGCTCGGAGAAGAGCTGTGAGCTGGGTCATCAGCTCGGCGGTCCTATCGTGCTGTATGCATTGTGGAAGCAACGTCGTGTTCTTGGCCTTTGATGCATATGATTGTCTGGGATGCGACCTTTCAAATAACTCCCTAGCTTCTCTAAATGTTAGTTTGTTGATGTGTGTAAGCGAAATAATCTCCTTTTCTCTAATGTAGTTTGGGCACGCACGATCAAACGACGTGTGGGGTTCCTGTCCGTCACCGCAGTTGGCACAAAATGGGTTTTCCGAGTTGCATTTCTCAAAAGGATGCTCATGAGAAGCACACTTGCTGCAAGCTGGGCGGTTTCTGCAGTATTGGGTATTGTGACATATTTTTTGACATTTGAAGCAGCGCAATGGGTTTGGAAAAAACTGTCGTACTTCCACTCGTAGGTAGCCAACTCTGATCTCGTTAGTTATTTGGGCTCTAGGGCGCATCGACCATGTTGATCATATAGCGCCCATAACTGTGTTCCTGTCTACCTAGGTTTTATGTTCCGTCCAGGATTACTTTCACGTTTAAGGAGCACTCACTATGCCCAAACGAGACCGATATATTTACCTCCCTGGATATATGACAGCAAATCGTATGTGCGACATAAACTCGAATAGTTGTCCATTCTGAATCACACGTGACCCATCACCAAGAAGATTTGTCATCGTCAGTGCGGATACCTCTCTTCCAAAGTGTCGTCTTCGCTCGGCTGCGAAACGAGGGCAAACCAGAAGGATGTGTCGGACCGTTAATGGGACATCACGAGCGCACATCGGTCTGGCCTGATTCTGCAGCAGGTGGCCGTGGGTGGCATAGGTGTCCTATCCGTATTCTGGCGAGCACTACCTCCTCCCTCCGTGAAATTCTTGACGATGACTCCCACCGCCCTAGCTTTGGTTTAATGGTTCTCAGTTTGTTTCTGCCAGATAAGTTCTAAAGATATTGACTTTTTCCTGGAAGAACGTATTAGTTGTCTGGCAGAAGTGTGCTGCGAGGAGAGGAAGCGAACGGGTGTAATGGCTTCGCGCAGCACGTTTCGCTGATTGGTCAGCCAACTCGTTTCCCGCTATTCCGACGTGGCTGGGAATCCAGCAGTGTTACATTTTCCCCGCTCGTTTAAGCTTAGTTAGTCGCACTACAACATCCTGAACTATGGGGTCACGGGGATAAAACGTCTTTACCGCACTAAGGCTACTTAGAGAGTCAGAGAGTATGACGTGGTCAAAATCGTTACCTACTTCGATGAAGCACAATGCCTTCGTAATTGCCATGAGTTCGGCGGTGTAAACCGTTGCATGAGGAGGCAGAGTAAACGATCTGGTGGTGACTCCACTTACAAATGCACAACCTACACCGTCCACAGTTTTATACCCGCCTGTGCAAGTGGCAGTACATGTGTGGTAGGTGTCAATATGTTCTATGGCTTTCTGTCGAAACAATTCCGGAATAAGTTCGCCTTTATGAGCCTCAGACAGTACTATGTCTACTGACGGCTGCACCAGTTCCCAAGGGGGAACGGGCAGCGTTGTCATCTTCCGAATGCTGCGCAGCTGGATACCGCTCCCTGCCACTAGCTCACGCAACCGCACACAGAATGGGGGTAGAACATTGCGACGTGCAACACTGAACAGCGCAAGTTAGTTAGTTAGTTATTGGGGTTTAGGGGCGCATCGACTGCAGAGGTCATGCAGCGCCCTGAACAGCGCAAGGGTGCGGTGCCCAAACAGGGCCTTGTATGCCGGATTCAGGGGAAACTCTAATCCTGCAGGCATACTGGAGTCCCAGCTTGTCTCGTCTCAGGGCAAGCGGTGCCTCATCAGCATCTGCTAGAAGGCTTGCTGTCGGAGAGGTACGGAATGCTCCCGTGGCTATATGCATGGCGGCATGGTGAACAGTGTCAAGTATGCGTTTGTTCGAGGCACTGGCGCAGCCATAGATAAAACAACCATAGTCAAGTTTCGACCGGATCAGTGACCGGTACAGAAGTAAAAGGGTTGCCCTATCTGCCCCGTAGGCAGTGCGGGCAACACACTTCATGATGTTGAGAGACTTGGAGCATTCTTCCCGCAGCGCTTTCAAATGGTCCTTGTATGTAAGGCGGCGATCAAATATCATGCCAAAAAACCTAGCTGCCGGCTGAAATGGAATATCCTCCCCATAGAGGTTTATTTTCAAGTCCTGGCAACTACGGCGGCGACAAAAATGCATTCCAACAGTTTTATGTGTAGAAAAACGGAAACCATTCAAATTGCTCCACTTTTCTAGCTGAGATGTAGCGAGCTGCAGCCATTCAATTCCATCGAAGTTGAACGTGATGCCGAACACCAAATTTCCACATCGTCAACGAATAACGACTTCGCAACGCCACAAGGCAGACCATCTCCTATGTCGTTAATCATCAATGCGAATGAAGCCACACTTAGAACGCTTCACTGCGGGACACCGTTGACCTGTGTCAACGGATCTGACATTGAGTTTCCAACACGGACACGAAATGTTCGGTCTGTGAGAAAGTTATGAAGGAAACGTCCCATAAAACCACGCACACCACACTTCCAAAACTTCAAAAGAATGGCTTGCTTTCTTGTCGTGTCGTAGGCGCCCTCAATGTCAAAGAACACTGACCCTAAATGTCGTTTTTCCTTAAAACTGGTGCGAATCGCGGTGTCTAGCGTCAGTAGGTGGTCAATTGTGGACCGGTTCTTCCTAAAACCAGACTGGGCGTAGCTAAAAAAGTTATGCTGTTCCAGGAACCACGTGAGGCGCACATTCACCATCTTCTCCATCAGTTTACACAGACATGACGTCAGGGATATCGGTCGGTAGTACAAGGGGTCAAAACCGGCCTTGTCGGGCTTCAATATAGGAATGACAGTCGCTTCACGCCAAGAATGTGGAAATCTGCCGCTCCTCCAAAGAAAGTTGTAACATGCTAAAAGTACTTCAAGTCCAGATGTGGGGACGTGTCTGAGCATTTCATTACGTATGCTGTCCGGTCCCTCGGCCACGGGGCGCAGTACAGCAGTTGGTGATGTTAGCTCATCCATCGAGAATGGCTCACTATAGGTACGTGTTTCAATGGTGGTAAAGTCGATTTTCGATGCTTCGGAGCGAGTCGAGTGTTGACTAAGAGTGGAATATAAATGGCAACTTAGGCTTCGGTCAGCGAGGGTGCGAGCAATAATGTTCGCCACGTCCAGGGGTTGTGTGATAGTGTCACCTGCGACGTGCAACACTGGCAGTGCGTCGATCTAAAGCGTCCGGATATTCGTTTTATCTGGGACCATACCTGTGTCGTAGGAGTGAGCCGGTTCAGCCTACCAACATATTGTCACCATGACGCTCTCTTGGCTTCCCGGATGGTACGCCGTGCGGCTGCCCTGGTTTGTTGGAAAGCTGCCAGGTTTGCCCGACGTATTGTTGCGATCAAAGTTTCGGAAAGCACGTCGGCGAGCACGAATGGCCTCCCGACATTGTTCTGTCCACTCGGCACGGGCGCGCGTCGAGGCTTGCCTGTACGTGGGATACACCTTGCTGCACGATCCAAGACTATTGAGGTGAAATCCGCCATTGCACTACTATTCCCGTGTTGAATAAAAATGTCTTCCAATTTTTCGGCAAAATCAGGCCAGTCAGCCTTCTCGCAGTTCCAGCGTTGCGGTATTGTGCCAAGGATGGCTACATTGCTAAACTGAAGCCAAACCGGAAAATGATCGCTACCTCTAGGATCTGAGTCAACAGACCAGTCTAAAGATTCTACCAACTGCGGGCTGGCCACGCTAATATCCAGGGCGGATGTACTTCCTGATGGTAATGATATGTGAGTATGCGTGCCTGTATTAAGTATGCATAGCGACTCCTCGAGGAGGAATGTGTCGAGTTGTCGCCCACGGGTGTTACTGACAGCGCACTCCCAAGTTGTGTGGTGTGCAATGAAGTCACCCAGAAGTAAAATGGGAGGAGGAAGTTCGGTGAGCAGGCGTCCAAGTTCTGATGAGGGTAACGGTCCGCCAAGTGGGAGATAAATTGAACAAATGGTGATATTTCCGTGTCCGAAAAACACCCTTGCTGCCACCGCTTGCAGGTTCGTCCGCAGAGTAAGCGGATGCGCAGGAAAATTGTGATGGACAGCCATCAGGACACCCCCATGTGCCAATGTGTCTGTTGGATTGTCCTTACGAAAGACCTGATAGTCTCTTAAATAAAATGGGTTTCTGTCTAAAGGCTTCGTCTCTGCAGACATACGGCTACAGGGGTGTGCTCACAGATGATGACTTGAAGTTCCTCCAAACTGGTCCTCACACCCCTACAGTTCCATTGTAAAACTAGGCCGTCTGAAGGAAAATGGTTGACCAGAGTTAACTATGGTGCGAGAACTAGAAGTGGTTAAGATTTAAAAGAAAAAATGGAGAAGTTAAAGCCCTGGCTCCGTCCTCCGCCCAAGAGAGGGGACCTCTGGCAAGCCGGGAGTTCAAGCCCGATCTGGTCCTACGGACTGGGTCCTTGGGCGGGAACTTGGCGACTCACCCCCTGGTGGAGAGCCTGATGGTGGTAGGCCTCGTTTTCGGGGCCCCAGACAGGGCGGGGGCGGAGGCGGGCCCATCTCATTGGGGGACGGAGCCGGTCCCTCCACTCGCCGTCGTGGCGATGGGGTGGACGGCCTCCGAGGAGCATTCTCGGCTTCTTGGCGATTCCTCTCGCGGACCCTTTCCATCTAGATAAGCCGCGCTCTTTTTGCCTTTCGGGCACGCCTCTCGGCTTCCTGATAGTGGATGTTCGGGATTTTTATTGGTCGTCGGGACGGAAATGTAGGCGCGGAAGTGGGAGCCGAGGGTGGGGGCGAGGCCTGGCTCACGGGAAGGGGAGCAGGTTCAGGTAGGGAGGAAGTGGAGAGGAGGGATTTTGGGGGTAGTGCTGAGGATTGATGGGGCTAGGGGGTGATGAGGGGTTGGTGGGACGTGGGAAGTGGGGATTTCGAGGTAGGTGATGAGGTAGATGGGGACCTCGGAGTTGGTTGGGTGGACTGAGGGGGCCTCCTGGACCGTTGGACCAAAGTCCACTCCCCACCCTCGATGATTGATCTGGGAGGGGCCTCAGATGGGCGAGCGGGGAATCCACTCGTGGTGGGTGGAACCTCGATCGTCTCGTCGTATTGGATCGGCTTCCTCTGTTTCTCAGGCGACGACAGGGACATTCCAATAGACCGCAAAAGGGTCATGAGCAAAAGGGTCATGACTTGACCTCGGCGACCTAACATGACTTTTAAATTATATGGGATAACAAAATGCATCAAACAAGTCGTTAGTGTTGTCAAGAACAGTTCCTTTTTGCCAATATACGAGAAACAACTTTTGTGGTCTGGCGCTGCGAATTGTTTTTACTTTAACGGCCCCTAACTTGAAAAGATCTCAGCCGATTTATATTTGTCTTAATTTAAACAATGCGCCGAACATTTCTAAGTAGATACTAAAAAATGGTGTATATCGGCCTGTACAATGTGGTTATGTACGAAACATCGGAGGGGTGGACGGATTTCGCCATCCCCTATCCAGGACGTGCGTTAACCTGTCATAAACTTAATCTGACTTGACCTTGGTGACCTGACATGACTTTGATACAATATAGGATAACAATGTACACCAATCAAGTCGCTAGTTTTGCCAAGGACACTTCCTTTTTGCCAATATACGGGAAGCGCATCAGCGCCGATATTTGTGGTCTGGCGCTGATAAACTTTTTTGACTTTAGCGACCCCTAACTCGAAAAATTTTCGGTCGATTTTCTTTTTTTTTTACTTTAAAGAACCCGCCGGTCATTTATAAGCAGGTACACAAACAATGGCGTATACCGGCCGGTAAAATCTTGAGTTATCTACGAAAAACCGGAGGGGTGGGCGGATTTCGCCACCCCCTCCAGGGCGTGTGTTAAGTGCCCTAGCTGCCTGCTCTGTTTCCGCGAATTCAACCTCCAGTGCTCCGTCTTTCAGTTTATCACATCTAAGAATACTTCCAAATCGGTCACACCCGTCCCTTCTCTGAAACGGAGACAGAGAAGCAATACTTTGGTTCATTCCTCTGAACACAAGTACACGAGGCACATGTCTATATTCCGTAGGGGTGTCATCCCAATCTAGGCGAAAATAGGGGTTGGTTTGGCCCTCACGAGAGGGACCAGGAATGTTTTTAGTGGTCCTGGATACCATGAAGTGCGTTTGTTTTCTACTCCTCGGGCGCCCCACCCCTTAGGGTCCCTACCGGGGGGACGCCTGGGTCACGCGAACGGGAGATCGCCAGGCGCCCGAGGAGCTATACGGGGCAGGCTGTGCCTTCACCCGGCCGGGAGAGAGACTCACCACCCCGACCAGGATCTAGCGCCGCCCACCCCTTGACCTCGGCCGGCCGGGCCGGAAGGCACTGGGAAACCCAGGCCCCCAGCCCGAGGCGACCTGCCACTTGACCCGCGTGAGGCCCCACGGGCCTGCCCGCCCCTCCGGGATATCAGGACCAAAGAGGTGTGTTGGTCGCCCGTCACAACTAGCACCGTGCGACGGGGGACCTCACCCTCCAGGACTCAGTCAACCCCGGGGGACGGACCGAGGGGGCGCGGCTACCCCGATAAAACTGAGATGGTGGGCAGGACCGGGGAAGTTTCCCTGCCTGCTCATAGTTGGGATAGTTGGTGTTGCAGGGCCAGGTGAAGGACATGGACGTTGGAATGATATTGGGATTGGAATGGGAGCGTATGGACGGAAGGACGAGTGAGGCACTCCTGGTCTCACCCCTCGCCGGTATGATGGTCGGCCGGGTCATTGGAGCACTCAATCCCCCCCCCCCCCCACCGCGTAAAGGTGGTGCCTCATCAGGGGGAGGGGGATTATTCAATTATTGAATTATGTAAATTATCTTAATATCTTAATACTGAATCTAAATATAAATACTGAATGCAAATCTAAATACTGAATCCAAATAATACTGAATCTAAATACTAATAGCTAAATCTGAAGTATCTTAATACTGAAAAATACGAAGTTAGTTAGCTATTTTGGGCTTAGGGCGCTTCGGCGCTACTTTGGCTTTAGGGCGCTAAAAATAGGAAGGATAACTATCAGCCATGAGTGAAAAAAAAATTCCACACGTTCGCGCCTTTTTCATTTTAAGCCAATGAACTTTGCCACACCATGTGACCAACACGGCAAGACGCAGGAGAAGCAGTCGGACCTGGGTTTGGTGACGCCGCCTGTGGGTCTGCACAGGGTGGCGGTGGGCAGGAGCAGTCTGACCTGGGTTTGGTGGCGGCGCCTGTGGGTCTGCACAGGGTGGCGGTGGGCAGGAGCAGTCTGACCTGGGTTTGGTGGCGGCGCCTGTGGGTCTGCACAGGGTGGCGGTGGGCAGGAGCAGTCTGACCTGGGTTTGGTGGCGGCGCCTGTGGGTCTGCACAGGGTGGCGGTGGGCAGGAGCAGTCTGACCTGGATTTGATGGCGGCGCCTGTGTGTGTGCACAGGGTGGCGGTGGGCAGGAGCAGTCTGACCTGGGTTTGATGGCGACGCCTGTGGGTCCGCACAGGGTGGCGGTGGGCAGGAGCAGTCTGACCTGGGTTTGATGGCGACGCCTGTGGGTCCGCACAGGGTGGCGGTGGAGGCGAGCAGATCCAGCCCGCTGGGATCGGCTGCCACCGTGCCGTTCTGACGTTGGCCGAACAGCTGTGCGGCGTCACGCGGCTTGTAGAAGTCGGCTAGGTTCACCACCACCACCTGCGGGTCGGCCAGATCAGGTCAGCTCCGGTCAGGACGCCACCATTGCCTGCACACCAGAGCCAGGTCACCACCTTGAGGTTAGAGGCTAGGACATGTCACATGTGCCGACTGTAGATCAGGTGCGGACTGGCAGTTTTTTACCACCGAAACTTTACTTGGTTTTCCCGCTACTCAGTGGCAAAAACCAACATGTCAAAAACTATTGCTACCGGTAAGGGTCATGCAAATACTTTGCTTACTTTTTTCTTCAGATATAGGACATTTTATTTGTTTGTTTGCATAGTGTAGAGTGTCACATATCATAAAGCGTGCATAATAAATAGAAATACGAAAAATTGGGCCTGGAGGCATCACATGAAGCATAAGATTACACTAATTTTTGTGTTCTTTGCCCGTGTACTATCGTCGTTTTTACCGGTAAAAATAGTTCTCGTGACATTTCCGGGCAAAATCTTAACCCTGGATCAGATGTCAAATTAATTAACTATTGCCACATCCGGGCCAGGTGTCATGTCACTACTACATATAGAAGGTAAATTCAGGATACTACAAATGTCTGCAGGCCATAAAGGCCGAACTACTACCACCGTCTCAATGTCAGAAGTCAGGTCATGTCATAACAGCGATAAAATATTCGTGAAATAGGGTGTAACATGCCAGTTCCTGAACACTGAATTCCCATCACTCCCAACGGAGTGCTGGCATCGTGCTGCGTGACGAGTCGTTATGAAGTCTTCATATATGATTTATAACAGTCTCCAGTTGATAAGTATCATGGTGATACTTACCATTGAGGATTTTGATGCACGAACATCTCTTAGCACAATTCCAGGCGGGAGGACCACCTACCCATGATGCAGTCTGTCATATAACATTAGTTGATAAGAAGAGACGTTTTATAATGTTATCACTAAAATGAACCCCTAAATTGGATTAGGCTAAGTAAGATGAAATTGACTTCATTACGAATTTCGACATCCAACTGAATTCAGTTCGACATCCCACATCTAACGAAAAATAACTGTCATAACAACCTACAAGCCACCATGATCGGGTCAGTGTTTGGGATATTCTACAACACAATTAGAGGCCATCAATTACAGCAAAGCATTCTGACCAAACGAATTTTGTTCGTATGCATTGCGGACAATAAATGAGCTTACAATGCATGTAGTTTGGTTTGCAGGTATTAACGAAATTGTTTGCAGCAACACCATCTCAACGACCAACAATTCCTCTAGGCCTTGTTCGTCAAACATGGATAGACACAACAATTGCTACGCAATAGTCCTAAAGACATCCGAAGACACCAGATCTTTGGGCCGAATTTTTCCTCAGAATCTTTCAGTTGGAGAGCATAATTTTGGTAGTATGAAAATTTGACTATTTTTTCTTTGACTTCAGTATTTCATAACATTGGGGTATCAACTTTTGGTTTGCAATTAGGAATGTTGGGTTTACAGAAACAGGTATAACGCAAATCGAAGAACGTGAGCTGTAGCATAATATTTTGTTCATAACACACAGTGCATTACTATTTAAATGTTAATAACTGGCTTAACCCTAGACCCAGGTCAGCAATAATCCAGGTTAAATAACCAGCAGGCTAATTTTTATTTTTTATTTGGTGGTTCACAACGCACTTCATTGCCATTCACACGGCCAATGGCGCCGCCCACACTGTTTCGGCCGGTGGGCCGCGGGATTGGGAAATGCCCAGAGCAGCACTAGTGTCGAACCCAGGACCTTTGGTACCCAGAGCCCAACACTTTAACCACTCTGCCATCCCGGCCCCACAGCAGGCTAGTAAATGTTCAAGGAATATACCGGCATAAATGATAAGCGCAAGCACGTGAAGAGGACGAAGCACATGTAAATGTTGATTTAAATATGACAACTAACAAAAAGAACAGTAATTTCACGTTACTTCATTTTAGCATGCGGTACTACACACCTGCGAGCCTACGTCGATCTCGACAGTCTTGTTGATCACGTCGACGCCAATCTTGGGGATCCACTCGTCGATGGGCGGGGGCTCGTCAGCGGCGATGTCGCTGTCGAGAAAGGGCGTCAAGCCGTCCAGCAGGAGGTCGGCGTAGCCGGGGCCGTGCTCAGTGGAGCCGCGCTGCAGCCGCGCCGCCAGCGCCACCGACACCGTCACCGTCACCGTCTCCACCGACTCCTGCACCGTCTTCACCGGCGACTCTTCCGCCGATGTCTCCATCTTGTTCTCGGCAGGCGACTGCATCGTCTCCCCGGCCGACGCCTGCACCGTGCTCGCCGCCGGTGAGTCAATCCTGTCGGCCGCCAAGCCGCAGCCGACCCCAGCTACAGTCGCACCACGCTCGGGGCTGATCGGCGAGAGTCGAGCGTGTGGTCTGAAACACGACCGAATCTCAAAGTGGACGCTGACTGACCGCTGGTCGACTGCGCTGCACGTCACGTGGCTACCACAGGGCTGATGGGGTGCCAATGGGTGCAGCACAGGCGCCGAGAAAGACGACCAAATAAGGCGCCCAAGACTGACAACCATGTCAGCAGCGGGTAAGTTAAAAAGGTGAAAGAAAATACGATGAAGCTAATCAGTGTTGCAGACAGTGAATGGTTAAAGGGTTCGTCGGGTAAACGGTTACATTATTAGTCAGTTAGTTATCTGGGCTTCAGAGCGCATCGACTACATGGTTAAATTGCTGTCGATCTTAAAAGTGCGCTTAAAGAGAGCAGCATGCTACACAGAATAGATCACATGATAGTTGAAACCATGCATGCCATTCACCCAAAATAGCTTGTCAGTCAAGCTGATCGTCCTGGCACATGAATATCCTGCATAGTTATACTGTTTCCCACCAGACCCATACCTATGCAAGCTATTCAGGTGCCGGACGCCCAGCATGATTTCCAAGCTATTTGTGACGCCAATTATACGTTGATTCAGTGGCTTTGCACTGAGGATGGTCACTGCATTTTTTAATAATCTCCGAGGCAAAAAGAATGAGGCAGAAGCCATACTGTTGCTGGTGTGTGTTTCTCTAATATAATCTTGGAGCAGTGTGTCAAACGTCCCATTTTTATGCATCGTGTGGTGCTCATTGAAATGCAGACAAACGGAACAAGCTGTCTCGCCAATATAGTTGACCTGTCGATCGCTGTTGGTGCAAATTTTGCAACTAATCCGGTACACCAGCCCAATTTGCGACGCTTGCCAGCCAAATGGGCTGAACACGCGGAACACCGCCGTGCTCTCCCATGGCATTGGGGTTGTGAGATATCTGATCCAGCTAGTGAACTTCCTTTGACTGTGGCGTTCGCAAAAGCGCCACGCACGGATACATTTTAAGATCTTATGACTAAGCTGATTCGTGCCTGCCGTCGAATCGAATTGCAAATGTTCCTTTCTTATAAACATAGACTATCTACATCAGTTAGCTACTATCTACTACATCTGCACTCTCTCATTTACGGATAACCACATGATTGAACGCGAGTGCACAGCCTTTCAAACGAGACTTCTAAATAAAATGATCAACGATGCTTTTCGAAGGGATGCAATTCTGGCGCGACAACAGCGTGGGGACCGATTGTTCCTGTAGGGCTTAAAACGACAAATTTTACCTTGGATAAGAGACTTGCACATGTCATTTTGAAGATACTATGCATATGATCCAAACAAGGGTGCCAAAAAGTTATGCAATCTGATAGGTAAAAACACAACCAGGAGTTTGAAGCCATGCGTGAGGGATCCATGGAGGAAAACGAGATGTCTCCTAACACTGTTGATGATGTGGAGCTCGTCTCGCACCATCACAGAGACATAAAACAATACATCTAAATTACATCTAGATAAGAAATAATCATCTAGATTACCACCATGCTCAGCCAATATCCATGCCAGAAGACCAAAAGTTGCGTTCAAACATACTACAGACGGGCCTGTTCTTCACATGGTAGAAGTCAATCTGGAGTGTTTAGCATGCCACAAATGGAAAGACTTGAACAACTAGTCTAAGAAAAGTTCCCCCTCTGCAGCACCCATTCCGGCAGCCAGTGCCAACACCGGCTGGGTCACGGCCACCGTGGCCATATCGACGTCACCACCGCCACCATCTACACCGGTAGCATCGCTACCATCAGCAACGCCGCCCGTGCTGTCACTACCTCTGATGATGCCAGCCATACCACACACCACCACAAGTCCACCACCACCACCACCCTTGTCGCCGATCACGCAGCTTCCTGCTTCACTGCAACTGCCGCCACACCACCAGAGCGGTACACGTTTCAGACCCTGCTTTCCAGACACGATCAAGAGACAGCCTTCGCTGTCGCGTACCCAAGAAAGGAAGAATTAAGCAGCCTCAATAAAAAATAACACATATATACACTAACCATCAGGAAGAATACACCAATGGACACTGTGATAACGCGAGGGAAAAACTGGTCACAAATCATAGCAGGCAAAGTATGCAAGTTACAGGGGCGATTCTGGTCTTAGTCGAAAGAGATTAAAATTTGGATCGTATGGGAAATATTTATTGTTTTAAATATCGCGTAACCCAGGAATGTCAGAGGTTATACGTGCTAAAAGGAAGGGAGCATTCCGCCCCATTCATTTCGCTTCCGCGAAATATCTCGGGAACCAATTGAGATAGCTGAAATTGTGCACACACCTACACGAGTATCTAGTGTACCTTGTATTAAAATATCGGCGTCCAGTCATCCATGATGACATCATGATGACGGCATAAGTGAAGTCCGTTGGCGCTCATACAGTGTCCTAAAATTACTTCACCATTAACTGTGTGGATGAAGAAAGAAGTTGCATGGGATAGTGAAAGATTGGAAGAAAATAAAGGATCACCACTTAAGGATTAAAAAAGCGGAATGCCTTTCACTTCAGTCACATGCATTTTACATTTTTTAGCAGTCATGTGTATAATGACTGCCCACACATGTGGCAAAATGGTAAAAACCTAAGGCAAGGATGAAATAGCGCAATTCCATTAGCTGTGAATTTCCAGGCCACATGGTCAATTATTTTACACTGCGCTCATATATTGCATGATTATTAGCGAGTGTTTGTTATGCAAGTATTCTGCAGTGTAAATGTGACCTTACAATTGCTATGCAGAATAGATCCAAGATCTTGTCCTAAGTGGATGAAATTACACCAAAATACATCACTAAGATATGCACTCAGGTTGGCTCACTTCAGCGCTTCTGAGAGCCCCGCGAATATTGCTGGGCCGATTCGGTGATGACCCCACCTGTCACAACACGAAAGCTGCGTCTTTCATACCCTCAGCACGAGCACTTTGCCCAGCAACCTCTACGAGCTGCAGAGAACTGTGCTGTTGAGTAATTCTTGAGGATGCCCGACGCTGAGAATGGGCGCTGAGGTGATCGTAGATTCTAGTTTTTGGCAAGTTTTCCATTGAGATATCACACTGTGCAATGTCAGCGGTTGGTTGGTTGGTTATTGGTTTACGACACATCGACCTTAGTCATATGCGTCGCCAATCTCTCACGCCGATCGGTCGCGGACGAAGAGTAGCGACAGATGAGACGCGAACCCACAACCTTTCGATTCGACAACCTTTCGATGTCAGCGGTGAGGAGAAATAGGATTCAAAATCCGTGCAACAAAATCAGAGCTTAATCGCAATAAAGTCAAGTGACAAATACAAGGAAGTGTTGCATTTGACAAGACAGAGTATGACAGGAAAGTACTAAATACGTTACAGCATGCCAATAGCTATGAGAAACTTGAAACAAATCTGACAATGAAAATGGAGGGAAAAACGGAAAGACTCATGAAGGAGGTACGAAAAACAAAATGTCTGACAGTCTGACAAGGGAGCTGAAGCAGGGTGGGAATTTTGGGCCTCTCCTGGAGTATGGAGACCTAAGGACATTTTATTCTCCAGGATTGTGACTGCAAATGTTGAACTTTTTTATTCTCCGAATGAAACGTGCCAATTTATGGATGACATTTTGCTTCCAGGATCTCAGTACAGCTCCAACAATGCAGTTGCAGTTTCCAGTCCATCATACAAATTAGAAGCCTGGACAACAGAACAGAAGAGTATGGCATAGCAGGTCATAAGGCATGAAATGCAGGTTGCAGTCAATTGCCCAGGAATCATATCATGTTATATCAGAATACCTACAAGTTTGTGGTGGTTGTTTCGATTGCATTGTGCATGTGTCAAACAAACTATGTCCTGGCTCAGTCTAAGCCCCAATCAAGGCCGAACTCGCGGGGGTTACTCAGGTAATCGTTGGTGTGCACGATGCCTCCAAATCCGAACGAAACAAAAGCATCGACATAGCATAGAAACAATAGAGAACAAAATAATGTAAATTTCGGAACTAGTTATTACCTCAGCCAATTACTCTCCAGGATATTTTCACACTGGCAGGACGGCGGCCCAGCACAATCACTCTGTAACCACAGATGAATCGTCATTCGGCTTGCGCCAATCTCGTCTCATTCTAAATAACAAAGATATGAGGGATTAGGTTTTCGTATGTCTTCAGAATTCTGTCGAAATGGCGCTTCAGAAGGAAATATTGGAATATACCACGATTCTTCTTCATAATTCCGGGAAATACTGGCGCTACACCAAAAAATCTCCATTACGAAACCTCTCGTCTTGCTGCCATATCTTGCGACCATAGTGGAACTCGAAATATGCACAACGACGTCATATACTCGCATATCGGACCCGAGGTCCTGTTCTCCAGCCGCATTCCAATCGGAGACTACCGGAGAACGTAATTCTGGACATCTCAGACAGTTTTAAGTAATTCTGTTAATATCATGAAATAGAGCATTCAATTTCGAATTGAAATGCATAAAATAGCACCAGCTAGCGAACTTCATTGATGGCAGAAGACCTATTTTTGGGAGCCATGTAAATGCTTTAAAAAATGCAAAAGACCTTGGGTTACTTTGGTATGAATTCCACCTCAATTCGCAAAACTACAGTAACCCATCAAGAGAAAAGCATCTGAATAGTAGTTTTATCACTTCAGCAACTGCAGTAACTGTGCATGTACGGAGTTATTACGTTCTCCGGGCCATTTATGGTCACAATTAGACGTCATTTAAAATAGTTACGAAAAATCTATCATTTCATCATTTGACCACCCTTGGATACGTCGCCGTTAGGACAGGACAATATCCGTACTAGAGTAGGAGAATTAACAAATTATCGGGACGGTCTCGCCCGATTCATGTTTTGATCTAGGATAAAGACAACGTAATTTCATGATTAGGAACATATATCTTCAGTGTATTGATTCCTATATAACTGAAGAAAAAAGGTAACACCGTATTGACGTATGAATTCCTATTAAAGGCGACAGGAATTGAGGTCAAGCAGCGGTCTTGAAATTGTGTAAATATTGCAGTCATGTTTACACAGCGACCACACTTTGACCGCGCGTTTCGCCTCGCTGCTTTGTCCCCTTCCCTTTGCGCGAAGATCTTTGTCTCGATTGGTTGGGTATACTCGGGTTGAGACAAAGTTTTGAGAGCTTTCCGGAGAAAAACCTAGTAAGTGCGAGTGAATTAAGTGGGCGTAATTGAAGTGACTTAGGGTCCAGTAAAGGGGTGTAAGTATGCTTGTAAGTAAGCGGCTTGTACGCTTTTCAGCGATCATCTTTTTTTGGAGGCTCCGACACCAGTAGCTTTCTGTTTTTTTAGGGGGGGGTGGGGTCTGAGGCCATTTTTTTTATTCTCCGACTCCATGGGCAGGAATATCTTCTTTTTCTTGGAGGGCTCCGATACAAATTTTTTATTCTCCGACTCCAGGTCAGCGAACCACTTTTCCCACGCTGAGCTGAAGCCATGTCCTTAACGCACATCAGTGATGTACGGCCACCCAAAAGACCATAAGCTTACAGTTCCCCTCAGGCCCATTGTGTCTGCATGTGGTGGACAACACAAAACTGTCTTGGTTGTTGAGAGATAATTTTGAAACAACTTCTAAAATACGGACCAGACCACTTAAAAAACACAAGATTATTTGCACTGACTTGTAAACAAGTATCAAAATAATCGGCTACTACAAGGCGTCGTCATGTTCAGCATTGACACAATAAATTTGTATGGCAACATACCACTTTCAGACAGTGTAGGGTTTCCACATTTTTTCAAAATTTTTAGCTGGAGTACAATTTTTTAAAAGCTGGATTCCAAAAAATAGCTATGCACTTGCTGACAATTAACCTTGTTTTAGTGGGGCGGAAAACCAATGTTAGCATTTTTGTATGCATAAACATCTTGGCAAACTAAGCCATGTCCAAAATTTTGCTGCACTAAAAAAATGAGTTATCCATAACCAGGTAGCATTGCTTTAATGGAATTAAAAATAAATGTTAGGATTTCATGCTGTATGTACCATACAAATATATATGTACATATAGCTAACTGCTAAGTCAGCAACATGTCAGCAAGCTAAGTCACGAATAGGTGCAATTGTGCCAAGGAATGCATCTAGTGGGAAATGCCCCCAGTAGCCAAAGCACTCCCAAAAATATCCCTATGATATATGCAAATTGGATAGATGTTGCCTGAGTGTAGGTGGGTGATGCATTTCCAAAGTTCACCAACATATATTTATGATAAGTAGGCATGTGATGTGAATACACCAAAAACATTTCTTCTGGGAGAGCTCAGGGTGAATAGCACTCAAACTCATCTTGGGCGGACCACACAACCAGGATTATCCTTCAACAAGCACTTCTCTGAAGGACTAGTCCCACACATAATGAGCCGAGTTCACCCGCGATTCGTTTGAATTATTGCTAACTTCCTTTGTTGTCGAAAATCTCAAGCACTCCCAAAATGCATTTCATGGCCCTGGTCAACCTTCGCGCCATTCCGAGTTTGTGCGCACCATTCGCCATCGACGCATAATGCACAGCTCTGCCTCAGACCTCAAAATTGCCTGTGGCTAAATTATTAGCAAAGGATGAGGTTATAAGCCAATTTCATGAGCAATGGTAGAGAAAATGATAACAAAAGCATACTTAATCGATGTCAACGAAGTTCACAAATGCACACCTGAGACCCAGAAGCGGCTTAACACACAACTGGTACAACAAACCCCACGCGACTGTTAGATATACGTTTTGGAATATAAAATGGTTTAATGAAAATTATACCAAAACAATCCGTCTAAAATAGTTTTATTCTCACCAAAAGAAACAGTTATTTTGCATGAAAAAGCTGAGCAAAAATGACTGAAACCGAGTCTTATTAATATTAAAAGTTCCTTTATGTACTTGTTTAGTTCATGTCTGGAATGTTTAGTTCAAGCAAGGATTGACTTGGAAGGATCCAGAGCTGCTAGACAGGAGAGAAAATTGCCCCTGTAAAACCGCTCATAGGCAGTTTCATTTTTGTTAAATAGAGCTAGGAGAATGTCAAATAGAGAAGCGCGTGCTGCCATGGACGGCGTCACCCCATGCGGGGGTTACGCCGCGTTCACGCCCGAGGACGTCGTCGCTCGGTGCACACCCGGGCAGCCAGCCGAGATAGAAAGTGGTCGGCAATGACTGAAGCTTATTTTACCCACAGACACACACACGCACTAATATAGACAGTCCTAGTCAACCACCGAAATGGCCACTTTAGTTTTACAGTGGAACATACGTGGTTTTAGAGCAAATCTTACCGATCTTCAGGCCCTTTTATCTCAACGAAAACCCGCCGCTGTCTGCCTACAAGAAACTAAACTGTCCCCTGGATCGTACTGCTCGCTGAATGGCTATTCAGTCTTCCGCAAAGACATACCGACTTTGACAGTGGCACATGGCGGAACCATGCTGGCGGTGCACCATAGCGTACCCGCGCATCAGGTCACGCTGTGCACATCGCTCCAGGCAGTTGCTGCCCGTGTGATGTTTAGTGATCGCCCTGTAACCATTTGTTCGCTATACTTGCCACCTGGGCTTCCTCTCCCCTCTGCAGAGCTTAGGCGTTTGATGTCGGAGCTCCATTCTCCAGTCTTACTCCTAGGGGATTTTAACTGTCATCATATGGCATGGGGCTGTGACTCGACTAATGTTCGCGGAAGACTCCTGGTACATTTTATCCACGCCGAATCGCTATTCCTTTTAAATACATACTCGCCCACACATTTTACTACACCGAGCGGGAGCACATCGGTTTTAGATTTGAGCCTCTGTTCCCCGAAACTAGCTGAGCATTGTATCTGGTCTGTCGACAACGATCCGCTAGGAAGCGATCACTTCCCTGTGTGGTTGGACTACCGCACTGGAGTTGTCCTCGGCATGAGACCTCGGAGGTGGAACCTCCGAAAAGCAGACTTGGGGGAATTTGAGGCCAGAATTGAGGAAACATTTACTTCAGAAAATGACATTCCACATTCAGTGGCTACCTTTACAGCGGCAGTCCTCGAGGCAGTTACTATGTGTGTCCCAATGACCTCTGGGAATCCCCGTCGTGCCCCAGTTCTGTGGTGGACCCCGGAGTGCCGGGACGCGATCCGCGCCCGGAAGCGAGCCTTCAAGAGTTTTTGACCGCGAAAGCTCAACGGGCAACATGATCGCCTTCATGAAAGCCAGAGCTCATGCTCGTAGAACCGTGAAGGAGGCGAAACGAAAATCCTGGCAGAAGTACGTCGGGGGTATCAGCTCATCCACACCCTTAACGGAGGTGTGGTCGCGCATAAAGCGCATATCCGGAAAATTCTGCTCCGCTCCGCTACCCGTCCTACAAGTTGCAGGACGTCGCATTATGCATCCAGGTGAAGTAGCGAGGGAACTTTGCCGCGCGTTATACAAACTCAGCAGGTCCGGAAATGCGCACCCAGATTTCCAGCGTCATCGCTCCCAGAGCGAGAAAGTAAGGCTGGACTTCTCCACATCAAAACGGCTGGTCTATAACGACCCGTTCACAAATGCAGAGCTAGCCTCAGCAGTACTTTCGTTACGGGATGTGTCGGAGGATCCCGATAAAATTCATCACGAAATGTTGCGTCATTTACCACCTTGCGCTCAAGTCGCTTTATTATCGGTGTTCAATTTACGGTGGAAAAGAGGTAATTTTCCGGAAGCTTGGAGAGAGGCAACTATAATTCCTCTTCTCAAACCAGGCAAGGATGGGCATGACCCACTCCACTATTGCCCGATTTCGCTGACATCCTCACTATGTAAACTAATGGAGAAAATGGTTAATGTTCGCTTGTCATGGTACTTGGAAGACATAACATTTTTAGCAAAGTCGCAGTGTGCTTTTAGGAAGAATCGTGGTACGATAGATCATCTTATTACCCTCGACACCGACATACGTGCTGCTTTTTTTATTATAAAGAAACGACATGTTGGAGCTGTGTTTTTTACATTGAGGGCGCGTTCGATGCGGCATGGCGTCATGGCATGCTTTTAAAAATATACGAATGCGGTCTCCGTGGCCCGCTTGCTCTCTTTCTTCAAAACTACTTAAAAGATCGTCGGTTCCGAGTCCGCATCGGCAACCATTTTTCAGAATGGCTTCGGCAGGTGAATGGGGTGCCGCAGGGCGGCGTGCTTAGTGCGCCTCTGTTTGCCCTCCTTATCAATGACATCGGCAGTGCGTTGCCGCCGTCTATCTGTAGCTCGCTTTTTGCCGACGACTTCGCAATTTGGACTTCGAGCACCTCAGCACCGGCCATACAAAGGCAGCTACAACTTGCTGTCTCCCGCCTGAAGCGATGGGCAAACTTGAGTAGTTTACGATTTTCAACCGCCAAGACTGTGGCCACTCATTTCTGTCGGCGTCAAGGCTGTCGAAACATGGAAGTCAGGCTGTATCGGTCGCAAATTCCTACGAGACCGGTAGTTAGATTTCTTGGTGTTCTCGACTCTCGCTTAACATATCGGGTCGTCTAGTTCTCTTGTGGTCATTAACAGCAGTGTAGGATTTCCATATTCTTTTCTTGGTAGTGGAGTACAAAATTATTAGCTGGAGTACGAATTTTTTAGCTGGATTCCAAAAAATAGCTATGCACTTGCGGACAATTCACCTTGTTTTAGTGGGACTGAAAACTAATGTTAGCATTTTTGTATGCATAAACATCTCGGCAAACTAAGCCATGTCAAAAACTTTGCTGTACTAAAAAAAATGAGTTGTCCATAACCAGGTAGTATTGCTTTGGTTGGTTAGTTATTGGAGTTTAGGGGCGCATCGACTGCCGAGGTCCTGCAGCGCCCATAACAGCGTTAATCATATCAAGTTTTTTAAAGTCGAAATGACTAAGTAAGGCTACTAGATGCGACACATATGATCCATTGCCACGACGTACATCTCAACCATCCTGGTCTTACAACATATATGTCATCGCAGTAATACCACAGAAAACCTAACCTCCGAGAAGAAACGGAATAACTGTCCCGATTGTATAAAAGGAGATTCATCCCCTAATACTTCCCGTAGCGATAGTGTAGTGCGATCGAAGTGGCGTCTCCGCGCATGTGCAAGTCTGGGGCACGCAACCAATATGTGTTGTACTGATAGGAAAGCATGACACCTCTGACATAATGGCTTTTCGTCACCGCTAAGAAGGCAACTATGGATGCCGAATGTGTGGCCTATTCGTAAGCGACATAGCACCACCTCGTTGCGCCTAATGTTATGTGATGATGATGGCCACTCACCGAGACGACGCTTGACTCTCTTCAAGTTATTATGAGTCATGCACTCCCAGCTGGCTTCCCATTTCTTTATAACCGAACTTTTAATGTCTGGGAAAAAGTCCCTCGCAGGGGGAGGGAGACGTCAAGTGCGTGGTCATTCAGCGGCGCGCTTCGCTGCGACATCCGCAGCCTCATTTCCAGAGATTCCCACGTGGCTCGGGAGCCAACAGAATACTACTTTCTTACCTATCGTGTTGAGCAACGTGAGCCTAGATAAAACGTCTTGTACTACTGGGTTTTGTGGGTAAAACCCTTTGAGCGCCAATAGGCTGCTGAGCGAGTCGCTGTATATCGCATGTAGGGTAGCATGCCCAATCTCAATAAAACGTAGAGCTTTATTGATTGCAACCAACTCTGAGGTGTAAACTGATGCATTTGCTGGAAGCGAAAACGTTCGAGTTGCATTGTCTGTCACAAAGGCGCTGCCAACACCGGTGCCCGTTTTGGAACCATCCGTATATGTCGTCGTGTGGTCTCCGTATGACGTAATCAGTTCCAGTGCTCTGAATTTGAGTTCTGCAGGAACGACATCACCTTTTCTGATGCATGCAAGCGATAAATCAATATCTGGAGACCAGTCTCCAGGGAGGAGTTTTTAAAGTGTCCACACGCACTACTCCACTCAAGCGTATGCCACTGTTCTCGAACAGGGCGCGGATTATCACACAGAAAGGAACAGATGTTCCCCGTCGCATCCCTCTGAACAGAGCAAGGATACGTCGGGAAAACACAGACCGATATGTGGGGTATTCGGGAAACTGGCGCAGCTTGCATGCATAGCGCATCCCAAGTAATTCGCGACTCATAGCAAGACTAGGCTCGTTGGCTTCTGCTAAAAGAGACTCACTGCCGGTGATGTACGATAAGCACCGGTAACAATACGTAGCGAAGTGTGGTGAATGGTGTCTAGCGTTCGTTTCGCTGTTGCACACGCACCGTCATACACAAAACATGCATAGTCGAGCTTAGACCGGATTAAAGATCGGTATAAAAGCAGCAATGTGAGCCTATCGCCACCATATGAGTTACGTGAAACCACCTTAAGAATATGCAGTTTTAAAACACTTGTCACGAAGCATTTTAAAGTGGTCCCGATATGTTAAGCGAGAGTCGAGAACACCAAGAAATCTAACTACCGGTCTCGTAGGAATTTGCGACCGATACAGCCTGACTTCCATGTTTCGACAGCCTTGACGCCGACAGAAATGAGTGGCCACAGTCTTGGCGGTTGAAAATCGTAAACTACTCAAGTTTGCCCATCGCTTCAGGCGGGAGACAGCAAGTTGTAGCTGCCTTTGTATGGCCGGTGCTGAGGTGCTCGAAGTCCAAATTGCGAAGTCGTCGGCAAAAAGCGAGCTACAGATAGACGGCGGCAACGCACTGCCGATGTCATTGATAAGGAGGGCAAACAGAGGCGCACTAAGCACGCCGCCCTGCGGCACCCCATTCACCTGCCGAAGCCATTCTGAAAAATGGTTGCCGATGCGGACTCGGAACCGACGATCTTTTAAGTAGTTTTGAAGAAAGAGAGCAAGCGGGCCACGGAGACCGCATTCGTATATTTTTAAAAGCATGCCATGACGCCATGCCGCATCGAACGCGCCCTCAATGTAAAAAAACACAGCTCCAACATGTCGTTTCTTTATAATAAAAAAAGCAGCACGTATGTCGGTGTCGAGGGTAATAAGATGATCTATCGTACCACTATTCTTCCTAAAAGCACACTGCGACTTTGCTAAAATTTTTCTGTCTTCCAAGTACCATGACAAGCGAACATTAACCATTTTCTCCATTAGTTTACATAGTGAGGATGTCAGCCAAATCGGGCAATAGTGGAGTGGGTCATGCCCATCCTTGCCTGGTTTGAGAAGAGGAATTATAGTTGCCTCTCTCCAAGCTTCCGGAAAATTACCTCTTTTCCACCGTAAATTGAACACCGATAATAAAGCGACTTGAGCGCAAGGTGGTAAATGACGCAACATTTCGTTGTGAATTTTATCGGGATCCTCCGACACATCCCGTAACGAAAGTACTGCTGAGGCTAGCTCTGCATTTGTGAACGGGTCGTTATAGACCAGCCGTTTTGATGTGGAGAAGTCCAGCCTTACTTTCTCGCTCTGGGAGCGATGACGCTGGAAATCTGGGTGCGCATTTCCGGACCTGCTGAGTTTGTATAACGCGCGGCAAAGTTCCCTCGCTACTTCACCTGGATGCATAATGCGACGTCCTGCAACTTGTAGGACGGGTAGCGGAGCGGAGCAGAATTTTCCGGATATGCGCTTTATGCGCGACCACACCTCCGTTAAGGGTGTGGATGAGCTGATACCCCCGACGTACTTCTGCCAGGATTTTCGTTTCGCCTCCTTCACGGTTCTACGAGCATGAGCTCTGGCTTTCATGAAGGCGATCATGTTGCCCGTTGAGCTTTCGCGGTCAAAAACTCTTGAAGGCTCGCTTCCGGGCGCGGATCGCGTCCCGGCACTCCGGGGTCCACCACAGAACTGGGGCACGACGGGGATTCCCAGAGGTCATTGGGACACACATAGTAACTGCCTCGAGGACTGCCGCTGTAAAGGTAGCCACTGAATGTGGAATGTCATTTTCTGAAGTAAATGTTTCCTCAATTCTGGCCTCAAATTCCCCCAAGTCTGCTTTTCGGAGGTTCCACCTCCGAGGTCTCATGCCGAGGACAACTCCAGTGCGGTAGTCCAACCACACAGGGAAGTGATCGCTTCCTAGCGGATCGTTGTCGACAGACCAGATACAATGCTCAGCTAGTTTCGGGGAACAGAGGCTCAAATCTAAAACCGATGTGCTCCCGCTCGGTGTAGTAAAATGTGTGGGCGAGTATGTACAGCTGCCATGAGGTGCCTAGAAGTCTGTGGGAGAGAGCGAGTAGTGGAAGGGGATGCTGGAGTCGGGTAGGACGTTGTTGTAGTGGTCGTTGTGTTTGAGACGGGGTGTGTGTAGGTAGATGGCAAGGACATGGGTACGCTGGATGATGTCGTAGTTTCTAAGGATGTGGAGTCGGAGGCGGACGCGAAAATGGAGTGGGTTGAGAAAGGTTGGGCATTGATGGATGGAAGGATTGAAGATGATGGCAGCGAAGACTTGTTAGGGCGTTTCCTCCCTTGTGCCACATGCCATGTTTCCTCCTCCTGTTCGATGGGCAAGGTGGTGTGTGAGGAAACACTCGGCGGCACCGGCGTCTCCGCCGAGGTGGTGCAGACCGGCTCCTTTTGTGGTCCGGTAACTTCGGGCGACGGTGATGGGTTGTCATCCGTTTCCAGTGGATGGGGTGTTGGCGTTTGCTTTGTTGGTGTGAGAATAGGTACACCAAAGTTCCGAAGTAAAATGCTGAGCTGCTCGATGAGGTCACTTGTGTTTCTGATGTCAGTGCGCTGTGGAGCCAGCACGGTATTTTTAACTTTCGCTGCGTACGAGACTACGGGGTGCGACATTTCATAAATTTCTCTTGCCTCTACCTACCCCATATTCAGATAGTTCGTCTACGATCTCTTCCTCCGGCACATCTCTCAGGTCAAAACAGTTGATCACGCCTCGGGAAGTATTCTTTGTTTTGTGCGGTTCTATGCTAATTGATATGGTCTCGTCGACTTTTTCGTCACGTTTTCTAACACTGTATACGAACTTGGATACCTGCAATGCACTCTCCGTCTCTCCTGTCAGAGCGAATTCCACCTCCAAGGAAGCGTCCCTCAACTTCTCGCATCGCAAAACCTTACCAAATCGGTCACACCCATCGCGTCGCTGAAAGGGCGACAGCGAGGCGAGGGACTTAGTCTGTCCTCTGAAAATAAGAATACGGGGACCATTCGTCTGGCCCCTACGAGAGGAGCCAGGAGTGTTTTTTGTTGGTGGATGCCATGCGTTGTTGTTTTGTTTCAGCTCCTCGGGCCCACACCCCTTTGGGGCCCTATCAGGGGGACGCCTGAGCCCCGCGGACGGGAGGTCGCCAGGCGCCTCAGGAGTTATACGGAGCAGGCGGCGCCTTCGCCCGGCCAGGAGAGGGATACTCACCACCCCGACCGGGATCCAGCACCGCCCACCCCTTGACCCCAGCCGGCCGGGCCGGCGGGCACTGGGAAAATCCCAGGCCCCCGGCCCGAGGCGACCAGCCACTTGGTCCGTGTGAGGCCCCACGAGCCCGCCCGCCCCTCCGAGATATCGGGACCAAAGAGGTGTGTTGGTCCCCCGTCACAACTAGCACCGTGCGACGGGGGACCTCAACCTCCAGGACTCCGTCAACCCCGGGGGGCGGGCCGAGGGGGCGCAGGCTACCCCGATAAAACTGAGCTGGTGGGCAGGGCCGGGGAAGTTGCCCTGCCTGCTCATAGTAGGGATAGTTGGTGTTGCAGGATCACGTGAAGGGCATGGATGTTGGTATGATATTGGAATTGGAATGGGAGGGTATGGACGGAAGGAAGAGGGGTGGTTGTGGTAACTCGAGGGAGCGCCATTTCCCTAGCCAGCCGTGTAACGAGGCCGGCCCCACTGCGGGGGTAGTATTGCTTTAATGGAATTAAAAATAAATGTTATCATTTAATGCGGTATGTACCATACAAACATATATGTACATATAGGTTACTACTAAGTCAGCAATATGTCAGCAAGCTAAGTCATGAATAGGTGCAATTGTGCCGAGGAATGCAACCTAGTAGGAAATGCCCACAGTAGCCAAAGTACTAAAAAAAAATATACCCATGATATCTCCAAAGTGGATAGGTATTGCCTGAGTGTAGGTGGGTGATGTATTCCCAAAGTTCACAAAGAAATATTTATGATAAATAGGCATGATGTGATGTGAATACACCAATAACATTTCTCCTGACAGAGCTCAGGATGAATCGCACTCACTCATCTTGGGTGGACCACACAACCGGGATCATCCTTCAACAAACACTTCTCCGAAGGACTAGTCCCACAACTAATGAGCTGAGTTTACCCGCGATTCATTTGAATTATTGCTAACTTCCGTTGTTGTCCAAAATCTCAAGCACCCCAAAATGCATTTCATTGCCCGGTGAACATTTGAGCCCTTCCGAGTTTGTGGGTACCATTCGCCACAGACACATTACACAGCTCTGCCTCAGACCCCAAAATTGGCTGTGGTTAAATTATTAGCGATGGATGAGATTATAAGCCAACTTCATGAGCAATGGTAGAGAAAATGGTAACAAAAGTATACTAAGTAAATGTGAACGAAGTTACAAATGTGCACTCGACACCAGGAACCGGCTTAACGCACACCTGGCACAGCAAACACCACGTGACTATTGGATATGGATGGACTATTATTTTGGAATATATGATGGTTTAATAAAAATTATACTAAAACAATTCGACTAAAATAGCTTTATTCTCACCACCAAGAAACAATTATTGTGCATGGAAAAGCTGGAAAAAATGACTGAAAACGATTCTCATGAATGTTAAAATCTCCTTTATGTACTTGTTTAGTTCTTGTCTGGAATGTTTAGTTGAAGCAAGGATCGACTTGGAAGGATCCAGAGCTGCTAGACAGGAGAGCAAATTTTCCCTGGAAAACTGCTCACAGGCGGTTTCATTTTTTCTCTTAAATAGAGTTGGTCGGATTTGCCAGCCCAGCACAAGAAGTACAACTGATCATGGAGCGGGCGAACAGGGGATGGGTCGGAGGAAATCTCGGAACAATTATTACGGAATTACGGACCCTTCACTGCAGGGTTAAAATATTGGTTTTTCGTTAGGTGTGAGATGTCGAAACGAGCAGGATAGGATGGCGAAATTTCCCATAGAATTAGTATCATTTGGAATGCTTTTGGTGTCCTTAAGACACAAATTTGAGGAAATGTTGCATGTGATGTTCTTATGGAGAGCATGGACATATTTAGAAACGATATACTGTTAGAAAGGAGACACAAATACTTAATAAGCACACATCAAGGAGGAAAATGTTGATGCCTCTTGTAGAGGGATGTCAATTGAGTGCTCAGAAAGTGGTATATTCCACCCTATTTCACGAATAATTTATCACTGCTTCACTGACACTGATGAACCCAAAATGCAGTTATACTTCAAGGTGCATGTTTACCTTCGCACACATTTACCGCCCCCAAAAAAAAAAAAAAAAATTGACAGTCATCATAAGTGCACAAATGGCATTGGTTTCTTTGTGTAATCGCCTCGGAGAACTTGCTTGCTCCGGGGCGGAGTTTAGGAAATTTGAAGTGATTTTGTTGCATTGAATGGCTCATTGTCTGAAAAAGTTGTCCCTTTAACAAAACGACCTTCGACTGCACATTCAAAGCACTTACTGGCCAAACCAGGCTTCAAGTATATACTCCGGTGATACCAAGTACCCCCATATTTGCCAACTAGGGATTTCTGGTACTTCTTGGCGAGTACTCCAGCGCAAGTATCCAAAAATGAATACGAAATATATTCATTAATCTAAATATATCATATATCAGATTAAATGTTGATAAATATTGAATCAATATTGAATAAATATTGAATCAATATTGAATAAATATTGAATAAATATTGAATAAATATTGAATCAATATTGAATAAATATTGAATCAATATTGAATAAATATTGAATCAATATTGAATAAATATTGAATTAATTATTGACTTTATTGACACAAATATAGCATCTTTTCACATGTGAGATGCAGCAAGTTGTGCGTACACGGTTTTAGCAAGGCCCCTTACAGGTTTTATCACAACACCGACAAGCATGTTCGGTACGCTTTGTACTGCATTTCAAGTATGTGTAGTGACGTTGTCTGGTCCGCATGCTGGGATCACTAAACTGCTAGTTGTCTTCAGGTATGGACTTTGAGTGGTAGCACTCGACCGAACAATGTTGTTCCTTGTTTTCTCTTCTGGAGTACAAAATATTTCATTTAGTCTAGTCACAATACTGGAGTAAATATTGTGTTGGTATGCATGACACCAACAAATGTCAGTTTTTCCAACAGTGATTAACATGTTGGTGATCTGGTACTGCTGCAACTGCTATTTGTTCTCAAGTATGGACTTTGAGTGGTAGCACTTGACCAAACAATGTTGCTCTTCATTTTCCCTTCTGGAGTACAAAATATTTCATTTAGTGTAGTCACAATCCTAGAGTACAAAATGCATTGGTATGCTTGACACCAACAAATGCCAGTTTTTCCAACACTGAATGCTAATGCACCAAATTCCGATTGGCGGCCTCCGATGCACTCCGGAAGCGTCCCTTAATACAGCCAGTTTTTTCCACTATAGGGTGGCTCGAAAGCAGGTTTCTGGAGACGCACCGGTCGAATTCGTAGCAGCCGGAGGCCACTATATTCAGTGCCATGCGCGAAGTTTGGCACGTTGTCGTCGGCATTTCCGCTGGTTGTGTTTTGTGTGGTGTGTGTTGGGTTGCTGTCTGTGCTTGATGGTACGAAAAGTGTATAGTTATTTGGTAACTGTAAGTAGAATAACATGTTTGGTGGATATTTTCTTCATTCCTGTATTACATTTTTCGTGGTATTTTTGTTCCTTCTGCATGTTTGTGTCAGAGTGCACGTGGAGCCCATTCTATCCGGTATGAATCCGGAGTGCAAAGATGTTTTAAGAGATGAAATCTCATAAGAAGTGCCTTAATTACCACCCTGCTCTAGGTTCATACTAGATAGAATGGGCCTCACACGTACTCTGACATGGACATGCAGAAGAAACAAAAATACCACTGAAAACAAACAAGATTGAAAAAGACATCCACCAAACAACATGTTATTCCACTTATGATTACCAAATAAACCAGCCACGTTTCATACCATCAAGCACACAGACATCTAAACACATACCACACTGAACTAGAACCAAAAATTGACAGTTTTAAGAGACACCTGCCAGTGTCCTGGAGGCTCCCAATCAGAATTTGCTTTGTTAGCATTTTCTGTTCTGAAAACTCAACCAATCAGTGCAAGGTATTTTTATATGATGTCATAACCATTAGCAACTTTGAACACATGTTTAGTGTCAAACTCCAAACACAAGACCTTGACTGATCCTTTGCTTTGTGCACCACTATCACATCTGGATGTGGAGTGTGCTATATGGTGTTGGGTCCATATCATGTAGAGAATTGGCTGTGTAGGTCAGCGTTGGAAAAGTGGCCCTTTTTTGGAACTTTTGCAATCCAAAGAATTATACACTCCGAAAAAAATACACTCCTTGCATTGCTGGATGAAGACATGCTTAACTAGCAAGACAGCTAGATGTCATACAATAGTGATAACTTGGGTGGAGAGGATGATTCAGTCATACTGGGTTCCCTACCACATAAAGTTTCCAGTATAATTGAGGATAATACACATTTGTTATTTCAGGTCACATTTGTTATCTGTAGGCACATTCCAAGAGGAGGCAGGAGTGGAGCCGAAAATGAGATGCCAGCATGCACAAGTACAACAGATGTCAATGGATGGCAAAATATGGATCACTGCAGTCTGAATATGATCTTAATCCCACTGAACATTCCATATTTCATAACGTTCCATCTTCCATAGCATTCTATTTGTGCATGTGTGATTTCTGGTGAAGTGCAGGTGAATTAATAAACAGCCACCAATGCATCCATGTGTATGTTCTCCATTTGTGGATAAACCTCAGAACAGAGTTCAGATGTGCCCAGAAGAATGTATGGATGAACACCAAGAGCTAGAGTGGCATCCACACAACTGGTAAACCACAAAGTGTAGCACTTCCCTCAAATCACCAAAATACTGGTGGATATGAGCCATGATTTGCCACAGCATAGGAATTTTCATGGGCACTATTACTTTTCCACACACGTTTTACACACATTTTACCTCCATGAAGCATACAAAGGTATGAGGTTTGGCTAAGTCATGCTAGATTATTGTTTTTGTAAGTTATCCATTTATCAAACTCCTTTCAGAATCATTCAGGATTATTTTTAAAAAGTTTTTGAATTAAAAAAAACACTCAGGCTAGCATAGGCTGTTTGGTTAGAATAGGCCATTTACTCTTAATTTTTTTAATGAAAAAATTGCTCAGAAAAGTTCTATTAAAAAGGGTTTCTTGCATCCAGTTAGGGTGCAGCTTTTTTCTTCATTTTTAACATTACATTTCATGGTATATTTCCCAACTAAACCCGAGCCACCTTTTTGGTGTCATTTTGATACCCAACTGCACTTGGCAAAAAAATGTGTGGTCACATCATGTAAGTACCTACATTATGAACACATTCATAATCATTGCACAAAAAATAAATTTCAAGAAATCAAATCACCTTAAACTGCAAATTTGTCGATTCAGAAAGTCAGAGACCAGAAATGTTAAAAGGATAATGGTATTCAATGGAGAATGGGGACAGGATGCACCTAACAATTCCCTGAACATTGCATTAATGCACAAATAATGCTTGAATGCATGCATATCTATAATATCTGCAGTCAATGTGCACTGAATAGGCCCAACCCCCCATTTTGAAAGAGAAACATTCACTCTTCAAAATGTGGTAAGTGAAAACAGGATATTCCAGACAAAAGGAAAGCAATCAGTTTTGTTCATTACTACGCTTGTCGGCAAAACATCGCAGCAATTAATATAATCATGTCCTGCTCCTTGTATTATCTGAAGATGTCCCGTCATACAACAGAAGCTTACAGCTTTGGTTTATCCAAATAAATCACTCCAATTACCGCGAAGATATTTGATATAGGTAAGTAGGTAGGTACCTACATAGTCAGATAATACAAACTCTCATACCTCGAGCCAAATACGCAGTCAATTGCATCCGGATAGCAGGGAAGAGCTTTAAAGAAAATCCTTTGTTGAATAAAAAATCACTACGCTCCGCTAACCAAATATAGGAATTCACCTTTACCAGCCCGTTCGCGTAGGAAGATCCGTTCTTGGATTCAATGAGTTCACCGCTCTCCATCTCCCACTCCGGCCGGAGCTATTTAAACTATTGCCACAAAAAGCCATGGATAATGCATTTATTCTTGGTTCCTTGGAGAATGATATGTTCTGCATCAATTGGGATGGGCAAACCCGTTCATATTTATATTATTAAGCAGTTAGGAGCGATATACATAAAAGATATCGGAAGGATTTTCACCATGAAAATTGCCTGAATGGTACCAAAACGTTCGTAAAACCTGTTAATACTTTGCTCCAAAATGAAGATCCATAGAACCAGAAATTTCACCTTATTTCGATTTCATGACTTATATTGTTTCCGAATTTCATCAACAAGCGGGAATAGTTGTATTCATGCCACTCCGACCGCGAGGTTTCCCCACTCCGGACAAATTCAGATTTACGTGTGTTGACCTAATCCTCTACACTATTATAAGCCTCATTCTGATCCAATGATTAATTTCTTCCCATAATCCTGATTATTATTAATTGAGAAAAAAGTTCCCTGTAATTCTCTTGGCAGTTTTCTCTAACTTATTTTCATTTTTGGTATTTCATATCCATCATGGTGCGAAATGAGACGCTAATTTCCGCTCGTCCGTGACGATAGTCTGTTCACAGCGGCAATCTGCCCGCCTGTCTAGTCGCTTTTCATCCTTCCAAGTCATTCCTTGCTTCCACTAAACATTTCAGACATGAACTAAAAAGTGCATCGAAATACATTTAAATTAATAAGAATTGACTTCAATATTTTTTCTTCTTCAGCTTTCTCATTTGGAAAAAGAAAATTTTGTCATCGAGAGAATACAAGATTTTAGACGGATTGCTTTAGTATAACTTTCCTTAAACCATTATATATTCCGAAACCCATATCCCGAAGAACATTTAGACCCTCCCATTTTAGACCCAGTCGGTGCACGAACGTCCTACCCTCGAGGTATGTTGTGAATTTGTATTAGTTGTGCGGTGTTGGTATGCTAGGAGTGGCAGGTATTGATATATAAACTTGGTTGACATCGATTAAGTATACTTTTGTGATCATTTTCTCTACCATTGCTCAGGAAGTTGCCTTATAAGTCATTCACGTAACGTGGATGAATTCAGACGACGATGTGTGGTGGACCCCATCTGGTTGTCTGTGAGACACTAGGATAAGAACCTAACAAATGACTTGAAGGCGTTTTATTCTTGAAGAAAAATTATCGGGTTATATTACGACGCACTCAACCGCAAGGCTGAATGCTTCGCCAACCTATATCACACCGATTGGTCGTGGGTGGACTCTGCAAATGCCGCCGGCCGCGAGATTCGAGTCCCACGCTCCACCATCTAAGCTACCGAGGCCCCTGGGTTTTTATTCTTCATTCCAGGAAACATCACTACATTTTTCCAAATGTATACACTTCGTTATTTATACAATGTATATACTCCGTTAGTTGGTGCTTCAATATACACCCCATAATTTGACAAAATGGAAAATTATACACCCCATAACATAGTGCTTCTGAAGATTATACACTCCATACTTTTGCAAGCCAAAAAATTATACACTCCGAATCCAAGACCAAGAAGTGAAAATCCAACACTGGTGTAGGTAGATAGGTGTATGCTCTGAGCTGAGGGCAGTGTGAAATATTTGTTTGATTTTCATTTGGCTAACCTTGCACTGAGACCAACAGTGAAAGGAAAGTGCATTACTCCTGTGAGTTATGAGAGACAAGCTGAGGTGATCATGACTCCCAGCCTTGCAGTGTCATCCATTATTCACTTCTTTGTTCTGATGCTTTGATGTGACCAAAAATGACAATGTGTGTCACTTGTGCATATTATGTAGGTGCTGACTAGGTAGGTACATATGATTTTCCCATTGGTTACCAGAAAATAGATTCCATGCATCAAAAATAATGTCCATGAAAATGCACTTCAGAAGAAGTCTGTTTGCACTCTGACTCAGTGTTGGAAAAACTGGAGTTTGTTGGTGTCATGCATACCAATACATTTTGCACTCCAGGATTGTGACTAGACTAAATGAAATATTTTGTACTCCAGAAGGGAAAACGAAGAACAACATTGTTTGGTCGAGTGCTACCACTCAAAGTCCATACCTGACAACAACTAGCAGTTCCCGCGACCCCAGTGCGCCGACCAGCCAACGTCACTACACATCCTTGAAAGGCAGTACAAAGCGTACCGAGCATGGGCCGTCGGTGTTGCGCTAAAATTCGTAGAGCCTTACTAAAACCACCTACGCACAACTTGCAGCGCTTCATATGTGAGAAGACGCTATATTTGTGTCAATAAAGTCAACAATTAATTCAATATTTATTCAATATTGATTCAATATTGATTCAATATTTATTCAATATTGGTTCAATATTTATTCAATATTGGTTCAATATTTATCAATATTTAATCTGATATCTGACATACTTAGATTAATGAATATCTATTTCATATTACTCTTTGGAAACTTGCGCTGGAGCCTAGAGGTGTTCTATAGCCTTGCACTGGAGTACTTGCCAAGAAGCAACAGAAATATCTAGTTGGCAAATCTGGGAGTACTTAAGTACATAAAGGAACTTTCAATATTCATAAGAATCGTTTTCAATTTTTTTTTTCAGCTTTTCATTGCAAAATAACTGTTTCTTGGTGGTGAGAATAAAACTGTTTTAGACAGATTGTTTTAGTATAATTTTTATTAAACCATCATATATTCCAAAACAATAGTCCATCCATATCCATGTCACGTGGTTTTTGCTGTGCCAGGTGTGCGCAAGGCCGGCTCACAACGGTGTGCATTGTGAGCCGGTCTCGGTTGTCGAGTGTGAGTTTGTGAACTTCGCATATATTAAGTATACTTTTGTTACCATTTTCTCTACCATTGCTCATGAAGTTGGCTTATAGCCTCTTCCTTCGCTAATGATTTAACCACAACCAATTTTGGGGTCTGAGGCAGAGCTGTGTATTATGCGTCGGTGGCAAATCATGCGCACAAACTCAGAATAGCTCAAAGGTTGACCGGGTCATGAAATGCATTTTGGGGTGCTTGAGATTTTGGACAACAACGGAAGTTAGCAATAATTAAAATTAATCGCAGGTGAACTCACCTCATTAATTGTGGGACTAGTCCTTTGGAAAAGTGTTTGTTGAAGGATGATCCTGGTGGTGTGGTCCACCCAAGATGAGTGAGTGCGATTCATCCTGAGCTCTGCCAGGAGAAATGTTATTGGTGTATTCACATTACATCATGCCTATTTATCATAAATATTTGTTTGTGAACTTTGGGAATACATCACCCACCTACACTGAGGCAATATCTATACACTTTGCAGATATCATGGGTATATATTTTTTAGTACTTTGGCTACTGAGGGCATTTCCCACTAGGTTGCATTCCTTGGCACAATTGCACCTATTTGCTGATATATTGCTGACTTAGCAGTTAGCTATATGTACGTATATTTGTATGGTACATGCAGCATGAAATGCTAACATTTATTTTTAATTCCATTAAAGCAATATTATCTGGTAATTGACAACTCATTTTTTCTTTCAGCAAAGTGTTTGACATTACTTAGTTTTCTAAGATGTTTATGCATACAAAAATGCTAACATTGGTTTTCGTTCCCACTAAAACAAGGCTAATTGTCACCAAGTGCATAGCTATTTTTTGGAATCCAGCTAAAAAATTCGTACTCCAGCAAAAAAATTTTGTACTCCACTACCAAGAAAAAAATATGCAAATCCTACTGTTAGCATTTTATGTTATGAAAACTGTTTTTCAACCAATCAATGCAAGGTATTTTTTAAATGACGTCATAAACATTAGCAACCTTGAACACATGTTTTGAACAACAGTGCCAACAGTGCTTAACAGTGAACAACAGTGCTTAACAGTGCCATGCTGCAAACACAAGACCTTGACTGATCCTTTGCACACCGGCATAGCTTCCGACTGAGTGTGAGGTAGTGGTGTTGGGTCCATATCATGCAGGGAATTGGCTACATATGTAGGTAGGTGTGCACTCTGAGCTGAGGGTGAAGCATGAATTATCAGTGTTTTTTTCATTTTGCCTAGTATTGTGCTGAGACCAACAGTGAAAGGAAGGCGCATTGCTCCTGTGTTGTGAGAGACAAAGCTGAGCTGATCACAACTCCCTGTCTTGTGGTGCCATCCATTGCTCACTTCTTTGTTTCTATGCTTTGATGTGACCAAAAATGATGATGTGTATTACTTAAGCATATTACGTTGACACTGACTAGGTACATATTATTTTCTCATTGGTTACCGGTGTTAATAGATTCCATGCATGAAAAATAATATGTGCATGAAAATGTACTCCTGAAGAAATCTGTTTGCACTCAGACTCCAAACCCGGAAAGCAAGTTTCCCACCCTGCTCCCAACCCCAATGCATCACAGGAATCTGACTGTGCTCAGCATGTTCAGCTGGAGTGACTAGCAAGTGCCACCTATCTCAGCTGGTGCATCAGATTATTTCCAAAATCTGCACCAGCAGCAGTCAACACATCAGCTAAACTGGCAAGACAGCTCACCTGGTTCACCTACATTTAAATGAGCACCTAAGCAATATATAAAGCATGTTTGACACACCAATGGGAGATCAGTTTAGACAAGCTGACAGCAATAGCAGCATAACTACTGCAACCAAGCCTCTTGTAATATCAAAGGTGATGGAACACAAATGATAATCTGATAAAAATAAAATAACCTAACCTAGCACAGACTAAGATAGCATAGTACAAAAAACATAGCATGATATAATGCACTTTAACCTAACCTAACATACATACCTACCTACCACATGAACATCAGCAATACATACTTTTGGGGGGTTTTAGCGTGCATCAACCCATGTAGATTATATTGCACAGCAATACATACCCAGAAATGCAATAAATAACAATGTTGGCAGCAACCTTTAAAAATCACAGTTCAGTTCCAGTGATATCAACATGAACAATGCTTCCATTCAACTCAGGAACCACCTCAGGGCTTGAGACAACATTAGAGAACCCTCTGGGAAGTCGAAGTTGAAAACCAGTCGCGCCGAACAAATAGTATTGAAATTGGGCACCTGCCTAAATGCTGCTCCTTGCCTCGTGCCTCAAACTAGAATCTGACGCTCACACCCACTAACAGCGGCTTAACTTCTCTTACCTCCCCACGGTACCTCTAATGCGTCCCATATTATAATGTCATGGCACATATCAGCACGACTATTAAAATATTCACATCAGCATGCGCGTTTCTAAATTTATGGACGCGTGTAAATCAACGCGCGCGTCGACCAGTAGCGTAGCAACACTCAGGCCCCTGTCATCCCCATGCCTTCCTGCGTGTCGGCTCCAACGGTACAAATGACGTCATCTGGGGTACCACTTTTGGGCCTCTTTAATGGTTTCATGCATTTTAAAATGGAAATATTTTTAATTCGACTCACTTTCTTAATCCTATAGTATCATGTCTGTGCTCTTGGAATCGTGTTGAGCTGTTATTTTATCATCCTCAGTTAGGCTGCGAATTAGGCGACGACCATCACGAATGCAGCGTTTTAGGAGCACACATTTTCTCAAATTCATAAATGGCGCAGTTGAATCATAAATAGCGCACCTGTTTACATAGCTTCTTCGTAGGTTGTTTTATGCTTGGTTTTATGTCTGTCACACCTTGTGTTCGATGCACGTGCGTTTTAGTTGTAGTTTTATTGTATAGTGTTCTGTTGTGGTGTGTCGTTTATCAACCAACATGCTTATGTTTCCAAGAGGTGAAAATGCATATAAGACCTGGCTGACAGTGAAAAGGAGCTGATGGAGTTCATCCAACCAGCCCATCCATTTGTTCCAACCACTTTACCTCTGATGATTATGATCCTGGCCACGGATGCCGCTGAAAATAATGTCAGTGTCAACACCTGCCTTTTCTGGTGTCATTCCATGAATTAGCCTGCCTATCACATCTGTATGGTATGGAGTGTTGCATCATGCTTGTCTGGAATGCTTGCTGCATTTTTGAGCATCTTAGACATCAAGACACAAAAGAGCAGTGTGACTATGAGCCACAAGGGCCCTTCTTCGCTGCACTCTTAACACTCAACCAGTTGCCCACCAAATCCGTCGATCAGCCTTCCCTGGCATACTGAAAAGCAAGCCCTCTATTCTTGTAATAATTGCCTATGGTGTTTTAAAGATATTCAATGTGCTGCTACTGACAATGGTTTTTGGCACCTGGTTCCAGTGTTATATTACCCTTTTGGTGAAGAAAGACTGTCTGAACCTTGTCCTCCTGTAGTTAACTTTAATTTTGAATTGATGACCTTTAAGTACATCATTTCTGTTAGATTCAAATATTTACCTAATATATCCATCCTCCTGACCATGAAGAAATATAAAGACCTCAATGAGTGCTCCTCTCAACTTTCTATATCTAGGCGACAGCATGTTCAATTTCTTCAATCTTTCCTCATATGCCAGGTTGCTTATGCCATTAACCATTTTATTAGCCATATTTTGTACTCTCTAAAAGCGAACAATCCTTTTCATTACTAGGAGCCAAAGCTTGGACACAGTATTCCAAATGTGGCCTGACATGCACAGTAAAGCTTCCTGATGACTTCCTCACTTATGTATGATACATTCGTATATATTTCCCAAACATTCTCAGTGCCTTCTTCCTGGATTCTTTCCCAAACATTCTCATCGTATATATTTCCCAAACATTCTCAGTGCCTTCTTCCTGTTCTGATGCCCCCAATCTTGTGTTCAGAATAACACCAAATTCCTTCCGCTGAGTCACCGATAGAACTTGGCCACCCCCATGAAATATGAAGCCTTCATATGCTGCTTACCTTATCTTCATATCCTATCTTTGTATAGCTAAATAAAGAACCACTTCAATTAGTTTGATGCCACTTCTATACACATGAACTTTAACACGACCATCATCAGCAAACTGGGACTGGAGCAGGACGGCCTTGCCGTCGTTGCCGGCTTCGTCGCCTACAAAATGAGGCGTCAATACATCGCTTGGCTGTCCGACGTCTGAAGCACCGGAGGCGCTCCTGGCCGTTGTGTCCAGCACTTGGTTAATCACCATCGGTCGTGGCGGACGCTGCATGCCACATACGTGGTAGAGGGCGATGCCAAACCAGTTCAATTCTGATGTCTGCTTCATCATGGACTCAACCTGCACAGGAAGCACCAGCATCGTGAGACCCGGGGTGGGCGTCATTAGTAGCCGGCAGTCGAAGCTAGGAGTGTGGCTAGTTCTGTGAGACGGAGGCTGACTCGAATTAGGCTGCATGTGCGCATCGGCTGGTTGCGCAAGAACTCTGCTCGGCAGAGCGCAGGGGCGGGTATCTAGGCAGGCCCGCCATCACGTCACCAGGCAGCGATAGGATGTCCACCCTCACACTGCCGGCCATGTGTCACCGTCTCTGCTGTGTGTCGTGTCGCGTCGCTGGGTTCTGCCCTTTGTAACCGTGTTTGTTGTTGCCACCGTGACCAGGGGCGGACTGGCGGCGCCTCGTGTGTTGCCCGTTCTGGCGGCACTTTGCATTGGTTTCATGCCGCCCGATCCTGCCGTTTTGTTGGCATGTTTTGCTGCTGCCACTGTGACCACTGACGGGTTGGCGGCGCTCCCTGTGTCGGCCCGTCCTGGCGGCACTTGACTCTGCCGTCTTATCGCCCGGTCCCACTGTCCTGTTGGCGTGTTTTGCTGCTGCCGCTGTGACCAGGGGCAGACAAGCTGCGCCCGTCCTCGTGGCACTTGACACTGCTACCGGCTCTGGTACTGCTATGAAACAGGTGTGGCGTATGTCATTTCGTTGTTGCTCATGAGGCCTATGATCATTGGTTTGAAAGAACGATATGCAAAGTCTCTGCTCCACGAACTTCGATTGTGATCCTTCATTCATGTATTTCATTCATGTATTAGGGAATGCCGCCAATACATGCCTGACCGCTTTTAGCACCCCATGTCTGACCGCTTTCCAGTCCATCCCCCGAATGTAACCTCCGAACTAGAGTGAAATTTTACATACTTTTGGGATGGGTCAACCCCCGCTTACAACTGGCGTGAGCCCACCTCCCCCAATCCATAGGTCTTTCTGTTACCTCCAGGCATTGCTCTCCCAAATCGTTTTCTAGAAGTTCCACCCATGTTGTTGAGCTGGTACGGAGGTTCACAGATGCCCCCATAAAAGGAATGTCTGCCTCTAACGTGCTCCCTATGGTCCTGTCGATCTTAAAAAAGAAACGATTGTCCCCTTCCTTGCCTCCTATATCAGGGCATTGCCGCATATAGAGGGGCTGAAAGGCCTTTCGGTCAATTAATTTTGGCATGCAGCACCATAAGCCCAATGCTAAATTTGATGTACATTAAGGGACTCGACCCCCCTCCCCACCTCATTCCATCATGGCGACGACCACACTTCAGATGCGTCCTTACTGCATTTCGCCGCGGTAAGATGCTAATTGTCTGCCATATTTGACCTGTCTTACCTCGCTTTGTACGTTCATCCGGGTATAATATGTGTATAAAAGGTATTGGAGATCCCTTCCGGGACTATGACGCTCTAAGTTTTGTACCTGCACCTATTAAATCCCCATTTTATCCCCCGTACTATGCATACGCTGCGTATATTCGACAGCGTGTTAGCAGCTTGGCCCATATTAAGGCTGCGTTCTTTGTGTCCTTCATTCCGAGGATTCCCTGGATTGTGACGTCGCACATTTCGTGGACTGCAGCCGCGGAGCGTTCTGTGAAATTTCGCGCCGGTTTATTTATGTGAGCCATTTGCGTCGCTGTTCGCAAACTACTAATTGTTACGATTTGCATTGATTGCATGCTGTTGCATTAAGGCAATATGGTTGAATCGCTTCTTGGCAGCACCAGAAATTATACAAAGCTTCCACCTAGGATCTTATTGCTATTGGCCACTGATGCCTAATATAATGCGCATGGATATACGATAAAAAAGAAAAAAATGTGAAACCATTCTGGGATGGATTGTGTTCTAGGTAGATGAATGTCAGTCATGTCCAGGGCAGGCTATGACAGGCAAGTCAAGGGTAGGGAGGAAATTTACATTGGTCATTGCCCAGTGAACATGCCGACAGCGTATCGACGTCGTTCCGCTGTCTGGACGACAGTGGCCCGCTGTCGGCTGATGAGTGGAGCTACCGACGCCCAGCCAAAGTGGGACCGCCGTCAGGCTGCCGTTGGGACCCTAGGGGCCCGCTGTCGGCTGTGGAGTGGAATGTCGGACAACGGCCCGACTTTAGCTGGCCGTCATTGATATTCAGAATTTAACCCAACATATGCTGATATTGCAGATCAGTATACTGATGTCGGGCCGAGAGCGGCCCAATGTTGGCATGCCGTTTATTAGATGTCAAGCTCACCCAGACACATGCGGACAGCGTGCCGATATCGACACGTTTACTTGGTGGAGATGCAGATAATCAGGGAAAGAAGCTTCTGAAGATAGTGTCTAGCTTTCTGCTGTTTCACCTCAACAGTTAAGAATTTGGCCACGCTGCAAGGGAAAGTCCTCGCCGGTGGGAGCATGACATTCATTAGTAACACCTTCGCACAATCTAGCCCAATCGTATCCATTCCACAACACTACTTACAAATTTGCAACATCTTCCTTGGTCCGCACATCACTTCCAATGTGCGTAGCCATCTTGAAGAAAAAAACGCACAGGACGGGGCTGGACAGCTTTTTTCATTCCGCGCGTTCCCCGGGGAATCCGCGAAATCTGGCCGCGGAATTCCTGAGGAACGGACAAAGAACGCCACATGACGTCAGAGTCCAGGGAATTCCTGGCCGGAACGTGACAAGGAACGCAGCCTATGTGGTACCCCTGATGACGTCATATAAGGACCTGCGCAGAAAGCTGCGCAGTAGGGATGACGCCACCTTGTATATATCGCCTTGGGCCTGCGTAAACCAGCCGATATCACGAAGCGGTGGCAGGCTGGCAAAACTCACACACACACACACACACACACTGCGTAAACCGACC
This sequence comes from Imbricaverruca yamaguchii, assembly GCA_034440575.1. NCBI lineage: Eukaryota > Metazoa > Arthropoda > Thecostraca > Neoverrucidae > Imbricaverruca > Imbricaverruca yamaguchii. The sequence goes on from JAOTOL010001543.1 coordinate 1,043,720, forward strand.
ACGGGGACACTTCACTTCACTACTCACTTTTCGCGGACGACATAGCAATCTGGACAACATCACAATGCTTCCTTAAAGCTGAAAAAACAATTCAGGCAGGACTAGACCACATTGCAAAGTGGTGCAAAACTTGGGGATTCACCCTCTCCGCAGAAAAATCGGCCACTGTCACATACAGTCGTCTCCGTCCCACACCGAAAACGTTACTTAAAATCGATGGCAAAGCCATCGAGCAGGTGAAAAGTTTCAAATTCCTAGGGGTGCATTTAGACGAAAAACTCAGTTTCAACACCCATATCACCGACATCACGAAGCGAAGCGCGAAGCGCGTCAACATAATACGTGCACTTGCAGGCACAGACTGGGGCGGAGATAGGAAAACACTTCTGCGACTGTACACATCAATCATACGACCCATCATAGAATACAACAGCATCATTTTTTCCACAATTTCAGAAAGTCAGTAAAAAATTAGAAGTCATCCAAAACAGCTGCATCAGAGCAGCCACAGGCGCCCTTAGCGCTACACCGATAGCTAGTCTTCTAGTAGACTCAAACACACCATCACTCCACCACAGGAGGACACAACACCTGTGCCGTTACCACATCAAAATCAAATCCATTCCAAATCATCCGGCACAGCGCTGCTTCATGCCTGGCAGATACGACAAGAGCCGATTTGCGCGCAAACTTCCACCATATAGCATTCAAATTGCCACGGCTCTCTCAGATCTTAAGCTCGCAATGCCATCCACTGCAGCTCGACCGCCCATTAGGCCCTTCTGGACTTTCAGTCAACCAAAGGTCGAGTACTTGCTCTCGGAGAAGAAAGCCACTATCACATCGGCGGAGATTCTAGGCCTCTTTCACAAGTTCGCCGATGACAACAATCGCAAATCACTCATATTCACGGATGGGTCGAAACACGAGGCTAGGGTAGGCATCGGCATCACTGGACCAGGTCTCAGACTTTCCAAACGTCTACCGGATAACTTCTCCATCTACTCTGCTGAAGCAATGGCCATTCTGGCCGCTATTTTCATTCTCCTTAAGCGAAAAGTCAGAAACGTAGTGATTTGCTCAGACTCCAAATCCGTCCTACAGTCAATTAGCAACACCCACGACTGTCCTCATCACATCATTGATCGAATCCAACAAATCGTGGACCATAACGTAAACATGAATTTTTCCTTCCTCTGGATTCCGGGCCACGCCAATATCCCAGGTAACGAAGAAGCAGACCGGCTCGCAAAGCAAGCCTTAGCATCGAACACCCACCCCAGCGAGGAATATTCGGTAGACGATTGCAAAGCACTCCTACAACATCGCATTCGCCAACACCAACAGAAGACATGGACACAACATAACTCAACACAACACAAATCCAACCACGCCCACTCAATAAAACCAACCATAGGCACATGGAACACATCAAATCAGTCTCACCGACAGAAAGAGGTCATCCTCACTAGACTAAGGACCGGTTGCACAAAACTAACACAGCCTCGATTAGAGGATGACCAACACACAACACCGCACTGCGACTCCTGCAGCACCACGTTAAGCATAGGGCACATCCTGCTAGACTGCAGTAGCTTTAGCTCTCAGAGACAACCACTTAAGGCCTTCTGCCAGAGAAAGGGCATCACCCTATCGCTTCCATCGCTTCTCGGTGACAAACACGCGGAACTCATTCAATTGCTATTTGAATATCTGTATGCCACAGAACTAGCAGGAGCTCTCTAGGCACCACCAACGCTCACATCAACTAGCAATACATGACCGCGAAACACTCATAGGAAACACGTAAATAGCCATCCCTGCATGGCGTCGGACGTACAAGAGCCGATTTGCTTCCCAGTTAGGAATAATTGGCTACCTAGCGGTGCCGTCGGAGGTAGATGAGCCGACTTGCTTCAGGAAAACAACGAAAAAAAAATTGTTTAGCTTAACGTAAAACCACTACCCAGAGGAGCCGTCGGACGTAGATGAGCCGACTTGCCTTCCGACACTTAACGTAAATGGCTACCCAGAGGAACAGCGGACGTAGAGGAGCGAAATTGTGAAACACCGTACTAACCCAACTGACATTCCTGCATGGCATGCATAAACTAACCAACTACTAACAACTAACACGCGGCAGCCGGCGTGAGAGGCGGTGTGGACAATTGCCTCCTTGTCCGCACGGTAAAAATCCCTCGGTGCTCTTCGATAGGAGTAGGCTAAAGCCGGCACCCTGGCAAAATCAGCTCGACACTCAAAACACCCCAGCCCCACCCAAACCACAAATTATTATGTGGAGGAGTAAAGTAAAATTAAAACCAGTTAGACACCAGGGAGACGTCCCCAACCCAGCCCCCGCCTCCAGCATCCAAAAACTTCGCACAAACTATAACGTAAAATTCTCTTAACGTAAATGTCCACTTGCCTGCACCTTGATCGTAACACTCGCTTTCATAGACAGATATGCAACGTGTTCCTTTAAAGGCGGCGCAAATGACCTTTATGGTCCGGCACGCCTAAAAAAAACACTCTCCCCCTGCGTAAACCGGACGTCGATTTACACAGGAGGCGACATCAGTGTATATCGACGCAGATCTGACATGCCTGTGTAAATCTACGTAGGCGTGAAATACGCGCGCGTTTATATACACGGAAGAAGATTCTTGCGTAAATCGACGCAGGGAGGCGTTGATATACTCAGGAGTCGGCACTGGTGTATATCTACGCGGACGTGAAGTACGCGTGCGTCGATTTACACAGGAGGCCATGCCTGTGTAAATCTACGTAGGCGTGAAATACGTCGCATACTTATCGGCCGACGCCCAGACGAGGTCGGCCAGTGGACATTGTCCGCCCTGGCTTCCGGCCACAGCCACCGGCCGTCCCGGTTACAGCCAAGGTGACCCCCAGTATCCCGGCGCGCACCGCCGTCGTCGTCAGATGGTGAATACCGTGTGAAGTCACGTGACGTCAGTGGGTGATGTAGGAGACGCACGCTTAGTTCACGTCCGCGTAGATATACACCAGTACCGACTCCTGGGTATATCAACGGCTCCCTGCGTCGATTTACGCAGGAATCGCCTTGTGTATATCAACGCGCGCGTAATTCACGCCTACGTAAATTTACACAGGCATGGCCTCCTGTGTAAATCGACGCACGCGTATTTCACGTCCGCGTAAATATACACCAGTGCCGACTCCTGAGGTTATGACACATTAGAGGTTATGATACATTTGATATTATGATACATTTGAGGTTATGATACATTAGGGGTTATGACAAATTGAATATTATGATGCGTTTGAGGTCATGATACATTTGAGATTATAATAGATTAGAGGTTGTGACACATTAGAGGTTATGATACATTAGAGGTTGCCACACATTAGAGGTTATGATACATTTGAGGTTATGACACAGAGGTTATGGTACATTATGAGTTACGATACAGACCCGCAACAACACCTCGGTCCGGTTAAAAAGCCCTGGCTCGATGATCTCACCTTGACCAGAATTCTTACTTGGGTTCCAGCCAATATCGAATCTCCATCACCAGTATGCAATCGTCAGAACCTCCAGCTTCGAGAACTGCAGCAGTTAAATCACGTTCAACTCCTTCAACCTACGGGAGTTTCACCACCTTCCACTGTATCTATCGGAAGGTCCTGCCATCTATGGATACAAATAACAGCTGTCGTTACTGCTTTGAGTATGCTGTCAATAAAGGCAACGTATTTTCCACCTTGCGAAGATAATTCTAACTTTTGCTCAACTTCTTGATTTTTGGATTTTGGACGTTTCGTCTTTGGTCGGTATGGTTTTGGACTTTACGTCTTTGGACGTTCGGTTTTTGGGCTTTATGATTATTGGTCATTTCGTTTTTGGACGGTATGATTCTTGGACTTCCTGTCCTTGGACTTCAGGTCTTTGTACTTTATGTCTTTGGACTTTTCGATACGGACCCGTTCCAAATTCCGCAGTTCTAGTATACTTGGTTTAAACTAGACAAAACCTACGCCACGTGACATCACATACCAAAAGCGCTGCTTTATTCCAGAATACTGCTGAATTCTATCCCAGTTTTGGACTATACTGATAAACTTACTACACATGGTGCTTTCATTTTAGGACGCCTGTAAATCGACGCGCGCGTCGATATACACTCAGCTGTTGCTCTGCGTAAACCTACACGGATGTCGATTTACACAAGAGGCGACTTCAGTGTATATCGACCCAGATCTGACGTCATTTACACAAATTGTAATTTATGGGTCCGTATCACAAGTACCCAAAGTCATAAGTACCAAAATTCATAAGTTCCAAAGCTGCCAGATGACTTCTAGAATATCTGCGGATAGGACGGATTCACAAGTACCCGTTGTCATAAGTTCCAAAAATAGTTATGAATTCTACCGCTAGATGACATCGTAAGTATTATGCACCAGAGCTTACTTGCGTGCCGACAGATGGCAGGCCGCATTTGCTGTGTGCTTCAAAAAGGCTACCAAATTCTTGAGCCTGGAAATTCTCAACAAGTTATAGAAATTTTGTGTCTAGAAAAACCAAGTGTCCCCAAACAAAGGAATGCCGCCGGTTTAGTTCCAGCCTACCGGAAATTCGTCAAAGTGACGACATATTCATATTCATATTCATTTCGCAAATTCGCCGAATATCTAAGAAATACAGACTCTTCAGAATTCCTTCAAAATTGGTACACTTGCAGTACTGGATGAACTGATCATCATGACTATAAAAGCTAAGCAGAGCACCCTTAAACAGCTGAGATATTCCAGGTAAAACGTCTGGGTCATTCAGGTCATGAACTCCTCAGAATTCCTTGAAAATGGGCACAAATGTACTCTTGGATGCATTGATGACCATGAGCATAAAACCTGAAGGGACGTTCATGAAAGCAAAATTATGTGTATCAAAACCTCTCCTGGAAAAATTATCCTGGACCAAGGCAGCGATTCAAAACACAAAGCTTTTCTTTTTTAACTTGCACGTCAAGTTAGATTGATATTCGATACCTGCATGTGGAACATCGTGAAAACGAGCATGCTGGTGGACCTCGGTACACTGATTATCGTGAGCATAATCAAGAAGCCGCATTGCTGGTTGGTTATTGGTTTTACGACACATCGACCGTTGAGTCATGTAGCGTCGCCAATCTCTCACGCCGATTGGTCGCGGGCGAAGAGTAGTGACAGGTGGGACTCGAACCCACAACCTTTCGATTGTGAGACGAGCAACTTACCCCTAGGCCACTCGTTCCCAAGAAGAAACGCATTGCAAAACACCACTGGGATATTTATGGTCAAAGGTCAAAGGTCATCGAGATTTCCTTCGAAATTAGCAGATGGGTAGTACTCGATACACTAATTACATGAGCATACAAGCTAAGAGGAGCATTCACGATCAGCTGAGATATGCAATGTCAAAAGTTATAGTTATTGAGGTTGGATTCTTCAGATTCCGTTAAAAAATTGGTGGAATGGTTATAATTGATGCACGGATCATCATGAACACAAAGGCCTTTCATAAACAGCTGAGTTATTCAAGATCAAAGGTCGAGATCATTGGGGTCGGACCACTGATAAATATTGTTAATGGCACACATGTAGTCCAGGACTAACTGACGACCATGGACATAAATGATAAAGCGGCGTTGCTAAACAGTTGAGCTATTCAGTGTCAAGGGTCAGGGTCAATGAGGTCGGACTATTCAGATTTTCTTCAAAGTTTGTACACGCGGAGTAATTGATGCACTGACCATCATCAGCATAGAAGCTCAGAGGGCGGGGTCATTGGGGTGGTACTTCTTATTAATTCCTTCAAAATAGGCACACATTTATTCTAGGATGAACTAACCATCATGAGCATACAAGCCAAGATGGCCGTTCATAAACGGCTTGATTATTTGTGTCCAAACTTTTCTGGGAGTGCATATGCAGCGATTAATAGCACAAAACGAATATCAATATGCATGTCAAGCAACATTGAAATTTGATTTTTACAGGGGGAGCATGGTGAAAACTAGCATACTAGTAGGGTAAACGGACAAATGTACGTAAAGCAAATGTATGCGTGACAGATGTCCATACTTAAATGTACCGAAGCAAATGTACGTAGGTATAGATGTACGTATGGGAATCGTTCGTAAGCGCATATGTACGTATGACAAATGCAGTTAAGGGCAAATGTACGTACACGCAAATGTACGGAAGTGCAAAAGTGTGTATGCCCAAATGTTCGGAGACGCAAATATACGTATGGATAACATGTTCGTAAATATACGCAAGCGCAAAAGTACATATGGCAAATGTACGTATGCGCAAATGTACGCATGTACAAATGTACGCATGCGTAGATGTACGCAAGCGCAAATGTACGGATGTGCAACTGTACGTATGCGTAAATGTACGTACGCACAGAAGTACGAATGAACAAAGGCACGTCAGAGCAAAGGGACGTATACGCAAATGTGCGCATGCACAAATGTATGTATGCGCAGATGTACGCAAGCACAAATGTGCCTAAGAGCAAATACAGACATGTGCAATTGTGCGCATGTCTAAATGTACATAAGCGAAATGTACATAATCTCCAAAAGCACCTATGCGTAAATGAGCGTATGTGCAAAGGTACATATGCGCAAATGTACGTAAGTGCAAATGTATGTAAGAATAAAGGCATATACGAGCAAATGTACGTAAACGCACAAGTATGTATACGCACATGTGCGTAAAGTAAATGTATGTATAAGCCAATGCGCGTACAGTTACGGATACGTATCTTTAAGTTTTCATACGTTTGGCCTGGTACGTATGCCATACGCACATTTGCGCTTACATATATTCGCTTATGGACCTTTACCATGCGCATAATTGCTCTTGTGTACATCTGCCATACATCTATTTCTCATGAGTATTTTTGCGCCTTCGTACATCTGCACTTACGTTCATCTGCCTCATGAAAGTTTGCGCTTAAGTCCATATCTGCCTGTATGCATTTGCTCTGACATACTTTTGCGCTAACGCATATTCGGAAACACGCATACGTACATTTGCGATTACGTACTTCTGCGGATTCGTATATCTGCTCTGATATATAATTGCGCATACGTACATTTGCGCTTACATACATTTACGCTAACGTACTTTTGCGCTTACGTACACTTACGCATACTTATGCTTGCGCTTACGTCCATTTGCGCTTACGTATATCTGCGATGACGTATTTTTGAATCACGTACATACATTAAAATATCAGCGGTGATATATCTCGGTTACACGAACGTCCATTTGCGCATACGTACGTTTGCGCTGACGTATCCTGCGTACATTTGTCATACGTACCTTTATGCATACGTGCATTTGCTTACTTACATTTACTCAGGTGTATCGTCATGCGTACATTTGCCCGAGAATCTACCAGTTGAGCTTGGTGCACTGATTATCATGAGCATATTTAAGAAGCCCTATCACAAAAAGCTACGGAGATTGCCCAGGCCAAGGACTAAAGGCCATCGAGACCGGCCTCGTCTAGATTTCCTTCAAAATTGTTGCACGGGTAGTACTTGATGCACTGATCATCATGAGCATACAGGCTAAGAGGGGCGTTCGTAAACAGCCGAATTACTCAAGGTCGAAGTCGGGATCATTAAGGTCGATCTCTCATAATTATTTCAAGATTGCCACACATATAGTCCGAGATGTGCTGACGGTCATGAGCATGAAGGCTCACAAGGGCCTTCATGAACAGCTGGATTATTGGGCCAAAATATTTCACGGTGTGTTCATGCAGCGATTAAAAACAAAACACCAATGGCAAACTGCACGTCAACCTAAGTCAAGCTTGATGCTTCCCAGTGGAACATCATGAAAGCCAGCATACTGGTAGAGCTCGGCATCCTGATTAACATGAGGAAACAAAGAAGACGTATTACCCAACACCACATATATATTTAGGGTCAAAAGTAAAATGTCATCGAGGTTGGACGCCTCCGATTTCTTTCAAAATTGGTTCTCGGGAAGCACCCCTTGCAGAAGGGCAGAAATCTAAAGTTATATAATTGATTGACCCGTGCCAAAGCATGCAAAATAAACGTTCATTCCATTCGGGTCGAAATTTTAGGAACGTAACGTGAAGAGTTACTGCCCAATTGGGGAACGGGTGGCATATTCCCTTTTTAATTGAATATATGATGCTATTGTTTTTTGCGATCTGTCTGTCTGTCTGTCTGTCTGTCTATCTGTCTATCTGTCTGTCTGTTTGTCTATCTGTCTGTCTGTCTGTCTGTCTGTCTGTCTGTCTGTCTGTCTGTCTGTCTGTCTGTCTGTCTGTCTGTCTGTCTGTCTGTCTGTCTGTCTGTCTGTCTGTCTGTCTGTCTGTCTGTCTGTCTGTCTCTCTCTCTCTCTCTCTCTCTCTCTCTCTCTCTCTCTCTCTCTCTCTCTCTCTCTCTCTCTCTCTCTTCTTGAAATCAGCTCTCTGGACAACAGCATTGCTGTGCTTATCGGCGAAAATTCATTTGTGAGTCAAAACAGTACGTGGGCCGCTAGTACGTCGGTCAAGTCGTTGACGCGCAAGCCGTTACATTGCGCGCCAAGTGACCAATTCAAATGTCAACCGGCTCGCATGACGGCCTGTATAATTCGCGCAGCGAGAGGTGGGCAGTGATTGGATTAACGGATGGGGGCAGTTACTCCAGAGTACATTTAGTAACAGAATACCACGAATGCATATGACTTTGAATTGGTCTCCGGAAGAGCATAGGAGTGGCATCAATGTCCTTGTCTGTAATGCCTATAGTTATTGCGGTTGTGCATAGGCTTCGCCGCCACTGAGTTCCCAGGCCCGAATCCTCCTGGGATGTTGGAAAACTTCGGGAAAATATGTCATCTTCCGGCAGTTTCACAGTTTCTGTACCAGGCGACATGTGAATCTGGTGAGAGAATTCGTCAGATGGTGCCATCACGGGTCTGCCGTGTCAATGCTACCATGGCCCGCGGCGTGCCGCCCGACTGGACCAGTCTGCCGTCGGCTGGATGTCAGCTAGGTGTCGGCTGCATGTCGAAATTGGCGAGCATTCCACTCACCAGCTGACAGCAAGCCGCTGTCGGCATGTTTACTAGGAATATGTGATATGTGTATACATATCTATCCACATGCACACACACACACACACACACACACACACACACACACACACACACACACACACATATATATATATATATATATATATATATATATATATATACCATGTATAAGCTACCCGTGGGAGGTACCTCCAGCAAAGGCAGACATATGCGTCAATGGCATCAACGCTGTTAGCAACAGCCAAGGCGTCCAGTGTCATATCTTCTGCTATGCAACGTCTTGCATTATCGGATAATATCCTTCATGCAATTTACTATCTTCTGCCCCCTCTTCATGCTAACAAAACCAGATTGATGCCACTTTGGTTCCGTAGCCACAAATGTCTTGATTGTGAGTCAAATTTTGTAGTGAGAAGAAAGTAATGCTTGGTGCACCGTATGAATTACATTCTGGTCGTGTGCGTAACTCGATAACACCATAGGGCGAAATAAGCCGAAAATCTAGTTGGAGACTTTCGGTGTTGAAGAACGGAATTCAAAAGCTGCTTGCAAACCGAATGTAGTTGGTGCATCAACTAATTCTCCATTTAACCCAAAATCCAGCATAATTTTACTTCCGAATGTATCGAGGCCCATCGTTTTGCAAAATTACTGAACATCCTGCTTGGTATTCGCGCTAGCAAGGGGTAACTCTAGTAACTGGAAGGAACTATCAATCTTGAAATGACAAAAATAATCAGAATAAAACAATGGCTAAAAACCGAGGTGAAGTTAAACTTTAACTAAATCGGACAGGTGATGAAGTAAGACGGCGACTATTGGTCCGACATCCAAAGCCGAGAGGGGCCTTTTAACTTTCTCAAATGTCGTGTATAGCTTGTGGTGGCATGATATAAGCGTGTGATAGATCGCTAGAAGTTCGTTCTACCGTCTAATATGGTTACATAATGACATTAAAATTAGTCATAGAGCCATAAATTCCAAGAGCCAGACAGGGTCCCAGTAATTAACCGAGCTAACTCGGAAAGAAGCCGTATGCAGTCGCATGTGGCCGTGAGACATTAGTACGTGGACTACCCGTGTGCAATTTTGATGGATATATGAGTAGTCCAACCTCAGTGTCAGTGTCCTGTAATAACAACATGATAACTATATATGTATATACATATATATATGTATACACACATATATATATACATATATATACACATATATCTATATACATGTATACATATACATATATATATATATATATATATATATATATATATATATATATATATATATATATATATATATATATATACATGACGTCCTGGTCATCGTCTAAGTACCAGTTAAGAGGGGCGTTCATAAATAGCTGGGCTATTTGAGTCGGGATTTCTTCATACATTCTCGGTGCAGATATGATGGACAGCAATGCAAACGAAGAAAAATCTGGAAGTAAGGTTATGTTGCTTTTTGAGTATTGCGCGTGGATCATAGAACATGGTACTCTAATCATGATGAACACCATATGTAATCGTACTATAATATGCAGCGAAGATATGCTGGGTTAAAGTACAAGTGTCACCGTCGTCGGACTACTCAGATTTCGTTAAAATTTACATGCAGATACTCCTCCATATCCTGATAAAGGCACATAATGCACATAAAGACTAAGAAGAGTGCTCATAAATAGCCGTTAACAGATGCCAAAGGCCAGGGTCACGGAAATCGGAGTGCTCATATTTCCTTAAAACACACAGGTAGATCTTGATGTGCTGATCGCATGAGCATGGAACCAAAGAGTTCATAAACACATGAGTCATTCAAAGTCAAATGACGGTCAGATTACCCATATTTCCTTCAAAATTGGCACGCAGGTGGCCTTTGATGCGCTAACCAGCATGACCCTACACGCTAAGAGGGACGTTCATAAGCAGCCGAGTTAGTTAGTTACTTGGGCTTTAGGGCGCTTCGAACAGAATTGATAATTCGCACCCAAGCTGAGTTATTCAGTCAAAACTTCGTCTTGCATTGACGGTATAGATATAACTTACGGCTATAAAACTAATGTGAATCTGTACGTCAACGACTTCTTCAACCGTTGGCGCTCTCCAAGAGGAGAAAAGGCTTTCCTTTCCGCAGAAAATTCCTCTCCACCTGCCGATCACTATTCCAAGATCTCCTTTATGGTGCCGTCATTGTGTTGTGATGTGTCCTGATCCCAGAAGTGTTCAGTGCATGCACTTTCTTTCTTCACGTCTGGTGGGATGCCCTGCCACGATCAACATTAATGGACCCGCCTCTGCCAACAACAGTTGAGGCCTGGAACCCTGACAGAACCTGGGTCGCATCCGCTGCTCTAAGGCTCATCCATGCGGGTATTACGTGTGACTCGCGCTTGTGTTACTAGACCACTCGTGTTGCGTGATATCGGGGGGATGTGGTGTGGATGTACTCGGGTAGATAGTGCCTGTGGAACTCCCGATGTAATCTTGATTGGGTGTTTTTCGGTGTACGTTTCTCCTGTTTCACATAATCTTGTACATATAGGCTTAACCCAGATACGCCCCTGTTGATCTCACTTGGCCTCAACACTATGACTTCATCCCACGATTTTCCCGACGATGCCCGATCGAATTATAGTACCGTGAGGTCACACGAGCGCCTTATTTGCTCACGTATTTTATCAACATATTTTCGGGAGGTTTCCACTAGACACAGATTCGGCGGTAGCACCGGGTAAACGACAGTACCACTGCTGAGACCTGCAGGAGTCTACTCGCTCGTTTTTCTGTTCACGTTTCATGCTGCCCGGAAGGCAATTCATGTTCAAGAATCTATGCCCTGTCCCAAAGGTGTCACTTTACATACGATGGGCACTGATCCCCCATCCAATCATTAGTTTGCCCTCCCCAATTATTGATTTCCCCTCTCCCAATCAGACATATTCTTAACTATGGGGCCTGTAGAGCCGAAAATTAAGAAAGCTCGGAATATGCCCCTTCTGCGCTCAACGCAATTTCTTTTAGCCGATCCGGAGACATGCTATATGAAAGGTAAATTGGCCCCTTAGCCAATGTCACAAAGTGACACCCATATCCCGCCCGAAAGTTTTTTTCCTGTCAGCCGTTGGGAGATGTCCGGATGACCAAGAATCCTTCTGACACCATATATATTTATTATCCCAAAGGGCGAAGCAAATATTCTCCCGGACGGACAGAATATTATAATATTGAATTATTCAATATTCTAAGTTACTTGGTAGATCGATGCTATCATTGCGCTTATCACTTCAATTAGGTGCATGGTTCGAGGAAGCGCCCCCCGGTAATCGATAAGCGTTGCGGTTACATGGATATTATAGCAGTCAAGGTAGAAAATCGTCTTTGTCCCGCGCCGTAGTCACATAGTGTATATGTGTATATTTGCCGCGAATTTGACACACCAACACTTAAGCCGACGCACGGACAAAGCATGGTTGACGCTCTCCGAACGCGTGGATAAGGATTCTATCGGACGTTCGATAGATTCCGGACACCTACTTTCGCCCGGGAGTCCTGTGAAGCACGCTTTACCTGGCTTTCGGGGCGAGGAATCGACCATAATTAGTTTACGGCTACATAACAGGTGTAGGTCGAAGCCCTTGGATGCTGCCACGATTATTGTTTATTGCACTACGGCTTATTTATGACGCATGTTGACGGTTTCCTCCTATCCGTTTGCGAGCTATTTTTGTATGATGATACACGCGCAATAATCGAAGATCAATATATCATGGCCAGCGGCGGATCTAAGATTTGGTAAGAGGCTGGCACCCATAATTTGTGTGCACCGTCTGCAGGTGGAAGTGTCCCTATAATTAAAATATGGTCTCACAAGGATGGGATGCGCTCCGAAAACTGCGTGTAGTTTCTGACGGCATAGCACCATAGCGGGTATTAGTCTTTGTGACATTTATCAAGGTAGTTTGGAGCGCATATCTCCTAAAACAATATACCGCCTGAGGAGAGTTCATCTAGTTTCCTCTCCGATGATTTATAATTCGTCACATCGGCCACCATGTGGAGATGTGGCCCCACATGTTAGTCCAGGGATTCTCACATTGGTCCGAGGACTCTCATGTCGGCTTAGGGGCCCCATCACGATAGCCCTGCCGTTGGATTTAGTGATGAATGGTGTGGTAGAATGTCAACCGAGAAGTTCCGCGTATCGGATGTGCATTCAAAACCTTCTGAGAAATGCGAAATAAAGAACATGTCTGCGCCTTTTCATACCGCGATGCACTTCATATACTGCATTCGATATGTCGTAGTCAAATAATTCGGCTTATAATCAACACGCAATAGCATTTTACGTGCTTATGTGCTCAGTGTGTTTCCGTGGATACCGTCCATATCTTCGGACACTTGAGCCACCCCAATCATTTTCATAAAACGACACACCTGGGTTAAGGTCAAGGCTTGTTTTGTTTGCGTAGATGTCCAGCTTTATTAGCCTGACACATGGATATACGATAGCAACCCGAAGCATAACAGGTTGGTGTGAACAGCAGGGTATCGTGAAGTGCAACACACTAATATTCGGTACATGTCCCCCTTGGTTTTAAAGCTTCGCGGAGTTGCTGCAGCTCAAGTTATACACACAAATACGGTGAAATGCTCTAGTCGCTTCACGGCTACGGCAACCTTACATAATAACTAGTATATATATATATATGCCATGTGATCACCGAAGCTGGCATCATATGACTTTGCCAAATGTTCCTGCAGTCGCATGCCGTGTGACGGCAAACGCGGACACCGCATAGCGCGCACGAGATGCACACCTGCCGAGCACTGTTCAGCTGTATAAGCTAGGTCACAAAGTCAAGAAAAAGACACAAGACAAAGTATTATTCAGCTTGACACGATGGGTGGTGGAAATAAATATATAATGGAACAGCGGATATGGACATAATATCGAGCATATGGACACCAACATTGTTCCATATCAACTAGATCACTGTCTGTATAGCACAACATGGATGCTGATTGTATCGCTGCCGAAAGCCGGAATAAATTGTCCACAGGTACGGCACATCACGAACAAATCAAATCAAATACATTGCCAAGGTAACCATTTCATTTCGCAATGGGTGTGATCTGTGGTAGACGAAAATACTACTGTATTTCACGCCACAGGTAACCATAGCTCAGCACGTGCAATCATGTTCACCGTGTTTGTTGCGACATGACGGGTCGATCGCCATCAGCCACATGGTCATGTTCAACAATGCTAAGACCTTACAGCGCATCTCCGTGATGCCACCACCAATGGGACTTTCACTCAATAACGCTTCGAGTACTTGACGATGGATTCTGACGCTACGGTTTATACATCGACTGACGCTGCGGGTACAGCGTCCTCGTTCGCTCACTAATGTTGCAACCGTACAACGATGGCTCCTGTCACTGGCATTGCGATGGTGTTCCACAACGCTTCCGTCAGGTGGCGTGCGATCACGGAGACATCAGCCGTGCGACGTGTGATCCAATAGATTCAGTCCCAGGGCTCGCTCTCATCGACGCCGCGTCAGAAGACGCTTCTTGGCACTGCCGACCTTTTTGACACACCATCAGTGACGATGCATCCGCATCATGTTGGCTAACTGACCGTGCGAACGTTAAGCGTACGCCCTGCGACGATTCGCCTGTAGGATGTCAGCGCATTGCTGGTGCAGCCACGTGATTTCCTCTCACTGCCAATATGACTGTATGACATGCGTTCACTGAAGCTGGCATCATATGACTGTGCCAATGATCCTGCAGCCGCATACCGCGTGACAGCAGTCGCGGACACCGTAGAGCGCATACGGGCTGCACACCTGCCGGGCACGGTTCAGCTGTATAAGTTAGGTCACAATGTCAAGAAGAAACAATACGCATTTGAAGCAACAATACGTCAAACATTCAGTTTGACACGAGGGATTGTGAAAATAAATATACAATAGGATAGCGGATATGGACATAATATCGAACATATAGACATCAACATTCTTCCATGTCAACTGCATCCCCCTTTGATAGCACAGCATGGATGCTGATTGCATCGCTTGCCGAAAGTCAGAAGAAAAAACTTTTTTGGAAAGGGAGATGACCGTATGAAACACTATAATTATCCTGCCCATGAGTATGCAGAAGACAGGTGACCTTAGTTGACATCATACAGCATTTCGGATTATGCTAAGAGACACAGAGACGAATCACAGGGAAACACTGGTCTCTGAGGGTGATCTAAGTGAAGAATAGTTCGTGGATTTAAAAAATAGGCGAATAAACAATAAGCCGTAAATCACATACACATGCACACACATGCATACACACATATACATACAGATATACAAGCATGCATATGGATATATATATATAAGCATGTGTGAGTGTGCATGTGTATGTAATTTAGGGCTTATTTGTGCGTTTGCCTACTTCTTTTAATGCACAAACTATTCTGCTTCACAAAGATCATCCTCAAAGAGACCACAGTGTTGCTCTGTGACTTGTCTTTGTGTGTCTTAGCATAACCCCAAATTCCATATGATATCAACTAAGGTCACCTGTCTACTTCATACCTATGGGTATACACATGCATGCATGTATGTATGCATGTATATATGCGGGGTATGCACATATGTATGCATTTTGGAATTGTGCTTGCATACACAGAGACGAATCACAGTGCATCACTGTAGTTAAAAAAGAATGGATTAAGCAAACCCATGGACAGGTGGTGACATTCTCATGAGCATCGGCACTTCTCTAGAAGGCTTCAGTGCACCCCTCCCCAGTCAACTGATTTCAGCCTAAAGATACCAAAATGCACCCTACCCTCACACAAGTTTATGGATCAACCTCTGTAGAAAGCCAAAGCCTCGGCAACAGCCTGAGACTGGACCAACAGCCATGGGCACAGAAGAATAACCTTGGGTTCTTTTACGACACATTCAGCTGGTAGGTCATATAGCATCACCGACTTGTCACTGTGCATTACAAGATCCCATCTAAACGCTTTACAACCGACCTTCATAGTCGTGGGCTAGGTCTGACATTGTCTGGTGATCAATTCTCTCATTTTTCCCTTGCATCTGATGTTCGTTTTTATCTTAATATATTTTTTATTCCATTCTCTCAATTGGCCACATTCATCCCATTGGCATTTTGTATGTGTTGGATGTGGTCATTATGCGTGACCACCAGGTACGTCGTGTTATATGTTGTTGGGGGAAATGAGTTATATAATGACTTACAATTGCCACAATGTTGGCTTTGTTCCCCCATAAATAAAACTATCAAAATGGGCCATATGGAGTGTGCCCCAAATCCATTTGGACCAGATCATTTCCTTCGTGTAGTCTGACCCTCCCCTTACCCCAATAGTACTCCCGATGTGAAATAGTTGGAAGAATTGTGGGTTTTATGATATGAGCACGACTTTTTATGCCTGAGCACTCAAGTACATGGGTCATTCCACGTCAAATCGCACAAGAAATTCCCCGACCCTCTCCGATTTTGATGAAAATTGGTACACCTGCAGTACCAACTGAAAGAACCCCACACGCCAACTTTTAGCCCAGAGTGACCTCTGGGGTCAGATCTAGAGGTCATCCTAGGTCACGATTTTTTACCGACTTGACATCAATAAATTGCAAATATCTCAGGTGTTATTTAACTTAGCGGAATGAAATTGGTGTCAAAGTGCGCAGAAGCCCTGGGCCATTAAGAAATATGGCAAAAGTTGCACGTGACCTCCCCGTGACCTTTGACCTAACCAGGTCAAAGTATACAAATATATTTTTATATATGTTTGCCTGCCCCTAATTCGACGAAACTGTGCTATATTAATGGTAGTGACATTATCTAAGGACCTGCAAAAAAAGAAAGGCGGAGACTTGAAATTTTTTTTGAGTTATCGGCCTTTGAGTATTGTCATAGGACCAAATGGATGCATGCCCCGAGGCTATTTACCATATCATCGATGATAACTCTGGTTACCTTCGTCCGATTGTCGTCAAATTTGCGTCGCACCATCAAGCAGCAGGTGCGCCAAACGCTTGCAAGAAGCGTCAGGGTGCCTCTCGGTTCCGAATCCGAGGCCTGGAAAAGTGCTTAAAAGTGAGACTGCAGAACTAGTGAGGGACTTCTACAGAAGCGAAGACGTGAGTCGTGCAATGCCTGGAACTAAAGACTTCGTTTCTGTCCGGAGCAAAATTACAGGCAAAAGGGAGCGAGTACAGAAACGCCTTATCCTCTGCAACCTGAAAGAGGCCTATCGGTGTTTTAAGGATCTGTACCCGCAACAAAAAATAGGTTTTTCCAAATTTGCGGAGCTACGTCCGGGGGAATGTGTACTGGCAGGTGCGAGCGGTACCCATTGTGTGTGCGTATGCGTGCATCATGAGAACGTGAAGTTAATGATGGCTGGTGGCAAGGTAAGCGACATCACTGTGAATGGGGTTCAGCTGGCATCCTATCATCATTGTTTGGCTCAGGTTCAGTGTAACCCGCCATCGTTGCTTTGTAAGGAGCGTAAATGTGAAGAATGCCCAAAAGTGTCGGAATTCGGCGAACAAATTTTGGCTGAGTATGATAACCGAGAAATCGATAACATTGAGTACCGAAAGTGGACTAATACTGATAGGTCCACCTTAGAGGTGGTTACGCAACAGTGTAAAATAATTGACTATTTGGGGCCCGGGAAATTCACAGTTAATGGAATTGTGCTATTTCATCCTTGTCTTAGGTTTTACGAGTTTGCCATAATGTGTATGGGGTGTAATTCATCACACGACCGCAAAATACTGTAAAATGCTCTGTTTTTTAATCCTTTAGTGAGACTCTTTTTTTTTTTTACCTTTTTCTATTTTTCCGAAACAACTTTTTTCCTCCCCCACACCAATAATGAAGTAATTTTTGGACACTGTTACGCAAACTTCTGAAGATTTTGTGCGATCATTTTGCGAGCAGCTGGAAATACTTGTAGATTGGAAGCATGATTTTGTCGCCCGTGCCCAAGGCAATTATCTGAAAGGCCTAAAGGAAACACTGGCTCCTGCAGAGGTAATTGTTATTGGAGATTTTTCCGAAAACTACGCTATGGTTACACATGATGAGGTACAGTCCCATCACTGGAACAAACTGCAGGTGACAATCCATCCGTTTGTGGCTTATTGGCGAAACAACGCAGGGGACCTCAAACAATTTTCTTACTCTGCCATTTCCGACTGCCTGACGCATGATACTGTGGCTGTCCACCTGTTTCAAGGAAAACTCATTGAGCGCCTGGAAGCAGAATTAGGCCAGCGCCCCCGAATATATTTTATTTTTCAGATGGGGCTGCCTCGCAATACAAAAATTTTAAGAATTTCCTAAATTTGGCAGAGCATTCCGTCGAATTTGGAATAGACGCCGAGTGGCATTTCTTCGCAACCGCTCACGGAAAGGGACCGTGTGATGACATTGGTGGGACGTTGAAAAGGTTAGCTAAAAAAGGCAAGTCTGCAAGGAACTCTGATTGAGACCCCGGACCAGTTTTATCAGTTTGTAAAAGACCATGCCACCGGCACGTGCTGGAGTACTTTCCCAAAACCGAGTGGGTCAAAGAAACCAAAGCGTTGAATGACAGATTTGCAGCTGCTCACACAATACCGGGAACAAGGAATGTCCATCGTGTTACTCCGTCTCCACGTAATGGTATGGTGGTTGTGAGATGGTTTTCCGGCAGCGAGACGGGCCGTGAGGTACGTGTGGCGAAAAAGGTTGGTAGTTCTTCGTGAATATACTGTACTGCTGTTCAACTTGTTTTATGGTCGCGGCTATTTGCATCTCAGAACAATTTACTGGCCCTCCCGATAAAATGTTAGCACGAAAACGCACGCGAGCTTAAACAATATATTCAGGCTATAAAAACCGAGGAAACATATTTTTTTTGCGAATAACTTTTGCCAAAATAAAGATAGAAATATAATTTTTTACAATCGTATTTTCCTCTTCAGGCCGCGTTGATTGATGTATGACATGACTTAGCTAGCTGAACATTTGATCCTGACCCCAGCTGACCTCCAGGTCACCCTAAACCGAGGTCATGATGACTCAGTTAGATCATATTATGCATCATGATTAACTAGAGGATCTCGGTGGCATTAAAATTATTTCTCTATCTTGATTCTATATAAAGTTATTGACGAAAGTGTGACATGACCTCATAGTGACCTCACGTGACCTTGCAGAGGACACTTGTTCAAAATCAAACTTGGCTCGTTTGGAGTAGCCTAACCTAAAACTAGGTAATATAGCCTGTACGAGCCAAATTCAGCGTTTTTTGTTCAGGGAAAATATTTGTGTTTCCCTGTTGACTTGTAATGGAGAGGTCACTGCCAGGTCATGTGAGGACAGGTCAACTTGGAAATCTGAAAATAGTTCAGCTTGCCACCGATGATTTGCCCACTAAATTTGACGATAATCGGACCAAGGAAACCAGAGTTATCATCGATGATATGGTAAATAGCCTCGGGGCATGCTTTGATTTGGTCCTATGACAATACCTACTCAAAGGCCGCTATCTCAAAAAAGTTTTAGAGTCTCCGCCTTTCTTTTTGACGTTCTTAGATAACTATCACGACCATTAATTCAGCCACGTTTCGTCGAATTAGGGGCAGGCAAACATATATAAAAATGCATTTGTATACTTTGACCTCGTTAGGTCAAGGGTCCCGGAGAGGGCACGTGCAACTTTTGCCATATTTCTGAATGGCCATGATTTCTGCGCACTTTAACACCAATGTCGTTCCGCTAAGTTAATGAACATCTAAGATATATGCATTTGATTGTTGTCAAGTCGGTAAAAATAGGCGACTTAGGATGACCTCTAAATCTGACCCCAGAGGTCACCCAGGGCTGAAAATTGGCGTGTGAGGTTCGTTCACTTGCACTACAGGTGTATCAATTTTCATCAAAATCGGAGGGGGTCGGGTTCAAAATAGCCAATTCTTGTGCGATTTGACGTGGAATGACCCACATACCGGTCATTACCGGTCAACATATAACTGTGTGTTGCAAAGGTATGGCCTATTCTCAATCGACAGAGTATTACTTCTTCCCGACTTTTGGTCCGGTGAGAGGATAGCCATTTTCATAGTGTCGGTTTTAAAACCTTGAGCTTACTACACTTCGAATTACAGGATCGTTGCCATTCGGAATGTATACTTGACAATATGGTAGGGTATCGGATCTCTTGGAGGGAGCCGTAGATGGACCACACGGCCATTGCTAATGGCGTGTTTGGCGGTTATTTCAGCAGCTTCGTTTCCGGCGAGTCCAACATGGCTGGATGGTTCAGATTTTGAGCAACATTGCATGCGTATCACGCGCCCAATAACTTACGGCGTAGTGCAAGAGGTGGCTCGTCTACCTCTACCACTACACTAGCAGCCGGTGAGGTGCGAAAGGCTCCAGTAGCGATGCGAAGAGCTACACCGTGGATCACATCAAGGCGACGCTTGGATGTGGCACACGCTCCGTCATAAAGAAAACAACCATAGTCAATTTTAGAACGCACGAGCGATCGATACATAAGAAGCAAGATAGATCTATCTGCTCCATACGAACATCTAGAGACTGTACGCATTACCTGTAGTCGCTTTGCACGTTTACGTGCAAGATCGTTGATATGGGTGGTGTATGTCAGTCGGCGATCCATCCACACACCCAGAAACTTGGCAGCTGGTTTGAATGGTATATGGCGTCCATTGAGCATAATCACGGGGTCAGTACAAGAGCGTTTGCGACAGAAGTGCACCTTCCGAACAGCCATCTGGAGTTGTCTCTCAACCGTATGCACAGAGCGTGAAGAGGACCATATTGCGAAATCGTCCACGAAAAGCGCTCTCCCTACGGAAGTTGGCAGCGATGTACCCACGTCATTAATTGAAATAGCAAACAATGCAACGCTCAGTACCCTCACCTGCGGAACTCCGTTAGCTTGTGAAAAGGTGCCAGATAGGGGATTTCCTATTCTAACGCAGGAGCAATGACCATGTTGATCATATATCAGTAATTTGCATTCTAGCATGGAAGGTTGGGCCAGGTTAGATTAGGTCATCCTACATTTTTTCTTCATTTTGAGCATTACTTATGGTATAGTACCCAACTCCATACCCCTTTTGGGCAATATTTTGGATCTGAACTGAAAAGTATGCATTTGCAGAGGAAATGTGTGGTTCCTTCATATTACACACACTTATAAACTAGCATGGTAATAAGAAATTTGAGAAAAAGGAAAAATTTACTGAAAATGCAAATATGCATTTGTTCCAGTGAGCTCAGTGTTAAATTATTCCTAAAATAGGGTGCAATATACCACTTTGTGAACACTCAATCAACATCATCTCCAGGGAAGTATCAACATCCTGCTACTTGACACTTGCTTATGAAGTCTTCCATGTTTCCTTTCTAAGAGTACCTCATTTGTAAGTATCATAATCATGCTCTCAATAAGGGATAATGATACACGAACATTTCACAATGGAATTTCAAGGAAAGGGATCATTCATAATGTGATATCGCATACAGCATTAGTTTATATAATATTTATTCTTGCTATCCAGAATATAGCCCTTCGTAAATTGTGAATCTCAAAACAACCAATAAAGGTGCAGTCATAAGTACACCATCGGTTCAAATTGTTCCCTGAAAGACTTCAAAATTATTTGAAATGACACTAATTCCATGACAAAGTTTCACATCCTACTGTGCTTGTTTCGACATCTCACACCTAACGAAAAACCATTATTTCAACACTGAATGAGCTTCCTGCAGCAGCATGAAATGGCCTGAGGAGGCCAAAGTGCCTAAGTTAACAAAAATGCTGCATGCCGAATGCTTTCCATTTCTTCACCACTATGTTTGGGTAAAGACCCACCACACTAGGAAAATCCTGACTGCTCCACTGGTTCTACTCATGGTCAGGTGCAGCTGAGGTGAGCTTGACTGATATTTAACTGATTACTGGGATGAAACAAAAACTTGAGCTTCATTAGAACTAGGAAAATTCTGGCTGCTCCACTGATTCCACGCCTAAAATAGGGTGCAATATACCACTTTCTGAACACTCAATCAACATCCTCTCCAGGTAAGTATCAACATCCTGCTACTTGACACAAAAGTACTCCTCTGTGGAAAACTGCTTACATGGGCCCAGAAGTTCAGATATCTGGGGCACAACATTGAATGCAACATGAGTGATTGTGTAGATATAAAGACATAAAAGATTAGTGCAACTATGAGCCACAAGGGCCATTCTTGGTTGCACTCTGTACACTGAACCAGTTGCACACCAAATCTGTCAATCAGCCCTCCCTGGAATACTGAAAAGCAAGCCCTGTATTCCTATAATGATTGTCTGCTGTTTTTAAAGATGTTCAATGTGCTGCTACTGACAATGTTTTCTGGCAGCTGGTTCCAATGTTCTACTACCCTGTTGGTAAAGATAGTCTGCCTTAACCTTGTTCTGCTGTGGTTAACTTTAATTTTGAATTTATGACCTCTAATTGCATCATTTCTGTTAAATTCAAACACTTCCCCAAGATATCCCCTCTCCAGACCATGGACAAATTTAAAGACCTTGATGAGATCTCCTCTCAGCCTTTTATATCTAAGTGAAAACATATTCAATTTCTTTAATCTTTCATCATATACCAGGTTGCTTATACCATTAACCATTTTTGTAGCCCTCTTTTATACTCTCTCTAAAAGCCAACAATCTTTTTCATAGCTAGGAGACCAAGCTTGGATGCAGTATTCCAAATGTGGCCTGACAGATGCACAGTAAAGCTTCCTGAAGACTTTCTCACGCCTGTATGATACATTCCTATTTATTGCCCCAAGCATTCTCAGTGCTTTCTTCCTGGTTTCGTTGATCTGTTCTGATGCCCAAATTTTGTGTTTAGAATAATACCAAAATCCTTCTTTGCAGATATATGCAGAGGACCAGACATGCATTGTATTACCAGGTAAACATGCTCTGTGCTGCTAGGATGTGCAGACAAGCTCATGCTACTTAAGCTGTTTAAGATATACTGTCCCCTCTATGGGTGTGAATTGTGGAACACTGTGGATGTGAAACGAGTTTCCACTAAGTCAGTATACCCCATCACTCCTGCTTGAAAAGGCTAGTCAAGGTTCCTAGGTACTCTCGCAATCACGAAGTGTGTTGAAAGCAGGGTGGGAATTAAGGCTATTCTTTAGCAATTTCATCCCTTAAAACATTTTTTGCACTCCATGTTCATACTGGAGAGAATGGACTACACATGTACTCTGGCACAAACATGCAGAAGGAAGAAAAATGCCACTAAAAAAGAATACAAGATTAAGGAAAACATCCGCCAAACATGTTATTCTACTTATGATTACCAAATAAACTAGCCACTTTTTGTACCATCAAGCACACAGATAACATCCAAAAACACACCACATCAAACCACAATCAACAGAAATGCCAAAAACATGTCAAACCTTGCACATGCTCACTGAACAGTGCCCTCCAGACTACAAATTTGATGATGTGTCTCCAGAAACATGCATCCGAACCACCTTCTAGTGGGAAAAATTGTTGACTGATCCTTTGCTTTGCATTCAGCTATCACATCCAACTGGCATGTGCTGTACTGGTGCAGTAGTGGTATTGGGTCTGTATCACATAGGCTGCATATGTAGGTAGGTGTGTGCTCTGAGCTGAGGGTGGAGTGTGAATTATTTGTTTGTTTTTTGTTTAGCTAGCCTTGCACTGGACCAACAGTGAAAGGAAAGCACATTGCTCCTGTGAGTTATAAGAGGTGAAGCTGAGCTGATCATCACAACTCCCTGTCTTGTGGTGCCATCCATCTGCTTCTTTGTTTCTGCATGCTGATGTGACCAAAAATGACAATGTGCATTACTTATGCATATTACATAGGTAAGTCTACTGACTAGGTACTTTCCTTTGGTTACTGGTAAATAGATTCCATGCATCCAAAAATATTATGTCCATGAAAACATAGTTGAAAATGTACTGAGGAAATCTGTTTGCACTCTGACTCCAAACCTAGAAAGTAAGTTTCTGAATCTGGTTGAGTTTGGATTTTGGAATGCTGCTGTGGCACAGGCAGTGTCCCAAAATTATTTCACCATTAACTGTGTGGATGAAGAAAGAAGTTGCTTGGGAATAGTGGAAGATTGCAAGAAAATAAAGGATCATCACTTAAGGATTAAACAAGTGGAATGCCTTTCACTTCAGTCACATGCATTTTACATTTTTTGCAGTCGTGTGTATGATGACTGCCCACACATGTGGCAAAATGGTAAAAACATAAGGTAAGGATGAAGTAGCACAATTCCATTAACTGTGAATTTCCAGGCCACATGGTCAATTATTTTACACTGGCCACATGCTGGTGGCAAGTAGACATCTTTATTTGTGCATAGCCTCATGGGCAGCAGCAATGCCATTATAAAAACACTATGTAAGAGTGAGGTAGCTTGGTTGGGTATTATTGCACAAAATCATGCTCAAATTAGGTATGAATATCAACTTGTATCTATGGATTTATTGGTGGCCAGTAAAGCTGACATCAAACACACATTTAGGTCACAGCTGGAACAAATTGTACTGGAAAGAGCTGATCTGGCTTATGTGCATGACCCATGGTAGAAGTGAGCAGGTGTGGCACAGTGGTTGCTGTCTCAGTTTGGTTGTGTTGCTAGTCTGTATGCATGAAGGCATTGTGTGTTGTATGGTAGCCCAGATACGTATGTGAGAAAGGTGCAAAATAAAGGTCATTATTATTATTATTATTATTGCTAGCCCATACACAAAGAATAGGTAGAGCTGTGTGATCAGGCCTTAATATCTGGATTGTAAACAGGTCCATCATTTATGAATATCACCATATTTGTGTTATTTATGCACTGAACATAATGTGGGAGATATTCAAAGGCATCAGCCTCAAATAAGGTGCCCAGTAAACAGAACATGTTCAGATACCTACCTGTTCCCTAATCAATGTAAGCACGTAGGTGTGCCGGTATGCGGAAATCCACCGAGTGCCACACGCAACAGCACGACAGCACCTGCGCCACAATACCACTGACATTCGCACAACCACAACTGCACCTCTCCACACAGCACCTACCACCGGGCGAAGCTACGCAGCCACGCTCTCCACACCTAAGCCCACACCCCCTCCAACACCAGCCCCCACCGGCCCTACCATCCCACCAGCAGCCGGCTCCCGGAGCCCGGCACAACTCCCTCCTCAACGCTCATCCGACCCTCGCCTCAACCGCCCCACCGACCCTCGCCTCAACCGCCCCTCCGACCCTCGCCTCAGCCTCCCCTCCGACCCCCGCCCCAACCATCCCTCCGACCCTCGACTCAACCGCCCCACCGATTCCCGAACTCCCCGGCCCACTGCCCCTCGACCTCGCCGCTCACCACTCCTTCCCACCCCACCCCACCCAGGACCTGGGCTGCTCCCACATCCTCTCCACTTCGGACCTGGCCATTATCCACATCCCCTTCATCCACGACCCGGCCTCCTGCCACACTCCTTCCTCCGCAAATCCGGCATCCCACGTCAACCACACCGAGGAATGGGGCTGCTTCCCCTCCCACCCCGTCTCAGAACCGGCATCGTCGCTCCTCCAACACCCAGACCCGGTCTCCATTTCATCCCCCATTGGCGCCCACCCATCCTCCATGGGAACTGGCCGTACCTTTCGCGCCACCCCTTCCAACCGGCCAGGGCCGACCTCACTACCCTGAAGCTTTCCCCCCACTGCCTCCTCCAGGCCCTCGGCCGCTACCACACCCATCCGGCCGACCCAAACCAAGGCCTAGAATCAAGGCCACCACACCCACCCAGACCAACCTCAAGCCCAAGGCCACCATCTCCTGCCAAACCGAACCTCCCACAACCTCCTGCACACATACCCAAACCCACTCGAAAACCACGTCTGAGGCCAGGACCTAGACCGAACCTGCTTCTCCTGCCATGCCCGTGGAGCCCACAACACCAGAGCGACCCACCGCGCCTCCCAAGCGCAAATCTCGCCGCCACTCCACCCAATCACCCCCCAGAACCCGTGCGACCAGGTCCAGGCTACCACCACTGCCTGGGACACCTCCCAACACTCTCTCCGTTCATTGATTCAACCTTTCTCCCCAACTCGACACCGACACTACCTCAGTCTAGGAACACAGAGCTACTAAACGTTCGGCAATGGGACATTTTCTCCAGTGGAACGTCGGAGGCATTCCAGGCAAATTCATAGAATTTAAATCTGAATTTTTGCAACAAAAACCACTACTAGCTGCGCTCCAAGAAACTCACTTTCGAGATTCTGACTCCACTTGGAACAAAATTCCCGATTACAGTTGGCACCTAAACAACCTAAACGGCCCACATGGGAAATGGGGCGCAGCCATACTCATAGCAAACAGCATACCTCATCGTCGAGTAGCGTTAAATACTCCCCTGAATTGCGTAGCAGTCAGCGTCAAAATTGCACATTGTCAAACCACAGTAATCTCACTATACATTTCGCCGTCAGCTGAAACCCCCACACCTGGGCGCTGTATGACCGAAGCAGTCGATGCTCCCCTAAGCCTAAATAACCAACCGAAACCCCCACACCACAGTAGCTGAACGACCTGCTGCTTCAGGCCCCTCCACCAGTTCTAATTATGGGCGACTTTAATGCTAAACACCCCTCATGTGGAAGCGACCAGACAGACACTAGAGAGCACCAAATTCGCCAGTTTCTTTCGGACCACAACCTAGTACTTCTTAACACCGGGGCCGCCACCCGCCACAACCCGACCTTACTAGGATCGAACACTTGCATAGACTTAACGTGCTGCACCCCACGACTTAGCTCACTATTTGACTGGTCAGTTTCAGACGTTCCCGGGCTGAGCGACCACTATCCAATCACAATTAGGCTCAGCACGGACGCTATCCACCACACTAAACTATTCAAACAATCTTGGAATTTGAAAAGAGCGGACTGGACTAAATTCGAGGAACAGGTGGACTTCAACCTAGAAACTTCAGATTCCAGTAAGATAGAGACGATCCTAAGGGCCATCAGCTCAGCAGCACAAGATTCAGTGCCAAAAAGTAACAAACCTAGGAAAAAGGCATCTACGCCATGGTGGACCCCGGACTGTCAAAGGGCAATCGCCGCACGGCGCCGTGCCCACAAACAATTCAAAAGATGCGCGTGCGAAGCACACCTATCAGCATACAGACAATCGCAAAAACACTGCCGGTACACAATTCGAACAGCACGCCAAAACTCTTGGCAGTCCTTTTTCTCGCAATTCAATAGGTTCACACCTACCGGCAGAATCTGGGACCTGATGAAGCGTTTCAACCTGAAACGCCTACCACCAGGCTCTTTCCCCCAGCTGACGGTGAATGGACAGCACATCACTGACCCACAACAAGTCGTACACCACTTTAAACTACACAACGTCAGCGTATCCGGCAACACCAACTATGACACCACTGTAGTAAGCGTCCTGGACGCCCTTGCCTCCAAAGCAAATTTTAGCTCTGACAATAGAGAAATCTGCAATCAGTCATTCACTATGCACGAATTAGAACTTGCTCTCAGTAAGTGTGGAAACACGTCGGTTGGGCCGGACGACATTCATTACCAGTTTCTTAAACGTCTTAGCAAAAACTCCCTGACGTAAATGAACGGCCATAAATGAACTGTACCAAACCGACACGTTTCCCGCATCCTGGCGGGCGAGCGTAGTCATACCATTACCAAAGCCGCACAAAGATACCACCCCAAAAGGCTATAGACCCATCTCACTTACTAGCTGTGCTAGCAAGCTGGTCGAACGCATGGTCAACACACGATTGAGGCAAGTTCTGGAACACAACGACTTGCTCGACGAATTTCAATGCGGCTTCCAACAGGAAAAATCAACTACAGACAATCTCATTAGGTTAGTGCATGACATCAAAAGTGGTCTATACATCAAACGCACAACAATAGCTGCCTACCTAGACATCACTGCCGCCTTCGACCGAGTACACAAGTCAGCGCTGACACACAAACTCCATAAGATAGGCCTACGCGGACACATGGCGCACTTCATTCTCAACTTCCTCAGGGATAGGACTCTTAGGGTCCGATGCGGCAATGTGACATCAAACACCACAACTCAGGAGCAGGGCCTGGCTCAGGGGAGCGTGCTTTCGCCGAGCCTCTTCATCGTCATGATCAACGACATACTTGCCGATCACGGGGACACTTCACTTCACTACTCACTTTTCGCGGACGACATAGCAATCTGGACAACATCACAATGCTTCCTTAAAGCTGAAAAAAAACATTCAGACAGGACTAGACCACATTGCAAAGTGGTGCAAAACTTGGGGCTTCACCCCGTCCGCAGAAAAATCGGCTACTGTCACATACAGTCGTCTCCGTCCCACAGCGAAAACGTTACTTAACATCCATGGCAAAGCCATCGAGCAGGTGAAAAGTTTCAAATTCCTAGGGGTGTATTTAGACGAAAAACTCAGTTTCAACACCCATATCATCGACATCACGAAGCGAAGCGCGAAGCGCGTCAACATAATACGTGCACTTGCAGGCACAGACTGGGGCGGAGACAGGAAAACACTTCTGCGACTGTACACATCAATCATACGACCCATCATAGAATACAACAGCATCATTTATTCCACAATTTCAGAAAGTCAGAGTAAAAAATTAGAAGTCATCCAAAACAGCTGCATCAGAGCAGCCACAGGCGCCCTTAGCGCTACACCGATAGCTAGTCTTCTAGTAGACTCAAACACACCATCGCTCCACCACAGGAGGACACAACACCTGTGCCGTTTCCACATCAAAATCAAATCCATTCAAAATCATCCGGCACAGCGCTGCTTCATGCCTGGCAGATACGACAAGAGCCGATTTGCGCGCAAACTTCCACCATATACCATTCAAATTGCCACGGCTCTCTCAGATCTTAACCTCACAATGCCATCCACTGTAGCTCGACCGCCCATTAGGCCCTTCTGGACTTTCAGTCAACCAAGGGTCGAATACTTGCTCTCGGAGAAGAAAGCTATCACATCGGCGGAGATTCTATGCCTCTTTCACAAGTTCGCCGATAACAACAATCACAAATCACTCATATTCACGGATGGGTCGAAACACGAGGCTAATGTAGGCATCGGCATCACTGGATCAGGTCTCAGACTTTCCAACGTCTACCGGATAACTTCTCCATCTACTCCGCTGAAGCAATGGCCATTCTGGCCGCTATTTTCATCCTCATTAAGCGAAAAGTCAGAAACGTAGTGATTTGCTCAGACTCCAAATCCGTTCTGCATTAAATTACCAACACCCACGACTGTCCTCGTCACATCATTGATCGAATCCAACAAATCGTGGCCCATAACGTAAACATGAACTTTTCCTTCCTCTGGAGTCCGGGCCACGCCAACATCCCAGGTAACGAAGAAGCAGACCGGCTCGCAAAGCAAGCCTTAGCATCGAACACCTACCCCAGCGTGGAATATTCGGTAGACGATCGCAAAGCACTCCTACACCATCGCATTCGCCAACACCAACAGAACACATGGACACAACACAACTCAACACAACACAAATCCAACCACGCTCACGCAATAAAACCAACCATAGGCACATGGATCACATCAAATCAGTCTCATCGACAGAAAGAAGTGATCCTCACTAGACTCAGAACCGGTTGCACAAAACTAACACGACCTCGATTAGAGGATAACCAACACACAAAACCTCACTGCGACACCTGCAACACCACGTTAAGCATAGGCCACATCCTGCTAGACTGCAGTAGCTTTAGCTCTCAGAGACAACCACTTAAGGCCTTCTGCCAGAGAGAGGGCATCACCCTATCGCTTCCATCGCTTATCGGTGACAAACACGCAGAACTCATTCAACTGCTATTTGAATATCTGTATGCCACAGAAATAGCAGGAGCTCTCTAGGCACCACCAACGTTCACACCAACTTGCAATACATGACCGCGAAACACTCGTAGGAAACACGTAAATAGCCATCCCCGCATGGCGTCGGACGTACATGAGCCGATTTGCTTCCCAGTTAGGAATATTTGGCTACCTAGCGGTGCCGTCGGAGGTGGATGAGCCGACTTGGTTTAGGAAAACAACGAAACTTTTTTTAATTAGCTTAACGTAAAACCACTACCCAGAGGAGCCGTCGGACGTAGACCGCGTTGGAAAAGTGGCCCTTTTTTGGAACTTTTGCAATCCAAAGAATTATACACTCCGGAAAAAATACACTCCTTGCATTGCTGGATGAAGACATACTTAACTAGCAAGACAGCTAGATGTCATTATACAATAGTGATAACTTGGGTGGAGAGGAAGATTCATGGGTCCCCTACCACATTAAGTTTCCAGTATAATTGAGGATAATACACATTTGTTATTTCGGGTCATCTGTTGGCACATTCCAAGAGGAGACAGGAGTGGAGCCGAAAATGAGATGCCAGCCATATTGGAAGAATATCAGTTTGCTAGCATGCACAAGTACAACATATGTCAATGGATGGCAAAATATGGATCACTGCAGTCTGAATATGATCTTAATGCCACTGAACATTCCATATTTCACAACATTCCATCTTCCATATCATTCCATAACATTCCATTTGTGCATGTACGATTTCTGGTGAGGTGCAGGTGAATTAATAAACAGCCACCAATGCATTCATGTGCATGTTCTCCATTTGTGGACAAACCTCAGAACAGTCCAGATGTGCCCAGAAGAATGTATGGATGAACACCAAGAGCTAGAGTGGCATCCAATCAACTGGTAAGCCACAAAGTATAGCACTTCCCCCAAATCTCCAAAATACTGGTGGATATGAGCCATGTTTTGCTACAGCATAGGAATTGTCATGGGCGCAATTACTTTTCCACACATGTTTTACACACATTTTGTCTCCATGAAGCATACAAAGATATTAGGTTTGGCTAAGTTATGCTAGATTATTTTTTTGTAAGTTATCCATTTATAAATTTCTTTCGGAATCATTCAGGATTATAAAAAAAAAGTTTTTGAATTTTAAGAAACACTCGGGCTAGCATAGGCTGTTTGGTTAGAATAGGCCATTTACTTTTCATTTGTTAAAGGAAAAAATTGCTTAGAAAATTTTTATTAAAAAAAGGCTTTCTTGCATCCAGTTAGGCTGCAGCTTTTTCTTCATTTTTAACATCACATTTCATGGTATATTTCCCAACCAAACCCGAGCCACTTTTTTGGTGTCATTTTGCTACCCAACTGCACTTGCCCCAAAAATGTGTGGTCACATCATGTAAGTACATTATGAACACATTCATAATCATTGCACAAAAAATAAATTTCAAGAAATCAAATCGCCTTAAACTGCAAATTTGTCCATTCAGAAAGTCACAAACCAGAAATGTTAAAGGTATAATGGTATTCAATGGAGAATGGGGACAGGATGCACCTAATAATTCCTGAACATTTCATGAATGCACAAATAATGCTTGAATGCATGCATATGTATAATATCTGCAGTCAATGTGCACTGAAGAGGCCCAGCCCCATTTTGAAAGAAAAACATTCACGCTTCAAAATGTGGTAAGTGAAAACAAGATTTTCCAGACAAAAGCAAAGCAATCAGTTTTGTTCATTTCTACGCTTGTCGGCAAAACATCGCAGCAATTAATATTATCATGTCCTGCTCCTCGTATTATCTGAAGATATTCCGTCACAAAACACAAGCTTACAGCTTTGGTTTATCCAAATCAATAACTCGAATTACCGCGAAGATATTTGATATAGGTAAGTAGGTAGGTACCTACATAGTCAGATAATACAACCTCTCATACCTCGAGCCAAACACGCAGTCAATTCCATCCGGTTAGCAGCGCAGAGCTTTAAAGAAAATCCTTCGTTGAATAGAAAAACCACTACGCTCCGCTAACCAAATATAGGAATTCACCTTCAACAGCCCGACCGCGTTCTTGGATTAAATGAGTTCACCGCTCTCCATCTCCCACTCCGGCCGGAGCTATTTGAACCATTGCCACGAAAAACCATGGATAATGCATTTCTTCTTGGTTCCTTGGATAATGATATGTTCTGCATCAATTTGGATGGATAAAATCGTTCATATTTATATTATTAAGCAGTCAGGAGCGATATACATAAAAGATATCGGAAGGATTTTCCCAATGAAAATTGCCTGAATGGTACCAAAACGTTCCTAAAACCTGCTAACACTTTGCTCCAAAATGAAGACCCATAGAACCAGAAATTTCACCTTCTTTCGATTTCAAGACTTATATTGTTTCCGAATTTCATCAACAAGCGGGAATAGTTGCATTCATGCCACTCCGACCGCGAGGTTTCCCCACTCCGGACAAACTCAGATTTAAGTGTGTTGACCTAATCCTCTACACTCTTACAAGCCTCATTCTGATCCAATGATTAATTTCTTCCTACAGTCCTGATTATTATTAATTGAGAAAAAAAATTTCCTGTAATTCTCCTGGCAGTTTTCTCTAACTTATTTTCATTTTTTGGTATTTCATAGCAATCATGGCGCGAAATGAGACGTTAATTTCCGCTCGTCCGTGACGATAGTTTGTTTCACAGCAGCAATTTGCCCGTCCGTCTAGTTGCTTTTCATCCTTCCAAGGCATTCCTTGCTTCTACTAAACATTCAAGACATGAACTAAAAAGTGCATTGAAATACATTTAATATTAATAAGGATGGACTTCAATATCTTTTTTTCAGCTCTCATTTGAAAAAATAAAATTTCATCGTGGAGAGAATAAAAGATTTTAGACGGATTGTTTTAGTATAACTTTCCTTTAACCATTATATATTCCGAAACCCATATCCCGAAGTAACATTTTAGACCCTCCCATTTTAGACCCAGCAGTGCACGAACGTCCTGCTCTCGAGGTATGTTGTGAATTTGTATTAGTTGTTCGGTGTTGGTACCTATGCTAGGAGTGGCAGGCATTGATATATAAACTTGGCTGACATCGATTAAGTATACTTTTGTGATCATTTTCTCTACCATTGCTAAGGAAGTTGCCTTATAGGTCATTCACGTAACGTGGATGACTTCAGACGACGATGTGTGGTGGACCCCATCTGGTTGTCTGTGAGAAACTAGGATAAGAACCTAACAAATGACTTAAAGGCGTTTTATTCTTGAGGAAGAAGAATTATCGGGTTATTTTACGACGCATTCAACCGCAAGGTTGCATAGCGCCGCCACCCTATATCACACCGATTGGTCGTGGGTGGACTCTGCAGATGCCGCCGGCCGCGAGATTCGAGTCCCACGCTCCACCATCTAAGATACCGAGGCCCCTGGGTTTTTATTCTTCATTCCAGGAGACATCGCTGCATTTTTCCAAATTTATCCACTTCGTTATGTATAAAATGTATATACTCCGTTACTTGGTGCTTCAACATACACCCCATAATTTGGCAAACTGGGAAATTATACACCCCATAACATAGTGCTTCTCAAGATTATACACTCCATACTTCAAGACACAAAAGACATATACTCCATCAAGACACAAAAGATCAGTGTGACTATGAGCCACAAGGGCCCTTCTTGGTTGCACTCTGAACACTCAACCAGTTGCCCACCAAATCCGTCGATGTTGTCGTAACAAAACGTGTATTATATATCTATATATACAAATAAATATATATACAATAAATATAAATATATATATACAAAACGTACGTATATTCGACAGCGTGTTAACGGCTTGGCCCGTATTAAGTGGTACCCCTGATGACGTCATACAAGGACCTGCGCAGAATGCATTAGATATGTACTCACTCAAGTATAGGAGATTAAGGGGAGACATGATTGAAATGTACAAAATTGTTAGAGGGCTAGATCAGGTCAATTTGAATGATGCTCTGCAGTTTAGAGTATCCCATAGGGGTCATCAATTCAGGTTAGACAAAATGAGGTGCAGGACAGTTAAACGACAACAGGTCTTCAGTCAAAGGGTTGTTGACCAATGGAATAGGCTGCCTGCTGATGCAGTGGGGAGTCCCTCATTGAATGTCTTTAAAAGTAGGGTGGATAAATTTTTTAGACAGGAAAATGTTGTTTTTGAATTCTAACTTGTGATGCATGGGATATTGAGTATTTTCACTAGCTATATAGGGTATAACATTATGCTAGTATTATGTTGTACTATATGGGGTGTACCTAGCAGTGGATTTGGCAACTTCCTTTGCGATGTCATACTGATGAGATTGGCTGTGGTGGCACAGGTGGAGGGATTGCATGGGTTTGGAATTGATAGGTGTGAACATGTACTTTCTAATATCTTCTAGACAGGCTTGACCCAGATGGGCCCTTGTGGCCCTTATTAAGCCTTAACACTTTATGACTTTATGACTTTATGACTTTAAAGCTGTGCAGTAGGCATGACGCCACCTCGTATATATCGCGTTGGCACAAATCATCGTCACGATCATCACGCATTACACGGAAGCACTAGAAATTAGAGTCCGAACATGCGCAGCATTACCGAAAGCCTCCGCCTGAAATCACTAGCCACCTGCATTCCTGACATCTGGAGGCAGGTCGTTCCATGTTTGGCATGCTCTCGATATGAAGGATAGGTGTAGTATCCATGCATATTATACAAGTATACCTGGAGCTAGAATATTTCAGAAATTAATTATTCCCCATTTTGAAGGTTGCGCGTCGGAAGATGGGTCATACACCATGCTGTGGCACTGGCTAAAGGACAAGGATGTGCACCAAGAGTAATTATTGAAGCTCAACAACTCAATGTCCGCAGTGTGGAGGCCCTGCCAGTGCCGGGTATTTCTGTCACGGGCGGATTCAGAATTGTCACGGGGACAAATTCTTGGAATCCTCGCCTTCAGATCTAGTGTATATATATATCAACCATGAACGGTTCACGCCAACATGATAATCTGATTGGTAACATTAACATTTGTAACATGATTGAGCACTTGTTTAAAAAAGAAAGAGGCGACCATCGATGCGGCTGCAATAGACTCAGACTTGTGACGTACCAGGGATAATTTCTCAACATCAATATGGTGGATCCTTCAGTCAAAAATCATGGAAGAGACACTTAAGACGGAGCCTTCTGCAAAAAAAAAAATCAGGGAACAGTGAGATGTACCCCCTCCGAGCATGGGAAGGTGGTGTCTCTCTGGCTAGGGAAAGGATCCTTCTCGGAATTATCGAGCCCACTCCCCCACCTATTTTATTTTCAGCTGGAGGTACCCCTCGTAAGGCAAATGCGCTAGTCCAGGTACTTTGAAAGTGGTGCCACTCCGGACGCATGCTCACTATGACAAATACTGGATCCCTTACCTCGACTTCTGTGGTCATTTTTCACCGATTATCATAGCTCAATCATCAAATGCGGTTAAATTAATTAGTGAGTACCGTTTATATGAGGCCTTCGTGTTCAGAGTTTGAATGAAATAAATATCAACGAGTATATATACCTGAAAACGATACATCAGGTAAAAATGCATCATTCCTCACGATTGAACAATGCAAGAGTTCTTGAACAGAGCATCATTAAGGAATGTAACCTAGATAGACCAAGAATGGTGTGTTCGATCGTCAGCATAAAATTGGCACGAAACAGAGACATGGCGCGAACTGTCAGCGGGCCGTTGTCACTGATGGGAGCTAGCCGCGAGTAACAAACCGCAATGTGTACTGGACACATTATTTATGTGTTAATTATCAATAAGGATGATAGTAACAGCCTGGCTGCAGTTAGGATCAGACCTGCAGATAATTTTTCGACGGCCTGCACTTCAGTTATCTAGAGACGGGCACAGGAATGCATAGACGGTACGCCTGGTCAACCGAGCTGAGTGAACTCTGCTGAGTCAGATGTTGTCTAGTTAGAACAACTGGAGCGTACAACTGACGATCTCATGGAATTTGAATCGTCGTGCATGTGAGGGTGCCGTCGCCACACTTGGTACCACGGGCACGCTGTCGGGCCTTCGGGTGTGTTAATTAGAAGCTAGGTGAACTTGATTACGATGTAAAACTTGAAAATGGCAAAACGTAGTTGCACCACAATAGGTTACAGCCAGCTAACTCATCCTGCCGAACATGAGAGTCAGACCAGTCTCTCACCAGCGTCTCACCAGGCCTTGTATGTTTTTGGGGGGAGGGAGGTGGCACTTGCTTTTCCTTCCCCTATGTTATCTTTTCCTCCCAATAATTTCAATTTTACAAGACACCCTATGTGATGTGGCCACCAATACCTTTGGGCCTGGTCATTGGCTTCATATATTGTATGTACAAACTCAAAAATTTTCAGAAGCTTAAGCCAATGGTATGCATAGTCTCCGCTCGAATTGCCTTCTACGGAGTGTTTGACATGGATAGTCATTGAGGAATTGAATGTGCCGCGTCACAGCACTATTTGAAGGTACTACGCCGCTTCACTTTTAGGCCTTCCCTCACAGCTTATCAAGGTGATTACCACGGGCCAGTGTTCAAGGGCAGGAAATCGCATTTGCGGTCGTCATGTGCGAATTTGCTCTGCAGCTATGAAGAGAGAAAGACGGGCTTATGCTGTTCCTGCCTTGCGTGCCTCAGTCGAACATACAGTATTGGCCGTACAGCGAACGGGCTACATTGGACCCCTGTCGGCAAGAAACAATTAATCACTCTGGATTTTGGACTGCGGTAACACTGACAGAGGAGGAAAGACTTACGATGGAAATCAATAATTTCCCTGTTCTATCCAGGCTGTTAACAGGTCCCTGAGTACTCTACTAACCCATGCTTAGTTATCTACGGGATCACTATGGCGGAGATATAAGGACAAACAGCACTTCTTATGGTCACTCCGGTTGTTGTCAGCCTTTAAGAATGTCCACGAGCCATTGTGAAGGATAACAGGCCCTTACGAACGCATACGGACCCTTACGAACGTCCACGGGCCTTTATTAATTTACGAGGGCCTTCACGAACGTCTATGATCGCATAAAGATGTATACAGGTCATCACGAATAGCTGCGGACCACTATGAACCTCCGCGGACCTTTGCGGATAGTTGCTGGCCCTTACGAACGTCTACGGGCGCATACAGACATCTACGGGTCCTTACGAATGCTTGCGAGTCATTGCAAACGTCTAAGGTTAGCCCTGCATGCTCTAATGTTTAGAGTTCTCCCGTCGAAACGTGGCGATAGGTGCATATTATCGTTCCGTTCTCCCTCCCCTGCTGAAGTTTGCCTCCGCACCGCGGCACACCCTAAGACGTCTAATTTGGCATGTGTGTTATCAATTGCTGAAAAGCGCCCCACGCCACTGATAAGCGCACCAGTGAAGCATCCCTGGTCGGCCGGCCGGCCGGCCTCAAATAGGCCGCCGACTGGGCGACCGACCGACCGGCCAGATCCATTCATAGGATCAGCCGTGTAACTATTGTTACCAACTTGATATCACGAAAAAATTTAAGCAGATTTCCTCAGCCTCACCTCAATGTTGTTCACAAAGATTATAAAGAGAAGGATGCCTGGAACGGACCCACATAGCATAACACTCAGGATTCTTCCATTCAGATCGATATCCATTTCATACACCTTAGTTTTCTTCTCCTGAACCATCAATTCAATCCGACCTATAACTCCATTAATCCCGTGCTGCTGATGAATTAGTTGTGAAACTTCGTATGGAAGCCCACATGGGTTTCCATACGAAGGAAGGGGAGGGCGGAATCCCCCCACCCCTCTAATTTGTCGTGCATAACTCAATATTGTACGGGCCGATATACGCCATTTTTTGGGTGCCTGCTTAGAAATGACCGGTGCATTGTGTAAAGCAAGAAAAATGAAAATCGGCCGATTTTTTTTTTCAAGTTGGGGGCCATTAAAGCAAAAAGAAATTCGCAGCGCCAGACCACAAAAATCGGCGCTAATGCGCTTCCCGTATATTGGCAAAAGGCACTTGTTTACAACACTAACGACTTGCTTGATGCATATTGTTATGCTATGCAATTTAAAAGTCATGTTAGGTCGCCGAGGTCAAGTTCATGACATGCTAATGGAACCAAACTTGATCAACTGGTTACCAGTTAAAACGTGCAGGCCGGCCTGACTCTAGTGGCTGCGGTTGGGTGGCGATTATCGCCAAGCCAGCGCTTGCTATTACCGGTTTGAAAATTTCTACGCTTCCAAACTCGAGCTGCAAATTTGAATTACTCTGGACCAAAGTCAAAGGGAAAAGCGGAAGTTACTTCGTTCTGGCGTCAATCTATCGACCTCCTCTAACACTCCACCTGCCTTAAACGCTGATTTCGCTGAGCTCGAAAGACAGGTTGAATTGGCGACACTGAACCTTACCGGCACTTTCTACCTCGCAGGTGATCTAAATTGCAACCTTCTCGACACGGCAAATTGCCCTACCAAAACGCACCTGCCTGAGTTCGCAAGAAACTATTCAATTACCGTGACAGTGAAGCGTCCTGCATTCGCCATAGGATCTTTATTGGAAGTCATCATAACACATTCGCCCACCTCTGTCGACAGACCCAAAGTGATCTTCTGCCACTACAGTCCCCACAAATTAATCATATGCTCAATTAAAGTCAACAGGCCTGCCTCAGTTAACACCGTTATAAAGTCACGTTCTTTCGGATGAGTGGACACCTCGGAACTGACCCTTCACCTTGGTGAGATCGACTGGGTCCAGGTCACTGGTCGCATCTCAGCAACTGATAAATGGGACACCCTGCTGAGATTGCTGATACATATTCTCGACGAGCACCTGCCACTCAGAAACATCAAAATTCGGAACCCAAGAGCACGACATGTTAGCGAAGCTACCAAACATCTCCTGCATCGACGAAATGTAGCTCGCGCTTACAAGATAGAAACACTTACAAAGTACTTAACCGACAAGTTCGATCAGTTATTAGAGCTGACTGTAGGGAAGATATTAGCGGAAAGATAGCTCAGAAAGGTCCATCAGATGCGTGGGATGCTATCAAGCCTATTATCAACACAAAAAATGATCTCACAGAGTACATCCTCAGGTTCTACC
Source organism: Imbricaverruca yamaguchii (assembly GCA_034440575.1). NCBI lineage: Eukaryota > Metazoa > Arthropoda > Thecostraca > Neoverrucidae > Imbricaverruca > Imbricaverruca yamaguchii. Next base: position 1,083,003 of record JAOTOL010001543.1, read on the forward strand.
TGAGCAGCTCAATAAATATTTTGTTAGTGTAGGGCCAAAAGTATCAGCAGAGGTCAAACGCCAGGCAAGCATGCCTGAACACATCTCCCAGTTGTTGGCTATCGCGCGTTTCTACCAGCTCCTATAAAGTATCACCAATATCTCTTGAATAGCTATCCAAAATTGTCATAAACATCAGAAGCACAAGTGCGTGCGGACCCGACGGGATCTGCATTAAGGTTCTCAAATTTCTGTTCTTTTTTATCCGCGAAGTGCTGATCGACATTATAAACACATGCCTGACTACAGTTGATATCCCCTTCACTTGGAAGCAGTCAATATTAACTCCCATTCACAAATCAGGAGATCCTTCGGATCCCGCTAATTTTAGACCCATCTCACTGGTTCCGATTATCGCCAAGATCACTAAGAGAGTAGTGCAGAAACAACTCTATCACTACCTAAACTCAAACCACCTACTGGCCCAAACTCAGCACGGCTTCAGACCACGCCACTCTACGAAAACCGCCCTTATCCCAGCCACGGACGAAATGCTAGCAACAATGGACCGTTCGGAAGTGGCTCTCCTTTGCTTTCTGGATCTCAGTAAATGTTTCGATGTAACAGACCACATCAAACTGCTCACTAAACTTGAACTCCATGGAATCGATACCGACTGGTTTAAAGCATATCTGGAAGGTCACACGCAGGCTGTTAGCGTCTCAGATCAACACGGAAACAGGCATCTATCCTCCTTTCTCCCAAACAACATAGGTGTCTTTCGAGGCTTATCATTAGGTCCACTTCTCTATTACATCTCGAACGACCTCAGTTTGCACGTCCCGGTAGCACATGTCACCCAGTTCGCAGACGACACCCAGGTTCTTATCTTCTGTTGGAAATCTGATCTCCCAAATCTGATAAGTCAGATGGAGACATGTCTGAGCCAACTCTACGACTACTTCCTGGATAACAGCTTGAAGGTGAACCCGACAAAAACTCAGTTACTTACTCTCGGACCGCGTCAAAATCTGCGCAATATTACCCCGATACGAGTGTGCTTTAAGATAGATGAGAGCCATTCGTGTAAGAACCTTGGGGTGACATTTGATTGCCACATATCGTGGGATTCCCATGTAGCTGTTGTGGTCCGCAAGTGCACTGGGTTCCTTGTGGCCCTGAGCCATCTGCATCACCATCTGCCGACCAGTACCCTCTTCACTCTAGTCAATAGCCTAGTTATATTCAATATCCGATACTGCATGTCTGTTTACGGGAACAGGTCGTCAGCAAACATCCACAGACTAGACAAGATCATTAACTTCGCCACTAAAGTCGTATCAGGTTTACGGAAATTTGATCATATTTCTGATGCCCGAAACGGGTTGGTTCTCCTCACTACAGCTTATCTGTATCTATTTCAAAGTCTCGCCTTGCTGCACAAGATCATTCTGAAGGGTGAGCCTACGCACATTGCCGGTCAAATCACTGCAAACTCTACCCTGCGAAACCGTCACACACGTGCAGACAGCCTGCACCTGCCAGCCATACACAGAGAGGCTGGCCGCAGGAGATTTCTCTACTCGTCTGTCTTCCACTACAACAAGCTTCCTACTGAAACAAAAACATCGAGGCCGTCTAACTTCAAGAAATATGCATTAGCGTATCTCTACGAAGAACACTAGTCACACAAACTTACACCATGTATATGTGTACACTATGAAGTCACCTTTAGGCCGTCGCTTTCCTATCACTTCTACAAGCCACTCGTGTATACCTCGTGTTCGAAGTACGGTGTATGTAGTGCGGAAAGTGATATGGATTGTGTTGGCGTACGAATGTTTGTTGCGCATCTGCTCCCACTATTGACCACAAATATATTTTTCTTTGTAAATATCTGTGAGTTAAGCCCAGACTGTCCGTTACAGCCACTGCACGTGGAGGGCATGCATTGTGAAATAAATGAAATAAACTGGAATGCTGTCATAAATGCAACTGACTGTCATGCGATTGATGTCACTGCATGTTACTCCCTACACATCCGGAAATTTACTGTTTGTCATTGTGTGCCTAAGCGTTTTCACACTTTTTCATGCATTTCACTCCTTTCTTTGCGAAGCCGATTGTGCCAAGCCGCCTAACGGAACAGTCGTGTGGGCAGCCCGGTTCCGGTAACTGGAACAGGGTATGACCTGATAAAGTGCTCCTGTATATGTGACCTGAGATAAAATAGCTGATCTGGCATCTGTATTGCATCATTAGTAATGTCCAAAACATCATTAATGCCAATTTTGGAGCTTAAACACAATCACAGCGATCCATAACAATGACAATCCAAGATACGGAAAACCTGATTTTTTAAATTTTGACCTCATTTGAACTTGGAGATATTGACCTAAGATTATGACATTTGCCCACAATAGAGTTCACCATATTGCCCAACATCCCTGCTAATTTCGTTGTTCTGGCCTTAAGGGTGGAATCCGCCCCCCCCCCCTTCAGTGCGCGTAATTATCAGAGGCCGTCTAGGGCGCATGTTAGTAGGCACGAAACGCGGATGTTTAGGAGTATTTATGACATTATATTGAGAGGGACTATGTCGGATGGTTGCCTGAGCGGCTGTTCTGTCGTTGGTGGGTATATTGGACTGATGCCTATGCATAGGTGTTAGTCCATTAGGTCATCTATGATTCCTGGCATACTAATAGGTAACTGTCATACAACGAGGCATACTAGCAGGTAACTGTCAACTGGAGGCTACGGTCTCGGGATCTGAATATCAATATCGCCGACAGAAGAATCAGGACAGAACGTACTTAACACGGCAAACCCGAATCGAAACCACGACAGGAACGAGGACGGAAATTGCGTTTCGTACCAGGATGCTATAATTCGTCCATGTGAAATGCACTCAAGCTCTGCGTCAGTGTGCTCTTGCTGTGCGATTATCATGTATCAATGTGCGCATAGCTACACAGCATAGGTATGTGTTCAAAGTGAACATTTTGATTCTTCTTGTTTATGAAAAGAAACCATGCCACTGACGAAGAAATGCACTGCAACATCGCAATATATCATATATACCCAAACACATGCTATATATATATATATATATATATATTTATATATGTGTGTGTATGTATATCATATATGTGTAAATATACAAATATACACATATATGTACATATATATATGCACTATATATACATATATATATATATATATATATATATATATATATATATATATATATATATTAGGGTGCCAATGGCGCCTATGGGTACATTTGAAACATGATGTTTTTAGCGGCCCTTGGTGGGATACTGTGCAGTAATGAGAAAACCTCTATGCAAAATTTGAAGCGAATCGGATTATATTTAGAGGTGGCGCTAGAGATGGCGCCAGGCGTCCGGTGCCCTCCTTGACGCTGTCGTAGCGGAGAGGGCATTCCTCTCAAAGGAGCCGGAAGAGTGGCCGAGTGACACGGGGTTCGTCGCTGCCTCTCGGCGCGTCGCAAGCCTACACGTCACCAACGACACTGCGGAGCGAGGGGTGGCGCTAATCCAGTCCTTCAACCTCAGCCTGACGAAGAACGAGGATCAGCGCCGATTCCTCTTGTCGGTCGTCGAGAGGCACCGTCGACAATAGCTAGGGACATCGAAAGCTTCCCTTCCCCGGCCAAGCGGAAGACAATGAGTGCCTTGGGTAACCGTGATATCCCCAGCCCCTAGAGGTGCTAGTACTCGCTTTGAAGAGCGAGGTGACCAGCAGCCCAGCTGCAGGAAGGGGAGGTCTCAAAAGGCTTCAATATTGCCAACAAACACTCCAGAGACGATGCCCTTCCTCATAGTCCTTATCTGAGACTATGGGGGGGGGAAAGAATCAATCGACTTGCGCCACCTCTAAATATACTTCGCTTGCGCTCAAATTTTACACACGTTGTTTTATCACCACCCACAGTATTCCACTAAGGGCCATTAAAATCCAACTTTCATTTTTCATTGTCACCCTAATATATATATATATATATATATATATATATATATATATATATATATATATATATATATATATATATATATATATATATATTAGGGTGACAATGAAAAATAAAAGTTGGATTTTGCGCATTCCTCGATGCGCAGTGCGCATCGAGGAATGCGCACTGCGCAGGAATCTATTCGTGGAACGTATGCTGGTCTAGGACTTTCCCAGAGTATCTGTCCTTTTTTTTTTTTTTTATATATATATATATATATATATATATATATATATATATATATATATATATATATATATATATATAGGACAGGTACTCTGGGAAAGTCCTAGACCAGCATACGTTCCACGAATAGATTCCTGCGCAGTGCGCATTCCTCGATCTCTGGTAACACTATTTCCCTCCATATGAAGGATGCCCCGAAAGGATCATCAAGTTCCTTACCATGGCGTCTAAGAACATGCTACGACAGCTATTGTTTTACACATCACTAGCTTCTAGAGCTTACACATCTATTTAGATTACTAGCTTACTAGCTTACACATCTAGCTTACACATCTATTTAGATTGTTCTTTTCGGGTCCCTGGAATCCAAGCAGACTGCTCTAACTTCGACCTGCTGATGGCATGCCTTTCTGTGTCGATCACCACGCACGTGCGGGTTGATTTCATCACGGCCCAGACGTCTAGTTTCGTGGCACTTATTGTCGCACTGTGACGTAGGTTAGCGCAATCGCGAGCGGCCGGAAGCCCAATTTCCCCGCGAGCAGCTCGGAGACCAGAAGCCGTTCCAGCTGCTCCTGTTGGTGCTCTCATAACTGAGTGCAGCAGGAGATGCCCCGTGAGCTGTTGAAAACTTTTCTTCAAGGGCTACCGCAGGCAGCTTGGGCAACATTATCGCTGCTGTGAGAGGAAGCTTCTCTTGACCAACTGGCTACCACAGCTGACAGATTCTTGGACGCGTCAGCGTCAGGCCTGGTGTACGCAATGACAGCGGGATTCTCCGCAGCGTAGAAGGTGCCAGTCGGCGCAGTGTCTCAGGATATCAGTAAGCTGGCAGCAGTAGCACTACAGAGTATAGTCCTGACGTTAACGATGACGGTCCGTCGTCTGGAAGGAACCTTCCTGGGTGGCAGGTCACCAAAATGTGCGGTCTGACATCATAGTTTCAGGGCCATCGGCGGTTCCATAGGTGAGACCATTTGTGGGACCATTGATGGGATCTCAATCTCACAATCAAGGTGGTGGTGGGGGCGAAATTCATTATTGGAGGGGCAAAATTGAACATGGTGGGGGCATATCCCTAAAAAATGTGCAAAACAAACACGCCTGATTGCAGGACTCAAATCCATTTGAATTAAGGGTCCTGTACTCTTGTTCCCACACATCCAGCGCACTTCACCATCCCGGCTCTTTTTATGACTTTTTTCTTCGTGCAACGTTTCTTTTTGGCAACCAGGGTGTTTTGGCATTCACTCACCTCAGCTATTTCTGGGTTTTTCGCGCTGCACAAAACGGTCTTGACGCTACGCTCGCAGAACGCTTTGAAAGCCACAAGTGACTGGCAATCAAGAGTTGACGGAGGAGGAGAAGAATGTAGACGGAGATCGCGGACGAAGTTTCGGGCCGAAGTTGGAGTAGTCGACGCCTGCCACCTGCCACCCACCACCTACACCATCTACACCAACACACATACATCTACCTACAATAAACACACACAAACACCTCTCCAAACCCAACCTTCACCTACAAACACTATCCTCTCGCCCCGCTAACCTATTTTCAACTACCTTCAACTTCAAGCTTCTGCATCTACTTCTCAGTGTCTTCTCTACCACCTCACTCTACACCATCCCCTACAAGCTTTCTACCTGCATCTACGTGCTCTACAACATCTCCACATCTACATCTACAAGTCCTCTCTTCAGTGATACAGTGCAGTGCCTTCGTCTAAACTTCAGCTCCATCTACCTACTTCAAGCCATCACTACTACAAGGTCAGTCCAGCGGTGCTGTCACTCCCCCCCCAGGAACCCCCCAACCCACACCCGATCTTCCCTCTAGTGCCCTCTGCACGCTCTTTATCTGATCTGTCTATTCGTGCTCACTTCAAGCACAGTTTGATTTCTTTGTGTACTCTTCGTCTTTATCTGCCCCCTCTGTTACACCTGTCGGGCTCTCTTCACGCCCTTCTTTATCATTGGCTAAATTTGTCAAAGTGTACCGTGTGCCACGCACCTGTCATCTACACTCCTTTTCAAACACCACAATATAACAGAACCCGACCATCATAAACACGAACATGACCAACGGAATATTTCTTCATCTGCCGCCGGGTGGACGGGGAGCCAATGAGCACCCTGGACCCCTGGCTGGTGGATGGAGAAATCTCCCATTACATAGGGGCGCCCCTACACGCCAAACCCCTAAGTTCCGGGACGCTCCTAATCTAGGCAAATAACAAAACTGATGCATATCTACTCACCAAAATTAAAAGCATAAAGAACACCCCAATCACTATCACACCCGCTACAAACCTTAACACTAGCCAGGGGACGATCATGGCCCGGGAGCTGGCCGGTATACCGGCGGAGACGCTGGCCCTCAAGCTTGGGGGCCAGGCTGTCTCCGCCGTGCACCGGCCGCCCCCGAGGCCGGGATACACCACAAACCATCTGCTCATACTGACATTCAACTCACGCAAGCCACCACCCCACATCAAAGCCGGATGCCTTAGGTATCCGGTCACACCACCCGCACCCCTCCCGCGGCGCTGTAAGAAATGTCAGCGGTACGGCCACTCCACGGGGGGGGGGGGGTGCCACGCCAACACCCACACATGCGGCCGCTGCGCCCAACACCACAGCACAGACACATGTGACAGCGGCGAGGCCTGCTGCGCCGCCTGCTGGGGGGCGGTGGGGGGGGGGAGCACGAGGCTGGGGACAGGACCTGCCCCCGGTGGATGGGGGGGAAGGAAATTATCCGCCTGGTCCACCTGGTGGGCATGGACCTGTCCCTTGCTAGGAGGACGGTGACCGGCCCGCTGGCGGCGTGGCCGACCCGCGGGCAGAGCCGGGAACATACACAGCACCACCACCACGTCACGACTACACCAAATACCCGGCTCTGCCAACACCCACAACCACGCGACACCAACACAACACGGCCACCTACCCAAAAACCCTCACCAACAACACACGTAGGACACACACATCAACACCAGCAAACATAGGCCAACGACTGGTACACAAACCACCACCACCGCCACCACGAACCTGCCAACCTACCCTATCCCCACCCTCCGAACCCCCACCGCCACCACCCCAGCAACCAACAACCTCCCCCTACCCACGGTCCTCGCCCTCAACAGAGGAGTCCCCAACAACCACAATCCGCACGTACACTGACCGGGACACAGACATAGAGGAGCATACTGACACCAGACACTCATCAACAGACACATACCAGACCATATCTCCACACCACCTACCACCCCCCGCACATCAACAGCCACCCCTCACCCACCAACAACAAAAGCCAGGACAAAAACACCAAAAGACCTAACTCACTGCAAAGACCACAGACGCGCGCCAACACCCAAAAACAATGAACACAATCATACAATGGAACACGCACGGATTTATCAGACACTGGCATGAATTAAAACATTACGCACTACAAACAAATCCTATAGCACTATGCATACAAGAAACACACTTCAAACCCAACGACCCATGTCACTTTCCCATCCCTCACTACACACTACACAGACACGACACACACAACCCACACAGATCAGGCGGTGTATGCACAAACATTAGGAACACGACCCCTCACCGCCTGATACACTTCGACACCACGGCAGACATACTATTAACTGAAATCCATGTACACAACATAGCTTACACACTCATCAACATTTACGACCCACCCGCGCGAAACACAGAAACCCTCCCGGAATTAACTAAAGCACTTGACCAAATTCGCACACCTATCATTCTCACCGGAGACTTTAACTCACATCACCCCTTATGGGACACCCGCACAACACAACCTGATCACAGCACACACACTCATAGCAATAGCCACACAGCATAACCTCACCATACTCAACACCGGCTCACCAACCTACCTAGTACCTATCAGCTCCCTCCTCCCTACAACCCCAGACGTCACATTTGCCTCTTCACAGATAGCCCTCACACTGTCCTGGACATCCGACCCTGACCCACATTTTAGCGACCACGCACCCATCACCATTACCTTTGACCAAATCCCGACCACTGGCCCACCCAACCCCCAGCCAGGCCGGTGGAACCTCAAAAAAGCATCCTGGGTCCCATTTTCGGATTCCTTAGCCGCACAAAGAGCGCACAATCCACAACACACATCAGAACAGTTTGCAGACATCATCCTCACCACAGCACACGAACACATAACACGAACAAAACCAAGACACCAGCACAAACCTCGCGCGGCTCTCTGGTGGGACGAAGAGTTAAATTGCACCCAATTTAACAGATTCACACCTCTCGGCGAAATTTGGACACTACTCAGAACATTTCAACACAGACAAAGACCGCCATGCAACACAGACAAAGACCGCCACGCCATTCTCTGCAACGCCAAGCTTTACAAATAGCCACAGGACCATACACCACTTCGCCTTCTTTCGCTCTCCACATCTATAACCACATACCAGAACTGAAGCACAGACGAACAGAAACACTATTAAGATATCATTACAAAACACAGCTCATCGCACAACACCCATGCACCCAGGCACTACAAATCCGCACCAAACGCAAACACCAACTCATGAACGCAACACGACTGAAAACTACAATAGGCTGCCGCATCCACCAACACGCAAATAGACTACACATCACACTCCCCACAGCAAAATCACTCCCACCACCCACTGCATGGTGGAAACACCAATCACCCAAAACACACCTCCTCATAGACCAGCCAAAGCACACCTACACAGACGCAGAAATACACCAACTGTTCCTCCACTTCAAAGCTGAACATCCAAACCACAACATCATCTACACGGACGGATCCAAATCACACACACAGCAGACGGACACAACGGCGGTGCTGTATCCCAACGCAGCACCGCCGTGGGTCATCCTTCGTGCCCGTCTGCATGACACAGCATCCACATACACAGCATAATTATTCACAATCTTCTCGGCATACTGCACCATCCACAACACCAAAATTGAACACAACATCATAGCCACAGACGCAAAATCAGCATTACAGAGAATAACACCCCACACCGCATACAACTCCCCCCCCCCCTCATACCCAAGATACTACAAATCCACACAAAAAACTCACTATACCACAACGACCAACACTACTCTGGATTCCAAGTTACACAAACATACATGGCAGCAAACACGCAGACACCGAAGCAAACATAGCCACAACACTACAACAAACCACACCCTGCCCACTTTCACAATCAGACTACTATCCCACCATACGCCAGGCAATCAACAAAGACATTCAACAAACATGGGACACAACAATCACGCAACTACACGAAATACACCCAAAACGCGAACTCTGGCACACCATCAACCAAAACACTAGACAAAAGGAACGCATACTGACACAATTACGGCTAGGACACACTGCACTCACGCACTCCTACTTCTTACAACCCCCACGACCACAATGCACAACATGTCAACGAACACTCACAATTAAACACATACTCATACACTGCACCAAATGCAACACAGAAAGACAACACATCACAAATTACTGCAACATGAACAACATCCCACTAAACATCACGACACTTCTCAACGATGAACATCCAACACCACACGAGCACCTCTTCCACTTTCTCTCTATCACACGCCTGATCCACGAACTATGATTTAAAAAATCCAAAAAATCAAGATGTTAAAAAATAAAAAAAAATCAAGAAAATGAGGGAAAAATGAAGAAAAAAATGAAAAGGTATGTTAAAAAAGAAAAACGGAACATCAACAAAAAGGAAAAAGAAACAAAAACTAACCCCACGTGATATTTACTAACACTAATGTTCTTGCAACGTAAAATCAATACTGGCGATGACCCGACCCCAACCCTCCAACTACACCCCACCCCATGGCACCGACCGGACTGGCAAACTACACTTCTGCACCAGCTAAGTTTCGACTCCTACTTCATCTGCCTACAAGACGTATCAATTTCTACTACCTCTACGCGCCATTCTTCAAGTCACCTCAACTGTCTCACAACTCGCTTCTACAAGACAACTATAATCATCGTCGCTTCCTCTCATCCGCACCACATTACTCCTCATACCATTTCACCCTTAACAAAGAGCAACAAAATACTGACACCACAAACGCCCCCCGGAAACAGCCGACATCACCACACGGTGGCAGGCTGGCCAAACACAGACACACACACACACACAGGGTGTTTTCGAAGACCCCGAAATGTTTACTTAGTGCCCAATCATTTTTATCTTTTTGGGGCCATGCTGCTTTTTGCGGGCTCAGCCTGTTTTTGAGGCCCTTACGTGATCGTATGGCAATGGTATGCTTCAAGGGCCTCCTGGATATCTTTTAGAGCTCTCCGTGTATATTTAGGGCTGCAACGCGTGTATATTTAGGGCTCTCAAGGTCTTCCTGTTTTTGCGAGATTAGTATCCCTTTGGAGGGGCCGATGCATTTTCGGCTTCCAGTTGTGCTCTCAGGGTCCCGCTATATATTTCAGGCTTCTGACGCATGTTTCTGGAACCCATCCTCATTTTGGGGGCTCCGGTGAGATTTATGTGGGTCTCGGTGCGACTTTTCCGGTGCAGGCGCGTGGTTCTGGAGACCGGAAGTCGGTTTGCTGGAGTCAACGCAATTTTGTGGATCTCTTCTGAATTTGTCAAGTCCTAGTTGCGGAAAGATTTTGAATCACCGGCGCCATGTCTTTGTGCTCGCCTCGATTTGTGGAGATCCCGTATGTTTTTTGTCCGGGATCATAACGATTTTTTGGAAGCATCTGGTGCTATGCTTTGTGCCACTGAGCGATTTCCCGGTTCGGATATTTTTTTCTCGAAATCCCTCCTTATTTTCGAGGGCTATGGTTATATCCGGACTACTGACGGGTATTGTGGGTCCCGTGCGCGATATTTGGGAGACACAGCTCTGGTTCGCGGGGCCTCTGGTAACCAGCTGGGTCCACAATGCTATTTCGGGGTGTCCTGTCGCAAATTTTCTCGCCTTGACGCTAGCTTTGTGTGGTTTGTTGCATTTATTTGGAGCCCCCTGCGCGATTTGATGGGGCCCAGCGAGATTCTTTTTGGGTCCAGCACGATTCTTAGGAGCTATCTCCCACAGCAGGGTGTGGGGAATTGGCCCCTTTGGGACATCACTCCTGATTCACTTCGCGTGATATTTCAGATCCCTATTGCGATTCTTCGGCCTCACGTTTATATTTTTTCGTTGCCCTGGCATTCTTTTCCGGGACCCAACAGGATTTTGAGAAATATTGACGCGACTTTTGAGGCCACAGCCTGACATCCCGGGTCAGAATCGATATTTTGGGATCAGTCGTGACTTTTTGGGCTCCCAGTCATTTTCAATGACTGCGACAAGACTACTTTTGGGGATCAAAGTGCGTTTTTTGGCCTCTGCGTGTTGGATTCATAGCGCGATTTTTAGGGACCTTGACACTCTTTGGGGATGGAATGAGTTTTCTGCGGGCATAATTGTTGATTAGCCAGAGTGGTTTTCGATATTTGAGTTGTTTTCTAGGTCTCAGCTCCATTTGCTCCGGGTCCCGGTGAGTCTTCCGGGGCCCCAATTCTCTGTCGAGGCCCTGGCGTGATTTTCAGAGCCCGAACGCGATTTCTCGGAACTCAAAGGCTTGGGAACAATTTTCGTGGCCTCTGTCCGATCTTCTGGGGCTAATAATATTATTTTCAAGGACCCCGGCACAACATTTATCGGCCCACAGCGTGATTTTCAGGGGCAATGAACGAACTTTTGAGGCCCTCGGCGTCATGTTCCACGGCCGGGCCCGTTTTCTTTGCGCCTTAGCGTGATTTTCAAGGACCCCGGCATACATTTTTGGTGGCCCTAGCATGATTTTTAGAAGCCCAGACCCAAACGTTTGAGGCCGCCAGTGGCTTCAGGGGCTCTGGTCCGATTTTCTGGGACACCAACACGATTGTCAGTGGCCCTAGCCCGTACCTTTTTTTTGGACACGAACTTCACTTTCAAGGGCCCCGGTGATTTTTCTCGGGCTCCAGCATGCTTTCCAGGCGCTCGACCCGACTTTTTTTTGCCCACATCGTGATTCCCAGGGCCCTGGCCCAAAAAGTGAATTTTATGGCACGGCTTTTGAGCCCCCAGCATGGTTTTCAGGAGCCCTGACCCTCGACGTTATTTGCGTGTTCGCCGGCCGGACCTTTTAAGGTTGAAAATTTTAAGAGGCTAGCCTTGACTTTTTGGGGCCCCAGACATATATTTTGGGGCCCGTTTCCACTTATTTTTAGCCCAACCTCATTTTTAAGGGCACCGGACCGATTTTTTGGTGGGGACAATGTGATTTTCAGGGGCCTCGGTGCGGCTTTGTGGGCATAATCAGGCGCCACTGCGCAACTTTTTTGGGCCCGCAACACGATTTCCAAGGACTCAGGTGCGATTTTTGGTGGCCCTAGTGGGATACCTAGGGAGCCTGGCGCATTTTTTTCCAAACCCCGGCGAGGTCTTTGGGAGCACCACAACTTCCCAGAGGTGGGGAGCAATTGCCCCCAATGCCCCCACCCCTCGCCACTTCGGTGCGCCGCTGTGGCGTGGTGTTGATATTACTCTTATCATGTGAACGAAAAAAGGAGGGAAATTGCGAGTTGTTAGGAACAGCGTATTCCCAGCACTGTTACATCGCATTGTACGCTGGAAAACGAATTTATTACGTGTTTCCCAGGCTGAGTTGGGCTTCGCTGCTACCGTGGTTGTAGAAGCTGCCAAGACCGAGAGGCATCTGCAACTTTAAATGGATGCCACCTTCCGTGTCGCCCCCAAGCTGTTCACTCAGCCGCTCGTCATTTTCGTGATAATCAACAATGCGGTACTTCCTACATTCTTTGTCTAGAGGTCGAGAGTGGGTGAGAGTGAGAGTGAGAGATAGAGAGGAAAGAGTATCAGAGGAGAGTGTCAGAGGAGTGTCAGAAGAGGGTGTCAGAGGAGAGAGTGTCTGAGGAGAGAGTGTCAGAGGAGAGAGTGTCAGAGGAGTATCAGAGGAGTGCCAGAGGAGAGAATGCCAGAGGAGAGATAGAGATAGAACTAGAGTGTGTGAGTCAGAGAGACTGTCAGGGAGTGTCAGAGAGTGTCATGGAAAGAGAGAGAGAGAGAGAGAGGGAGAGAGAGAGGGGGAGAGAGAGGGAGAGAGAGGGAGAAAGAGGGAAAGAGTGAGTCAGAGAGAAAGAGAGTCAGAGAGAAAGAGAGTCAGAGAGAAAGAGAGTCAGAGAGAATGTGTCAGAGAGTTTTTGACTGGACCGGATTGTCACAAATACGGATCCGCAATCGGAAGGTGGGTGGGAGCAGGTCAACCTGCAGCTCCAGTATAAGCGGAGGGGGGGGACTGTTCGTCAGGGCAAAGCTCCAACACAAGCATGCCGGTGTATCTGCCCCCGGTCGGGACGAGAACAGGTCTTCCGGACTTCCCAAGCTCCGCTTCAGACGACCTGTGGCGACTACATCGTGTGGCTGAGCCAGGCTTGTGCGTCAACCCGTTTCTGTTGACCCATGCAACTAGAATATAACAACACTGGTATCCCGGTACAACCCTTTGTTAAATCACAAAACAAAATGAACACTTCCATCTAACAGTCGAATTACCATTGCCATGCATTATCTGGCATGTCGTGCCTTGCTAAGCAGGCTTTTTGATTCCGGGGACGCCTATGATTAACAAGGCGCGACATGCCATAGATAATACAATATAGCGGTGAGAATTCAATCACTAGATGGAATTCCTCTTTTGCTGTTTGATTACGGGTTGCACCCGAATATACACAGAGAGCAAAGTAACTTTCGACTGTATTTTCTAAGCATCGAGGAAAGGTCATCGTATGATATTGACAACATGATGTTTCTCGCCAGAGCGCTAAATAATTTAATTTCTTTTGCACTTTTTTATTGTTGGCTACCACACACACCGCATTAGCCGGGATCAGCAATTGCCGCATAATTAATAGCCGCATTATTAATATTAATCAGTAATTTCCGGAACAGACAGTCGTCTTCATATCAATTTACCAACAACCCTTAGGAGATGAATTAGCCCACACCTTATCTTAGAATAAGGCAGGATGGCGATGATTCTGGGGGAGGGCATCCAGAAAATATCAAGGCAATGGTTAGCTCCACGGCCCCACGCAAGCATGTTTCACTCGCTATGTCGGCATCAGGAAGACGTTTTACTGGCATAATTGTTTTTCATTGATACTTGGCTTTGCGCCTGTCCATCGAATGCCATTTTTCAGATATACGCGGTGTGCCTAAATGCATGGCCAAGAACTGTCCGAAGAGGAGTTATTTTGCTCTGCTTTCATGCAGCAGGATGTGTCACGACGGTGATCATCACATGCCGCGGACATGCGAGGTGACCGCCTTGTTGGGGCACATTTGAAGAGCGTCCCTGGGAGCTGTACTTGTAATGTTGTAGACGCCATCGAGAATAAAGTCTTTCCGAGCTTCATGGTGCTGTCGTATATTACAAACTTCCATGGGCACGGACAGAACAGATACGCGCGCCGCCAAGGTCAAGAATGCCACGCAACAGTGATTGGTCGGTCGATTGGTTGGTTATGGCTGTACGACACACTGAGCAGCTGAGGCCATAGGACATCATCTGCCTTCCATCCTGGCAGGAAGGGCGGGCACCGCCGCGAATCTAACCTCGTACATCTGGCACGCCAGCGGCTCAGCTTAGCTACTGAGCTGCCGCCATCATCCGCAACAGAGACGCACAGGGAAGAAGTTGGCCAACCAGCCGTCAGGTCACGTGACCGGCATCACAACCAGCATAGGCGTCGTCCGCACAATCACATTCTTCTACACACTTCCTACTTTTGCTGGATTGGCTCTCGTTCGGTCCTGTCGGAAGATCGATGTCTGTGAGCATCAGCATAGTGCGAATAGTGTGTGTGATGTGACAGCATCAGCATAGTGTGACGACCTCGCACATTCACACATCCCGCTCGGAAACGCACCCATAGAAGTTGTCAAAAGTACTCGACCATGGGCTCCTGGTCACCATGCGGTCCAGTTCTTATTTAGCAATAGCGACTTCAACTCGTGGTCTGAACAACATGATCGCGTACTAACCAAACGAGCACACCATGAGACAGCTAACACATGTTCAAAACGAGCATATGAACTATGAGCACCCAAATCAAGTTAACCCCAACGCACACCGTGCCATCAATGCTAATCAAGATGACGCCCTGGCTTGATAAACGCAGATAGTCGAAAACATTGCTGTTCATATCATAGGGTCACTTGAGTGAACTCAAACGTACTGAACTTACGGCAACATGCCCTGTTGTTGCGAGCGTGACTCCTGCCAGACATCTGAATAGCAGACTGACACATGCCACGAATATTTCCACACAAGTTGTCGACGTACTTGGCCACCGAAACAGATCTGAACGCAAGTGGGTGGTTTCTTTTGGAATATATAGGTAACCGAGGCTCCCACCTAACTATCAGTGCGTACACACTAGCCAAGATACCGGGTCACCTGTGAGCGATAACCCATCATCAACAATGTCAGGTGATGTTCCCACTCGGTATGGTTCTCTGAAAGGTATTCCGCCAACATGTCAGTGACGGTGCGGATCATTCGCTTCCTGTGGGTGATGACTCGTTGCATTAGTTTTCTTTACACCAATAATACGGATACCTCAACCACAATCTGGCCTACAAAATCTGCCACACAAATCGCGTGCGAGCTGCAAGGGCAACCGTATCGTGCCAAGAACCCACGAGTCAACGGTGGCAACAGCGGCAATTTTCACGTTCATCAGAGGGAAAACTTCCATCCACCGGATTAAATAATTGCAACACACCAAAAGATGTGACTCCTTAGCGTGGTCGGCAGGTCAGTCAGGAAATATGTTGAGTCTCATATGGCGTGCCGGCTTGAAGCTAGCCCTGCTGAAGCTGTAGGGCGCCATGAGTGCCTGAGGGCGAGGTATCTGAGTTACTCGAATCACACCACACAGACAGACAGGCACAGCGATTGGTCTGTTGCAATGATTGAAGCTGTAGGGCGCCATGAGCGCCTGAGGGCGAGGTATCTGAGTTACTCGAATCACACCACACAGACAGACAGACAGACAGACAGACACACAGACAGACAGACACAGATAGACAGACAGATAGACAGACATGCAGACAGACAAACATGCAGACAGGCAGACAGGCAAACAGACACAGAGAAAAAGAGACACAGAAGCAGATAGACACAGACATACAGATAGGGAGACACAGGCAGACAAATGGACAAACAAAGGGACAGACATCAGTGGAAACGGTCTTCGACCCTTTTGTTTAACTAGACACACATACTCCATGAATATTCCATGATATATACTCCATGGACTCAAGTATTTACATATACCTGAACCTGAATCCAGAGAAAATTGGTCAATGATTCAGGCTCAGGTTCAGGCTCATCTATCTTGATAGGTACAACCTTTCAAGGGATACTTAAACATGGGTTTTGGTCCGGGAGATCTCACTTAGCTAGTCTGCCGGGTAGCTAAGCGAGATCTCCCACACCAAAACCAATGTTAAAGTATCCCTTAAAAGGTTGTGCTTATCAAGATAGATGAGTCTGAACCTGAATCCTTGGCCAATTTGTCCAGTACCTTACACATTGGTAAGGTGAAACTGACCAGCCTGTAACTTCCTTCACACTTCATACTCCCCATTTTTGAAAATTCATACCTTTGTATTTTGCCAATTTTCAGTTACGTCAGTTTACCAGAAAAATAATAATATTGAGAGGAACTGCTAAACTTGGGCACATCATATATCATGAAGCCAAGCAGCTGCATCATGTTTTACTTTCTAAAACAGTTTTATACATGCTCTGTAGTTATTGTAGGACCTTCCAATCCAAGATCACTAGAGACAACAGGTACTCCAAAGTTGGCTGTTCTAGTATAGTTAGTTGAAACTAGACAAAACCTACGCCAAGTGACGTCATATACCAGATGCGCTTTTTTATTCCAGAATACTGTTGAATTATATTCTAGTTTTGGTCTGTACCACTAAATCTACTAAATATGGTGCTTTCATTTTAGCACAATCATGGCGCTTTTCTCACGAATAGTTTCCCCGTTGGTTGTAAAGCATATTAGTCATTCATTCAAGCTTGAATATTTTGTTCTTATTCTGCTAGTGTGCTGGTGGCTTTGAACCGAAAGGTACCATACCCAGAATTAATTTATCCATGGCGTGGTTGATATCGAGAACACACATCAGACAATTTATGCGAGTTAAGGCCTTATACCCACTATGTCAACTTGGTCAGCATGTCATTGATGCAATCTGGTGATTAATGTTAGCATGTGCGTTGGCCCCCTGTCAGTTATATTGTTTCTGTGTGTTATATGTAATCATGCCATACTGTGCCATTCACCAACTTGTGGACAATTTGGTAATTGCTTGCCCATTGTATCATGGCTGGGCAGTAGTGGTAGTAGGGTAAGAGGGAGTTTCCAAACACTTAATGCATGGAACAAATTGCTCTACTGCTGGTTTTGTGTGGCCAAACCAGTAATTATACTGTTTACTGAATTTCAAAAAATGAAGATGGTATCCATATTCAGATGGTTCTCTCTACCCAAGTCATCTAACCACTCACATAGAGCTACTTTAAAACATATAATTGTTTTGTAGTGTTGTGCCACATTCTGAACATGAAAGTGGTTGTGCAGGATTACTTCATTGTAGCTGTAGTGGTACCAATTATTAGTAGCCACTCAAAATACTGGTGTAATTGCAAAAAAAAAATCAGACATTAAAATAAGTTTTCAGGGAAATACGTACTTTTTAGTTCATATTTGACTTCTTGATATGCCTTTCCAATGCAAAATTGATTGATGTGGTTCAAATGTGACCACTCTCGCCTGTACTGTGTGAGATGTGATTTAAGGGTTCATTATTGCAGTTTTCAGTGTCTACAAGTGACGCTTTGCACATTTTTACCTAGCCAAAGCTAAAATAAGGTTGGGACAAGTCAGGCATTTCTTTAGCTTCCTCAATTCTCAGATCGAATTGTTGATGAATGTTTTTTATTGGAAGCTAATTTATGTTCTCTTCTGAAAAGAGGCAAGGCTGGAGCTGTGTGAGGTTTTTACAATTGCACCTGCAGAAGAAGATTGGCATTTTAGTTGAGGTGGCATTTCAAGAAAAATTGTAAATGCATGTTTCTGAAAGTCCTTAAGATGATATGACCATTGTATTCCAGCGCAAATGCATGCTTTTCAGTTCGTAAGTGAAGTCATGCGAAAGGTGTTGCTTTGAGTGGGGTAATTGGTAATGAAGGATAATGTTAAATGTATAAACAGTGCATCCAAACCAATGTCATCCATTGAATATCTTTGATATCACATATGCAACAATGCTGGTTGAGTTATCACCACAATCCTTCCCCAGTCCAAACATAACCTACCTCTTTTTCAGGAAAAACACTGTTGTTTCTATTCTATCCTCCAAATTCTAAAAACCTTGGTATTTATATATAAGAAGCCCCAATGAAGACAATTTTTTAGACAGATTTATGGACTGAACTTCTTGAAGCTTACTAGGAATTTCTTCCCAGTATCCTGAAAATAATTTTCATAAACTGTGTTGAATGAAGAACAAGGCTACCTGGGAGTAGTGAAAGATCAAAAGAAGACAGGATAGGCAGTCATGCACGGAAAGCCAAAACCAGGTTTAATTATATAAAAAATGAATACATATATTTGCATGTGGTTATTTCTAACATTTTTATCATGATATTCCAGCAGAATAATGGCCAGCCTTTTCTACATGGAGTAATGATAACAGATTCGGCCTAAGATACAAAATGTATGCTTCCATTAACTGAGTTTCCATGTCACGAGGTTAATTAACATACGGTGCACAATTGATGCGAGTGTGTAATTAAGGTACAATGGATTTACCATTTCCTTCGTGAATCACGTTCAACATCCAGCATACAATATCAGTAGGTTTTAGATGACCGAACATGAGTATGTTTTAGGAGGTCCAACATCAGTTGTTTAGGTTAGATTCAGTTAGGATATTTTTGTAATTTGACATCAGTGTTCTTTGTTAGTCACCAAAAATCTCATTTCCCCACACTTTCCATATTTTCCATATTATTCCATATTCTCCCCACACTTTACATAACCTGTTATGTCTTATGGCGTGGGGGATAGCATGTACTCTCATTGTCAACATTAGTGTTTTTCCTAGCGTTTGAAAAATCTTAGTTGAATGATATTAATATTATTTTTTTAGTGAAATTACTTTTTTCTAGATATCAACACATGAACTTGAACAGCCGATTTGCTTAGATTTCATTTCCCGTAGAAATGAATATCAGCTTCCTTCAAATCACATCAGATAATGATGTGAATTGAAGGAATGCTAAATGCTAAGCGTGGCGGTGGGGGGTGGGGGAATTATGTGTGGCCTGGTCCATGGTCATAAAGAAACCAGCGGACCGATCGCTGGGCACCCATTTGCGTATCCCGAAGATGAGCCACGAGAAGCATTCTGGACTCACCTCCTAAACATTAGCGGCCTGACGGTTCCCACAGAGAAATTCTTCCACACATTCAGAGAGATGGATGCAGCGTTTTGTGTCCACCATGCCCAAGAACCCAACGATCTCAGCAGACATCCAAAGGTCATTGAAAGTTTCCGCCAGGTGTTGGAATCCAGATTCAATTCCATAGCTAGAATATAATTAAGTGCTTTGCGAGGATCCGGACATTTATTCATCTCGGGTTGGTGAACACGGTGAACGTCGCCAAGCTCGCAAAGCGGTAGCAGCGGAAAGCCGAGCAGTTTGCTCAGTGACTGCGAAGGATGGGCCGCACTTGGGCGATACTTCACATTCAGATCAGTGTTTGAATCTTTCATTGTTTGGACGTAGGTGCATAACTTGCCGTTGATCATATAGCAGCATATCAGGACTTTCTACACAAATATTACACGAGACTGAACGTGCGTGTTGCAGTCGCACCGGGTGTTTGTCAAGCTCAACAACTGATATGTGCCTGTGTTTGTGAAGTCGGTAGAGCGTAGCCTGTAGGTTTACGCGTACTCATCGTCCCGCTACGGTGCTCATGAGTAATCCGTGTATGTATGCATGTCGAGTTGTTCTGAGCCACAGATGTCACGATGAGGATGTTCCATCTATTCTTGCCAGTTCGTCCGATTTTATAAGGTGCCAGATATGTACGTACTGTAATGTTAGGTATAATATGTATTGCCGCAATGCAATCTCATTAAGTACCGTGGCTTATCTGCACCTGCTACGGATAACCTCTTATGTCACGCATTTGGTGGAGCCGCGGTAGCTTAGTCCGTAGGGTGTTGGGCTCTTGACCGCAAGACTATGGGTTCGAGTCCTGCAACCAGCGGAATTACCGAGTCCACCCGCGACCAATCGGTTTGAGAAGTTGGCGACGCTATATGGCCTAACAGCTAATTGCGTCGTAAAGGAACCCAAGGTTCTTTTTCTGCTGCATGTGTTTGCTTCTCCCAATATATGTCTTGCGTTGTGGTTCCTCTATATATCGTTTTAATACGCACTCTGTTGGGCGCCGGAATATATATATATATATTCATCTGCACAAAATGACGAACGCAGTCCATGCGCCTAAAATGCACATTCACTTCCACCACAGAGTACACAACCGAGAAACAATCGGCAGTGGGAGTGAGGGCCTTCCTCAATCTTGGCAGTCTCGTCTTCTCCGGATGCATGCTCCACGTATTAAAGTCTGATTGATAAACAACTTTTGTTGCCGTATTTATGTCGTGCTGCACTGCACAATGCGTGATTTCTTATTTATTTAAAATTTAGTCCCAGTTGTTGCTGGGGTTGCTTTAGGAACCAGGGTTCTATTGCTAAGCAGAGCCTGTTGCGTGAACCCTCGCCCCACCACCCGATCCACGAATTCCTTTTCACCGGGATAATTTTAATCGAAAGTTTAACGTGCCGTCAATACACCGACACGGCCGCCCGGAGGCTCGTCCCCGGCCTTATCGGGCCAGTTGCCGACTCACACTCCCGGCCGGGGCTAAACGCGAGCGCGCGAAGCGACTCGAACCCTGTGTTGCCAGGACAGGGGAGACCAGCACAGACCAGCGCTCTAACCAACTGAGCTACCGGGGTGGCACTTCAGGTTGCACGACGCGAATAAATAAATCATATTTTGAAAGGAAAATATTTTCTTTAGTTAGAAATAGAACACATTTAATTAAAAAGATGTATGGTATTACATGGTAATTTTCCATTCCAACCACAAATTAAGCTGTTATTAAAGTTCCTTCCGAGCTGGTCTGGCAAAGAAATTGTTGTTACCCCTGCAATATTGCATGCATGGCAGAAGTTGGATTCACATTGCGTCAGCGACGCGGCCAATTCATTTCGACTGAAAATGCCGAATAACGGTGTGCGAACATGGGCAAAGCCACGGTGGGGAATAAACGGGGATGCTTCCCCAATCTTGCCAAGTTCCGCGTTAAGCCTTTGACAATGCATGATAATCGAACTGAAATCCTCATGCGGGCATCTAAAATCCGTCTTAGCGATTACGGGTTCCACAAAGTTGTTGCCGAATCTAAATCGAGCGTTCATGGTTCGAAAAGCGTTATTTTTTATTTTGCGCCGGCACTCCAGAAAGTTCAGGATTGTCACCGAAATATTTTAGCAAACGTCTGCTCCTGTCAAAGCCATGCTTGTCGCAGTCCTCGTGGTGTGTGTTCGCCGTGTATCGTAAAAGGCGTGGAGCCGAGCTTAGAACTGGCATCGCTCTGACCGGACCCTGTCAATGTTCATTGGCAGCCGGGGACGTCATCTGGGCGCTGATTTGGGTTCAGCAGTTTACCACGACAGCAAGAAATGGTACTTTTCCGCGTACGTTCCTGGCTAACAAGTATACGTGAGTGGTGCAATTTATACGTCATCTGAAAGCTTGTTTCATGGTATTTCGATAATCCTGGGAGACTTTCACACGAATGTGTTAGTTATTGTGTAAAGTGGTGTTATTTAGACCCATGTCATATCCATCGACACTATTTAACTTAAGCGGGCCTAAAGACTCCGTGTTGGTTGCGCAGTTGGTAGCACGTCGGTTTTCCGACTCGGAGGTAGCCGGTTCGAGCCTGGAGGCCGGCAGCTTTTTGTGCGCGTCGTGGGAAGTCCTTCTAATAAGCGAGAGTTAATGAAGACACTGTTCACATGCGACGATCTTTTTCATAAAGAGAAGGGAAATATTCTGCAATATTCCATATTGAGATATTCTGCAAGGCTGGGGTTCTGCCACCTTAAATTTATGGTTGGGCACTTCTTCTAATCAGCCAGGCATAGGAAATACGGAACACGTCACCGCTTATGGCAGTGTCCAGGCCCACAGTCCCTTCCTGACACTGGCGGCGGACCATCGGGGGTGGGACAGGAGACAGGATCCCCTGAATTTAATCATTTGTGGCACTACGGCAGTGCATTGCAATTATTGAGCTAAAAACTAACGGTTGCCCTTTCCCCTCCCACCAGTACACGCCGGCCAACATTAGTCCCTGCTCCTCGAGGTGTGCATATAATAACAATACATGATTATCAAGGTGACGAAACCAACAATTGTGCATGCTGCCGAACAGTCAAATGACTGGACCCGAGCTGGTTATGGTTGAGCTGGTTATGCCTTGGTTATGACTTGCCATCTAAGAATTTGAGAAAATTAGTGCCCCTAAAATGCTGGATTCGTGATGGCCGTCGCCTAATTCGCATCCTAACTGAGAATGGTAAAATAACAGCCCAATACGATTCCAAAAGCACAGACCTGATATTATAGGATTTAGAAAGTGAGTTGAATTGAAAATATTTCCATTTTAAAGTGCATGAAACCATTAAAACGGCCCTAAAGTGGTACCCCAGATGACGTCATTTGTACCATTCCACCCGACAACAAGGGCCGGATTCGGAGGCCACTATACTCAGTGCGCAGGCGCGAAGTTTGGCGCGTTGTCGTCGGCATTTCCGCTGGTCGTGGTTTCGTTTGATGTGTGTTCGGTTGCTGGGTCCCTATCACAAGTACCCAAAGTCATAAGTACCAAGATTCATAAGTTTCAAAGCTGCCAGATGACTTCTAGAATATCTGCGGATAGGACGGATTCACAAGTACCCGGTGTCATAAGTTCCAAAAATAGTTGTGAATTCTACCGCTAGATGACATCGTAAGTATTATGCACCAGAGCTTACTTGCGTGCCGACAGATGGCAGGCCGCATTTGCTGTGTGCTTCAAAAAGGCTACCAAATTCTCGAGCCGGGAAATTCTTAACAACTTATAGAGATTTTGTGTCTAGAAAAACCAAACGTCCCCAAACAAAGGAATGCCGCCGGTTTAGTTCCAGCCTGCCGTAAATTCGTCAAAGTGACGACATATTCATATTCATATTCATTTCGCAAATTCGCCGAATATCTAAGAAATACAGACTCTTCAGAATTCCTTCAAAATTGGTACACATGCAGTACTGGATGAACTGATCATCATGACTATAAAAGCTAAGCAGGGCGCCCTTAAACAACTGAGATATTCCAGGTAAAACGTCTGGGTCATTCAGGTCGTGAACTCCTCAGAATTCCTTCAAAATGGGCACAAATGTACTCTTGGATGCATTGATGACCATGAGCATAAAACCTGAAGGGACGTTCATAAAAGCAAAATTATGTGTATCGAAACCTCTCCTGGAAAAATTATCCTGGACCAAGGCAGTGATTCAAAACACAAAGCTTTTCTTTTTTAACTTGCACGTCAAGTTAGATTGATATTCGATCCCTACATGTGGAACATCGTGAAAACGAGCATGCTGATGGACCTCGGTACACTGATTATCGTGAGCACAATCAAGAAGCCGCATTGCCGGTTGGTTATTGGTTTTACGACACATCGACCGTTGAGTCATGTAGCGTCGCCAATCTCTCACGGTGATTGGTCGCGGGCGAAGAGTAGTGACAGGTGAGACTCGAACCCACAACCTTTCGATTGTGAGACGAGCAACTTACCCCTAGGCCACTCGTCCCCAAGAAGAAGCCGCATTGCAAAACACCACTGGGATATTCATGGTCAAAGGTCAAAGGTCATCGATATTTCCTTCGAAATTAGCAGATGGGTAGTACTCGATACACTAATTACATGAGCATACAAGCTAAGAGCTGCATGCTCATGTAATAAGAGCACGATCAGCTGAGATATGCAATGTCAAAGGTTAGAGTTATTGAGGTTGGATTCTTCAGATTCCGTTAAAAATTGGTGGAATAGTCATAATTGATGCACGGATCACCATGAACACAAAGGCTAAGAGGGCCGTTCATAAACAGCTGAGTTATTCAAGATCAAAGGTCGAGATCATTGGGGTCGGACCGCTGATATATATTGGTTAATGGCACACATGTAGTCCAGGACTAACTGATGACCATGGGCATGAATGATAAAGCTGCGTTCTAAACAGTTGAGCTATTCAGTGTCAAGGGTCAGGGTCAAGGAGGTCGGACTATTCGGGTTTTCTTCAAAGTTTGTACACGCGGAGTAATTGATGCATTGACCATCATCAGCATAAAAGCTCAGAGGGCGGGGTCATTGGGGTGGGACTTCTTATAATTCGTTCAAAATAGGCACACATTTATTCTAGGATGAACTAACCCTCATGAGCATACAAGCCAAGATGGTCGTTCATAAACGGCTGGATTATTTGTGTCCAAACATTTCTGGGTGTGCATATGCAGCGATTAATAGCACAAAACGAATATCAATATGCACATTAAGCAACATTGAAATTTGATTTTTACAGGGGGAGCATCTTGAAAACTAGCATACTGGTAGGGTAAACGGACAAATGTACGTAAAGCAAATGTATGCGTGACAGATGTCCATACTGAAATGTACCGAAGCAAATGTACGTAGGCATAGATGTACATATGGGAATCGTTCGTAAGCGCATCTGTACGTATGACAAATGTAGTTAAACGCAAATGTACATATACGCAAATATACGGAAATGCAAAAGTGTGTATGCCCAAATGTTCGGAGACGCAAATATACGTATGCATAACATGTTCGTAAATATACGCAAGCGCAAAAGTACAATGAAAGTACGAATGAACAAAGGCACGTCAGAGCAAAGGTACGTATACGCAAATGTGCGCATGCACAAATGTATGTATGCGCAGATGTACGCAAGCACAAATGTACCTAAGAGCAAACACAGACATGTGCAATTGTGCGGATGTCTGAATGTACGTAAGCGAAAGGTACATAATCTCAAAAAGCACCTATGCGTAAATGAGCGTATGTGCAAAGGTACATATGCGCAAATGTACGTAAGTGCAAATGTAGGTAAGAATAAAGGCATATAAGAGCAAATGTACGTAAACGTACAAGTATGTAAACGCACATGCACGTAAAGTAAATGTATAAGCCAATGCGCGTACAGTTACTCATACGTATCTTTACGTTTTCATACGTTTGGCTGGGTACGTACGCCATACGCACATTTGCGCTTACGTATATTCGCTTATAGACCTTTACCATATGCATAATTGCTCTTGTGTACATCTGCCATACAGCTATTTCCCATGAGTATTTTTGCGCCTTCGTACATCTGCACTTACGTTCATCTGCCTCATGTAAGTTTGCGCTTACGTCCATATGTGCCGGTATGCATTTGCTCTGACATACTTTTGCGCTGACGCATATTCGGAAACACGCATACGTACATTTGCGATTACGTACTTCTGCGCATTCGTATATCTGCTCTGATATATAATTGCGCATACTTACATTTGCGCTTACATACATTTACGCTCACGTAATTTTGCGCTTACGTACACTTACGCATACTTATGCTTGCGCTTACGTATATCTGCGATGATGTATTTTTGGATCGCGTACATACCTTAAAATATCAGCAGTGATATATCTCGGTTACACGAACGTCCATTTGCGCATACGTACGTTTGCGCTGACGTATCTTGCGTACATTTGTCATACGTACCTTTATGCATACGTGCAATTGCTTACTTACATTTACTTAGGTGTATCGTCTTGCGTATATTTGTCCGAGAATCTACCAGTTGAGCTTGGTGCACTGATTATCATGAGCATATTTAAGAAGCCCTATCACAAAAATATACGGAGATTTCCGGGGCCAAGGACCAAAGGCCATCGAGACCGGCCTCGTCTAGATTTCCTTCAAAATTGTTGCACAGGTAGTAATTGATGCACTGATCATCATGAGCATTAATGCTAAGATGGGCGTTCGTAAACAGCCGAATTACTCAAGGTCGAAGTCGGGATCATTAAGGTCGATCTCTCATAATTGTTTCAAGATTGCCACACATATAGTCCAAGATGCGCTGACTATCATGAGCATGAAGGCTCCCATGCGCCCCTTGCAGAAGGGCAGAAATCGAAAGTTATAGAATTGATTCACCCGTGGCAAAGCATGCAAAATAAACGTTCATTCCATTGGGGTCGAAGTTTTAAGAACGTAACGTGAAGGGTTGCTGCCCAATTTGGGAACGGGTGGCATATTCCCTTTTTAATTGAATACATGATGCTATTGTTTTTTGCGATCTGTCTGTCTGTCTGGCTGTCTGTCTATCTGTCTATCTGTCTGTCTGTCTGTCTCTCTTTCTCTCTTTTTTTTTTTTTTCTCTCTCTCTCTCTCTCTCTCTCTCTCTCTCTCTCTCTCTCTCTCTCTCTCTCTCTCTCTCTCTCTCTCTCTCTCTCTCCCTCTCCCTCTCCATCTCCATCTCCCTCTCTCTCTCTATATATATATATATCTCTCTCTCTCTCCTTGAAATCAGCTCTCTGGACAGCAGCATTGCTGTGCTTATCGGCGAAAATTAATTTGTGAGTCAAAACAGGACGTGGACCGCTAGTACGTCGGTCAAGTCGTTGACGCGCAAGTCGTTACATTGCGCGCCAAGTAACCAATTCAAAAGTCAACCGGCTCGCATGACGGTCTCTATAATTCGCGCAGCGAGAGGTGGGCAGTGATTGGATTAACGGATGCGGGCAGTTACTCCAGAGTACATTTTAGTAACAGAATACCACGAATGCACATGACTTTCCACTGGTCTCCGGAAGAGCATAGGAGTGGCATTAATGTCCTTGTCTGTAATACCTATAGTTATTGCGGTTGTGCATAGGCTTCGCCGCCACTGAGTTCCGAGGTCCGAATCCTCCTGGGATGTTGGAAAACGTCGGGAAAATGTGTCATCTTCCGGCAGTTTCACAGTTTCTGTACCAGGCGACATCTGAATCTGGTGGGAGAATTCGTCATACGGTGCCATCACGGGTCTGACGTATCAATGCTACCATGGCCCGCGGCGTGCCGCCCGACTGGACCAGTCTGCCGTTGGCTGGATGTCAGCTAGGTGTCGGCTGCATGTCGAAATTGGCGAGCATTCCAATCACCAGCTGACAGCGAGCCGCTGTCGGCATGTTTACTAGGAATATGTATATACATATATATCCACATGCACAAACACACACACACATATATATATACCATGTATAAGCTATCCGTCGGAGGTACCTCTAGCAGAGGCAGACATATGCGATGCGTCAATGGCATCAACGCTGTTTGCAACAGCTAAGGCGTTCAGTTTCATATCTTCTGCTATGCAATGTCTTGCATTATCGGATAATATCCTTCATGCAATATACTATCTTCTGCCCCCTCTTCATGCTAATAAAAACCAGATTGATGCCCCTTTGGTTCCGTAGCCACAAATGTCTTGCTTGTGAGTCAAGTTTTGTAGTGAGAAGAAGGTAAGGCTTGGTGCACCGTATGAATGAAATTCTGGTCGTTTACGTAACTCGATAACACCATGGGCCAAAACAAGCCGAAAATCTAGTTGGAGACTTTCAGTGTTGAAGAACGGAATTCAAAAGCTGCTTGCAAACCGAATGTTGTTGCTGCATCAACTAATTCTCCATTTAAGCCAAAATCCAGCATAATTTTACTTTCGAATGTATCGAGGCCCATCGTTTTGCAAAATTACTGGACATCCTGCTTTGTATTCGCGCTAGCAAGGGGTAAGACTATTGGTCCGACATCCAAAGCCGAAATGGGCCTTTTAACTTTCTCAAATGCCGTGTATAGCTTGTGGTGGCCTGATATAAGCGTGTGATATATATATATATATATATATATATATATATATATATATATATATATATATATACACATATACATATATACACACCTATATCTATATATATGTATATATATATATGCATATATATATGTATATATATATATATATGCATATATATATATGTATATATATATATATACATATATACATACATACATATGACGTCCTGGTCATCACCTAAGTACCGGTTAAGAGAGGCGTTTATAAATAGCTGGGCTATTTGAGTCGGGATTTCTTCATACATTCTCATGTAACAGAGTTGCTAGACACGTACTGTTTTAATCGTATAATATCTAACTGTGGGTGTTGTGACCCCGTAAATCAGCCGACCTACCATGCCCGGCACGTGTCACACCCGTACATGTCCGTCCGGCGCCGGCGACGCGGTCACCGGCCCTCTTCGGAACCGAGTCAGCGTTTTCGGGCCAACGCCCGGCTGCTGCGACCTGTACCGGCCTTCCGGCCGTGTCCGAGCCAGGGCTGTGCCCTCCCCTGTGGCTGTGCCCTAGTTTGCCCTCCCCAATGATTGATTTCCCCCTCTCCCAATCAGACATATTCTTAACTATGGGGCCTGTAGAGCCGAAAATTCAGAAAGCTCGGAATATGCCCCTTCTGCGCTCAACGCAATTTTTTTAGCCGATCCGGAGACACATGCTATATGAAAGGTAAATTGGCCCCTGAGCCAATGTCACAAAGTGACACCCATATCCCGCCCGAAGGTCTGCTTCCTGTTGGCCGTTCGGAGGTGTCCGGAAGACCAAGAATTCTTGTGACACCATATATATTTACTATCCCAAAGGGCGAAGCAAATATTCTCCCGGACGGACATAATATTATAATATTTAATTATTCAATATTCTAAGTTACTTGGTAGATCGATCGATACATTACGCTTATCACTTCAATTAGGTGCATGGTTCGAGGAAGCGCCCCGGTAATCGATAAGCGTTGAGGTTACAGGGATATTATAGCAAAGTCAAGGTAGAAAATCGTATTTGTCCCGCGCCATGGTCACATAGTGTATATGTATATATTTGCCGCGAATTTGACACACCAACACTTAAGCCGAAGCACGGACAAAACATGGTTGACGCTCTCCGAACGCGTGGATAAGGAGTCTATCGGACGTTCGATAGATTCCGGAAAACTGTTTTCGCCCGAGAGTCCTGTGAAGCACGCTTTACCTCGCTTTCGGGACGAGGAATCGACCATAATTAGTTTACGGCTACGTAAAAGGTGTAAGTCGAAGCCCTGGGATGTTGCCACGAATATTGTTTATTGCAATACGGCTTATTTATGACGCATGTTGAGGGTTTCCTCCTATCCGTTTGCGAGCTATTTTTTGTATGATGATACACGCGCAATAATCGAAGATCAATATAACATGGCCAGCGGCGGATCAAGATTTGGTAAGAGGTTAGCACCCATAATTTGGGTGCACCGTCTGTAGGTGGAAGTATCCCTATAATTAAAATATGGTCTCACAAGGATGGGATGCGCTCCGAAAACTGCGTGTAGTTTCTCACGGCATAGCACCATAACTGGTATTAGTCTTTGTGACATTTATCAAGGTAGTTTGGAGCGCATATCTCCGAAAACATTACACCGCCTGAGGAGAGTTCATCTCGTTTCCTCTCAGATGATTTATAATTCGTCACATCGGCCACCATGTGAAGATGTGGCCCCACATGTCAGTCCAGGGATTCTCACATTGGTCCGAGGCCTCTCATGTCGGCTTAGGGGCCCCATCACGATAGCCCTGCCGTTGTATTTAGTGATGAATGGTGTGGTAGAATGTCAACCGAGAAGTTACGCGTATCACATGTGCATTCAAAACCTTCTGAGAAATGCGAAATAAAGAACATGTCTGCGTCTTTTCATACCGCGATGCACTTCACATATTGCATTCGATATGTCGTAGTCAAATAATGCGGCTTATAATCAACACGCAATAGCATTTTGCGTGCGTATGTGCTCAGTGTGTTTGCGAGGATACCGTCCATATCTTCGGACACTTCAGCCACCACAATCATTTTTATAAAACGGCACACCTGGGTGAAGGTCAAGGCTTGTTTTGTATGTGTAGATGTCCAGCTTTATTAGCCTG
This sequence comes from Imbricaverruca yamaguchii, assembly GCA_034440575.1. Lineage (NCBI taxonomy): Eukaryota > Metazoa > Arthropoda > Thecostraca > Neoverrucidae > Imbricaverruca > Imbricaverruca yamaguchii. The sequence goes on from JAOTOL010001543.1 coordinate 1,113,588, forward strand.
ACACATGAATATACGATAGCAACCCGAAGCATAACAGGTTGGTGTGAACAGCAGGGTATCGTGAAGTGCAACACACTAATATTCGGTACATTTCCCCCTTGGTTTTAAAGCTTCGCGGAGTTGCTGCAGCTCACGTCGCACCAATACGGCGAAATGCTCTAGTCGCTTCACGGCTACGGCAACATTCCATCATAACTAGTTTATATATATATATATATATATATATATATATATATATATATATATATATATATATATATATATATATATGACATGTGATCACCGAAGCTGGCATCATATGACTGTGCCAAATGTTCCTACAGTCGCATGCCGTGTGACGGCAGACGCGGACACCGCATAGTGTGCACGAGCTGCATACCTGCCGGGCATGGTTCAGCTGTATAAGCTAGGTCACAAAGTCAAGAAAAGACACAAGACACAGTATTATTCAGCTTGACACGATGGGTGGTGGAAATAAATATATAATGGAACAGCGGATATGGACATAATATCGAGCATATGGACAGCAACATTGTTCCATATCAACTAGATCACTCTCTGGATAGCACAACATGGATGCTGATTGAATCGCTGCCGAAAGTCGGAATAAATTGTCCACAGGTACGGCACATCACGAACAAATCAAATCAAATACATTGCCAAGGTAACCATTTCATTTCGCAATGGGTGTGATCTGTGGTAGACGAAAATACAACTGTATTTCACGCCACAGGTAACCCTCGCTCAGCACGTGCGATCATGTTCACCGTGTTTGTTGCGACATGATGGGTCGATCGCTATCAGCCACATGGTCATGTTCCACAATGCTAGGACCTTACAGCGCATCTCCCTGATGCCACCACCAATGGGACTTGCACTCAATAACGCTTCGAGTACTTGACGATGGACTCTGACGCTACGATTTATACATCGACTGACGCTGCGGGTACAGCGTCCTCGTTCGCTCACCAATGTTGCAACCGTACAACGATGGCCCCTGTCACTGGCATTGCGATGGTGTTCCACAACTCTCCCGTCAGGTGGCGTGCGATCACGGAGACATCACCCGTGCGACGTGTGATCCAATCAAGTCAGTCCCAGGACTCGCTCTCATCGACGCCGCGTCAGAAGACGCTTCTTGGCACTGCCGACCTTTTGACACGCCATCACTGACGATGCATCCGCATCATGTTGGCTAACTGACCGTACGAACGTTAAGCGTACGCCCTGCGACGATTCGCCTGTAGGATGTCAGCGCATTGCTGGTGCAGCCACGTGATTTCCTCTCACTGCCAATATGACTGCATGACATGCGTTCACTGAAGCTGGCATCATATGACTGTGCCAATGATCCTGCAGCCGCTTACCGCGTGACAGCAGTCGCGGGACACCGTATAGCGCATACGGGCTGCACACCTGCCGGGCACGGTTCAGCTGTATAAGTTAGGTCACAATGTCAAGAAGACACAATACGCAGCATTATTCAGTTTGACACCAGGGATTGTGAAAATAAATATACAATAGGATAGCGGATATGGACATAATATCGAACATATAGACATCAACATTCTTCCATGTCAACTGCATCCCCCTTTGGATAGCACAGCATGGATGCTGATTGCATCGCTTGCCGAAAGTCGGAAGAAAAACTTTTTTTGGGAAAGGGAGATAAACGTATGAAACACTATAATTATCCTGCCCCTGAGTATGCAGAAGACAGGTGACCTTAGTTGACATCATACAGCATTTCGGATTATGCTAAGTCACACAGAGACGAATCACAGGGAAACACTGGTCTCTGAGGGTGATCTAAGTGAACAATAGTTTGTGGATTTAAAAAAAAATAGGCGAATAAACAATAAGCTGTAAATCACATACACATGTACACACATGCATACACACATATACATACATATATATAAGCATGTATATGCATATATATATAAGCATGTGTGAGTGTGCATGTGTATGTCATTTAGGGCTTATTTGTGTGTTTGCCTACTTCTTTTAATGCACAAACTATTCTGCTTCACTTAGATCATCCTCAAGAGACCACAGTGTTGCTCTGTGGCTCGTCTTTGTGTGTCTTAGCATAACCCCAAATGCCATATGATAACAACTAAGGTCACCTGTCTACTTCATACCTATGGGTATACACATGCATGCATGTATTTATGCATGTATATATGCGGGTATGCACATATGTATGGATTTTGGAATTTTGCTTGCATACACAGAGACGAATCACAGCGCATCACTGTAGGTAAAAAGGATGGATTAAGCAAACCCATGGACAGGTGGTGCCATTCTCATGAGCATCGGGACTTCTCTAGAAGGCTTCAGTGCACCCCCCTCCCCAGTGAACTGATTTCAGCCTAAAGATACCAAAAGGCACCCTACCCTCACACAAATTTATGGATCAACCTCTGTAGAAAGCCAAGGCATCAGCAACAGCCTGAGACTGGACCAACAGTCATGGGCACAGAAGAATAACCTTGGGTTCTTTTACGACACATTCAGCTGGTAGGTCATATAGCATCACCAACTTGTCACTGTGCATTACATTGATCCCATCTAAACGCTTTACAACCGACCTTCATAGTCATGGGGCTTAGGTGTGACATTGTCTGGTGATCAATTCTCTCATTTTTCCCTTGCGAATCGGGTGGGATGTGCGTTTTTATCTTAATATAATTTTTTATTCGATTCTCTCAATTGAAAACCCATAACCATTCATCCCATTGGCATTTTGTATGTGTTGGATGTGGTCATTATGCGTGACCACCAGGTACGTAGTGTTATATGTTGTTGGGGGAAATGAGTTATATAATGACTTACAATTGTCACAATGTTGGCTTTGTTCCCCCATAAATAAAACTATCAAAATGGGCCATATGGAGTGTGCCCCAAATCCATTTGGACCAGATCATTTCCTTCATGTATTCTGACCCTCCCCTCACCCCAATAGTACTCCCGATGTGAAATAGTTGGAAGAATTGTGGGTTTTATGATATGAGCACGACTTTTTATGCCTGAGCACTAAAGTACATATCACAAATGCACTCATGGTAAATATACGAGAGAGGAAATTACGTAATATCAAATGTACATACAGTATATGCACCTAAGCAACGTGTTTAAACGCAGACACGTATGCTCAAATGTACGTACATTTGCTGTTGCATCTTTTACGTTTACGTACTGATGCATATGTACGTTTGTCCATGCATACATTTGCGCTTACATACTTTGGCGCCAACGTACGTTTGTGCTTAGGTAAAATTACGCTTACGTGCATTTGCACATACGTACATTTTCACTTACATACATTTGTGCACATGAAATTTTGTACTTTCGCACTTTTGCGCTCATATACATTTGCGCAAATCAGACTTTTGCGCCTACGTACCTTTGTGAATACGTACATTTGCGCTTACGTACACTTCCACATACCTACATTTTCCAGAGCATTTACGCTCACATACATTTGTCATGCGTACATTTGTGCTTACGTACAATTGCCGTACATACATCTGCGCTTATGCACATTTGCATACGCATATTTGCGTATTCATATCCGCCATGCGTACCTAGATACGTGCTAGGCTACTAAACATATATTAATCATGACCTAGCCCACCACCATTTTTGTCCTGAGGTAAATTAATTCTTGATGCAATTATAACACATGTATAGACACAACTATACATACATGAACCTGAAGCAATTAAGTCCCAAAATGTAGTTACAATTTGAAAATAAAAGCATCAAATTAATTCAAACCACATTAGAAAACAACGAAATATATCTGACAAAATCAGCTACTTTGCACCTATGTATCAAAACATATTTAGATAGGTCTCGATATACATGTCTTATAATTACTGTACTTTGAAGCCTAAATAGCAACCTCGGTACCACATTCATAAACACTGCATCATAAAAATAAATTTCAAGAAATCAGAAGTTACCAGTAACTACGGATGTACCACCTTTTCAAGGTATCGTTCAGACATAATAATTTTAGTCTTAAAAAACAGGTCAGGCTAGGTTATGTTGGTGTTTTTAACTTTACAATTGTTCTGGTGGTGGTGGTGGATTGGAGTTTATGGGCGCGTTGACATCCAGGGTCATTTTTATCTATCATTTTTTAAATCTATCTAGGGTTTGGGGTCAATTATCCAGTCTTATAAGCAATGTGTGATTTAACATTGCACATTTGTTTCGTTTCCTTGCAAGTCATCATGACTTGGCAGTACGTACATACCTAGAAGAGGGGGGTTCTGAACACTTGAGGCATTATGTAACAAATAGCTCTACTGCCACTTCTGTACAGCTGAACCAGTAATTGTACTGTGTGTACTGAACACAACAATGAATAATCTATCCATATTCAAACAGTTCCTTTCAATGAAAATCCTCTAGACACTTGCAAAGAGAAACATTAAAAGGGATCATCATGTTTGTAGTGGTGTGCCATATTCTGGACACCAAAATGCTGTTGTGCAAGATTACCCCATTGTAGTTGTTGGTGCAAGCTATTAGTAGCCACTAAAAAATGCTGGTGTAATTGCAATTTTTTACAATAAAATGAACATCACTTCCTTATGGTTTCCTTAAGCACTGCTCCTGGAAGATTAGGTGCAGTGCAGCACTCTCTACCAGCATATCTGAAGTGCTGGAGCTCATCCTTGTAGAATGGCTGGAGCCATTTTTCCATACGAATGATGCTCAGTTTAGCTTCAAAGCCAGACACTCCACCACCCAGGCTACATATGTTCTGAAGGAAACTATTCACCACTATGCCAGGGAGGGTAGCCCAGTCTATGCCTGCTTCTTAGATGCCAGCAAGGCATTTGACAGTTTGTCATGCAAAGCTTTTTCAAATACTAGCTGACAGGTGTCCCAACAGCATACCTCAGACTTCTAATTACATGGTATCGGTCCCAGCAGATGGGAGTGAGGTGGGCTGACAGTAGATCAGAATCATTTTCTATTAAGAATGGTGTCAGACAAGGGGGAAATACCTGACCTCTGCTGTTTAATGTGTGCATAGATAAGCTTTTATATGATTTGCAGAAGACTCATGTGGGTTGTCATGTTGGACTGCATGCTGTAAATGTTCTGGCATATGCTGATGACATTGTTCTGCTGGCCCCAACTAGGGCAGGACTTCAGGTGCTAGTTAGGTCATGTGAGACCTTTGTGGCCTCAATGGATGTGAAACTTAATGTTGAAAAGACTGTCTGTATGGTGTTTTGCCCTCAAAGACCATACTCATCATCACATCTGATGTGTTGCCAAGGGCCACAAGTACTCCTCTGTGGAAAACTGCTTACATGGGTCCAGAAGTTCACATACCTGGGGCACAAAATTGAATGCAACATGAGTGATTGTGCAGATATAAAGACATAAAGACATAAAAGATTAGTGCAACTATGAGCCACAAGGGCCATTCTTGGTTGCACTCTGTACACTGAACCAGTTGCACACAAAATCTGTCAATCAGCCCTCCCTGTAATACTGAAAAGCAAGCCCTGTATTCCTATAATGATTGTCTGCTGTTTTTAAAGATGTTCAATGTGCTGCTACTGACAATGTTTTCTGGCAGCTGGTTCCAATGTTCTACTACCCTGTTGGTGAAGAAAGTCTGCCTTAACCTTGTTCTGCTGTGGTTAACTTTAATTTTGAATTGATGACCTCTAATTGCATCATTTCTGTTCAATTCAAACACTTCCCCAAGATATCCCCTCTCCAGACCATGGACAAATTTAAAGACCTCGATTAGATCTCCTCTCAGCCTTCTATATCTAAGTGAAAACATATTCAATTTCTTTAATCTTTCATCATATACCAGGTTGCTTATATCATTAACCATTTTTGTAGCCCTCTTTTATACTCTCTTTAAAAGCCAACAATCTTTTCATGGCTAGGAGACCAAGCTTGGATACAGTATTCCAAATGTGGCCTGACATATGCACAGTACAGCTTCCTGAAGACTTCCTCACTCCTGTATGATACATTCCTATTTATTGCCCTGAGCATTCTCAGTGCTTTCTTCCTGGCTTCCTTGATCTGTTCTGATGCCCAAATTTTGTGTTTAGAATAATACCTAAATCCTTCTTTGCAGAGATATGCAGAGGACCAGACATGCATTGTATTACCAGGTAAACATGCTCTGTGCTGCTAGGATGTGCAGACAAGCTCATGCTAGTTAGGCTGTTTAAGATATACTGTCCCCTCTATGGGTGTGAATTGTGGAACACTGTGGATGTGAAACAAGTTTCCGCTAAGTCTGTATAGCCCATCACTCCTGCTTGAAAAGGCTAGTCAAGGTTCCCAGGTACTCTCGCAATCATGAAGTGTGTTGAAAGCAGGGTGGGAATTAAGGCTCTTCTTTAGCGATTTCATCCCTTAAAACATTTTTTGCACTCCATGTTCATACTGGATAGAATGGATTCCTCATGTACTCTGACAAAAACATGCAGAAGGAAGAAAAATGCCACTAAAAAGGAATACAAGATTAAAGAAAACATCCACCAAACATGTTATTCTACTTACGATTACCAAATAAACTAGCCACTTTTTGTACCATCAAGCACACAGATAATATCCAAACACACACCACATCAAACCACAATCAACAGAAATGCCAACAACATGTCAAACCTTGCACATGCTCACTGAACAGTGCCCTCCAGACTATAAATTTGGTGATGAGTCTCCAGAAACCTGCATCCGAAGCACCTTGTAGTGGGAAAAATTGTTGACTGATCCTTTGCTTTGCATTCAGCTATCACATCCAACTGGCATGTGCTGTACTGGTGCAGTAGTGGTATTGGGTCTGTATCAAATAGGCTGCACATGTAGGTAGGTGTGTGCTCTGAGCTGAGGGTGGAGTGTGAATTATTTGTTTTTCATTTAGCTAGCCTTGCACTGGACCAACAGTGAAAGGAAAGCACATTGCTCCTGTGAGTTATAAGAGGTGAAGCTGAGCTGATCATCACAACTCCCTGTCTTGTGATGCCATCCATCATCCACTTCTTTGTTTCTGCATGCTGATGTGACCAAAAATGACAATGTACATTACTTATTACATAGGTAAGTCTACTGACTAGGTACATATTATTTTCCTTCGGTTACTGGTAAATAGATTCCATGCATCAAAAAATATTATGTCCATGAAAACATAGTTGAAAATGTACTGAGGAAATCTGTTTGCATGCTGACTCCAAACCTGAAAAGTAGGTTTCCCATTGGGAAACCTACTTGGGAAACCTAACTGGGAAATTGGGAAACCTAAATGGGAAATTCCCAATCTGGTTGAGTTTGGATTTTGGAATGCAGCCATGCCACATGCTGGTGGCAAGTAGACATCTTTTATTTGTGCATAGCCTCATGGGCAGCAGCAATGTCATTATAAAAGCACTATGTAAGAGTGAGATAGCTTGGTTGGGTATTATTGCACAAAATCATGCACAAAGTAGGTATGAATATGAACTTGCATCTATGGATTTATTGGTGGCCAGTAAAGCTGATCAAAGCCACATCAAACACACATTTAGGTCACAGCTGGAATAAATTGTACTGGAAAGAGCTGATCAGGCTTATGTGCATGACCCAGGGTTGAAGTGAGCAGATGTGGCACAGTGGTTGCTGTCTCAGTTTGGTTGTGTTGCTGGTCTGTATGCATGAAGGCATTGTGTGTTGTATGGTAGCCCAGATATGTATTGAGAAAGGTGCAAAATACAGGTCATTATTACTATTATTATTGCTAGCGCTACACAAAGAATAGGTAGAGCTGTGTGATCAGGCCTTAATATTTGGATTGTAAAGAGGTCCAACAATGAATAGGTAGAGCTGTGTGATCAGGCCTTAATATTTGGATTGTAAACAGGTTCATTGTTCATTTATGAATATCACCTTATTTTTCTTATTTATGCGCTGAACATCATGTGGGAGATATTCAAAGGTATTTGCCTCAAATAAGTTGTCCATTAAACAGAACATGTTCAGATATCTACCTTTTCCCTAACCAATGTAAGCAGGTAGGTGGGCATCTATATCTTTTTGGCCTTGTGAAATACCAGCAGAAATACATCCTCACCGTACTCACTTGTCTGTGGCAGAACCTCATGAAAGGGCTGAGCACCATCTCTGCAAGAACTTGATCATGATGCAACTGCAGGAGCGCTTCCACGTGTCCAATTACCAACGGCTTTTCCTCTTGCAAAAAGTCGTCAGGAATTGTGATTTCTTAGCTCACAATAAATGGCAACAATTTTGAAGCCGCTTGTTATTGTTTATGTGCTGCCGTCTGCCGGCACGCATGTAAGCTCTTGTGCCGCTGAGCGTTTACGGTGTCATCTAGCGGTCGAATTCAGAACTATTTTTGGAACTTATGAAACCGGGTACTTATGACTTTGGGTACTTGTGAATTCACCCTGTCTGGAGTATTTTGGAAGTTATCTGGCAACTTTTGGAACTCATGAAACCAAATCTGGCATATTTTGGAACTTATGACTCTTGGTACTTGTGACACTTGGTACTTATGAAGGCCCCCCAACAGGAGTAGACCCACCCGGAAGGCGTGGGGATGGCAGGGGCCTGGGCCCGGCCCCTGTCAATGTCCATTGGCAGCCGGGGACGTCATCTGGGCGCTGATTTGGGTTCAGCAGATTATCACGACAGCAAGAAATGGTACTTTTCCGCGTACGTTCCTGACTAACAAGTACACGTGAGTGGTGCAAATTATACGTCATCTGAAAGCTTGTTTCATGGTATTTCGATAATCATGGGAGACTTTCACATGAATATGTTAGTTATTGTGTAAAATGGTGTTATTTAGACCCATGTCATATCCATCGACACTATTTAACTTAAGCGGGCCGAGCGGCTCGGTGTTGGTAGCGCAGTTGGTAGCGCGTCGGTTTGCCGACTCGGAGGTAGCTGGTTCGAGCCTGGAGGCCGGCAGCTTTTTGTGCGCGTCGTGGCAAGTCCTTCTAATAAGTGACAGTGAATTAAGACACTGTTCACATGGGACGATCTTTTTCATAAAGAGAAGGGAAATACGCAGATATTCTGCAAGGCTGGGGTTCTGCCACCTTCAATTTATGGTTTGGCACTTCTTCTAATCAGCCAGGCGTAGGAAGCACGGAACATGTCACCGCTTATGGCAGTGTCCAGGCCCACAGTCCCTTCCTGACACGGGCGGCGGACCATCGGGGATGGGACAGGAGACAGGACCCCCTGAATTTAATCATGTGTGGCACTACGGCAGTGTATTGCAAATATTGAGCTAAAAACTAACGGTTCCCCTTTCCCCTCCCACCAGTACAGCCGACCAACATTAGTCCCTGCTCCTCGAGGTGTGCATATAATAACAGTACATGATTATCAAGGTGACAAAACCAACAATTATGCATGCTGCCGAACAGTCAAATGACTGGACCCGAGGTGGAGTCAGAGCGATGGCAGTTCTAAGCTCGGCTCCACGCCTTTTACGATACACGGCGAACACACGCCACCAGGACTGCGACAAGCATTGCTTTGACAGGAGCAGACGTTTATTAAAATATTTCGGTGACAATCCTGAACTTTTTGCAGTGCCGGCGCAAAATAAAAAATCACGCTTTTCGTACCATGAACGCTCGATTTCGATTCGGCAACAACTGTGTGGAACCCGTAAGCGCTAAGACGGATTTTAGATGCCCGCATGAGGATTTCGGTTCGATTATTATGCATTGTCAAAGGCTTTACGAGGAACTTGGCAAGATTGGGGAAGCAACACCGTTCATTCCCCACCGTAGCTTTGCCCATGTTCGCACACCGTTATTCGGCATTTTCAGTCGAAATGAATTGGCTGCGTCGCTGACGCCATGTGAATCAAACTTCTGTCATGCATGCAATAATGCAGGGGTAACAGCAATTTCTATGCCAGACCAGCTGGGAAGCAACTTTAATAACAACTTAATTTGTGATTAGAATGGACAATTGCCACGTAATACCATACATCTTTTTAATTAAATGTGTTCTATTTTTAACTAAAGAAAATATTTTCCTTTTAAAATATGATTTCTTTATTCGCGTCGTGCAACCTGAAATGCCACCCCGGTAGCTCAGTTGGTTAGAGCGCTGGCTTGTGCTGGTCTCCTCTGTCCTGGCAACACAGGGTTCGGGTCGCTTCGCGCGCTCGCGTTTAGCCCCCGGCCGGGAGTGTGAGTTGACAGCTGGCCCGATAAGGCCGGAGACGAGCTACCGGGCGGCCGTGTCGGTGTATTGACGGCACGTTAAACTTTCGATCAAAATTCTGCCGTTGAAAAGGAATTCGTGGATCGGGTGGTTGGGCGAGGGTTCACGCAACAAGCTCTGCTTAGCAATAGAACCCTGGTTCCTAAAGCCACCCCAGCAACAACTGGGAGGAAATTTTAAATGAATGAAAAATCACGCATTTTGCAGTACAGCACGACATAAATACGGCAACAAAAGTTGTTTATCAATCAGACTTTAATACGAGGAGCATGCATCTGGAGAAGACGAGACTGCCAAGATTGAGGAAGGCCCTCACTCCCACTTCCGATTGTTTCTCGGTTGTGTACTCTGTGGTGGAAGTGAATGTGCATTTTGGGCGCATGGACTGCCTTCGTCATTTTGCGCACATGAATATATATCTTCCGGCGCCCAACAGAGTGCGTATTAAAACGATATATTGAGGCAGCACAACGCAAGACATATATTGGGAGAAGCAAACACATGAAGCAGAAAAAGAACCTTGGGTTCCTTTACGACGCCATTAACTGCTAGGCCATATAGCGTCGCCAACTTCTCAAACCGATTGGTCGCGGGTGGACTCGGTAATTCCGCTGGTTGCCGGACTCGAAACCATAGTCTTGCGGTCAAGAACCCAATACCCTACGGACTAAGCTACCGCGGCTCCACCAAACGCGTGACATAAGAGGTTATCGGTAGCAGGTGCAGATAAGCCACGGTACTTAATGAGATTGCATTGCGGCAATGCATTACAATACCTAACATTACAGTACATACATATCTGGTACCTTATAAAATCGGACGAACTGGCAAGAATAGATGGAACATCCTCATCGTGACATCTGTGGCTGAGAACAACTCGACATGCATACATACACAGACTACTCACGAGCACCGTAGTGGGACGATGAGTACGTGTAAACCTACAGGCTACGCTCTACCGACTTCACAAACACAGGCACATATCAGTTGTTGAGCTTGACATACACTCTGTGCAACTGCAACACGTACGTCTAGTCTCGTGTAATATTTGTGTAGAAAGTCCTGATATGCTGCTATATGATCAACGGCAGATGATGCACCAATACGTCCAAACAATGAAAGATTCAAACACTGATCTGAATGTGAAGTATCGCCCAAGTGCGATCCATACTTCACAGTCACTGAGCAAACTGCTCGGCTTTCCGCTGCTGCCGCTTTGCGAGCTTGGCGACGTTCACCTTGTTCACTAGCCCGAGATGAATAAATGTCCGGACCCTCGCAAAGCACTTAATTATATTTTAGCCATGGAATTTAATCTGGATTCCAACACCTGGCGGAAACTTTCAATGACCTTTGGATGTCTGCTGAACTTGTTGGGTTCTTGGGCATGGTGAACACAAAACGCAGCATCCATCCCTCGGAATGTGTGGAAGAATTCCTCGGTGGAAACCGTCAGGCCGCGAAGGCTTAGGATGCGAGTTCAGAACGCTTCTCGTGGTTCATCTTCGGGATACGCAAATGGGTGCCCAGCGATCGGTCCGCTGGCTTCTTTCTGGCCATGGACCAGGCCACACATCATTCCCCCCCCCACCGCCACGCTTAGCACTTAACATTCCTTCAATTCACATCATTATCTGATGTGATTTGAAGGAGTCTGATATTCATTTCTATGGGAAATTAATTCTCAGCAAATCGGCAGTTCAGGTTCATCTGCTGATATCTAGAAAAAAGTAATTTCACTAAAAAATACTATTAATATCATTCAACTAAGATTTTTCAAACACTAGGAAAGACAATAATGTTGTGGTGATAACTCAACCAGCATTGTTGCATATGTGATATGAAAGATATTCAATGGATGACATTGGTTTGGATGTACTGTTTATACATTTAACATTATCCTTCATTACCAATTACCCCACTCAAAGCAACACATTTCGCATTACTTCACTTACGAACTGAAAAGCATGCATTTGCGCTGGAATACAATGGTCATATCATCTGAATGACATTCAGAAACATGCATTTACCATTTTTTCTTCAAATGCCACCTTAACTAAAATGCAAATCTTCTTCTGCAGGTGCAATTGTAAAAACCTCACACAGCTCCACCCTTGCCTCTTTTCAGAAGGGAACATAAATTAGCTTCCAATTAAAAAAAAATCACATTCATGAACAATTCGATCTGAAAATTGAGGAAGCTAAAGAAATGCCTAACTTATCCCAACCTCATTTTAGCTTTGCCTAGGTAAAAATGTGCAAAACGTCACTTAAAAACACTCAAAACTGCAATAATGAACCCTTAAATCACATCTCACACAATACGGGTGAGATTGATCACATTTTAACCACATTAATCAACTTTGCATTGGAAAGGCATATCAAGAATTCAAATATTAACTAAAAAGTACATATTTCTCTGAAAATGTATTTTAAGGTCCGACATTTTTTTCTCTCAATTACACCAGTATTCTTAGTGGCTACTAATAATTGGACCACAACAGCTACAGTGAAATAATCCTGCACAACCACTTTCATGTTCAGAATGTGGCACAACACTACAAAACAATTATATGTTTTAAAGTAGCTCTATGTGAGTGGTTAGATGACTTTGACAGAGAGAACCATCTGAATACGGATACCATCTTCATTTTTTGAAATTCAGTAAACAGTATAATTACTGGTTTGGCCACACAAAAGCAGCAGTAGAGCAATTTGTTCCATGCATTAAGTGTCTGGAAACTCCCTCTTACCCCACTACTACTACTACTGCCCAGCCATGATACAATGGGCAATCAATTACCAAATTGTCCACAAGTTGGTGAATGGCACAGTATGGCATGATTACATATACCACACAGAAACAATATGATAACTGACAGGGGACCAATGCACATGCTAACATTAATCACCAGATTGCATCAATGACATGCTGACCAAGTTGACATTGTGGTTATAAGGCCTTAATTCGCATAAATTGCCTGAGGTGTGTGTTCTCAATATCAACCACGCCATGGATAAATTAATTATGGGGATGGTGCCTTTCGGTTCAAAGCCACCGGCACGCTAGCAGAATAAGATAGAATATTCAAGCTTCAATGAATGGCTGATATGCTTTACAGCCAACGGGGAAACTAATCGTGAGAAAAGCGCCATAATTGTGCTAAAATGAAAGCACCATATTTAGTAAATTTATTGGTATAGTCCAGAACTAGAATATAATTCAGCAGTATTCTGGAATAAAAAAGCGCTTCTGGTATATGACGTCACTTGGCGTAGGTTTTGTTTAGTTTAAACTAACTATACTAGAACAGCCAACTTTGGAGTACCTGTTGTCTCTAGTTATCTTGCCTGGGCCCATCAACCAATCAAATGCGCCCTGTAGCTTCTGCGTATTTGGAAAAAATACCAAGCTCCCGGGCTGCCAATAACCATTGACATGGGCCGGATTAGGTCACCTTGCATATATAATAAATTGCATATCTTAGTTTATCCATACCTAACCCCTTTGTATGCTTCCTGAAGGTAAAGTGTCTATTAAACTTGTGTCCTTTTTTGGTGGGGAGGGAAATCACCATTTAAAAAGATTTGTTAAATTCAAGTTGAGGAGCTTATATCTTATTTAAGTAGTCATTTCACGAAGAAAAACCATCAAATTCATCCAAATAATATCCAGACACCACAAGCATTTTTGATGATGCAGATATACATTGTTCCCTCTTTCCAAAGTAAAATATAGGAAAAGTACAGGGAAAGGGTGATTTAGATGGTGTGATAATTAAGAATAATCCAAAAGGAGAGAAATGTAACCTAGCCTAACTTAACCTAACCTATTAATGTTTGATCACCTGAATGTTGGATCACTGAAAATCTATGAATGTTGGATCATCTAAGACCTATGGATGTTGGATTGCCTAAAACCTATGGAACTTAGAAGGGTAAATTTGTCACAAAGGGTGTTTTTGGAATGTATATTTTTTTTTGTAAAGTATGATGTTTATGAATGTGATTAGAAAGATGTGACCACTCATTTCCTTGGGAAATGCTTACTTTTCAATTTAAACTATGATGTCATAGTCACATCAGTATGGTGTGATGATGTCATAGGTATAGCACTGAGTCTTTGATTGGCTAATGCTGGAAGAGGTTCATGTACCTTCATTGGATGGTCCAATTATTAATAATTACATAGGAAAAACTAACCTAAGGTAGCATAATATAATCTACTCTCATCTAAGCTAGTATAAACCAATATATTTTTTATTTAGAAACACTGGTACCTGCGGTGGCACAGGTCACCAGTGATCACCAGTTTAACACAGTCATAGTGCATGTAGGGGTAAATAACATAGGTCATACTAGGAGCGAGGAGCTTCTGCAAGAGTACAGGGCCCTTCTGGCCACCCTGAAGGGTACCAATAGAGTGCTTGTAACAGGAATTTTGCCTAGGGCTAGAGCCTCCCTTGAGTGGAGCTCTAGGGCACTGGCAGCTAACACCAGGGTAGGAAAGCTCTGCCAGGAGCTAGGTTTTACATTTGTAGACGAGTGGAGCAGGTTTTATGCATCGTAGGACCTCTATCAGAGGGATGGCCTGCACTTTTCTGAGAAGGGGGTCCATGTGTTAGGCAAAGTATATGAGCATGTCCTTCAGGGAAACTAGGAAATGGGGTGGGGAGGGATGAAATTGCATTGCCAACTCAGGAATATTCCAATAGTGTCAGCCAAGGGAATAGAACCTCAAAGTCTGCAAATAGGGACAGCAGCAACTCAAGGGGACAGAGTTATAGTTCATCTAGTGATAAAAGAACTCCTCAATATGAAAAAGCCAAAGGTGGTTATGGAGCATTTGTTAAGTGTATGATGTTTAATGCTCAGAGTATCCATTCCAAATTTGATGAGTTCAAGTGTTATGTTGCTGAGGAGGAACCGGATTTTGTTTGCATTACGGAGGCATGGGTCAGTGAAGGATATTTTGGAGATAACTTACAGGACTATGAGATCCAGGGATACAATATGTTTTCGTGCAATAGGGGTCCAGCAATGAAAGGGGGTGGTGTAATGCTCTATGTGAATAGCTTATTCAGTTCTCAAAAAGTAGCAGGTGGGATAAAAATGTGTCTGTGGAGTCCATTTGGATTGATGTCACTGTGGGAAAAGGCAACAGCAATACTCTTAGGATAGGAGCTTTCTACCGATCAGGAACCCTGCCACATTCTCAGCAACTTGAGCTTGACAAGGTGATTTGTGAGGAAATCAGTAGAAACTTTAAGAGGAAGTGCCTTATTCTCGGTGACTTTAATCTAAAAGGTTATGAAAATGCTGGTGTTGGCTCCTCATCATGCAAAATGTTCAGGAAATGCCTTGAAGAGGACCTGTTCTTACACCAGTTTGTATCGGAACCTACCAGGCATGGTTCATTCTTGGACCTTGTATTCTCGGATTTAAGTGACTTGGTTCAAGACTTGACTGTAGGCGAAACTCTGGGAAAAAGTGACCATAACATAGTTAGATTCAAGGCACATGTAGGGGAAATTATCAAGGATAATTTGGTAAAGGTTCCAAATTTCAACAGAGCAGACTTTAACGGCATGAGAGCGGCTTTAAGTGCCATCAGATGGGAAGAAGAATTCTCCAATTTAAATGCCTGTGAAATGTGGGAAAAGTTCAAATCTTACTTAAAGGAAACTCAGATTAGACATGTCCCCCAAAAGCAGACGCAAAAGAAGGGTAGGAAAGCCAGCATGGCTTACACCAGACGTGATAAAAGCAATTAGGGCTAAGAAAACTGCATTTAGAGTTTTTAAAGAAGCCTCAAATGTCATTAATCTAAAGGCGTATCGAAAAGCTAGAGACACTGTGAAGCAAAAAACCAGAGCAGCAAAGCGAGCAAAGGAACTGGATTTAGCTAGAAACTGTAATGGGGACAGTAAAAAGTTCTTTAGTTTCTACAAGCTGAGTAAAGTTTCTAGCACAATTGGTCCACTGGAAGTAAATGGGACTACATTGGGTGAGGATAGTGAGATGGTTGAGGAGCTGAGCAAGCAGTTCAAATCAGTGTTTACATTGGAAGATATGACCAATCTGCCGACCGTACACCATAGTTCAGTTACATGGGATCTGACAAATGATGTTGATTTCATTGGTAGTGATGTTGTTTACAATCATATCAGGAAAATAAAGCCAAATAAGGCAGCAGGACCTGATGATATTTATGCTAGGGTGTTGCAGGAAACTGAAAAGGAACAGGCATTTCCACTTAGTATAATATTTTGTAGATCAGTTTCACATAATGAAATTCCAACCGATTGGAAAAGGGCAAATGTAGTTCCTATTTTCAAGAAAGGAGAAAGAGGGAAAGTTGAAAACTATAGGCCAATAAGTCTCACATCCCTAGTCTGCAAGGTACTCGAATCAATTATCAAGGATAGAATAGTTAGTTATCTGGAAGGTAGCAGATTGATTCAAGATACTCAACATGGATTTAGAAAAGGACGATCGTGTCTCACAAACCTCTTGGACTTTTTGAACTTTGCCACAGAACAATTTGATCAGGGAAATCAGGTTGATGTAGCATATCTTGACTTTAGTAAGGCCTTTGACAAGGTACCCCATAAATGGTTAATGATACAGCTTCAGTCCCATGGTATTGCAGGTAGCATCTTAAAATGGATAGAGTTGTGGCTTTCAGATAGACAGCAAAGAGTGATGCTAAATGGTACAAAGTCATCATGGCAAAATGTTCTTAGTGGAGTCCCCCAGGAGTCAGTACTAGGGCCATTACTGTTCATTATATTTGTAAATAACATTGAAAGTGGCCTAAGCAGTAAAGTTTTGAAATTTGCAGATGATTTGAAGGTCTTTAGGGCAATAACAGGTCAGGATGAGCATATATCACTGCAAAAAGACTTAGACAAACTTGTGAAGTGGTCCGAAGAATGGCAAATGAAATTTAACTTTGATAAGTGCAAAATCATGCATGTATGTAAGAAGCATATGAAGGCTCCATACTTGATGGGTGGCCAAGTGCTATCAGTGACTCAACAGGAGAAGGATTTAGGTGTTATTCTAAACACAAAATTGGGGGCATCAGAACAGACCAAGGAAGCCAGGAAGAAGGCACTGAGAATGCTCGGGGCAATAAATAGGAATGTATCATACAGAAGTGAGGAAGTGATCAGGAAGCTTTACTGTGCATACGTCAGGCCACATTTGGAATACTGCATCCAAGCTTGGTCTCCTAGCTATGAAAAAGATTGTTGGCTTTTAGAGAGAGTACAAAAGAGGGCTACAAAAATGGTTAATGGCATAAGCAACCTGGCATATGAGGAAAGATTGAAGAAATTGAATATGTTTTCACTTAGATATAGAAGGCTGAGAGGAGATCTCATCGAGGTCTTTAAATTTGTCAATGGTCTGGAGAGGGGATACCTTGGGGAAATGTTTGAATTTAACAGAAATGATGCAATTAGAGGTCATAAATTCAAAATTAAAATTAACCACAGCAGAACAAGGTTAAGGCAAACTTTCTTCACCAACAGGGTAGTGGAACACTGGAACCAGCTGCCAGAAAACATCGTCAGTAGCAGCACATTGAATATCTTTAAAAACAGCATAGACAATCATAAGAATAGAGGGCTTGCTTTTCAGTATTACGGGGAGGGCTGATTGGCAGATTTGGTGGGCAACTGGTTCAGTGTACAGAGTGCAACCAAGAAGGGCCCTTATGGCTCAGAGTTGCACTAATCTTTTATGTCTTTTTTTATGTCTTTACAACCACAATGTTTATTGTGACATCACCTGTAGATTACAGTTCCAAGCCACACAGCCTGTTCAATTTCTTTCATCATTCTTATGGATTGATGGCAGTGTGCCATGTATGTGGCAGAGGTGGAAATTAAGCATTCTCAAGGTAAATTAATGTTGAATGAAGCATTTAGAGTGTTGAATTTTCATTTAGTCACATCTGAGAAGTGAGAGGTGAGGGATGGATAGATTATGACATGAATGCTAGTAGTGTGGCATAAATGGGACAATTTGGAAGTTATCTCTATGATAAACCTAGAAGAAATTTTCCTGAGAAACAAGTGGTCACATTTTCCGAATTGCATTCATGGTATTCCCCCCAAATCCAAAAATCTGCAAAACACCTTTCATGACATGACATGACAAAAATACCCTTAGATCTTCTAAAACCTATGGAAGTTTGACCCCTTAAAACATTAAGAGGTCAAACTTCCATATGTTTTAGCCAATTTTGATCTCCTAAAACTTATCTTTGTTTCATGTTCCATAGTGTATGAATGTTGGATCATTTATATTCTACTCCAGTCAGGTGCGGATGAGTAGCCTATGGGTAAGTTGCTCGTCTCACAATCAAAAGGTTGTGGGTTCAAGTCTCACCTGATGCTACTCTGCCTGCTATCAATCAGCATGAGATATTGGCCACACTATGTGACTGCACAGTCTGTGTCATAATACTGCTGTCAGGTACCCCATATGTACCATAATACAGGTACATTCTACTGCTGTACCAATAACCAACCATACTGCTGTCAGGTAACCAAAAGCCTTGATATTTAAAATATCTGTAGTTATTCATTTTCTGCTACACACATTTGTCACAACTCATCATTTGTGGTAACCTGCAGTAATCATGAAGGAAATGTAAAATGTTGGTGTTATTCTTATATACATTTGCCAAAGTACTGCAATAGAACATGGTTTAGAACCAAGGTAATTTTCAACCTGGCTTTACTCTGATTGGAGGAGGCCTGGATGAGATGGGAATGGCATGACCATGTAATAATGCACAATGTACAGAGGAATACTTGATGCAGATTGAATTTAGATATTTCAATATTGTACTGCTGAAATATTGTGAACCTATTGCTAAAATTTGCTAGGTATGCTTCAACAAATACTGTCCATACATTTTCCAAATTTGTGCTCAGAGACCTCTGTATAAACACCTTACCCACCCTCATTCCTGAGCATTAGTTAGTTATTTGGGTTTTGGGGCGCTTTGACCATATTCCTGAGCATTAAACACAGGTTTGCTTCATATACTTATTGGTGTTGCTAGCATGTGATTCAACCCCATTACATTAAGATACCTTTCAACTTCATTGCTCTCATACAGTGGCATTCAATGAATACTTAATCTGAGAAATCATTAGTCTTGCACTGACAAAGCTGAACATGTAGACATTTACATCAATGCCTCCTGTACAATGGCATATTGAGCAACATTTTTATCTTTGAAGAGGGCCAAGTGCCTGCCTCAAATTCAGCAGGCAAATATGAGTATTGGTTGATGATTGAGATGAAAACAAAATATTGGTTCTCCACATCAACACCAATGCTCTGGTGGCTGTTGCACCCATGATGCCAAAAGTATACAAGCCTCTACCACTGGGTTTAAGGCCTGACAGAAACTGAAAGTCCATGGCTGGATTTACCAGGGTAGCATTATGAAGCTAGCTAAAGCTACCTAGGCCTAGTAGGTGTAGCTGCTTGAGGTAGCATTAAATATTTGAGTTGTTGGTGAGGTGCCACAAGCATACTCCTGGTGTTTTTACATCATCAATTTGCATCCTGTTTACTCTATTCTTGCAAGATGGCAACTGCCAAGTGGTTCTGGACTGTAATTGTTTACTCTAGTTGACTGGTTAGGATAAGTCATTAGGCATTATATTGTTATGGTCAGATATTTGTTATGGTGTACACCTATCTGGGGCTCTGGAACAGCTCAGACTTGTGTGAGATGTGAATCAGAAATACTGTTAAAATATGTTGTGTGTATTTAGTGTTTACTTTTGAAACAATGTTTCCTTGTACACCTTCTGTCAAAGTTACTAATGTTTATCTATAGTGATGCATGTTGACATTGTGACACTTCAAGGCTACTTCAGTATAAGGAGTAAAAATATATTGAAGGGGATGGAAACAAAGTCTGCTGTGAGGTTCCAGTTTCCACCCAACTGCCATAATGTTTACGGTCCTTCACATAATACATTAGCAATTAAAAAAATAACTCAACTTCATATGTGTAATATAATCATGCATGACCAAAAGGATATATTTTGAAGAACTATTTTAGTTTTTAAAGACATAAGACATAAAGACAAAAAGATCAGTGCAACTATGACCCACAAGAGCCTTTCTTGGTTGCATTCTGGATACTAAACCAGTTGCCCACCAAATCTGTTATCAGCCCTCCCTGGAATACTGAAATGGAAGCCCTCTATTCTGCTAATGATTGTTTATGCTGTTTTCAAAGATGTTCACTGTGCTGCTACTGATAATGGTTTCTGACAGCTGCTCGCAATGTTCTATGGCCCTGTTGGTGAAGAAAGACTGTCTTAACCTTGATCTGCTGTGGTTAACTTTGATTTTGAATTCATGACCTCTACTTGCATCATTTTTGTTAAATTCAAACAATACCATGAGATATCCCTCTTCCTGACCATTAAAATTTTAAAAGATCTTGGTGAGATCTCTCAGCCTTCTATATCTAAGTGAAAACATATTCAGTTTCTTCAATCTTCCCTTATATGCTGGGTTGCTTATACCATTAACCATTTTTGTTGCCCTCTTTTGTACTCTCTCCAAAAGCCAATAATCTTTTTCGTAGCATAACTTTCATAACTTTTTTTTTCTCATAACCATCTCTTTCAGAACACTTATTCATAACCAAACTTGGACACATTTCCAAATGTGGCCTGGGGGATGAGTGGTCTAGGGGTAAGTTTCTCATCTCACAATCAAAAGATTGTGGGTTCGAGTCTCACCTGTCGCTACTCTTCGCTCGCGACCGATCGGCGTGAGAGATTGGCGACGCTACATGACCCAACGGTCGAGGTGTCGTAAAACCAATAACCAACCAAATGTGGCCTGACATGTGCACAGTAAAGTTCCTGATGACTTCCTCACTTTTGTATGATACATTCCTATTTATTGCCCGAAGCATTCTTAGTGCCTTCTTCCTAGCTTCTTTGGTCTGTTCTGATAACCCAAATTTTGCGTTCAGAATAACACCTAAGTCCTCCTGCTGAGTCACAGATATTACTTGGCCACCCATCAATTATAGAGCCTTCATATACTGCCTGCATACGAGCATGATTTTGCACTTATCAAAATTAAATTTCATTTGCCATTTTTCTAACCACTTCACAAGTTCCTCTTCTGCAGCGAGATATGCTCATTGTGTCCTTTTATTGGCCCAAAGACCTTCAAATCATCCGCAAATTTCAAAACCTTACTGCTTAGCCCACTTTCAATGTTATTTACAGATATAATGAACAATAGTGGCCCAATTACTAACCCCTGGAGAACTCCACTAAGAACATTTTGTCATGATGACTTTATACCATTTAGCATCACTCTTTGCTGTCTATCTGAAAGCCATAACTATATCCATTTTAGGATGCTACCTGCAATACCATGGACCTGAAGCTGCATCATTAACTGCTAATGGGATACCTTGTCAAAGACCTTACTGAAGTCAATATATGCTACTTCACGTTGACGAAAGTATATTTCAGAGTTCTTTAACGTTATCAAGAACCCAGCAGTTGTCTTTCCTTAACTGAAGATCTCCGGATGTCCCCATTACCATGGCGCATGACGTGTATCGCCCTCAACTATTGTGCTTCTCTACCAGAGGTTCAAGTCTATTGTTTGCTGATTGTCGTCATTGTTTCCCCCATCACCGAAAGTCCTTTTTCGCTTTCAGATTGGAGACGAATGTAAAATGCCGTCCCGTTGCGCTGTATCAACTTGCGACATTTGGTATTGTGGTAAATCCCGCGTGAAAGTGAAAGATCGCGGCATTTCTGTGTTCAACTTTCCTAAAGATCAAAGTCTTCGGGCCTCCTGGATCCGGAAATGTGCTCGGTTGGATGCTTTCAAGTGCGAATCAGAAGGTGTTTGTGCTCGGCATTTCACTGAAGAAGATTATGATCTAACCTTTGTTTTGCAACAACAACTCATGCCGGATCAAAAACGTAAGCCCAAGCTGAAGCGTGGTGCTGTTCCATCGAGAAACGTGCCAACGTCTCCGTCGAGGTAAGCGAAGGCCAAACTGTCAGGATAATTAAGATGTCATTCAACAGGCATTTGGTGGACGAGCAGCCTAGGGATAAGTTGGTCGTCTCACAATCGAAAGGTTGTGGGTTCGAGTCTCGCCTGTCGCTACTCTTCGCCCGCGACCAATCGGCGTGAGAGATTGGCGACGCTACATGACTCAACGGTCGATGTATAGTAAAACCAATAACCAACCAACGAACAGATATTTGGAAGTCGCTTCTTTCATGCAACATCCATAATTTCCTTTGGAACTAATCGAATCAATACCGAGTATTCTAACTAATTTGATGGGCATTTGGCACATACAGGATACTTGGGATAAAAACATTCCCTCGCACCCGCATACCAACACTTGGAAATGAGCTCAAATCCAGTGATGCACGTCATAACCGGGGGAACCCGATCCACTAGTAGAGGGGGAGACCGGACACCTGATGGATTTCACGTTTCACATTATCACTTAAGGAATACGCTTAATCATCTGTAGTCATAGTTTTCTCGTAAGTCATCGCAATGTTTGTAAGCTTTTCACGTCTCGTTATCAATATCCATGGGACCGAGCGCATTTGGCCACTCTTGCGTCGTTGTTGTGCACTGCGTCGACCACCATGACTACGTATCTGCCTGATCGCCTTGTGCAAGTAAAGTCGGTCAAAGTTGCGTACACATGTACAGATTGCGTTGTGTGCATTGCATACCACCAAATGGTTGAGCGGTGTGAGTACGATGCCGAATAGACCAAAAGAGCACGCAGCTCGGCATAAGACAACATGTGCGTTCTAATGATGGAAGCACGGGAAGTGACCCAAAACAGCTTCAGTGGCGGGACTCCATTCATCCCTTTCATCGCGTGATTACACGAAGTACAGCGTCGCTCGGGCGTCTTTTAACTACCTGAAAGAAGGACAAGAAGCTACAATACATTTCGACATGGAACATACAAGAGTATGTGTTGAGAGCACCTTCGCCAGGTTCGGGAGCACAGGTGCTGTTTTGTATTCTTCTCAAGGGGCCCCCTGAATGCTGGCTTGGTCTGCCCCAATATAATTTCATCGTTTAATATGGCATCTCACTAAGTGTGCCCGCAATCAATTTCGGCCTGCCCATTACCTCCATATATTGTGCCCCGCAATCATTTTCAGAAATCAACGCCCCTGCTCGGAAGTGCGTTGTGTAACGCTGCTGGCTCTAGAGTTCGGTTTCTCATGCCGATGGCTGACGAAATATCTACACGACCTAATATGCTAATGCATTCCAATTTTCCACTCCAACCCTTTGTCAATTTAGTAGTGCGTGAATCCTGGTCCAATACTCCTACCGAACAGCATAGCCAAAGGAGGTAAAGTCAAGGGAGCAATGAAATCTGCTTAGGAGGCATTGGCCTGCACTGGCCTGTATTGGCCTGTAAAGAGCAGGTGCGTGCTTTATGGAATTATTTCATGGAAGCACTACATCCCAGGAGAAAAAAGCATTCAATGGGCCAGCTTATCGGATGCCACTTCAAGTTATGAAAACATTGTGGACCCCAGGTACAAATCGACACCTGCGGGGGCACTACATCCATGGGAGCATCTATCTTTCCTCATGCCACACAACAGCCTATGTTGCGTTACCCGAATAGTTTGTATAACACTACAATGAAAAAGATTCTCCTCCTCCCAAAAGTGATGTAGTTTTAATACCTCCGGCCACTTACTCATCCAAACATGGCCGGAGCTTTATTACTGAGTTGCCCGCTTTAGAAAAATGATGACAATTGTGCCTCCCCACCCACTCCGAAATAGGGCAGGTGGATAGCAGGCTGTCAGAAACCCATTGCTTATTTTGCGATTCGGAGTGGGGACACCAAGGGCGTGAGTCTGCACCTCTCTCAATCAGAAAATGGTGCTTGCATCACTGATCGGGAGGGTGCGATTTACTACGAGGACTTTACTGCACCAGGGACAGATTGAGGTGTGGGTGTGTGTGTGCGGGGGGCACAGAGTGGAATGTTTCTACTCCCTCCGATGGAAAAGTACCAAAACCCATCAGGAAATGGAGATACTTGCCCGTGATATCGGCAGGTCTCTCTTTGTCAACGACGTGACAATTTGGTGTTCGGCCTCACGCTCTTCGTCGATGGAAAGACAGCTGCAGCTCGTTGTATCTCGTCTAGAGAAGTGGAGCAGCACAAATGGGTTCCGATTCTCTACTCATAAGACTGTTGGAATGCATTTCTGTCGCTGCCGCGCCTGTCAAGATCCGACAATTCACCTCTACGGAGATCAGATCTCCTTTCAGACATCAGCGAAGTTTCCAGGTGTTTTATTTGACTCACTGCTCACGTACAAGAACCACCTGACATAGCTGTTGGACAAGTGATGGAAAAGATTGAATGTTATGAAGTGTGTCGCCCGCACTACTTATGGTGCAGACCGGACTACACATTTATTCTTGTACCGTTATTAGGGCTTTAGGGCGCATCGACTACTTTGGTCATGTAGCGCCCATTACTCTTGTACCGATAGCTCATCCGCTTAAATTGACTATGGCTGTTTTGTCTATGGATGTGCTAGCGCCTCCAACAAACGCATGCTCGATACGGTCCACCATGCCGCTTTCCGTATAGCCACAGGGGCATTCCGCGCCTCTCCGACAGCAAGCCTCCTGGCAGAGGCTGATGAAGCTCCGCTCGCCTTGAGGCGTGATAAACTGGGACTGGGGTATGCCTGCAGGGTGCGACAGTCTCCCACGAATCCAGCATCCACGGCCCTATTTGGGGACGGTACACTTACGCTGTCTTGCAGTACACGTCGCGGTGCTCTCCCACCGTTCTGTGTGGAGTACGTGACCTAGTGGAAGGGAGCGGTGTCAAGCTGCGCAACATTCGAAGGATGGCTACGGTGACAGTCCCCCCCTTGGGATTGTTGCAGCTGTAGTGGACATGACACTGTCTGAGACTCCTAAGGACGAACTTGTCCCGGGACTGTTTTGACTGAAAGCCCTAGAACACCTTGACACTTACCAAACGTGTACTGTCACCTACACAGACGGGTCGAAAATCGCTGATGGTGTGGGGTGTGCGTTTGTAAGTGAAGCCACGACTAGATCGTTTACGCTGCCTCCTAATGCATCAGTATACATGGCAGAATTCATGGCAATCACGAAGGCCTTATGCTTCATAGAAGTAGGGAACGACGTGGACCATGTCATACTTTCAGATTATTTAAGTAGCATCCGCGCGATAAAGACGTTTTATCCCCACGACCCGATCGTGCAGTACGTTTTATTGCGCCTAACTAAGCTTAAGGGAATTGGGAAAAATGTAACATTCTGTTGGATTCCTAGTCATGTTGGAATAGCGGGGAACGAATTGGCAGACCAATCAGCAAAACGTTCTGCCCGGAGCCAATACACCCGGGTGCCGCTACTCCACGCAGCACATCTCAGCCAGACAATTAATATGTTTTTTTTTCAGAGCAAGTGGCAACAACTATGGGATTCAACTGGCCAAAGCGAACCAACAACAAACAAACTGGCCAAAACAAACAAACAAACAAACAATCAAAACAAAACAAACTAATACAAACTGAAGCGAAGGCAGGGGCGGTGGGAGTCATCCTCAAGAACTTCACGAAAGGACGAGGTGGTGCTCGCCAGGATGCGGGTGGGACACACCTATGCCACCCATGGCTACCTACTCTGGAATGAAGACAGGCCAATGTGTACCCGCTGTGATATCGCACTAACAGTGAGGCATGTTCGTTTGGTTTTACCTCGTGTCTCAGCCCAACGACGACAATACTTTGGAAGCGACGAGTCCACACTGACCATGACAAATATTCTTGGTGATGGGCCATGTGTGGTTCAGAACCGACGACTGTTTCAGTTTCTCTCGCAGGTACGATTTGCTGGCATATATCCAGGGAAGTAAAGGTATTGCACTGGTATGAGCATAGTGAGTGTTACTTACACGTGAAAGCAAACCTGACCAGGAGCTGAAACCTAGGTAGAAAGGAGTACTGTCATGGTCGCTATATGATCAACATGGTCGATGTGCTCTAAATCCAAGATAACTAAGTATGCTGAATATACAACAAAGAAGGGTACGGGATCGCTGAACACGCTCTTCCTCCATCCTCTGAACATGGTTTCGGCCTTCATGTGCACATCTGCCGGAATTTATCGGATTTATCGGAAAGATCGGACGACTTGTCGAAAGGTGATCTCACCCCCCCCTTCCCTCCAACCATCCGGCTAATATCACTCTTAAAGCTATCTTCCTAAGCCAACAACCATGGATTCAATTCTCGCAACGAACGGAAGGCTTTTTCTATCCATCTTCGGGCACAGGAAGTAGGGGGGGGGGAGGAGGATTGGGTTCATGTGCCGTTCCACATGGAATAGTGGCCAGTAAATTGAGGAAGGCCAAATGTACACCCCTGCTCAGAATTGTATCGCCCAAGGCCCCTTTCCGAGGGAGGAAATGTGCTTTCCACCCCATGAACATTCCTGAATTCGCGGGCGCTGTATGATCAACGCAGTTGATGCGCCCGTAAGCCCAAATAACGAACCACTCCCCGTACCTATCCAACTACTATGCATTTCACGCAGACACGGCTATATGAACACTGGATGGAAGGTAGCCCATGTTGCCCGTACCCGTGAGAACGGGGCAATCCGGACCGGAATGGAGAGGAATCTGACAGTCTGGTGATGAGCCGGAGGGGTATGGGAAGAACGGATGAGTGTGTACAGAAAAAGGAGAGTCTGGGGTGCAATGGAGAAATATGGGGAGCAACGGATGCTTCTGGAGAGGAACGAGGGAGTCTGAGGAGGAATGGATGAGTTTGAGAAAACGAAGAATTTGTGGAGGAATTGTGAGTTCCGGGGATTGTGGAATCCGGGGATGATTGGAGGACTGCGAGGTAAAACGAAGATTCGGAAGGAATCGAAGCGCTCTGGACAAGAGATGAGCAGTCCGAGGAGAATCATAAGAGTTTGAGTGGAGCTGACAAATCTTCGGAGGAGCAGAGGAAAGATATATATTTGAGATATAAATTATATTATGCCAATTCTAGAGAGAAATTGGTGAGTTTCGGCAAGAACAAGGAAGTCTAGGAAGGACCGGAAGTTTCTCAGGACGATCTGAAGAGCCTGGATGAAACTAGGGTGTCTGGAGTAGAATGGAAGAGTCTGGAGAGGAGCGGGGGAGTCGCGAGAGGAGCGTCAGAATCTGAAGAGGAACATAAGATTATGAAGAGGAACGGGAAGGGTCTGGGGAACAACTGGGGAGTCTGGAATTTAACGCGGAATTAGTAGGGAGATGGTGTCTGGAAATCACGAGCGAGTTTGAAGGAGTCTGCAGAAGTTGAATAGGAACGAAGGTGTCATAGGAGAAATGGAACTGTCTGGGAGAAACTGAATACTGGAGAGGAGGTGAGTGATCTGGAGAGGAACGAAGGAATCTTGGGAGAAAGGGACAAGTCAGATGGGAATGCTAATTTCGGAAGAGACGGGGTTCTGAAGAAATTTGTAGAGAAACTGACAATCGGGGCTGGGACTTTCGAGACTCATCCGTTTTTATCCAGACTCCAGCGTGCTTGCCTAGAGTATTGCGTTCCTTCCCACATTATTTCATTCCTATCGAGACTCATTCCTTCCACGCCATGCTCTTTCGTTTCATCCTACTCTGCCGTTCAAGCCCAGAGTCTTCTGTTCTTCTCCCAGTGACCCTGATTCCTCATAGGATTTCCTTGTTACTCCTCAGGCTCCCCTTCTCACCAAAATTGTCTCTTCCTGCCCTTCTTCGTCTTCGTCGTTGCTCCTAAGAACTCTTATTTCATCTTTGGACCCGTCCGTTCCTCCCCGTTCGTCTCCAAAATCCTCCATTCGAGAGATCTCCACTGCTCCTAAATGTTCATTGTCTCCCCAAAAGCATCACGTCCTCCCTGGATCCTCCAGTTCATTCTTTGACTGCGATTTTGCATCCCAGACTACTCATCGTCAGACCCTTTCATCCCTTTCAACTGTTCTGTTCCTCCCCAGACTCCTATATTGCTTAGAATCGTGTATTCCTGTCCAGGCTCTCCTTTCGGCGTGCTACCGCGCGCCGAAATTTGGCATCCCTTTTCCCACATCAATTTGGCATGTTGTGTCAAACTTTTGAAGTCAGGTCATTAGGGTCAACGAGTTAGTCTAGGTCAAGTGAGGTCACCTCCAGAAAATTCAACCAGTCGTCACGTTTTAACGGATAGAGATATTTTAATGGAACTTTCAGCGTTCAGAGTTTCCTTTTCTAGGGATGCAACAAAATGTACGATATTACTTTTTTCCCTTCTTGATTATTAGTTATGTACATTTGCCTATTATAGTTAAAATCTAAGATTCTGGCTAAAATAAGCATTATTTATTATAGCAAGTTGACTTCGAACAGCCTATTCGACTTCGGTCCGCTGTATCCATTAGAAAAGGAAAGTTAAAGAAAACTTCAAATCACAAAATATTGGAATTTAAAAGAATTGTTTTTTTGGGTGGCCAAAATTTGTTATGGTCCTGGTTGACTTCGCTGTCCTTTTCTGATTCGAAATATTTTTATATTCTTCAAATATCCTCCAAAATGAACTCACCAGAACTAAAACATGATGTAAGTCGTAAAAATATAGACCCCCAGTGATGTCTCTTGTTTTTTTTTTGGGGGGGAGGGGGTGTCGGACCCTACTCATCGAGCGTTATCCGATGATACCTCTTTCGTTTTCGTGCGACGCTTAGTTTATATTTTAGAGGGGTTCCTATCAACCCCCCCCCGAGACGGAGTGTGAGGATCTGACCGAAGACCACACCACGACCACGACCACAACCGCCCCGACAAGGGGTGTGGAAACGCATAGGTGTTTCCGGGGATTCCCGTAGTCCCCACCGCCCATCCCTCTCTCCCTTCCAAGTATCCACCCCGTGTCTATGTCCCTTTGTATGTCCTTCATCCAATCCTACAACACCAACCCCTGCCTTGTCACGCGCAGATAGGCAAGCTTCCCCTGGCATATCCCCCCGCTCAGTTTTATCGGGGTAGCCGCGCCCCCTCGGCCCGTCCCCCGGGGTTGACGGAGTTCTGGAGATTGAGATCCCCCGTCGCACGGTGCTAGTTGTGACGGGGGACCAACACACCTCTTTGGTCCTGATATCCCGGAGGGGCGGGCGGGCCCGCGGGGTCTCACGCGGGCCAAGTGGCTGGTCGCCTCGGGCCGGTGGCTTGGGAGTCTTCCCAGTGCCCGCCGGCCCGGCCGGCCGGGGTCAAGGGGTGGGCGGCGCTGGATTCCGGTCGGGGTGGTGAGTCTCTCTCTCCCGGCCGGACGAAGGCGCTGCCTGCCCCGTATAGCTCCTCGGGCGCCTGGCGACCTCCCGTCCGCGGGACCCAGGCGTCCCCCCAGTAGGGCCCCTTAGGGGTGGGGCGCCCGAGGGGCAGAAACCAATGGAAGCTTATGGATACATCTAACAAACAACCGTCCCCTGGCCCCTCACACAAGGACCAGACCCCTCGTCCCTCTGCCCGAAGACCAGGTCCGAACTTAACCCTGTCGCGTAGGGCTCATGAGGACAATGAGCGCACACAACATGCACACTTTGAGCACGCGAGCACCGGCTCGCCATCAGGCACCTCGAATCCGCGTATCTTGGTTTTCAAATCAACGGACCCAGAAAATAAATTATAAACGCTCTCCCCCTTTCAGCTTAAGCGAGGATGCGACCGTTTGGGATGTATACTGCGATGCGACAAGTTACGTGATGGGGGGCATCGAGGTCGAATTTCGTAAGGGAGAGGATGCGAGGAGAGTCCTGGAGCTAGATAAATTCACATACAGCATACGCACACCGAACGGGACGGGACAAGAAACATGACAATACCGGTGAAAGTTAAACCTCATAATACTACAAATGTCTGCAAAGGAGTCATTAACTGCTTCGATCTGAGGGACGTGTCTGAGAATGAGATTGTTGATGGACTAGCTGAGTATGGTGTTGTTGACACGCGGCGGATGAAAGTAGGAAAGGAGAAGGAGCTACATCCGACAAATAACATTATTTTAACGTTCAGTAGCACTGATCTACCAGCCACAGTAACAGTAGGCTATATCCGAATACAAGTCCGCGTTTTCATTCACAACCCAATGGGGTGCTACAAATGTCAGCGTTACGGCCACACGACCCAGTACTGTCGAGGTCGCCCTGCATGTGGCCGATGTGGGTCGGAAGGTCACACTGTCGACAAGTGTGACTCGCAGGAATCATGGTTTGTGAATTGTGGTCGGTGTCAGGTGCCCCACAAAACCTCTGACAGGTCATGCCCAGCCTACTTGAAGGATAAATATATTTTGTCACTAAAATTCACCAAAAATATCACTTCGACAAGCCCGAGAGGCATATGAGGAGAGTCGCCCCAGAGTATCATACGCAGAAAAGGCTAAAAGTACCCCAACGAGTTATACACATCAACAAACCGCCAGCGCTACACAATTGCTTACACAACTCGGCGCCTTGCTGCGCTCCTTTGGCTTTACCTGCACATCTTCCGCGAACGCGGAGACAACGCCACCCACGGTTCGACCATCCAGGTCAGAGCAGGCGAAAGTAACGCCACCCATAGCATCCCCACAACTCTCAGAGGAAGTATCCGGGACGGAAACAGAACAGGAAGGAGGAAAGTGGACCTTGGTACAGGGGCCCAAAAAAACTCTCCAAGCCCCCCTACACCTCATTTACCACGCCCTCTACTTCCACATCCAAAGTAACCTATCCTACCCCCACATCACCACCAATTCCTGCTCCTACCCCCCCCCCCCTCCTCCACCTCCACCTCCATCGCTCCACGGAGCACCGTCGCGACGGATACCTGTCACACCCCCGTCAGCGCCACGCGTACAGATCACCAGCGTTCGCCATGGAGCCCCGAACTTGGGACCGGTGGGACGTGCCGGACGTAGTTCGTCTCCGAACGTACGGCCGAGAGCCCCAACCACCCAGGTACCATTGGCACCTGGAGGCTCCGCATCTCCAGCTGAGACCCTTCATATCCCACCACCCATCCCACCACGTGGATACGAAGCTTTGGCACACCCGTTACCCCCTAGAGGCAGGAGGCGAGCTCCACCCTGGCAAGTGTCTCCGGCCGATGGAGGAAACCCTAGGGCGAGGCCAAGATCCTCCTCGGGAACCTCCACGCAGCAGTGACTATCGTGTTAGTCACTTTATCGTTTTACCACGTTTTAGATGGCTCTTCTTACGGCCATTTTGCAGTGGAACTGCGAAGGCCTAAAGACCTCGATTCTTGACCTGATGACCGTTTTAAATCGGCGTAGTCCGCTAGCCATTTGCCTTCAGGAAACTAAGCTCACGCCAAAGGACACCGTCAAGATAAAGACATAAGACATAAAAGATTAGTGCAACTATTAGCCACAAGGGCCCTTCTTGGTTGCACTCTTTACACTGAACCAGTTGCACACCAAAAACTGTTAATCAGCCCTCCCTGTAATACTGAAAAGCAAGCCCTATATTCTTATAATGATTGTCTATGCTGTTTTTAAAGATGTTCAATGTGCTGCTACTGACGATGTTTTCTGGCAGCTGGTTCCAGTGTTCCACTACCCTGTTGGTGAAGAAAGTTTGCCTTAACCTTGTTCTGCTGTGGTTAACTTTAATTTTGAATTTATGACCTCTAATTGCATCATTTCTGTTAAATTCAAACATTTCCCCAAGGTATCCCCTCTCCAGACCATTGACAAATTTAAAGACCTCGATGAGATCTCCTCTCAGCCTTCTATATCTAAGTGAAAACATATTCAATTTCTTCAATCTTTCCTCATATGCCAGGTTGCTTATGCCATTAACCATTTTTGTAACCCTCTTTTGTACTCTCTCCAAAAGCCAACAATCTTTTTCATAGCTAGGAGACCAAGCTTGGATGCAGTATTCCAAATGTGGCCTGACGTATGCACAGTAAAGCTTCCTGATCACTTCCTCACTTCTGTATGATACATTCCTATTTATTGCCCCGAGCATTCTCAGTGCCTTCTTCCTGGGTTCCTTGGTCTGTTCTGATGCTCCCAGTTTTGTGTTTAGAATAACACCTAAATCCTTCTCCTGTTGAGTCACTGATAGCACTTGGCCACCCATCAAGTATGGAGCCTTCATATGCTGCTTACCTACATGCATGATTTTGCACTTATCAAAGTTAAATTTCATTTGCCATTCTTCGGACCACTTCACAAGTTCGTCTAAGTCTTTTTGCAGCGAGATATGCTCATCCTGACCTGTTATTGCTCTAAAGACCTTCAAATCATCCGCAAATTTCAAAACTTTACTGCTTAGGCCACTTTCAATGTTATTTACAAATATAATGAACAGTAATGGCCCTAGTACTGACCCCTGGGGGATTCCACTAAGAACATTTTGCCATGATGACTTTGTACCATTTAGCATCACTCTTTGCTGTCTATCTGAAAGCCACAACTCTATCCATTTTAAGATGCTACCTGCAATACCATGGGACTGAAGCTGTATCATTAACCGTTTATGGGGTACCTTGTCATAGGCCTTACTAAAGTCAAGATATGCTACATCAACCTGATTTCCCTGATCAAATTGTTCTTTGGCGAAGTTCAAAGATAAGAGACTACACTGTGTTCCGAAGCGATGTTCGCCCTGAAAATAACGCGCACGGAGGGGTCCTGCTTGCTGTCCACCACAGCGTACCAGCACGTGAGTTGCCTCTTCGAACTACTCTTCAGGCAATCGCAGCGCATATAACTCTTCGCGGCACACACATTAGTCTTTGCTCCCTATATCTGCCTCCTTGAGTCCCGTTTCCTGTCGTGGGTCTGAAACATCTACTTGCTGAGCTTTCAACACCATTGTTACTAGTGGGTGATTTCACCGCTCACCACACCGCCTGGGGCTGCTCTGACATCAACACACGGGACCGAATACTGTGGGATTTAATTATACATGAGCCGTTATGTCTTCTAAACACAGGTGCACATACTCATCTTTCTCTTCCATCGGGCCGAACGTCTGCGCTAGACCTGAGCCTAGCCAGCCCCCAACTGATCCATCATATCGAATGGTCAGTCGACGACGATTGCCTCGGAAGCGACCACTATCCAGTGTGGCTAACGTTTTGTAGAGGCGTGGTTTTTGGAACACGGCCGCCGCGCTGGAATTTGAAGAAGGCAGACTGGGCTCGTTTCGAATCTGAGATGCAGACAGCTTTTACACATGACATTGAAAATAATTGTACTAGCGTTGATGATTTTACATCACGGATTCTCCAGTGCGCTGAGTCGTGCATTCCCCGTACCTCTGGCATCCCACGCCGTCTTCCAGTTCCCTGGTGGACTGCGGAATGCGGAAAGGCTATCCGCGCTCGCAAGGGAGCCCTTAAAAAAATTCAGTAAACATGGCACGATGACCAACACGCTGGACTTCCAACAGGCCCGAGCACTGGCTCGACGTACCATACGCGCCGCGAAACGAACATCCTGGCGAGCATATGTAGATGGATTAGCTCGAACCACGTCGGCATCGGAAGTGTGGTCCAGAATTAAAAGGATTTCGGGGAAGTTCTCCTCGATCTCATTGCCGGTTCTTAGCATTGGAGGAAACACAATAACGGATCCGGGAGAAGTAGCCAATATAATTGCACATACCATAGCAAAGCGCAGTGAGCCAACTGACCCAGCTTTCCTGCAACACCGTGCCCAGTGTCAGAGGAAAGATATTAGTTTTATTACATCAGAACAATTCGTATACAATTTACCGTTTACTCAAGCCGAACTGAACTATGCAATTAACGGGTTGAAGAACGTGTCCAAAGGACCAGAATATATACACAACGAAATGTTGAAACATTTACCGACGTATGCAAAATATACACTTCTCACGATTTTCAATTTAATTTGGAACGGTGGATACTTTCCACCCGCCTGGAGAAAGGCAATTATAATACCACTGTTGAAGCCCGGTAGAAATGGCGATGACCCCACTGATTACCGCCCAATTTCACTGACGTCATAACTTAGTAAGTTAATGGAGAAAATGGTTAGCCTCCGACTCACGTGGTTCTTGGACAACCAGAACGTCTTATCCAATGACCAGTGCGGCTTTCGAAGGAACCGTAGCACGATTGACCATGTTTCTCTATCTATATATCTATCTATCTATCTATCTATCTATCTATCTCTATCTCTCTCTATCTCCACCATTCTATCTTTATCTTTATCTTTATCTTTATCTTGAAATGATTGTACGCGACAAACTACATGAAGGTAATGGACAGACCAAAATGAATTGGAGCCACATTCCATTGACTCAAATGTTAGAAGCAGAATTAATTGCGAGGGTGGGTCAAGCAAACATTGAGGTGGCCGTCCCCCTCAAATATAAATAAAACAACACCGCTGAGTCGAACGACTGGCAAGTGGTGGTGAATCGACGAGAGGTAGTGGCGTTGCCAGCTAGGGTATGTTGCAAGGATTGATCTAATTGGGGAGGGGGGGGGAGAGAAAGTCGCGCCCCTTGTGATCCGAAGGACGCCTCTATCGGAGGTTCCAGTGTACCCCCTCCATCGAAATATTCAGCGGATCAGCGGAACGCGCTCCTCGGCCTGGGAACGGCAGTCCTCTGGGAGTCCGAACGCACGCCGCGAATTTCTCGGCAAAAGTCACTCCTTAGACAAAAACAGATGGTGCCCCTCTGGTAGACCGGACTGCACCCCGTCCAAATGTTCTGGACCAAGAGCCGGCCCTCTGGAGAAATGCCGCCTCCTTGGCAAAATCATGAACCTATCAGTAGTATGGTGTCGGGGGAGGGGTTTGCACCCTCTATCGAACTTCCATTCATCCTCTGCGGATTCGTGAGTACGCTGAAGTGTCTCCATTCAGTTGTGTAAACCACTCCACCCGAAAATATCGGCCACATATCTAGAGAACAGGGAGGGTGGGGGCGAAAACAGAACCACCTATTTTTATCTTTCATGGTGAAGCTGTCCCCTAATGCATGCTTCCCCACCCGCAATAATTTCGACGTCTAGCATGGGAGCCTATGTAATGTGACCACCTATTCATTTTGGTCTGCCTATTGCCACCTTCGATCGTTTTAAGAAATCAACAGGTGTGCTGACCATTTCGGGCGAAATGGGCTCCCTTCTACAGATGCCTTCACTTCGCATCAGACAACTTCGGAACGGAGCGTAATAAATAAATAAGGAAAGAGCGGTAAGGTTCCTTGATCAATTCTGTATCATGGAGGGCAGATGTAATTTGCTTGGGGTGGCTGAATTAATTGGAAAAAATGCCAATACGAAATGCGTACCCAGAAAGCCCATAGGCGCACAGCTTAAAACTGGCCGCGTTTCCGTGTTTTTACTTACCCACCGCTAGGTGGCAGGTTGGTGCCGCTGTTACGGGCTTGTATCGTAACTCCTAATGTTTCATAACCTCTAATGTGTCATAACCTCAAACGTATCATAACCTATGATGCGTCACAACCTCCAATGTATCATAACCTCAAGTGTATCATAACCTCAAATGTATCATAACATCAAATGTATCATAACCTCTAATGTGTCATAACCTCTTATGTATCGTAACCTCAAGTGTATCGTAACCTCAAGTGTATCATAACCTCAAATGTATCGTAACCTCAAGTGTATCATAGCCTCAAATGTGTTATAACCCATAATATCAGCTGACGATGGAGAAATGTGGCGTGCGATTTTGACCCGTACTAAATCAGAGCAGGTCTCAGCTTACGGAAAACCATTGCGAAAAAGAAATGAACTTGAAATGTACCGTATCCTCGCTAGTTGTCAGCGTGCTATTTTATTTCCACCATGCTTGCTTTCAATGACCAAAGCTATTTGTGTGTATGTGTCCAATTTTATAGTTCATTGATTATCAAAGTGGTTTCCGAATAAATGATGATTCAAGACATGATTTATTGACGCATTGCTTTGTTTACGGGCCATGCAAAGGCATTCCGTGTAAGATTTTAGATTGAAGTCACCAAGAATAAGGCATTTCCTCTGAAAGTGTCTACTGCTTTCCTCACAAATCACCTTATTGAGCTCCAGTTGTTGAGAACGTTTCAAGGTTCTTGATCGATACAAAGCTCCTATCCTCAGTTTATTATTGTTGCCTTTTTCCCACAGCGACATCAAGTTAAATTGACTTCACAGACACATTTTTTAAACCCCATCTGCTACTTTTTGAGAACTGTATAAGCTATTCACGTAGAGCATTACACCGCCACCTTTCACTGTTGGACCCATATTGCATGAAAACATATTGTATCTCTGAATCTCATATTCCTGCATGCTATCCGCAAAATATCCCTCCCTGACCCATGCTTCAGTAATGCAAAGAAAATCTGGCTTCTCCTCAGCAACATAACATATGAACTCATCAAATTTGGATCGAATGCTCTGAGTATTAAGCATCATACACTTAACAAAAGTTCCATAACCCTCTTTGGCTTTTTTATGTTGGGTAGCTCTATCATCTCTGGATGAGCTACCACTCTGCCCCTCTGCTACCCCTATTTGCTGATGCTGAGGTTCTATTGCCTATGCTGACATTATTGGCATATCCCTGAGATGGCAGTATTCTTTCACTTTCTGCTGTAGTGTTGTTTGGACTAGATATGTGACCGAATGTGCCGCATATAGGCAAGAGATCCCGCACTGGTGAAATATGCGACGATATGGATGCAACGTTTTGATGACGTCACAAACAGTCACAGTGATACTGCCCAACCACTATAAAACAATCGCAGTGGCTCCAGATTATCGGGCCCTCTTCCCCTAGATGCAGGGACCCTATTCCGGTGGTATTTCCACATGGGGATGCAAGACGTCCATGACGAGAGAAAGTAAAATCGATGGTTATATCACATTATGTATACGGTCGGACAGCATGGAAACCATAAAACAATCGTAATGGCTTCAGATCATTACCATCTCTTCCGATAGATCCAAGGACAATTTTCTGGCGGTGTTCCCGCATGGGGATGCCAAAAAAATGCATGACGGCAGCAAGTACAATAGAAAGCTATACCACATTATCTATACATTGGGGGCGTGAAACCACCATGAAGCAATCGCAGTGGCTCCAGATCATCACGACCTCATCCCACAGATCCAGAGATCATATTCTGGTGGTATTGTCACATGGAGACACCAAAAAGTGCATGACTGCGGGAAGCAAAACAGGTTATATCACATTAGGTATATGTTAGGGCAGCAAGAAACCACGATAAAACCAGTGCAGTAGGTCCAGATCATCAGGATATCTGCCAATAGATCCAGGGATTATATTCTGGTGGTATTTCTACAAGGAGGTACCAAAAACGGCACGGCGGCAGAAGGTAAAGAGATGCTTATATCACATTATGTATATGAATAGAAGTATACGGTCAGACAGCGTGAAACCACCATGAAACAATAGCAGTGGGTCCTGATCATCAGGACCTCTTCCATTAGACCGATAAATCATGTTCTGAAGGTATTTCCACATGGGAATACCAAGAAGTGCACGACGGCAGAAAATAAAAGAAACGGCTGTACTACATTATGTATCCGTTGCGGCAGCGAAAAACCACCATGAAACCAGTGCAGTGGCTCCAGATCATCAGGACTTCTTCTGATATATCCAGTGATCATATGTTGAAGGTATTCCCACATGGGGATCACGAAAGTGCATAACGGCAGCAAGTAAAAGAGACGGTTATATCACATTATGTATATGAATTAGAAGTATAAGGTCGGACAGCGTGATATCACCATGAAACAATCGCAGTAGCTCCAGATCACCTGCACCTCTTCCCATAGATCCAGGGACCATATTCTGGTGGTATTTCCACATGGGGATATCACAAAGTGCGTGGTATCAGGAAGTAAAAGTAAAGGTTATACGTGTATAAGGGTAATATAGAAGGTAACACATAAGGAAGGTAATATAGACAGGAAATAGGAAATATTCGAACCTAAGGCTGTATAGATTTGAAGCATGGCAATCCTTTCATCATACAAATTTTGCAAAAGACGAGGGACCATGCCGACATAAAAATATGTGAGTCAATAGGTATTGGGGATAGGAACCCAACTCTGAGCAGCAATGCAGCATCGTGTTTTTGGTGTGGCTTTGTGACGATGTAACCTGCAAATGGCAGTGTCATGTATCCAAGCCACATGTTATGTCTAAAGCAACGCATAGCTTCATTAGTTTCGATTCAAATTTATGCATACTACCTTATTGCCTCACATCGAACAAGTCTGCATTATTGACCGGGATACCTCAGTGCATGCGCCAATTTACCCCAATCCACCCTTAACAAACCTGTCCTGAGCCGTGTAGCACCATGTTCAAAACATTAGCTTGTCTACGGTTATCACCCTACATGAAAGCTGAAACATCAAACATTATGGTCAGAATATAGCCCTATGTGTGGTGCCAAAATGTTACTGGATAACGCCAAATTTTAGGAGCAATTTCCAACAATAAATTAGAATGTTACTCTTATGATATGTGTTATATATATATATGTATATATATATGTAATTTAATGCGACGGTGTTCACCGCATTCATCTTTTCCCATTCAAACTTTCTAGTCTTTGAACGCATGCTCTGTGATGATCATTAAGATGATATAAAATATCTACAAGCGTTACAATGATTAATACGGCCGGTATAATGACCATGTTCCCATGGGCACCCCTAATCGCTCTTGATCGCGATCAAGGCACTAATCGCGATCAGGCCGGTCATGGGAACACCCGCAATCCTGTTGGTAATCTAGTTAGTAAACCCCGTTACCAATCCACCATATGTTCGAGCTGAGCGGGCTTGATCGCGATCAGGACCGACAAAATATGTTTTCGTTTTTTTAAAGTTGCGACTGCTAACTATTTAGCAAATTATTTCCATATATTTTTATGTTTTAGTGCGTATGTTGGCACAACATACATACGACGTATATTAGTTTATTGCATGTATATACCTATATATTTGTGTTCCACCTACCGTCCAGGGACAACCTCTCTCGTCCTCGGACTTTGCGTCCTGATTAAGCGCGAGGCCAAGGCCATATACCAGCGCAAGTTGCCTGTGAACTGTGAATTGCTGAAGAGATCATTTAAGTTGTTCATGTTGTTAGGTGCTGAAGTGTCGGAAGAAGAGGCTACCTTTTCTTTGAAGGTGAGTGGAAAGAAACACAATGTTGGGAGGACAATCATGCTCTGTTTATATTTCTATGGCATAGACAGGTTGACAATTGCCGTGTCTCGACGCCTGACTTGCTTTCTTCGATGTGAAGCAAACTGAATTGCACGTTGATTGTTGACCATGCTGAAGCTTAGTTCGTAGTGAAAGCAATTATGACACTGGATAGTTATAAGTAGATGTACAAATTGGCATTTTAACCTGAAGTAGTTAATTAGGTATGTAGGTAGGTAGGTGCATAGGCACCTACCTAGTGGGACTATTAAAATTATTTCATTATCAGATAGAAGCTTGTGTTCTGAGCTCCAAGACAAATGCTGGATCTATGTGAAATGTCTTATTCATGGAAAGATGTGCATATTTATTCCTATCCAGAATCATTCAAGATTCCATTTCAATTTGATGATATCACACTTGTTAACCTGACTTTCCATACCTAGGCAGGTGATGACAATCATACATTTTTGCATTAAGGCGCTTGTGTATTCTTGGATTTGTTTCCAGTGCCACGTTTCTAAAGATGGTTTTGATGATGTAACCATTCATTTCCTCTACAAATGCTTACTTTTCAGTTGGAAAGTAACATAACACCAAATACAGTCCTAGGATTAAGTACAGTATAGAATGTATATAATCAGTGTATAATATATAAAATAAGCTACAAATATATTGTATAAATATGTGTATAATATCAATGTTTGAAAAATGAATACATGTAATGTAATTCTCCCTAGTGCTCCATTCTTCGGATGCAGTCTGAGGGTCTTTTGTGCCATTAATTTGTACCAAGAAAAGGAGAGGCATTGGTCACGTAATAGTACCTGTAGCCATTCTCATCTTCTGTACTCTGCCTATGTATACACATATTACACTCCTTGATGGCCTCAATCATTTGGCTTTATAATAGTATCTTCAGCTGCTGTCCACCTATTCAATTGTATTTAATGTCTGTTCAGCATCCTTTCTATAATCCAACAGTACTTCTCATTTATGGAAAAACTGTCCTAGATTTTCACAACCCTTCTCATATAGTGGACAGCTGCCAGCACCAGTTACATGCCTCCAAACTATTGCTCCTGTCAACCATGATTTTTTAATAAGCAGTTTTATTTTGGTGGCTGTAGCTTGCCTCACCACAGCACTGGATCTGCTAGTAAGTCAGAATTATGTTGTCAGTTCACCAACTGCAAGCTCTGGATCATGCTTCTTCAGCCACCTTAGGCTGGGAGATCAGTTAACCTGTCTCAGTTATCTGGCTTTAATGTGCTGGCTGTGAATATTTGTGTTCATAAAATATCAAAGCATTTCCTTACCTGACCACATCCATACACTCCAAATTTCCACCCCCTTTGCCTGGGTAGAGGTGACAGCATTACACCAAGAGCAAGGTAGTGGGGATTCACCTTTATATTACAAAAATGGTTCAACAAGTGTGGTGCATGGAGCATGGTGATTTTACCCTTGTATTGAAGATAGTGTTCCACAGTCCAAGACAAATGCATACCATCATGGAACTTCATGCTCACATAATTGTGCACTTCATGCCTCTGGATACATTCAATATTTGACATTATATAATAATCTGCTGGTGGTTCAATAACTATGGGCTCTGACAAAGACATCAAATAAAAAGTCATAGAAACAGTGCAATTATGAGCCACAAGTGCCCTTCTTGGTTGCACTCTGGACACTCAACCAGTTGCCCACCAAATCCGTTGATCAGCCCTCCCTGGAATACTGAAAAGCAAGCTCTTATAGTGATTGTCTGTGCCATTTATCAAGATGTTTCAAGAACTATGATGGTGCCAGGTACATGGTTTCTTTTGAAGTTGGAGAAACATATGCACTCTGGACTTTGCTGACAGCCTCTGTCTCAACTTTGCACAGAAAGAGGGCCAATTCTGAAGATAAATTGAGGGGTGTCCTGTGTGTATGGAATATGGAAATGCACATATTAATCTACTGCTTCCTAAGTTACCATTGAATTTGTTGATCTGCATTGGTGCATGTCATCGGCTGCAAAAGCAGCACCTGCAGTCATATGCCATCATGTACATTTAATTATATAGAGCATGAAACAATGTGATGCCCTAAAGTGCAACATGTTTAATTGGCTTAGGCCAATTTGCCCATGTCCATTTATTGCATGTGTATTAGTGCCAACTGGTTATAACCATGATCAAACCAAAATCTCTATGCATGATGCCAGTGATTTCATCTTGCCAATTCTGACCACAGTTGCATCAGAACTCCTCAGAACCTAATATGGATTTAGCAAAGTATAACATATGTTTACCCCTCCAATCTTGTCTTGTGTCTAGCATGTCCCATTTGTTGGCTGTCTCACAATGCAATCCTATTTTCAGGACCAGTGTTAATCAAACGTTCAGCTGACTGGTCAGAGGAGGAGGTGCACACCCTGCTGGGAGTAGCAATTGAAATGCATCTGAACCAAATGTTGGATGGCAAGAAGCACCACCACACAAATGTAAGAATGGACAACCTATGGATGTATTTTATTTGGGTTTCTTGCACCTACATATTTCTTTCAAAGTGTATATCTAGTTTCACTAATTATTGAACAACATGCTAAATTGGATGGATAAATCAGTGTCATTGATCATGACAATACAACTGCTGGTTTGTTCGTCAGCTACGTGAGTTTTTGGGCGCAGGGGTTTGTTTTCTGGTTTGGTCATTTAGCGCCCACCGACAATACAACTGCATTTCGGTTGCATACCATCAATACATTTCGATTTAGCTCATCATGCTTTATTTCCTCCTTGGGCACCATCTATGGTTAGAAGTTGGAAACATAGCTTAATGGCTCACATATTTGGTTCAGTAAGCCCCATGTTGTTATCAGCTGGTTGTTGTGTGGAGCATTTGTTGTTTCTATATTCACTCATTTGAATGATTCAATAGATGCTTCAAGTAAAATTTTCATGGCCAGACCAAGCCTAGATCCCATACAAATGAGCTAATTTTGGTGAACTGGCACAAATTATGACACTATTACATTTATACCCCTTCAGTGACACATACACAGTTAAACTTGGATATTTAACCAGCTGCACTACCATCAACCATGCACCAGTACTCCGAGGTAGCACACCAACCTCGTACGAGCTTGCCCCAAGAAACTGAAGAAGACTGCTATCTGTTCGGTGTGCTTCATTGACCTATCCCAGGAGTGTGGCTTTGTCATTTCATTCGACTGATATGTCCATGGAAGGATACTATCTGACATGTTGTCATCTGACCATCTTGTCCGAGCAGTTGAACCCATGAAAGCAACCAGTTGTTTCTGAAGAACTTCAGTTGAAAGTATGCATCGCTAATAGGCTTAAGTTAATATGTACCTCTGTCTGGTGTATTTTGTTATAAGAATTGTCAATGTTGCCCATTTCGGTGCATATGTTGGACAACTGTTGCCACTGTATAAGCATAGATTGTGCAAGGCTTGTTTGAATGGTACCATGCTGGACACTGTTCTACAGCAGGCAGCTATTTTCATTTTCCTATGGTACAAAGCTTGTGCAGCCATTTTCATTAATCCTTTGCAGGTGGACGGTGGCCTGTCTACGCGGCTGAAAGCCACACGCATGGAAAGGACAGCCGACAAATACAAGCTGAAACTAAAAAACTAGCCAATAAGCACGAGTCAAAAGACAACCAGCGATGTGGTTGTAGCGTTCCATGACGGCAGCCAGCCGTTGTCGGCCGCTGGCGATGACATTTCAACGTTGTGCGAAATGACCAACATCGAGAGCTTGCTCGAGTGTACACATTCCCGTCGGGACCAGCTCCACACCCTAGCCCATCCCGAGCTGCCAGTACGGACAGCCACAGCTGTGATCGCAAGAACAGGGGTTGGTCCAACCCATCCACGATCACCTATGGCGTTTTGGCAGCAGCGGGTGTAAGCTCGCTCTGCGACGGCAACCATGACGGCCTCTCCACCACCAGCGCTGGTGTCTGGACGCCAGCGGCCGGCGGCACGCCCAGTGACCGGCGGTCAACAGCCAGTGGGGCGGAGGGCAGTGATCGTGCTAGTGATGGCCTCAGCGCCACCCCACTTGTGCACAGGCGCCAGCAGCACCAAGGCAGCAACGGCTCCCAGTGGGAATCATTGATATCCCTCTGGGTGGAGACTGCTGGTGGAGGGAGGAGGCTGCTCAGCAACGGGACGCTGAGCGAGAGGAGGCCGCGCTCGAGATCAGTCGGCGTCTTCTGGCGGCCATCGAGCGGTCGGCTGGTCAAGCGCGAGGTAGACAGTATTGGGGATTTCGCGTTGGCTTTCAGGTACCGACGGTCCCATGATCCGCAACGCTACCCACCATTATGATGTGCTGCATCACTGTGTGACGGCTGTGCGACAGCTCTGCATTGCTGTCTGCTGCCAGCAGTTGAAGCAGCAACAGCAGCACCGTATTGTTAAATACATACGTGCTCGCGACACGATTTCTGTGGCATCGTAATGCAGACGTGCATCGGGAGGAAGTAGGTGACGCTGCCGAGTGGCCGGAATATCGTTTGAACATTGGGCGTGATGGATGCCATCGGAAGCAACCATTCGTTGCAACCATTCGTTGATGATTACGTTCATCATCGAGTTTGGAAGGGAATTTGGTTGGTGACCGGAGTCCAGCCGCTGTAACAACATTCCGTCTCAGCGCCGCTGCCCTCGTGGGGATTACAGTTGCCAATCACCAGAGCACTATAAGGTTGACACGGGACGCGCCGTCTCGGTGCGCATCTGTTGAACTTTTTAGTGCCGAACGAGTGAAGGGAAATGGTGCGAACATCAACTGGGGGTTCTTAGATCACGCCTTTCGTGTCACACTAGCTCTGATACCAAACTTGTGGAACCAAATCGAGGGCCCTGCCGTACCTCCAGTAGCATCAAAAACTCCATGTCCTATTCCAAGCACAATGTGAGTATCCACGGGACGTAATGAAGCATTCAGGATTTGTCA
The DNA here is from genome assembly GCA_034440575.1 of Imbricaverruca yamaguchii. NCBI lineage: Eukaryota > Metazoa > Arthropoda > Thecostraca > Neoverrucidae > Imbricaverruca > Imbricaverruca yamaguchii. The sequence continues at coordinate 1,158,156 of JAOTOL010001543.1, forward strand.
ACAAATACCCTTCTGAAACCAACGGTTATATATTTACGAAAATGTACCTTCGACATTGAAGACTTGATGTTGGAACGCGCTACACACCAAAAAGCTCGGTGAGTGGGGTGGGAGGTGGGGTCGTCTCAGGTTGCAACACAGCGAGAGGGGTGCACGGGGCAGCACAACACAGCCCAAGATGTGTGCTCGGTGGTTAGGGGGCGCCGTATAGCAACGCAGCCAGCATCGAGAGCAAGAGCCAGCATCGAGAGCACAAGAAATACTGAAACCCGCACCATAGCCAGCGGCAGAGCTGCAGAACTGACAGCGGTAGTCTGCCGGCATAGTAGTGGCAGTACAAGTGACACAGAAACAGCATCCGATGGTAAAGCGCACGGAACAGAGCATAGTACATCCGACGGAGAGCTTATTCTGAGAGATGGGGCTTTCGAAAAATTATTGTGGGGACCTATAGCAATTAGTTTTGAGTTGCTAGATGCAGCTTCGGAATATAATGGTCGTGTCAGGCATACAATGGGGGCACAAGACTCAGGTATCTGTCATCACAAACAGCCTGAAGGATGATGGACGGCCATCCATTTTGGTTCTCATAATCTCTGTATCCAGCAAGGGGAGAAGTGACGGGGACGTGGGCTCCATCAATAGCACCGTATGCTTGTGGAAAGCAAAACCGCTCCTGCCATCTTCGAGCTATTCCTTTTGCTTCGACTTTTCCAGGCATGCAAATGTAGTCTGACATGCCATCCGTGACGGCATTGACCAAGACTTTCATGTTCCAGTGCATGTAAACAAACATTACATACATTATTCTTGCACTACTTGCACGCAAAGGCTAGGATGGTTTCATGCAGTTTTTATAAATGGCAGTACCGAATAGTTACTCGGTACCTAGAACTGTCATAGCAGTGTGTATGAATTAGTGGCCAGTTCGGTGTTAGATGTTAATACAGATATCCTCACCCTGACACCAAAGAGAAACTAACACTGGAAAATGCATGGGGGGTTTTGCACAGCACTATACAATACATTTAATGTCTTTGTAATGGCAAGGTCTACACAAGTATGCTACTGAAACGATTATGGCATCTGCAAGTTACATTTTATGAACCTTAGGATGTACTGGTTATGAATCTATGGATATGCAAAAAATGCAAAGGCAAGAATTTAGATGTGCATATTTTTCCTGCTACATGCTATTTTCCACCAATGTTTTGGAATTTTAACACAATGGTCCATTGTGATAAACTTTGGAGGCATGGAGGTCAATAAGGAATGTTATCCGTGGGCCAATTAAATATTAGTAGGCTGTCAAGAGATGCGACGATGTCATGACCTGCATTTGCGTTTTGTTATGTGAGGATATTAGGAGCACATGTGTGAAAATTTAACATAAAATACAAGAAAAGCAAGATGAGTGAGAAGCTATCAATTGCCAGTGGTAGCTTCAACAACTGGAGCTGGAACAGCCTTGTCCGGGATATCTTCATTCAAAGCATTGGCCTTCCCAGAAAATTACTGACTTTATGTATTGCCTGGAAGCTTGACAGTGCTACTTGACAATGAGATGATTTAAACTTTACACTGTCTGATAAAACCACTAGTCTGTTCATTTTAAACAGTAGCTGTTGGTTCTTAAGCAGAGGCTTACATGCTGATAATAAATGGTTACAACATTGGAGCTAAACCTTACATTCCTGGTTCTTTTTGTCACACCTTTGCATGCTTTGGTGAAAATTCTTAAGTTGTAAGCCTGGCATCGAGACTGCAATTGCCTGGAAGTACATTAGTATGTTCAAAGGCCAAAGAAGTTAAAAAATTGTAGTTGAGGGCTAAACATTTTAACCTCCAAATCCAGAATTGCATAAAACAATGCCAAACTTGTCACCAACTGGAGGTTGTTGGTGGATTAAATGTTTTTGAAGTCATGGTGGTGTTAATTGCTTTTCTTCACTCAATACAAAAGTTGCATGAAGGGAATGGATTCAACCAGTCAAACAGGTTATATATGGTTGATATTATTGTAACGTGGTATGCATATTGGCATTGATTGGCAACCCCGATATTTTCCTTTAATGTATTCACAAGACAAGTTTTACAAGCATTTCACCTTCATGGAAGAAGGAAATTGGTGAGGTTTTGTTGGGTTGGGTTAGGTTTCTCTTCGGAAAAATTTCATTTATTATTCCACATTTTTTCACTCTTTTTTCTTTAGGCACAGGCTAGGCTAAGTTAGCATTAGTTTTTGAACTTCAACAATTTGTAGAAGAAAATTTTTTTTTTTTTTTTTTTTTAAACCATGCTTTGCAGTGCTGGGCATGGGGGAAAGGAAAGCATTAGTGGTCAGGTCAGGTTACGCTAGATTGCACAACATTTTTAGCAACATCATTTGTATGCTATATTAGCCAAATGACAGCCTCTTTGTGGTGTTATTTTTGCATGTCAACTGAAAAGTAGGCACTTGCAGTGGTCGCATCATGTTATCCACGTTCATAAACATTGAATTAGAAAATGACATTCTTATAGTTCAAATAATACCCCAGCACACAAATTTACTCTTCTGACTTTTTTGCTCAGGGGTATTACACCACAACTGTCAAACCCTAGGGATTTGTTATAGGAAATTGAGACATATTTGCAGACAATTGTAAGTGCCAGAAATTTGTGTTTTGATGTGAAAGAGCAGTATTACTTTTAATCACTTCCACTTGCAGCAAATCTTGTTAGTTAGTTACTTATTAGGTATTTAGGTCGCATCGACTACATTGGTCATATAGCGCCCAGCAGTAAACCTTGTACTGGCATTTCCTTTTTCAGCAACCTTCAATATGAGGAAAACAAATTTAAACGTCTCTCTTGCGCCAGAAATGTCTCAACTAATCCGGCGCTGATCCACTATTTGGGCGATCACCGCTGAGCGGATCAGTGGCGGATTAGTCATGGAAACGCTCGATATTTTGCGGATTACCAGCATGCCGCTGAGCCTGATCCGATCCGTCTGTAATCCGCCTGCCCATGGAAACAGGGTCAATGTAAATAGTATGGGTGGTGAGCATGGATATTGGAACAAATCATGATCTGACACTGTTTTTTTTTTACGTTTCAACCAGCCATGACCACGTCCAAAGACTAACACGGTACGAATCACGTAGATGCATTGCTAGCATAAATATTATGTAATGGTATCCATTTTTAATTGCACCACTTCCCCTTCTGGAGGCACGCTTGAAATCAAATGGAAGGATATATGCATATTTCGTGAAATAGGCTTATCAGACTTGCAATGGTCATGATACAAGGTACACAATACGCAATGCAATATAGTCATGCGCAGAGCACACCGCAAGCATGCAGAACACTCATGCACATAATCGATCGGTAGGTGTGGGACACGACTGAACACGAATACACACGAATAAGGGATGAATAGATACGAAGGTAATAAACAAGAATAAATTACGAATAAGGGCCCACTACCTAACAGTGAAGCAAGCATAGATATTACGCTGAACTTTACGGCAAAGGAAAGTGCAACAGCACAGCAACACGAGCTACAGCAAGAAGCGTGCTCGCGTGCCGGCATTGCTAGCTTTCCAGCTCGGCAACCCTGGCCGTCGTCACGTGGGAAAGATATGTTGCGCAGTGGCGGATGCGGAGCACAAACATACTGTTCAGACCTATTTGTATTCGATTTCACGGCTAGCCCCAAAATGTTCATTGCACTGTGTTGCTCACGCAATATTCACTTTTTTCCGCCTGCAATATGCCGCCTAGTCATAGTGGTTTATTGCTGCCTTAGCATATACATAATGTGGTATAAGCTTCTGTTTTACTTTCTGCCGTCATGCACTTTTTTGTATCCCCATGTGGAAATACCTTGAGAACATGATCCCTGGATCTATTAGAAGAGGTCCTTATGATCTGGAACCACTGCGCTTGTTTCATGGTGGTTTCACGCTGTCCGACCGTATACCTCTATTCATATGCATAATGTGATATGACCATCTCTCTTACCTTCTGCCGTCGTGCGCTTTTTGGTATGCCCATGTGGAAATGCCTTCAGAATATGACCTCTGGATGTATTGGAAGAGGTCCTGATGACCTGTACCCGCTATGATGGGTTCATGGTCATTTCTTGCTGTCCTAACATATACATAATGTGATATAACCTTGTTTTACTTTCTGGCGTCATGCACGTTTTGGCATCTCCATGTGACGATGCCACCAGAATATGATCTATGGATCTATGGCAAGACGTTGCGATGATCTGGAGCCACTGCGATGGTTTCATGATGGTTTCTCGCTGCTGTAACCTATACATAATGTGTATAACCGAACATATGAATACTGTGGTATAACCGTCTCTTTTGCTGGCTGTCGTTATGTACTTTTCATGATTCCCACCATGTGGAAATACATACAAAATATGATCACTAGATATATTGGAAAAATTAATGATGATCTGGTGCCACTGCGATTGTTTCATGGTGGTTTCTCGATACCGCAACGCATACATAAGGTGACATAACCGTCACTTTTACATCCTGCGTGCACATTTTGGTATCCCTATGTTAAAATACTACCAGAATACCACTTGCTGACCCCAAATCTATTAGAAGAGGTCCTGATGATTTCGAGCCACTGCCATGGTTGCATGCTGGTTTCCCGCTGTCCGACCGTGGACTTGCCTTCTGCCCTCGTGCCTTTTTTGGGATCCCCATGTGGAAATACCTTCAGAATATGATCCCTGGATCTATTGGAAGAGATCCTGATGATCTGGAGCCACTGTGATGGCTTCATGATGATTTATCGCTGTCGTAACGTATGCATAATGTTGTATAACCGAACATATACATTATGTCGTATAACCGTCTATTTTACTTGCTGCCGTTCTGTACTTTTAGTGATCCCCATGTGGGAATACCTTCAGCATATGATCACTGGATATATTAGAAGAAATCCTGATGATCTGGAGCCACTGAATGGGTTCCATGGTGGTTTCCCGCTGTCGTAACGGATACATAATGTGGTATAACTGTTTCTTTTACTTTTGGCCGCTATGCACTTCTTGGTACCCCCGTGTGGAAATACCATCAGAACATGATCACTGGACCTATTGGAAGAGGTCCTAATGATCTGGACTTACTGCGATGGCTTCATGGTGGTTTGTTGCGGCCTTAGCATATGTATAATGTGGCATAAGCTTCTGTTTTCCTTTCTGCCGTCATGCACATTTTGGTATCCCCATGTGGAAATACCACCAGAATATGACCCCTGGATCTATTCGAAGATGTCCTGATGATCTGGACCCACTGCGCTTGTTTCATGGTAGTTTCTCGCTGCCCTATCGTATACATAATGTTCAATAACCGTCTCTTTTACTTGCTGCCGTCATGTACTTTTTGGTTTCCCCTTGTGAAAATACCACCAGAATATGATCATTCGATCTATTGGAAGATATCCTGATGATCTGGACTTGCTGCGCTGGTTTAATTGTGGTTTCTTGCTGCCCTAACGTATACCTGTGATATAACCTGTTTTGCTTTTTGCCGTCATGCACTTTTTGGTATCTCAATGTGACAATACCACCAGAATATGATCCCTGGATCTATGGGATGAGGTCGCGATGATCTGGAGCCACTGCGATTGCTTCATGGTGGTTTCACGCCGCCTAATGTATAAATAATGTGGTATAGCTTTCTATTGTACTTGCTGCCGTCATGCACTTTTTTTGGCATCCCCATGCGGGGACACCGACAGAAAAACTGTCCCTGGATCTATTGGAAGAGACCTTAATGATCTAAAGCCACTGCGATTGTTTCATGGTGTTTTCACGCTGTCCGACCGTATACATAATGTGATATAACCAATGCGATGTATACGAGGTGGCGTCATCACTACTGCGCAGCTTTCTGCGCAGGTCCTTATATGACGCCATCTGGGGTACCACTTAATACGGGCCAAGCCGCTAACACGCTGTCGAATATACACAGCGTATGCATAGTACGGGGGATAAAATGATGATTTAAGAGGTGCAGGTGCAAAACTTAGAGCGACATAGTCCCGGAAGGCATCTCCATACCTTTTATACACATATTATACCTGGAAGAACGTAGAAAGCGAAGTAGGACACGTCAAATATGGCAGAGAATTAGCATCTTACCGCGGCGAAATGCAGTAAGGACGTATCTGAAGTGAATCGCCAGGATGGAATAAGTTGGGGACGGGGGTCGAGTCCCTTAATGTACATCAAATTTAACATTTGGCTTATGGTGCTGCATGCCAAAATTAATTGACCGAAAGGCATCTTAACCCCACAATATGCTGCAGTGCCCCTGATAGAGGAGGCAAGGAAGGGAACAATTGTTTCTTTTTTAATATCGACAGGACCATAGGGAGCACGTGAGAGGCAGACATTCCTTTTATGGGGGCATTTGTGAACCTCCGTACCAGCTCAGCAACATGGGTGGAACTTCCAGAAAACGATTTGGGAGACGCAATGCCTGGAGGCAACAGGAAGGCCGATGGATTGGGGGAGGTGGACTCACGCCATTTGTAAGCGGTGGTTGACCCATCCCAAAAGTATGTAAAATTTCACTCTAGTTCGGAGGTTACATTCGGCGGATGGACTGGAAAGCGGTCAGAAGTGAAGTGCTAAAAGCGGGTAGGCATGTATTGGCGGCATTCCCTAACAATGCGTTCAGAACTAGATCTGGATGATTAAAAAAAACTCCTACACGTCCGCGTAGTCGACCTAGTCGGCTTGTGCTGTTTCCGATTCAGAGCATGCATGAAGGATCACAATCGAAGTTCATGGAGCAGATACTTTGCATATCGTTATTTCAAATAAATGATCATAGGCCTCATGAGCAACAAGGAAATGGCATACGCCACACCTGTTTCATAGCAGTACCAGAGCCGGTAGCAGTGTCGAGTGCCGCGAGGACGGGCGCAGCTTGTCTGCCCCTGGTCACAACGGCAGCAGCAAATCACGCCAACAGGACAGTGGGACCGGGCGATACGACGGCAGAGTCAAGTGCCGCCAGGACGGGCCGACACAGGGAGCGCCGCCAACCTGTCAGTGGTCACAGTGGTAGCAGCAAAACACGCCAACAAAACGGCAGGATCGGGCGGCATGAAACCAATGCAAAGTGCCGCCATAACGGGCAACACAGGAGGCGCCGCCAGTCCGCCCCTGGTCACGGTGGTAACAACAAACACGGTTACAAAAGGCAGAACCGAGCGACACGACACGACACACAGCCGAGACGGTGACACATGGCCGGCAGTGTGAGGGTGGACATCCCATCGCTGCCTGGTGACATGATGGCGGACCTGCCTAGATGCCTGCCCCTGCGCTCTGCCGAGCAGAGTTCTTGCGCATCCAGCCAATGCGCATATGCAACCTAACTCAGCCTCCGTCTCACACAACTAGCCACACTCCTAGCTTCGGCTGCCGGCTACTAATTACGCCCACCCCGGGTCTCACGATGCTGGTGTCGCCTGTTCAGGTTGAGTCCATGATGAAGCAGACATGGGGCGGGGATGGCCGAGTGGTTAAGGTGTCGGGCTACGGGTACCAAAGGTCCCGGGTTCGACTCTAGCGTCACTCAGGACATTTCCAAATCCCGCGGCCCACCGGCGAAACAGTGTGGACGGCGCCATTAGCCGTTAATGTGCATTAAGTTTGTCGGATTTGGTGGGGAACTGGTTGAGTGTTCAGAATGCAAGCAAGAAGGGCCCTTGTGGCTCATAGTCACACTGGTCTTTTGTGTCTTGATGTCTAAGATGCTCCAAAATGTAGCTAGCATTCCAGACAAGCATGATGCAACACTCCATACCATACAGGTCTGATAGGCAGGCTAATTCATGGAATGACACCAGAAAAGACAGGTGTTGACACTGACATTATTTTCAGCTGCATACGTAGCTATGATCATAATCATCAGAGGTAAAGTGGTTGGAACAAATGGATGGGGTGGTTGGATGAACTCCATCAGATCCTTTTCACTGTCAACCAGGTCTAATATGCATTGTCATCTATTGGAAACATAAGCATGTTGGTTGACAATCTATTATTTCCATATCTTTCTTCAAGATGATAGACACCACAACAGAACACTATACAATACAACTAAAACTAAAACGCACGTACATCGAACACAAGGTGCGACAGACATAAAACGAAGAACAAAACAACCTACGAGGGAGCTATGTAAACAACTGCGCTATCTATGATACAACTGCGCCATCTAGGAATTTGAGAAAATGAGTGCCCCTAAAACGCTGCATTCGTGATGGTCGTCGCCTAATTCGCAGCCTAACTGAGAATGATAAAATAACAGCTCAACACGACTTCAAAAGCACAGACGTGATATTATAGGGTTTAGAAAGTGAGTTGAATTGAAAATATTTCCATTTTAAAATGCATGAAACCATTAAAACGGCCCAAAAGCGGTGCCCCAGATGACGTCATTTGTACCATTCGAGCCTACACGTAGGAAGGCATGGGGATGACAAGGGCCTGGATAGAACCATCTATTTTACTTTCACTCGTCATGCACGTTTTGTATCCCCATGTGGAAAAACCACCGGAATAGGAACCCTGGATCTATGGCAAGAAGGCCCGATAATCTGGAGCCATTGCGATTGTTTTTTAGTGGTTTCACGCTGTCCTAACGTATACATAATGTGGTATAGTTTTCTGATTTATTTGCTGCCGTCATGCACTTCCTGGCTTCCAATGTAGAAATACCGCTAGAAAATGGTCCTCGGATCTATTGGAAGAGGTCCGGATGATCTGAAGACACTGCGACGATATCACGGCGGTTTCACGCTGCCCTTAGTCATAAGTAATGTTACAAAACCGTCCGGTTTCTCAGTGAGCCCCCAATGAGCCCCTCACTGTGACTGTGTGTGACGTCATCAAAACGTTGCATCCATATCGTCTATTTGACCAGTGACCAGACGGGTCACTTTTTGACCAGACGGGATCTCTTGCCTATATGCGGTACATTCGGTTACATATCTAGCCCAAACAACGTTACGGTAGAAAGTAAAAGAATATCCCCATTCTCAGAGAAGTGCAGGCCATCCCTCTGATAGTGGTCCAATGAGCGATAAAACTTCCACCACTTGTCAACCAATGGCAAACCTAACTAATTGCGGAGCTTACCTACCCTGGCCCTGGCTGCCAGCAGGGTTACGAGACCTGGCGATATATAGCCAGTTTAGCGAAATTCGAACCCCGTTGGCGATGGGAAAATCCCGGTTGGCGAATGGCGATGAAAACCATAAAAATTGGCGAATTTTTGGTCAACTCCCAGGTAGAATGACGACATTTTCGTAAAAATAGGAAATACAGGAATTTCTTCCATTTTTGGCTGGGTCGGCATGGCTTACAGCACACCACCCAAACCCCTCCAGGCGCGGATCCAGAAATTCTCCGAGGGAGGGGGGGGCGGTAATGCTGAGTGTGAATTATTTATTTATTTATTGGTTGGTTCACGACACACTTTATGCACATTCACGGCTAATGGCGCCGCCCACACTGTTTCGCCGGTGGGCCGCGGGATTGGGAAATGTCCTGAGTGGTGCTAGAGTCGAACCCGGGACCTTTAGCCCATAGCCCGACACCTTAACTACTCGGCCATCCCCGCCCCGCTAAGTGTGAACGATCGGATCGTGTCCCTGAGGAGGAAGCGTGAACGATCGGATCGTGGCGCCACTCACAAAGGCATACCCCACGCCATCATCAGTTTTCGAACCGTCGGTGTAGGTGAGAGTGCATGAACGATAGGCGTGAATGTCTTCAAGACTCTTCAACCGGAACACTTTTGGGGTAATTTCGTCCTTACGAATGTCTGGCAATGTCGTATCCACGGACGGCTGGATCAGTTCCCAAGGGGGAACGGGCAGTGGCTCAGTCCTTTTATTGCTACGCATTTGAATACCGCTCCCCACTGCCAACTTCCGCAACTGCGCGCAGAAAGGAGGTAGTGTATTGCCACGTCCGCTACAGAACATCGCAAGCGTTCGGTGGGAAAACAAGGCCTGCTATGCTAGATTTAGAAGATATTTCCTCACCCTGCAAGCATACCGTAGTCCGAGTTTGTCTCGCCTTAGGGCAAGCGGAGCTTCATAAAGACATAAAGACATAAAAGATTAGTGCAACTATGAGCCACAAGGGCCCTTCTTGGTTGCACTCTGTACACTGAACCAGTTGCCCACCAAATCTGTCAATCAGCCCTCCCTGTAATACTGAAAAGCAAACCCTCTATTCTTATAATGATTGTCTATGCTGTTTTTAAAGATGTTCAATGTGCTGCTACTGACAATGTTTTCGGGCAGCTGGTTCCAGTGTTCTACTACCCTCTTGGTGAAGAAAGCCTTAACCCTGTTCTGCTGTGGTTAACTTTCATTTTGAATTTATGACCTCTAATTGCATCATTTCTGTTCAATTCAAACATTTCCCCAAGATATCCCCTCTCCAGACCATGGACAAATTTAAAGACCTCGATGAGATCTCCTCTCAGCCTTCTATATCTAAGTGAAAATATATTAAATTTCTTCAATCTTTCCTCATATGCCAGGTTGCTTATGCCATTAACCATTTTTGGAGCCCTCTTTTGTACTCTCTCTAAAAGCCAACAATCTTTTTCATAGCTAGGAGACCAAGCTTTGATGCAGTATTCCAAATGTGGCCTGACATATGCACAGTAAAGCTTTCTGATCACTTCCCCACTTCTGTATGATACATTCCTATTTATTACCCCGAGCATTCTCAGTGCCTTCTTCCTGGCTTCCTTGGTCTGTTCTGATGCCCCCAGTTTTATGTTTAGAATAACACCTAAATCCTTTTCCTGTTGAGTCACTGATAGCACTTGGCCACCCATCAAGTATGGAGCCTTCATATGCTGCTTACCTACATGCATGATTTTGCACTTATCAAAATTAAATTTCCTTTGCCATTATTCGGACCACTTCACAAGTTCGTCTGAGTCTTTTTGCACCGAGATATGCTCATCTTGACCTGTCATTGCGCTAAAGACCTTCATATCATCCGCAAATTTCAAAACTTTACTGCTTAGGCCACCTTCAATACTATTTACAAATATATTGAACAGTAGTGGCCCCAGTACTAACCCCTGCGGGACTCCACTAAGAACATTTTGCCATGAAGACCGTACCATTTAGCATCTTCATCAGCATATGCGAGAAGGCTTGCAGTCGGAGAAGTGCGGAATGCCCCTGTGGCAATATGCAAGGCGGCATGGTGGACCGTATCGAGCGTACGCTTGTTGGAATCACTGGCACAGCCGTAGATAAAACAGCCATAGTCGAGTTTTGAACGGATGTGCGATCGATATAGAAGTAAAAGCGTAGACCTATCTGCTCCGTAGACAGTTCGGGCGACACATTTCATAATGCTCAGGGACTTGGAACACTTCTGCCGCAGCGTTTTTAGGTGGCCCCTGTATGTTAGACAACGATCGAATGTGATGCCCAGAAACTTAGCTGCAGGCTGAAAGGGGATCTGCTCTCCATAGAGCTGAATGTTCGGGTCCTGGCAGCTACGGCGGCGACAAAAATGCACTGCAACAGTCTTGTGGGTAGAAAATCGGAAACTGTTCATGTTCCTCCATCTCTCAAGGTGGGAAGTAGCGAGCTGCAGCTGTCTCTCCATCGAGGATGAACGTGATGCTGAACACCAAATTGCAACGTCATCAACGAAAAGAGACTGTGACACCACATGGCAAACCGTATCCAGTGTCATTAATCATTACGGCAAATAATGCCACACTAAGGACGCTTCCCTTAGGAACACCGTTGACCTGCTTCAACCGATCAGACATTGTGCGTCCTACATGAACACGAAATGTTCGGTCAGTAAGAAAATTTTGCAGGAAATGTACCATAAAACCACGCACAGCACACCTCCAAAGCTGTAAAAGAATACCTTGCTTCCATGTAGTACCGTAGGCACCCTCAATGTAAAAAGCACTGATCCTAGATGTATGTTTTCTTTAAAGCTGGTATGAATTGCGGTGTTCAATGTTAAGATATGGTCAAGTGTGATTCGGTTCTTCCTGAAACCGGACTGCGCGTGGGTAAAGACGTTTTGTTGTTCCAGAAACCACGTGAGGCGAACACTGACCATCTTCTCGATGAATTTGCACAGGCACGAAGTCAGGGAAATCGGTCGGTAATGAAGAGAGTCAGAACCAGTTTTGTTGGGCTTTAATATGGGGATGACGGTCGCTTCCCGCCAAGATGACGGGAATCTGCCGCTCATCTAAAGAGTGTTAAAACATGGCAGGAGTGGTTGGAGTGCATTTCTGGGGGAGGGGGGGGTGCTGGAGCATCTTATTATGGATGTTGTCCGGTCCTTCGGATGCGGGGTGCAGTGCAGCGATTTGTGATGTTAATTCGAACATTATGAAGAGCTTATTATAATCTAGTTTCTCAGCGGTGGCAAAGTCAACCATCGATACTTCGCGTCGAGCCCTATATTCGCGAAAACCTGCATTTCGGTCACAGCTCAGGCTTCTGTCCGCCAAGGTTCGAGCGATAATGTTCGCCATGTCTCGAGGTTCTGTTATTATTCCGCCAGCGACGTGCAGGACTGGTAGTGGTGTGGATCGCGAACGTCCGGATATTCGTTGTATTTGAACAAATCTGGGAGGTAGGGGTGAATCGGTTCAACCTGTCTACATACTGTCTCCACGACGTCGTTTTGGCTTCTCCGATTGTTTGCCGGTCGGCTGCCCTGGCCTGCCGGAAGGCGATCAGGTTTCCCAAGGTGCTGTTTTGGTCAAACATTCGGAAGGCACGTCCATGGGCGCGAATGTCATCCCGGCATCGCTCCGTCCACCACGGCACACGCGCACGTCGAGGTTTGCCAGAGGTACGCGGAATGCAGTCTGCAGAACAATCCAAGACCATGGAGGTAAAGGTCTCTATAGATTTTGCAGCACCGTTCCCGTTTGTATTAAAAATGTCAAGCTTAGTTACAAAGCCCGGCCAGTCAGCCTTTCTAAAGTTCCAGCCTTCTGGCCTTGACCCCAAGGTGGCTCCGTCAACACAATGAAGCCAGACTGGGAAATGGTCGCTGCCTCTAGGGTCAGATTCAGCTGATCAATCGAAATATTGCAGCAGCTCCGGGCTGGCCTCGCTAATGTCCAGCGCGGAAGTGCTTCCGGATGGGAATGCTAGTACGTGTGTGCACCCGTATTTAAAATGCAAAGCGATTTTTGCATAAAGAACGCATCGAGTTGTCATCCGCGTAAATTAATATCGGCGAATCCCCAGATTGTGGTGGGCATTACAGTCTCCTAAAAGTAAGACGGGAGGAGGGAGCTCGGCTTAGAGTCGTCCGAGTTCTACTAATGGTAGAGGTCCGCCAGGTGGGAAGTACATCGAGCATACTGTTGTGTTTCTGTGTCCGATGGACATTTGTGCTGCCACCGCCTGCAGGTTGGTACACATTATAAGCCGAAAGGCAGGAGCACTGGTGGATGGCCAACAGGACGCCTCCATGTGCAATGGATTCTGTCTTGTTATCATTACGAAAGACCTGGTAGTCTTTTAAATAAAACGGGGTTCCAACTAAAAGCTTCGTCTCCTGTAAATAGACAGCTATCGGAGAGTGCTCATTCACCATAACTTGAAGATCCTCCAGTCTGGTCCTCATCCCCCTGCAGTTCCATTGTACAATTAATGACGACATAGTTGACTCGGCTTGACTAGATTTGACAAAAAAGTGTGGACTTGTAACACCACTAATCTAAAGATGTGGAGATGACATGATGTCTGACGATCTGGGGCGAGATCTGTATTGTCCCCCACCGGGTGGTGATGGTGTCCACGGGGGTGCTCGCTTGCGTCCAGTGGACGTCACATGGGGTGGTGTGGGCGGCGGACCCATGGTCCCTTCCGTCTCCGGGGCACCACAGGACTGACCCTAGGGGCCGGGGACGGTGGGGGAGTTGTCTCGGGATACCGTCGCTCAGCCCGTAAGCTCGGCGACGACTCCCTGGATTCGACACGCGCTGCCCGTCCAGACGCGCTCATATCGTGTGCCCCTGGACGAACCTCAGTCTGGGGACGTGGTCTTATCGCCAGGGCGCAACCACCGGGATCCGTCGTAAGGCTACACCACCCTCTCCAGGACTAGGTGGAGGGTTTGGCGTAGTCCTGGGTGGAGCCGGGCTGGGCCGGCCTGGGGCGACCACGGTGGAAGTGGAGGGGATGGACACCAGGCCGTTGGTGGAGGGTTTGGCGAGCCTCTTGGTCGGTTGGACACACTGCCATTCCTCGTGAGCCTGCTCTGAAGCAGTCGACGTAGAGGCAGGATGAGGCGAGGTCGTCCGCGGCGACCCAGCATGTTCTGGCGCTTTGGGTGTCTCAGACACTTGTGTTTGAGCTATTGCTGGGGAGGCGACGGGTATGCCGAAAGAGCGGAGGAGTGCACACAGGTGTGCAATCAGTTCCTTGGTTTTGTCTGCGTGCACCTCGTTTGCAATGGGTGCAGAGTTTCTGACTTTCCATGCGTATGATATTTTGGGGTGAGACTGTTCGTACATTTATCTAGCCTCGCGGAAAGTTACCTTGTGGGTGTGCTTGATTGCAACTATTTCTTTTTCCTTGACATAGGTCAGACATGTTCGGTCAAACGAGGTGTGGGGGTCTGTCCGCGACCACAGTTCACACAGTGTAGCGTATCGGATGTGCACTGCTCGGCACTGTGGTCAGAAGAAGCACACTTCCCACAAGCTGGACGATTCCTGCAGAAATGGTTGGTGTATCCATACCTCTGACACTTGAAGCATCGCATGGGGTTAGGCAGGAACATACGAATCTTTACACGTGCGTATCCCACTCATATCTCCGACGGTAAGTCAATTGTGTTAAAAGTCCAAATGACATTGTTTGTTGTAATCGTCTCTGTACCCCTCCTGACCTTCATTTTCCTCGCTCCAATTACTCCGACATTGGATAAATCATCGACGATCTCGTCCTCTGGTACGTCCTTTAGATCGTAGCAGTTGATTATTCCACGCGATGAGTTTTTTGTTTGGTGGGGTTCTACTTTAATTTGGATCACTTCGTCGATCCTCCCATTTACTTTCCGTACACCGTATACAAATTCGGACTCCTCCAGCGGTTTCTCCGCCTCTGCCGCCCGGGCGAACTCTACCTCTAGAGCACCATCTTTCAATCTTTCACATCGAGTAATCATTCCAAATCTGTGGCATCCGTCTTGACGCTGACATGGAGACAGTGAGCCAAGATATTTCGCCAATCCACGAAAGACAAGGACACGTGTATGGGGTGTTGGTTCTCTGCCGCTCTTCGGGTTGGTGCCATCCACACCAGCGATTGATGGGAAGTTAGTCTGGTCCCCACGAGAGGGACCAGGAGTGCTTTTTATTGTAGTGGATGCCATGCAAGTGTTCTGGTATCGGCTCCTCGAGCGCCCCACCCTATAGGGCCCCAACAGGTGGGTCTACCGGGTCTCGCCGACGGGAGGTCGCCAGGCGCCCGAGGAGCTATGCGGGGCAGGCAGCGCCTTCGTCGGGCCGGGAGAGAGAGACTCACCACCCCGACCGGAATCCAGCGCCGCCCACCCCTTGACCCCGGCCGGCCGGGCCGGCGGGCCCTGGGAAGATTCCCAGGTTCCCGGCCCGAGGCGACCAGCCACTTGGCCTGCGTGAGGCCCCGCGGGCCCACCCGCCCCTCCGAGATACCAGGACGAAAGAGGTGTGTTGGTCCCTCGTCACAACTAGCACCGTGCGACGGGGGACCTCAACCTCCAGGACTCCGTCAACCCCGGTTGACGGCCCGAGGGGGCGCGGCTACCCCGATAAAACTGAGCTGGTGGGCAGGATCGGAGAAGATGCCCTGCCTGCTCATAGCTGGGATAGTTGGTGTTGCAGGGCCAGGTGAAGGACGTGAATGTCGGGATGAGATGGACATTGTAATGGGAGCGTATGTATGGAAGGACGAGTGAGGCACTCTTAGTCTGACCTCTCCCCGGCTGTGGTGGTCTGGCCACAGGATCCTTGAGGCACGCAATCCCCACCACCACGTAAAGGTGATGCCTCGTCGGGGGGAATCGCCAAGTGAGTACAGCTCGTGAGGGATGCAAACGGACGGCAGCAAGGGTTGGCCTGTTTGCTAGAGAGCGTGTGGTTGCTCAATCAGTGGTGAATTACGACTCTCGATCGAGAAGAGTGTGCAGTACTACGTTGGACAGTCAAGTAATTGCATGAGGCGGCATTGTGCGGTGCAGTTGGCATTGTGTGAGAGGCGACGGTGAGCACGCGGTCTGGGCACGTCAGTCTGTCATCGGAGTGTGATAACGTATGGCTCTACCGCTAGTGTTTTATTCTGATACCTAACTGAGATTACAGAAGTCGATTAACAATGGAATGTACGGCCCATTCACCCATGCTCGTACAAAAATTACTCAGTGAAAACGGTCAGAGGTGACGTCATTGATGACGTCGTAACTCCGTGACCCAACGTGACCCGAGCCCGATTTTTTCTTCAAAAGGTCCGCAATGATTCACCCGTCAGCTTTTCCAAGTTTCAGTGCTCTACGCGCGTCGTTTTTCTGTGGTCCCGGAAAACCTCCAGGGGGTGGGTGGAGGGAGATGTGGCAGTCCCCCCTCGTCCGACGAGTGTTAAGTTTGCGTCCCACGGGAGCGCGTGTTCGAAGATTAGCATTAACCCCACCCCCGGGAAAAATTCCTGGATCCGCGCCTGGGTGCTCCGACCCGCTCCAGCGTTCGGCGCAGAGCTCCACCGCGACATGATATCCCATTTCCAGGTATATATTTCAGGTGTTTGCAGTTAAAAATAGTTATTTATCAGTTTTGAAACATTTCGCACGCTGGTTCTGTAGCGGAATTTTGGCGAAAAATTGGCGTTTTTTTCCTCCAAAATTGTCGATGGTTGGCGAAGAACATCGCGCGAATTGGCGAATCTCATACATTTTTATCTGGGAACCCTGGTTAAAAATAGTTATTTATCAGTTTTGAAACATTTCGCAGGCTGGCTTTGTAGCGGAAATTTGGCGAAAAATTGGCGTTTTTTCCTCCAAAATTGGCGATGGTTGGCGATAAACATCGCGCGAATTGGCGAATTTCATAAATGTCCATCTGGCAACCCTGGCTGCCAATGACCTAGAGTTCCACTCAGAGGAGACTCCAGACAAAATAGCTGTCACAATAACTTTGCTATTGTTTACAGAACTACGAATATTCAAGGTTCTGTAAGCTATTGTTTACAGAACCTTGAAATATAAAGGTTAAAGATATATGAAAGATATCTTGCGTTCAACCCCGCTAGAATGCCGCACATCGTGGAGTTGAATTGAATGATTTTCACAATGGGAGCGCTAGTCAGGTGTGTTCATAAGACGATGTCAATCACGGCGCACCTCAGACGAACTGGCTTTAGGTGTTTCCGCAGCCCACATCGCGTATATTCTATCTCGCTCGTGTTCGCAGCAGGACTGTCAGCGCCCAGTAAGGTGACGTCATAATTATTTCAATCACTGCGGTTCTCACGGCCGTTGTACCAGCCGTCGCAAGGGCCGCGAAAGTAATACCTAATACCAAGGCCTTATTCTTGTTCAGAGGGAGCTGTTACAGTTAAGAAAACCAAGTTCGACACCAGTAGGAGTTTTAATAATGCAAATATCGCAAGAAAGCGAAGGGGTGGAGTGATACACACACACTAGAGACCCTAAACCATTTTTTTCTTTCTTTAAATGCTGGTACAAAAGTTAGACACCTTTGTGCAATTGGGTGTTATTGCGCACTATTTTGCCCCACATTTCTTCAATTGCGAGGGGTACCAAATGACCCCCGTCTCTGAACATCTTTATTTCCGAGGTCAGGCTTGCGTGGTCTGACTTCCAATTTTCCGACTAGTGACGTCCCAGGCACGGAAGTAGGTGTATATTTTCATGGTTTGTGCATAAACCAGTTTTTGCTAGTCGAAAAACTTGCCGTATTATGCAACTGAACATCCTCTTATTTCTTTATTCACACACTAAATTGGTCCAATCTACAGTTAAAAAGCTTAATTAAAAGTGTAATCAATATGGTCTGACTCCGCCATTGGGATGTCATGACGATTACTTCTCGGTAGTGTACGCGTGGAGCCGCCTATTAAGGCAATACTTCTAAATTAGCACATATGGATACAAATAAGGTGCAAGGTTGAGCTCATGAGCTCAACCTTCCAGCACATCCCTGCAGGGATGTGCTGAGGTATATTAAGTTGGAATGAACCGGTTGCCCTGCCATCTGTCGATAAAAGTTTTGACGTGCCCCATTGCGCTCCCTTTGTCCTCCAAAAGGACCCAGCGAAAATCACCAGATTTCATCAAGATCAGCAAATTTCCAAAGTTGGCAGCATCCAACCGTTGTAAAGCTAATGAAGCGGACCTCTAGCGGAGAATATACCAACATCAGGTTCCTTTCACTGGCGCAACTAGGCAGTCCAGAACACCGTAGGACTTCCGTACGGACGAAATGATAACGAATGATACATTTGAGGCTATGATACACTTGAGGTTATGATACACTAGAGGTTATGATAAACTTGAGGTTATGATACATTTGATGTTACGATACATTAGGCGCTGATACACACGGATGAAAGGCGCCGACACGGAGACTCCGATCCAGGCGTACATGATCCATGGCCTTGGATACCATTTTTGTGTATAGAGAGTAAGAGGTAAGTAGGTACTGGAAGATTACTTATGGTAGGTGGGTGTCTACGCACTTACTTACTCACTCACTCACTCACTCACTCACTCGCTCGCTCGCTCGCCGGCCGGCCTGGCCTGCCGGCCTGCCTGCCTGCCTGCCTGCCTGCCTGCCTGCCTGCCTGCCTGCCTGCCTGCCTGCCTGCCTGCCTGCCTGCCTGCCTGCCTGCCTGCCTGCCTGCCTGCCTGCCTGCCTGCCTGCCTGCCTGCCTGCCTGCCTGCCT
This sequence comes from Imbricaverruca yamaguchii, assembly GCA_034440575.1. Classification (NCBI taxonomy): domain Eukaryota; kingdom Metazoa; phylum Arthropoda; class Thecostraca; family Neoverrucidae; genus Imbricaverruca; species Imbricaverruca yamaguchii. The sequence goes on from JAOTOL010001543.1 coordinate 1,177,164, forward strand.
GCCTGCCTGCCTGCCTGCCTGCCTGCCTGCCTGCCTGCCTGCCTGCCTGCCTGCCTGCCTGCCTGCCTGCCTGCCTGCCTGCCTGCCTGCCTGCCTGCCTGCCTGCCTGCCTGCCTGCCTGCCTGCCTGCCTGCCTGCCTGCCTGCCTGCCTGCCTGCCTGCCTGCCTGCCTGCCTGCCTGCCTGCCTGCCTGCCTGCCTGCCTGCCTGCCTGCCTGCCTGCCTGCCTGCCTGCCTGCCTGCCTGCCTGCCTGCCTGCCTGCCTGCCTGCCTGCCTGCCTGCCTGCCTGCCTGCCTGCCTGCCTGCCTGCCTGCCTGCCTGCCTGCCTGCCTGCCTGCCTGCCTGCCTGCCTGCCTGCCTGCCTGCCTGCCTGCCTGCCTGCCTGCCTGCCTGCCTGCCTGCCTGCCTGCCTGCCTGCCTGCCTGCCTGCCTGCCTGCCTGCCTGCCTGCCTGCCTGCCTGCCTGCCTGCCTGCCTGCCTGCCTGCCTGCCTGCCTGCCTGCCTGCCTGCCTGCCTGCCTGCCTGCCTGCCTGCCTGCCTGCCTGCCTGCCTGCCTGCCTGCCTGCCTGCCTGCCTGCCTGCCTGCCTGCCTGCCTGCCTGCCTGCCTGCCTGCCTGCCTGCCTGCCTGCCTGCCTGCCTGCCTGCCTGCCTACCTGCCTGCCTGCCTGCCTGCCTGCCTGCCTGCCTGCCTACCTGCCTACCTGCCTACCTGCCTACATACATACATGCATACATACATACATACATACCTACATACCTACCTATATACCTATATACCTATATACCTATCTACCTATCTACCTACCTACCTACCTATCTATCTATCTATCTATCTATCTATCTATCTATCTATCTACCTATCTATCTACCTATCTATCTATCTATCTATCTATCTATCTATCTATCTATCTACCTATATATCTACCTATCTATCTACCTATCTACCTACCTATCTATCTACCTATCTACCTATCTATCTACCTATCTATCTACCTATCTATCTACCTATCTATCTACCTATCTACCTATCTACCTATCTACCTACCTACCTACCTACCTACCTACCTACCTACCTAATGTCACCCCTTGGAAACGCTTATGGTATGTACCTAGGTAGATACCTACCCACTTGCCTATATTTTCCTGAAGCAGGTACCTACCTACCTATGTATCAGTTTGGCACTGAAAAAAATGAGTAAATTGCACACTTAGACTTTGACTGCCTTTATTGCATGGGCTCCATGATGTTAAATGTTTGAGATGAGTTCCAATCCCAAACTAGCACTATGCACATAAACATTACATGGAAATAAATCACCTGAAATTTGAGGGATTGCTGACAATGGTATGTAATTTAATATGTAAAAAAAAATTCCATGCTTGCTTTGTTTTAAGCATTATTTTGTCTCTGTGATAAATGATTTGTCAAATAGGTGGGATACCAGTACTACTTCAACTTACTGAACACTGAATACACATCCCCAAGGAAGTATTGACCTTATGCTTCTTCGGGGATCTTTGTGAAGTCTTCACACCTCATTTCTAGCAGTTCTGTGTACAAGTATCATACTTATGCTCATCATAACGACAGCGTATCATAACCTCCACAGTTCATAACCTCCACAGGTCACAACCTCCACAAATTCAACACATCGCAGCGGTCGTAACCTCCACAGGTCATAACCTCCACAGGTCACAACCTCCACAAGTCCGCAGCGGTCATAACCTCCACAGGTCGTAACCTCCACAAGTCTGCAGCGGTCATAACATCCACAGGTCGTAACCTCCACAACACTGAAGCGGTCATAACCTCCAAAGGTCATAACCTCCACAGGTCGTAATCCCCACAGGTTGCAACCTCCACAAGTACGGAGCGGTCATAACCTCCACAACTCAGCAGCGGTCGTAACCTCCACAGGTTGCAACCTCCACAGATTCAAGAACTTTTTTAATTTTCTAGAAGCATCACTTCAGATAGCTATCGCTAGGTAGCAGCACGGTCTACGTATTACACTAATGAGATTGAATGCTGAATCATAAGTGGCAATATTTCTCGCCAGATGGCAGGATGATACAATTGAGTACGTGCTCTTTGCGTGCAGCTTTCCTATTGTTCGAGAGCTCGGTAGCCCGCGCGTTGACGCGTGGGAAAGTATTGCGTTGCGCAGTGGCGGATGATCATATAACATTCACACGATTTTCGCCTGCAATGCGTCGACGCGTGGAAAAAATGCGACACGTAGTGGCGGATGATGGCGAGACATTTGCATGCTATCCGTCTGCAATATGCCATGCAATGATCAGGCCATGAAATGCAATGATGCCTTTTCATGGCCTGGTCAGGCGTAGGAACGTCCCCAAAAGTGAGTGGGCCAGGGTGAACAGCAGGGACGCATCAAGAAATTTCGCAAAGTACCATGGTTGACCACTTTTGGGTTGATAACCAGATAATTTTAATTGTACACACACAACTTTTACCACTAAATTGGGGGCCGCTAAAGGGATGGGGCAGGACCCAGGACGCGCTTATGGCTAACAACAAGATGCGATACTGAAAAGGACTACCATCACAGTATAAGTACGTTCAAATTCACAATTCTCGCTGGACTTTGAACTCTTTTCACGACTAATGGATGCATTTGTAATACTCGGTTTACCTTCTTGATGCGAGTGAAACCATTAGTATAGTACTGTTCGAACAAAATTTCTTCAATTTCCGCTATGTGCGTATGTGTGGGGTGAGTGCAAGCTCATTACAGCGTCACTAATGGCTACGTGGTGTGCCCTAGTTGCCAAGATATAGTACCAAATGTCCGTGAGACGTCATCCGTTGTTCACCGATGTTGATGGGGAGAAAGAATAGAACGCCAGTGCAAATTATCCCGTAAACGAACATTTTGAAATGGCCAAAAGCTGCAGGGTGTCATTATGAGTTCACCGATCGATGTTTTTGCACAATTCAGATTGTTGTTTATTGAGTTGAGCTTTTGCCCTTAGACATTCTTCACACATTCATATTTTCATGGTAAGTTACTTGAAGGTGAAGGTGAGAAAGGGTTTGATTTTATTAAGATTGCCAGATATAGCCATACTCAGCACTTATTGGCCCACAGGCGCTTCTAAGGCAGTATTCACCTTACAAGTTTGCACTGGCTGCTAGTAAGAACGAAGCCTACTTGCTGGCCGATGAAGAAATAATTATCATGATTATTGTTGGAGGGGATGAGAAAAGGAAAGACGGGTGATCGCTGGTTAAAGATGCTTTGTTCGTGGGAGGCCATGATTGGCAATCTGACAGAATGGGAACAGGAAAAACGCTATAAATAATAACACATGGTATTGTGTTCGTCCTCAGGGCCTCAACAGTCACCTCAAACATTTGTGTAGTGCACATCGTGCACTTAATAATATTTGCCACTTAGTAAAAAATGCTACAACTGCATCACGTGACACCTGGCTGAAACGGAATGAAAGCGCATATATTGAGGGCCAACAAAGCAGTGCAAAATAGCTGATAGGTGACAACACACGACACCTCATAAAGTCACAACGTATTCAGAATTAGGGCCGCAAGGGCCCATCCTGAACTCACTTCGGTGACTAGCTCTCTCCTTCCCACGTTTTCTAGTGGCTAAGAAATCCGGATAACCGCTTAGCTTTGACGTACCTCATTTCTGATTAAATAACAACGCTTCCAGATTGGGTACGGAACTGAGACTCCAGTTAGGTGTTCTTTTTAACCTTTCCGATTTCCTTTGTCTTCGGATGTGTTTTATGGCACCAGAAATTTTTTTTCTTGGGGTTCTGGACGTGTTTGCGATACCGGCTTTTTGAACAAAAGTAAAGTTTTGTTACTTATTTTTGTGCACCGACGATAATTTGTAAGCATCGATGGGTTTTCGCAGACCCCGCAGTGTTCATTTAGTTCACTGTCTTTTCGTTCCTTTTCTAGGACCATGTCCATTCTTTAGGGACCTAGCCTGTTTTTGAGGCCCCATGCTGTATCAAACCCCGCTGTGCTTTGAGGTACTGTTGTGTCTTGATTTTTAGCTCCGGTGTGTATACTTAGAGCAGCAGCATGTCTTAAGGCAATGACGCTTTTTTCCAGACTCGGAAAGCTTTGAAGCGCTCGGTACATTTCCGTCCTCCAGTTATGCTCTTTGAGTCCCGCTGTGTTTTTTCTGATATTTGTGGGACTTCAGCACGATATTAGGGGCCCGATATAATTTCTTTGGATCCGGTCTCGACGTTTCTGGCCCAGTCGCGTGGTTCCGGGTGAATCCAACGCCAGTTTTCTGGGCTTGACAGTTTTTGGTGACTTTTTCTGAATTATGTAAAGTCCCAGCCAAGGCCTTATTTTTCGGGCCCCCTGCGACATTTCTGTATTTTTATGTCCCGCCGGGATTTGTCGGGCTCCGGAATGTTTTTCGGTGCCGTATGCGATTTGTTAAGGCATCTCGTAGTATGTTTTGACTAAGGGGTTATTTTTCTGGCCGGAACATTTATTTTTCGGAACCTCCCTTTATTTTTTAGGGTTCTGGCTTGATTATTGTCGGGTTGCGTTGCGACTTGGGGACCACGCTGTCCTTATTTGGGGACATCAACGCCATTTTTTGTGAGCCCCGAGGGAATTATTGATGCCTCGACTAGAACTTACGCGACTACCGACGGGAATTTTGGGTCCCATGCGCGACATTTGGGGGTGGTGGTGTTGGCGTCAGTTCACAGGTCGCGTTGTGCTAATCTGACCCCAGGCCCAGACTAATTTTAGCGTTCCCCGGCGCAAATTTTAGAGCCCGAAGCAAGTTTTTGTCGTGTCCGCTGCATTTATTTAAAACCCCTAATTATGGGGGCCCCGACGCGAATGTATCTTGCCCTAGAACCTTGTTTGTGGACCCCGTCGCGATTCTTGGGTTCTTCGGAGCCCGCCTTGCTAGGACGGAGGGAGATTTTCCTCTTTAGCATGCCACTGCGGCTGCTCAACGAGTTTTTTTCCTGCGGATGGCACCATTCAGGGTACAAAGGCCCTCAGGATAATTTTATTTCGTGACCGCTTCTGAATTGTCCGGTGATCGGGTGAACTCGATAGACTCCCTTTGCGATTTATTGGGGTCGACTTCTATTTTTGTAAGCCTCCTGCACGATATTTGTGGGCCCCGGTGCGATTCTTCGGGCTCCTGGCGCATCTTTTTCCGTGCTCCAACGCACTTCCTTCCGGGGCCCGACACCTGTTTGGGGTCTTTGACGCAATTTTTTGTGGCATTGGCGCACTTGAGTTTGATGTAGTAAGGTGTAGACTTCATTATTGTATCTATGCTACCATAATACATGATGGAAATCAGTATATTATAGGCTACACCCAAGGTTAGTCATACTTAGTAGCGTGCAGTCTATTGGCTTCGGGGTGATATAATGAGGAGATGTGTTGAGGTTCGCATGATGTTTCATAGTTCGTTCGATGGTACCTCTGGGTGACCGTGCTCAAATGAAGTCGGCTCATTTACGTGCGATGGCATCGCTAGGTTGTCACTCTGACCTCAGATGATCCCTCTATAACCTACCACTTCTTCGACTTCAGATGCCCGCTCTTCTATTTTAGACTGTCCCTAGTCACGATGCTGCCCCGAATAGCAAGATTGAATCACTGAATGAAATAGTGCATAGTATGAAATTAACTGTTTAAGAATTGCATTATATTTTAGCCAGGCGCAGACCCAGAAATTGTCACACCGCGGCCATGTCCGAAGGACACCACTTAGAAAATGCAGAAAGAGAGAGAGAGAGAGAGAGAGAGAGAGAGAGAGAGAGAGAGAGAGAGAGAGAGAGAGAGAGAGAGAGAGAGAGAGAGAGAGAGAGAGAGAGAGAGAGAGAGAGAGAGAGAGAGAGAGAGAGAGAGAGAGAGAGAGAGAGAGAGAGAGAGAGAGAGAGAGAGAGAGAGAGAGAGAGAGAGAGAGAGAGAGAGAGAGAGAGAGAGAGAGAGAGAGAGAGAGAGAGAGAGAGAGAGAGAGAGAGAGAGAGAGAGAGAGAGAGAGAGAGAGAGAGAGAGAGAGAGAGAGAGAGAGAGAGAGGGAGAGAGAGATAGAGTGATGTAGAGAGATGTAGAGAGATATATAGATATATATATAGATATATAGAGATATATAGAGATATATAGAGATATATAGAGATATATAGAGATATATAGAGATATATAGAGATATAGAGATATAGAGATATAGAGATATAGAGATGCAGAGATGTAGAGAGGCTTAGATACAAATATACATGCAGAGATACAGATATGCAGAGATCAAGAGATACAGAGATCAAGGGATACAGAGATCAAGAGATACAGGGATCAAGCGATACAGAGATCAAGAAATATAGAGGTCAAGAGATACAAAGATCAAGAGATGAAAAGGGTGAGAGAGAAGGGAGAGAGGGAGAGGAATATATGGATACAGATATCAGTGTATGTATGCATATATATATATATATATATATATATATATATATATATATATATATATATATATATATATATATATATATATATATATATATCTGTAGATGAAGACATGGACCTGTATTTAGATATAGATATATAGGTTAGGTATATGCCGCGCCTTCAGTTGTTCTTGTGCCTTGTGTTCGCCGTTAAATTCACGATGGTTCGCAGATGGTTGCAGGGTTCGCAAGCGTTTGTTTCAGCGCTGCACGCCCGGCAGCCGTCCCAGAGACTTGTATTTCGCGACGTGACCCCTCGCCGAAGAGCGGATAGCTAGTGATCATAGTGACTTCTAGTGATCAAGCCACCTCCTGCCACAAACACACAAATGCACATACACACAAATATACACACACACATACATACACACACATACACACATACACACACACACACATACACACACACATTCACACTCACGCTGCATATTACTAGGTGCCGAGCTCGGCTGTGGCTCAGTCACCTATTGGTTCGTTAACAGCAGAGCTGGGGCGCGGCTGTCATCTAGTCTGTTGCGACGGCACAAAATATGGCTGCTTATCCACTGGTTCTCTAGATCTACCAGGAGACATAAATATGTCAGAGCGTCCCTCCTCGATCCTCCACAATATTCATGACCACCTAGTGTTTTTTCTTCAGTAATACCTTCACAAATGACACATCTCTATGATTGTTGATTGTGGAAGAGAACACCAGAGGTAATTGTGAGCTGATATGGAGTACTCTCATTTACTTTGTACCGATTCAGTGCTCCATTAGAAATTGCAAGATCGCCATTAGTTAGCCGTTTCTAGATCAGCTCTGCTTTAGACGCAGGCTGGCCGTTCAGATCGCGGCCAGCTCGCCTCTTCGGGGAAAGCCGAGCCGGGCTGCGACGTCGAGCGCCCGGCCACGCAGGCTGGGAATCGGACGACTGCAGTGGCGGACACAGTTGTTGAACTATTCATCATTTTGTCAACATGTACAGTATCTTCAGATCTGTATGCTGTTACGCTGTTGGCGCATCAGCTTTTCCCTGTCAGTCATGTGGAGGTATCCTTGGAGATCAGGCTGAAGACGCCACTGGCAACGTGCACATGTCACTGGATACGGCGAGGGTGAGGCACTATATCGTGCGGTCTTCGGGGGGGAGGGGTAGTTGATGCGTGGTCTTCCCACGCAGGCTTGGGACTGGGTGCTGAGAACTGACACCAGCGGAGGGTCTGGCTTATTCAATGGCCGACGTGGTTGACTGGTTTAAGGTCGATACACATATGCATAGTGCAAGGTGTTGAACTATATGTCAAATGTATGGCTTTTTAACCTAGAAATCATACTGCTCGCATGCAGCATGCAGCTAGGAGAACATGTAAGCCAATTAATAAAAGCAGTTACTCAGTTTGCATGGGCCGCGGTAATTCGAATTTCTACCTTAAACAGCGCAGCGTCGCATTTGTTGTCTCATGAAAACGTTTGTTGTACGTTAGTAACTTCGAATTCAGCGCGGGCTGAAATCCTGCCCTCCCCCAGAAGGATTTTAGCAATGGAAACACGGGGACGAGTAGCTTAGGGGTAAGTTGCTCGTCTCACAATCGAAAGGTTGTGGGCTCGAGTCTCACCCGTCGCTACTCTTCGCCCGCAACCAATCGGCGTGAGAGATTGGCGACGCTACATAACTCAACGATCGATGTGTCGCAAAAACCAATGACCAACCGACTAGCAATGGGAACGGATTTAGTTTAGGTTTACGGTGAAAACAGAAACGTGACTCATATCCATGTCGCGTTAGACAAAAACAAAGTATTTTAATCTACTTCCCTGTGGGCAATGAAAATTCTTCGAGGGAAGGTGAAGTTCAAGCGATGCTGGGGCTGGTGCGATATCACCAATTATTTCGTACTACCGTCGGCAACAGGCATAGCGATGCACACGTTAGTTCGTATTGAGAGCGTAATTCGAAGTTGTTCGAGCATGACAATTTGAATGGTTCCCCACAGTCAGAAAAACTAGAACAATTAGGTACATTTAAACATTGAATTCCATCTTATTAACCACAAATATGGCAAGAATGAACACATTCAAGCTGTAGTGATCGCTTAGGATGTAATATGGTATCAGTACTACTTATTGTATTTTTAAGTTTAATGAGGTGAAAGATATCATCATTGTAGATACTGTGATGCCAGTATGGGAAACTGCCTCTCCAACTTGAAAGTTGGGATGGCAGGGGCCCATTAACTTCCAAATACATGCTTTATTTTTACAGTTGGTAAAAATGTTTCAAACATACCCGATGTCTACAACAAAGCGGCCGAAGTCTGGCTAATTTTTTTTGGATTTGTGGGCGTACTTTGGTATAACATCTACTGTGCTTATCTGGTGACTTCGTGTGATAAGCTCATGTTCCTCTGTCTCGCTACAGTCTTCATAACAATGGATGGGCCTGAGGTGAAGCAAACCTTAATGACGTCATTGTTGCAATCATTGGATAGGGGAAACCTGGTCTAGTTGATACAATTTTGACGAAACTCAATGTTACTCATCACTTTGGGGGGGGGGTAGCGAGGAGATTGCTGCACCTACGCCGAGCCTAAGCCTGGTGTCATCACGATATTTTGTTTTCGTGGCGTCCTCTGGGCTTTCCCCCAGAGAGGAAATCATGGCGCAACTATCAGTTCATCAACTTACCCCGCAATAGGGTTAAATTGTTGCTGATGATGGGTTAGGTTGATATAATGTAGGTTAAGTAAACTATGTTATGAATATAGATGGTACTAGTTTGCTACTTTTGAAAGGTTCATATTTCACGCTTACAGTAACAATACTGGTGTGAGTCTTGACTGACCATACCTAATGGTTTATGCCATTTATGGAATGCTGAAACGTTCATTCCGTAGATACCTTGATACAGTTTTAGCAGACGCCTTAATAAAAGTAGGCAATTGTATGGTTATTTTGTTCAATTTCCAATCCATAAAACGTTGAAACAGGCTGTATGTTAAGCACGAATTTAAACACATTTGACAGTCGCAAAGTTGAGAGAACATGGTAATGAGCTGACACTTAAAAAGTTAGCAAGTGGGCGACAGATTATAAATTAAGGGCAAAGCAAAAGCACTTTCGGTCCAAAAATGTATCACATCTTTACCATTCTGTAGTCTCGGGTTAAAAGTACTTGGGCTTGATTTTTCCGTTAGAAGAGGGTGTCAGTAGCAGCATGTGCAACAGTAGCCATGGCAACCGGCTTCATGCTTTTGGGGAAAATGCTGTTGTATGAACCATCTCGTGTATCAACTAGACTCGGTCTCCATACTCCTATTTTTCACGGCTATTTAATGTGTTTGCATGGCAACCTCGCAAGCTGTCACCTGGACTGTGCCATTTGGATCCTCTGACATCAGTGCTTACATAATCATAGACATCATATTTGCTCCCAAGACCCTGCAGAAAGAACATTGCAAAATATTGTGATAAAAGATAAAACCGGCTGGGTGTAGGGCTGGGTGTTACGGAGACTGGGACGGTATCTTGTAGTTAGATTGAGTGAGCCATTCATCTCAAAACAAAGGCGCTGGGTATAACTCTAAAAAAAATATCGCCAGACACCACAACGGCGGTAGTGCTCAAACAAACCTTGCTGGGCTCCATACCAATCGCGCCGCGGCCCAAGAAAATCGTATCAGAGTCCACAAAATCATTGGACTCCATCCTCCCGAGAAAAAAAAATCGTGATGGATCTTGAAAAAGTGCACCGTGGCCTCAAAGCTTCCACATGGTTCCGGAATGGTTCAGTTTATATAAAAAAAACAAGGGACCCTCAAAATATCGAGTAGAGTTTAAAACAAATTGCATTGAAGCTTACAAATCCATGCACCTGACCAAAAATCGCGCCGACTGATATCTTAAGGCTCAGGGCCCTCCAAGGTCGGTTTCATTGCTGAACGTGTGGCGTAACATCTGCTGGTGTGCGTCTACCAACGCAAACATGACCCGTGTTCAACTGAGGAACTAGGAGTCATTGAAGTAAAGTTTAGGGCAGATCACTTTAGGTTTCATAGACGTTTGTAAACTACGTTCTTGTCGATTAACAGTCGTGTGGTGCATATTTTAGGAAAGGGATGACACTTATTATCACCCCGCAAGGTACTACCCCCTCGCCCTCAATCGTTTGGGACAGTACATTCAAAAGTTACATTGTTTCACTACATTACCGACGTTTTGTGCTTCAGACTTGATCACCATGTATCAGCAGTTGAGTATCAAATCCGAAACGTTGTTAATTTCTTGAAATAATAGTCATTCATTTTAAGAACCTTTTCATGGCTATGAAGACATTGCAAGTTGTATTTTCCTCCCATATATGCCTAGATTGTACTCCGCTACGAATGCAAGTGTTTACACACTTTTGGTGCCTCACAATTTGATTCCTTATCTATGATGACATTTCGGTTGTACTTCCCCCTTCGGAATCAGGGATTAACTATTGGTGTGCTGCATGGGTGTAACGATTGAGGGGACTGGAGAGGGGACATGTCCCCCAATTTCTGAGAAGTGACGATTTGTCCCCCTCAATTTTGTCGTGTCCCCCAGCCTCAACTACGTGAGTATCATCTCTGCAAAATTCTACTTAGTCATTCATGAAGTGAAAATATGTATGTCAGAGAATCACCAACAATACTAAAAGCCGATTTAGGCAATCAACGAGCTTAACAGGCTATGTGTAGTCACGAAATATCCGAATGATAAATCAGCAAAGGTTTTTTGCTTCCAGCCAATTCTTGAAGAACATGAACCTTGACCATCTTCTGTTTTCACTTTGGTGGAAAATTGTGCTCTGCTAGGCAACAAATTTGCATTATCGCAGGACTTTATACGTCTAATCACCCACTTACGCTTCCCTGACTTTTCGTCAGCGACACCGTGACTGGTTCGCGACGCGAACCGTCTACTTTCGCGCCACAGACGCTGCGCTTTCTCCATTCCTTCCCCAGACAGCTGATCAATGACGTCACCAGGGTATGACTAGTCGGCATATTCAGGGCGGACAATGCAAATATTGCGCGAGAATCACAATGTATTCAACATTTTAGGTAGGCATGAAATCTGATACAAACAGGTCTGAGCAGGGTGTACGCACTCTACATCCGCCACTGCGCCGCATATCAGCTTCCCACGGGGCGACGGCCGGTTCCCGGCGTCTGAAAAGTTAACAATGCGCGCATACAGAAAAAGCGTTTTCAACGACACATCCTGCCATATGGTGAGAAATATTGTTATCTATACCTGAACGTTGAATCGCATGACATTCATTCAATATCCGTTGCTATAATACCTAGACCGTGCTGCTACCTAGCGATAGCTATCTGAAGTGATGCTTCTAGAAAATTAAAAAAAAAGTTATTGAATCTGTGGAGGTTTCAACCTGTGGAGGTTGCGACCGCTGCTGAGTTGTGGAGGTTATGACCGCTTCGTACTTGTGGAGGTTGGAACCTGTGGGGATTACGACCTGTGGAGGTTATGACCTGTGGAGGTTATGGCCGCTTCTGAGTTGTGGAGGTTACGACCTGTGGATGTTATGACCGCTGCAGACTTGTGGAGGTTACGACCTGTGGAGGCTATGACCGCTGCGGACTTGTGGAGGTTGTGACCTGTGGAAGTTACGACCGCTGCGATGTGTTGAGTTTGTGGAGGTTGTGACCTGTGGAGGTTATGATACGTCTCCATCATAACAGACCCAGGACTGTTGTAGCCAACATCCTGTGGTGGAATTACAGGTGAAGGGATTGCGTAAGATGTGCTATGTTATAGGTCAGTTTATCACATCAGTGTTTGGATGGGCATGCTATGATCAGCACAGTTGAAGTGCCCAAAAGCCTAAATGACTAACTAACATTAGTCTTATTAGTGTTTGGATCATTATTGTTGATATCAGCATCACCAAACAGGCACCTTTCAAAACATGCAAAACTGGAACAGCCATATTGCAGAAATTGTCTCAAAACTGGGTTTCAGTTTGTAGGACTAATTTGCTAAACAAGATTTTAAGTAGCATTGCTGCCATGATGATTTTGATATCCTGTACTTGTTCAGACATCTTGCACCTAATGAGGTATAATTATATTAACACTGGTTTGTCCCTTTGTCATAGATCACTCAATTGTGAACCTTGCAATCAGCCTGGCATTATATCAATTTGTGCTTAAGGTTTTTGTGGATTTTTTTTATACCACATGAACATGAGGTAATCTTCAAGTATTACCCTGCACACTTTCTTTCTAACAACAATACATCTGAATCACTGTCAGCTTGCTGCCATTCAGCTGTTGCTGATGTCACTCAAATGTGCAGAAACACACTTCCAGCTGGGTGCAATGAATGACCACACATCATGAGGAATATCTATATATATATATTATATATATATATATATTATATATATATATATATATATATATATATATATATATATATATATATATATATATATATGTAAAGTGGTGAAACCTAACCTAGCCTAACACTAACATAACTTAACCTAACCTGACTTAACCTAACCTAACCCTTAGAAATATCCCTGATGATGCCCTTGGGTCATTCATCTCACCCAGCTGGGTGAGTTGGTATGTTTGAGTGGCATCACAAACAGCTGACTGACAGTTGGCTGATGATGGCTTGGATACATTGTTGAGATAAAGGAAGTGTGTGGGGTAACACCTGAAGACTGGCTGAATATCGGGCATCTGTAGTTCAGAGGTTAAGCTAAACGTCTGGCAAGACAGGTATGGACGTTTGATTACCCATGATGCCCGCCTTTCCTGCCAGGGTGAGAGGCAGGCAATGCCATATGGCCACAGCTGCTGAGTGTGTCATAAAGCCACAGTCCAATCCAATGACTGAATATAATTCAGTAGATACAGCCACTCTTCATGCTTGCTTTTCAGTTGATGATAGTTAATATTTTGATATGCAACATCCAAACCACACTGCTGTTTTCTGTGCCATAATTTATCTCTACTTATTCTTGCATTTCTTAGACATAGTGAAGAAGAAATGAAACAATCCATGCAATTGATAGAACACTGCTTGTACATTGAAAATGCTTAGTTTTCAGCTTCACTTCACATAAATAGCTTGCACAGAAAGAGTATTTTATCATTTAAAAAAAATGGTGCTGGTTGGGAAGGACAGACTGATGACATCATCACTGGGATAGTGCTTCTTCTGTGTATGACTGGTTGATTGTTCAAGAACTACAATGGTAAATAAGAAATAAATAGAAAAAACCTAACCTGATATTTCCTAATCTCATGCCATCTAACATAATCTGTTCTAATCTAACCAATAAATCAAAGCACTTCCAGATATTTTGTGTGATGCAATTCTATTTCCAAGAACAACAATAAGAAATCCATAAAGAAAAGCATAATCTAGCCAAGGCTAGCCTCGCCTAACCTGATGTAATATACACAATCATTTCAACTTTTGTCTGGATTGTGAAGCAAATCTTCAAGAACCACCAAAATAAGTGATATATGCATATAAAACATAGCCTAACCAAGCCCAATCAAATTCAGTCTGGCCTGACCTTTTCTAGTTCAACCAATCCTTACCAGGAGGAGCAAAGTCCTTGTAATGGTGCCATCCATCCTGTCTCAACCACCACCATCTGTTCTGACTTCATCTGTTTTCCTTCCATATTCATGTTGAGTCACATGTGCTTGCAATATATGTGGAATGAAAGCTGGAAGCTACCATTTTCAATTAAAAGTATGTTAAATTGACTACAAGGGGTGATGAATTTCTTGTTCATCACCTCTGAGAAATGCAGATTTAAGGAGGGATAAATTATGCCACAGAGAACCACATTGTGGCATGGATGATGCAGCATTGGAATGTTCACTATCATCAACTGAAAAGTGAACATGGGTGGAGGAAATGAGTGGCCACATTTGCTTAAAGGTGTTCATAGACATGGAATTCCAAAGAAAAATACCTTAAAACACAATGATACCCAGAGTTGTTTATATGCCTAGGCCCTCAAATGTTTTCATTGGGATAAGGAGTATGTGCTCTATTGGTAGAAAATATCCATTGAACATTTGCTGGAATACCTATGTGATAAGTAAGGTGCCACTTGTTTTGGTGAAATCAGAATTTATCTCGGGCACCCCCCACAGTAGTGAGGTTAGGAATGTAAAGAAACGTAGTGAAGTTTCAGAGCAATACAAAATATTTGGCACTATCCATGGGTTGTTAAAGTCAGAGTATGTAGGCTTCATTGCGTTGAAGTCCACATGTGCTACTAACTGATAAATAGCAAGCTAACACCAGCATTGAATGAGGTGCCACTAACTTCCCTGTTCTTATAAAGACATAAAGACATAAAAGATTAGTGCAACTATGAGCCACAAGGGCCCTTCTTGGTTGCACTCTGTACACTGAACCAGTTGCCCACCAAATCTGTCAATCAGCCCTCCCTGTAATACTGAAAAGCAAGCCCTCTATTCTTATAATGATTGTCTATGCTGTTTTTAAAGATGTTCAATGTGCTGCTACTGACGATGTTTTCTGGCAGCTGGTTCCAGTGTTCTACTACCCTGTTGGTGAAGAAAGTTTGCCCTAACCTTGTTCTGCTGTGGTTAACTTTAATGTTGAATTTATGACCTCTAATTGCATAATTTCTGTTAAATTCAAACATTTCCCCAAGGTATCCCCTCTCCAGACCATGGGCAAATTTAAAGACCTCGATGAGATCTCCTCTCAGCCTTCTATATCTAAGTGAAAACATATTCAATTTCTTCAATCTTTCCTCATATGCCAGGTTGCTTATGCCATTAACCATTTTTGTAGCCCTCTTTTGTACTCTCTCTAAAAGCCAACAATCTTCTTCATAGCTAGGAGACCAAGCTTGGATGCAGTATTCCAAATGTGGCCTGACGTACACACAGTAAAGCTTCCTGATCACTTCCTCACTTCTGTATGATACATTCCTATTTATTGCCCCGAGCATTCTCAGTGCTTTCTTCCTGGCTTCCTTGGTCTGTTCTGAAGCCCCCAGTTTTGTGTTTAGAATAACACCTAAATCCTTCTCCTGTTGAGTCACTGATAGCACTTGGCCACCCATCAAGTATGGAGCCTTCATATGCTGCTTACCTACATGCATGATTTTGCACTTATCAAAGTTAAATTTCATTTGCCATTCTTCGGACCACTTCACAAGTTCGTCTAAGTCTTTTTGCAGCGAGATATGCTCATCCTGACCTGTTATTGCCCTAAAGACCTTCAAATCATCTGCAAATTTCAAAACTTTACTGCTTAGGCCACTTTCAATGTTATTTACAAATATAATGAACAGTAATGGCCCTAGTACTGACCCCTGGGGGACTCCACTAAGAACATTTTGCCATGATGACTGTACCATTTAGCATCACTCTTTGCTGTCTATCTGAAAGCCAAAACTCTATCCATTTTAAGATGCTACCTGCAATACCATGGGACTGAAGCTGTATCATTAACCGTTTATGGGGTACCTTGTCAAAGGCCTTACTAAAGTCAAGATATGCTACATCAACCTGATTTCCCTGATCAAATTGTTCTGTGGCGAAGTTCAAAAAGTCCAAGAGGTTTGTGAGACACGATCGTCCTTTTCTAAACCCATGTTGAGTATCTTGAATCAATCTGCTACCTTCCAGATAACTAACTATTATATCCTTGATAATTGATTCGAGCACCTTGCAGACTAGGGATGTGAGACTTATTGGCCTATAGTTTTCAACTTTCCCTCTTTCTCCTTTCTTGAAAATAGAAACTACATTTGCCCTTTTCCAATCGGTTGGAATTTCATTTTGTGAAACTGATCTACAAAATATCATACTAAGTGGAAATGCCAGTTCCTTTTCAGTTTCCCGCGACACCCTAGCATAAATTTCATCAGGTCCTGCTGCCTTGTTTGGCTTTATTTTCCTGATATGACTGTAAACAACATCACTATCAATGAAATCAACATCATTTGTCAGATCCCATGTCACTGAACTATGGTGTACGGTCGGCAGATTGGTCATATCTTCCAATGTAAACACTGATTTGAACTGCTTGCTCAGCTCCTCAACCATCCCACTATCCTCACCCAATGTAGTCCCGTTTACTTCAAGTGGACCAATTGTGCTAGAAACTTTACTCAGCTTGTAGAAGCTAAAGAACGTTTTACTGTCCCCATTACAGTTTCTAGCTAAATCCAGTTCTTTTGCTCGCTTTGCTGCTCTGGTTTTTTGCTCCACAGTGTCTCTAGCTTTTCGATACGCCTTTAGATTAACGACATTTGAGGCTTCTTTAAAAACTCTAAATGCAGCTTTCTTAGCCTTAATTGCTTTTATCAAGTCTGGTGTAAGCCATGCTGGCTTTCCTACCCTTCTTTTGCGTCTTTGCTTTTGGGGGACATGTCTAATCTGAGTTTCCTTCAAGTAAGATTTGAATTTTTCCCGCATTTCACAGGCATTTAAATTGGAGAATTCTTCTTCCCATCTGATGGCACTTAAAGCCGCTCTCATGCCGTCAAAGTCTGCTCTGTTGAAATTTGGAATCTTTACCTTTGGATTTGGATCCTTGATAACTTCCCCTACATGTGCCTTGAATCTAACTATGTCATGGTCACTTTTTCCCAGAGTTTCGCCTACTGTCAAGTCTTGAACCAAGTCACTTAAATCCGAGAATACAAGGTCCAAGAATGAACCATGCCTGGTAGGTTCCGATAAAAACTGGTGTAAGAACAGGTCCTCTTCAAGGCATTTCCTAAACATTTTGCATGATGTGGAGCCAACACCAGCATTTTCATAACCTTTTAGATTAAAGTCACCAAGAATAAGGCACTTCCTCTTAAAGTTTCTACTGATTTCCTCACAAATCACCTTGTCAAGCTCCATTTGCTGAGAATGTGGCAGGGTTCCTGATCGGTAGAAAGCTCCTATCCTAAGAGTATTGCCGCTGCCCCTTCCCACAGCATGGGCGCAAAATGACCCTAGATGTCGACGCGCCCCTAAACTCCAATCCACCACCACCCTTCCCACAGCGACATCAAGCCAAATGGACTCCACAGACACATTTTTATCCCCACCTGCTACCTTTTGAGAACTGAATAAGCTATTCATATAGAGCATTACACCACCCCCTTTCATTGCTGAACCCCTATTGCACGAAGACATATTGTATCCCTGGATCTCATAGTCCTGTAAGTTATCTCCAAAATACCCTTCACTGACCCATGCCTCCGTAATGCAGACAAAATCGGGTTCCTCCTCAGCAACATAACACTTGAAATCTCTTTTCGAAATTCTCACGCTTTTCGAGAATGGACACGAAGCGCTGATTAACCCGTCCAGTTTCGGGGGTATTCAACCGCACCCCCCCCCCTCCGGGGACGAGTAGCCTAGGGGTAAGTTGCTCGTTTCACAATCGAGAGGTTGTGTGTTCGAGTCTCACCTGTCGCTACTCTTCGTCCGCGACCATTCGGCGTGAGAGATTAGCGACGCTACATGACTCAAGGGTCGATGTGTCGTAAAACTAATAACCAACCAACCGCTCCCTCAGATTTTTCGCGGATAGTGAACGAACGGCGCGGCATACTGTATGCGCCCACATCAATTTGGCATGCTTTATCAGACTTTTGAAGTCAGGTCATTTAGGGTAAACCAGTTAGTCAAGGTCAAGTGAGGTTACTTCCAAAAAAGTTAAACCAGTCGTCACGCTTTAACGGATATAGGTATTTTAATGAAACTTTCGGCATTTGCTTATCCTAAGGGATGGAAAAAACGTACAAGGGGAATTTTTCGTTTTTGTTTTCGTCTTTAACTACAAATAAATTGCATATTTCACTATTGCAGTTCAAATCGAAGATTCTGGCAAAAGTAAGCATTTTCTTATTGGGGCAAATTGACTTCCAACAACGTTTCTCGGTCTGCTCTATCTATTAGAAAAGGGAAATTTTAGAAAAGTTGAAAATTCAAAATTTTAAAATAAAAAATAAAAAAATATTTAGGGGGGCAGCGAAAATTTGTATGGCGCTGGTCGTTTTCGCTGTCCTTTTCTGATTACAAGTAATTTTTATTTCTTCAAATATCCCCAAAATGAACTCCCCAGAGCCAAAAACATAATGTAAGTCGTGAAAAGTCGTGAAAATATATCTAGTGACGTCACTTTTGGGATTTTTCTGGGTGGATCGGGTCCCTACTCGTCGAGCGCTTTCCGATGATAACTTTTTCGTTTTCGTGCGACGCTTAGTTTGTATTTTAGAGGAGGGTTACTATCCGCCGCCGCCCCCCCCCCCGAGACGCGGTGTAAGGATTTGACCAGAAAGACGGCGCGGGTTAAAAACTACTCCGCACGTCAACCAATGTTATTTTTCGCGGTCCTCTTTCCCTCTTCCGGTAACCATGTATCACGCTAAATGTACCTGTCACGGAAGAGACGTTGAAGCCGCCGCGTCGGTCCCCTCACGCACTGGGAATATGTTTTATGAGTTGTTGCCTGCTTGGGTAACAACCAGCAAATCGAGATGCCAATTATTAAAGAAACACATCATAAAACGTGTTCCCGGTACGTGAGGGGACAGACACGGCGGCAGGGCGGCTTCAACGTCTCTTCCGTGACAGGTACATTTAGCGTGATGCATGGTTACATGAAGAGGGAAAGAGGACCGCGAAAAATGGCATTGGTTAACGTGCAGAATAGTTTTTAATCAGCACTTGGTGTCTATTTTCGAAAAGCGTCAGAACAGGACAGTTAGTTACATTTCATTCAATGTTGGTGTTAACTTGCTATTTATCAGTTATTAGCACATTGGGGGACTTGAACGGAATGAAGACTATATACTCTGTGACTTTAACAACCTGGCGGGGGGCAGTGCTAAATATTTTATCATCGCTCTTAAAGTTCACTACGTTCCTTTTCATACCTAACCTCACCACTTTGGGGGGGGCGTCCCGAGAGAAATTCGGATTTCACCAAAATAAGTGGCACCTTAGTGATAAGCTATTTGCTTTATGGTGAATCCAGCACAACCGAATTTAATTCACGATGAACGCACCTATGGTGAACGCACCTTTACTATGGACAAGGGAGGTGTGAACATATTGCTGAGATGGAATGACTGAACACTTATGATTTTGGATACCTGCTATAAATGTTTAGAGGTGCTGAGATCTGGTATTGCAACTAGTGAACATTTTATGTGATGCATAAAATTTGGTATTATTGCACTTTAGGGTATCCTAAGCCAATTTTACACACATTTTAGACCCATGAAGCAAACAAAGGGTTTATATTTTGTTCGGATAGGCTTTACTTTTAAGGGGAACGTATTATCAAGAGAAAAAAAAACTGCATATCCCAGGACATT
This sequence comes from Imbricaverruca yamaguchii, assembly GCA_034440575.1. Classification (NCBI taxonomy): domain Eukaryota; kingdom Metazoa; phylum Arthropoda; class Thecostraca; family Neoverrucidae; genus Imbricaverruca; species Imbricaverruca yamaguchii. Next base: position 1,197,021 of record JAOTOL010001543.1, read on the forward strand.
TGCATGTTGCCCTGTACAATTAATTGATACAAGGTTTAGCTTATAATTTCCACATCTTAGGGTTCTTAAACCTGAACTTTTATTTCAACAAAAGTATAATGTATGGTGGTGTACAACTAGCACTACATGTTGTATTGATGGATAACATTTTGTCTACTTTTGTTTCATCATCCCATTATAGCTAAGTTATGCATACAATTTAGTATTCCAAAGGCTGAAACTTCAAAGCTACGCTTACAACATCAAAGAAATAACAAGAAGTGTATTTTCTGAGACTTGGCAGTCCAAATATTATTATCTCCAAATCCAGAATTGAAACATACAAAAACAGCCTTCCTCACACATTTTTGTTCACCATTGCAGTCTCCTGGGGATAGTTGCCCTCTGATATCATCTGCCTCCTTCATGCCAAGGAAAGCCTAGGCATCATGGCTGGATATCCCAAATGGGTTGGGGGTCTGAACAGCCATGGTGTGATACCCTGCCAATGTTATCATCTTCTTAAATATGGAAATATATTTTGAAATTAAAGATTTTGGCCCCCTGGCTTTATGAGAGGTATCCAGCCCTGCGATGTATACACATACGCGAGTCATGAACTTAATTGGTAATTTTTAAAGACAAGATATGCATTGAGGCCATAAATGCTTTTGTTCTGAAGACCACTTATATGCTGAAGCCCACAATTTATTTATTTTTAAAATCTGGATTAGAATTGGTTCATCCATACGTGAATCACCCACAAGTATACTCTTTGCAGGGTACGGCCAGCTTGCAAGATGCCTGGTTACTGCTCTGTTGCATCCTGCAAAGCTTTAAATGAAAACAAGAACGAAGAACTGTCATTTTTCCGATTTCCAAAGGAGGTGGCTGTGCAGGCCATCTGGATTGACCGCTGTTTCCGCGAGGACGCAATTAATGTCAAGGAAGCTAGAGTTTGCTCCAATCATTTCTTGAAATCCGACTATGACCCGTCATATCTGGTGAAGGCATCTCTGGTACCTAATGTAAAGCCATGGCTTAGAAAAGGGGCCGTACCCTCACAGAATCTGGATTTCACAAAGTCTTTTTCGTGAGTATACCCATTATTTGTCATTCCTTAATATGTAGGAAGGGCCAAAAATATGCAGTGTTAAAGGAAGCATGGACTTGGAATGTGCCATGCTCGTTTGAAAGGAAACAGTGTTCTTCATTAAACAAAATATAAATATTTCCAAGGTTGGAATGCTCTAGGTTGTTTCGCACGTCAATCCGATGAAACTGTGGTATTTTAGTGAGAAATCCAACCCGTTTTGGCAATTAGGAACCTCACATTTGCTTTAGATATGCATAATATTTGGTAGGTGAAATTAATTTGAACTATTCACTCACACATTTCTTAGCACATTTCACCATGTTCAGTATTGAAACCAATTCGCTTCGGGCAAGATTAGTTACACATTTGCCGAGATGGGGACCCTCTGAGGAATATGGTGTGTGTCGTAGGTAAAAGTGCTATGCCGAAGTACCGAAATTGGTTGAGTTAATTGCTGAAAATCATGCACCTGACGCAAAGTGGGACATAAAAAAGTGTATGCATGAATGGTGTGAAGTATATTCATTTGTGGCCAATGTTGGATTTTCACTTCTTGGTCTTGGATTCGGAGTGTATAATTTTGTGGCTTGTCAAGGTATGGAGTGTACTCTTGAGAAGCACTATGTAATGGAGTGTATAATTTTCCACTGTGCCAAATTATGGGGCGTATATTGAAGCACCAAGTAATGGAGTGTATACATTTTATAAATAACGAAGTGCATACATTTGGAAAAAATGTAGTGATGTTTCCTGGAATTAGAAATAAAAACCCGGGGGCCTCGGTAGTTTAGTTGGCGGGCGTCGGCCTCGAATCTCTAATCTCGAATCTCATTTGCAGAGTCCACCCACGACCAATCGGTGTGATAGGTTCGGGACGCTATACAACCTTGCGGTTGAATGAGTCGTAAGATATCCCGAGATTCTTCTTCAAGAATAAAACGCCTTCAAATGATTTGTTCGGTTCCTATCCTAGTGTCTCACAGACAACCAGATGAGGGCCACCACACATTGTCGTCTGAAGTCATCCACGCCACGTGGATGACTTATAAGCCAACTTCCTGAGCAATAGTGGATAAAAATGATCACAAAAGTATACTTAATAGATGTCAACCAAGTTTATATATCCATTACTTGTCACTCCTGACATGCTCACACCACACAACTAATACATATTAATAACAAACCTCACGAGGATGACGTTCGTGCAACGACTGATATATGGGAGGGTCTAGAATGGTACTTGGCGACTATTGGGCTATGGGTTAAGGAAAATTATACTAAAACAATCCGTCTAAAATATTTTATTCTCATGACTATGAAATAATTTGTTTAATGAAAAAGCTGATAAAGTTTGTTCAAATCAACTTTTATTAATATTAAATGTGTTTCGACGGACTTTTTAGTTCATGTCTGGAATGTTTAGTTGAAGCAAGGATGGACTTGAAAGGATCAAAAGCGACTAGACGGGCTAGCACATTGCCGCTGTAAAACCGACTCGTCACGGTCGAGTGGAAATTACCGTCTCATTTCGCACCATGATTGCTATAAAATACCAAAAAATGAAAATACGTTAGAGGAAGCCGCCAACAGGATTACGGGGATTTTTTTCTTCAATTAATCATCATTCGGATTATGGGAAGAAATTATTAATTGGATCAGAATGCGATTTGGTACCATTCAGGCAATTTTAATGGGGAAAATCCATCCCATATCTTTTATGTATATCGCTTCCGACTGCTTTATAATATAAATATGAACAGTTTTGCAGGAAAATAATGCAAGGATCAGGAAGTGAGACAATTAATTGCTGCGATGTATCGCCGACCAGCGTAGGAATGAACAAAATTGATTGTTTTGATTTTGTCTGGGAAATCCTGTTTTCGTTTACTATGTTTTGAATGGTGAATGTTTTTCTTTAAAAAAGAGGTCTGGGCGTCTTCAGTGCACGGACTTTCCAGATATCATGTATGCATGCATTCAAGGATTATTTCTGCTCTCATGAAATGTTCAGGGAATGGGGTCTGCTACACTTTTTTGAGCCGGGTAAAGATTATGTTGGGTATATGTGCTTTAAATTATAAGTCAGTAGGTGCTTGTTATTTGTGATTTATATAAGCTAAAAAGTACAAAAATTGTTAAAAAACCTATTAATTACGTCATTTAATTTCAATAATCTGATTGGCTGACAAAGCACTGACGTCACTCGATAGTACGACTGCCAAGGGTATTATTTACAAGGTTATTTGCGCCTGACGAGGGTGGGGAAATAGCGTGCTGGCGAGAGTTTCGAATTTGTGCGTAAAAGTCCATGAAAATGAGCTCAACTGTGACTTATAAGTGGTGTTTTGTGCCTCAGTGCACTAATTCTACCTCTCTCACGCCTAACAAAATATTCCTACCAGTACCCCGTGCTGTTGAACCCCGACGTAAATGGGCCCAAATGGCGAGGCGTGACGATAAGGACAGTTTGGTGTCTTCTGCTCCCTGGTTCTGCTGTGAAGATCATTTTGAGGTAAGTTCAACCTCTGCCTGAAAATGGAAAAACTGGAGAAATTCAATTTGTACAATTTTTGCCCACTGCTCAGACTGTGAGGGGACTAAAACTCCTATTTTGGGTGCTGGGTCTCAGCGAGACCACTTATCGTTTCTTGTAATGTGTGTGTATGCAATAACTGTCAATGGATTCATTTCACTACCCCTTGGATCCACCTTTGCCCCTAGTCAATGCTGTCAATGCTCATTTGTACAGTAGGGGAAGGCAGGGCAATCCCAGACAGTGGGTAATGCCAGACACCATCCTGTAGAGAAAACTATGACCACCGCTGATTAGCTGGTGCTGTTTACGAAATATTTGGCCATCATCCAGCTCATGTGACAATCGATCATCCATATCAGGTGTTGCTGCAGAGGTTGCATCAGTTGCTAACTATTATTTTCTGTATCTACAAAAATTTAGAATATCAGCTGATGGGCATGTTAAAGAATAGGGGTAAATTCCAACTTACAAGTAACAAGGCCAAATTATGACCATCATACTTGTCTTAGGGGACACTATGTGCATGATATGGAGTAATGGTGCCCTAACCTATTCATTGCATTTACCACCTTTGATGCATGTTATATATTCCCCCCCCCCTTGTACAAACATGGGGAAAAGTCTATGAAATTGTAGATTGCTGTGGATGTAGCCATATCCATCAGCCATAGGCAGCCAACTGATGTCATCATTCCTACTAAAATCCTTTTTTGCCACCAGCATTTTCTGCCAGCCAGTTTTAATTGGTAAAACCAGTAGCATAAATAAATTATGCCAGCTGCTGCTCCCCCGCCCTCCTGTACCACAACCTCAAACCCCCCTGTAACCATCATGTCTCACCTCTGATTCTTCACCGCCCGAATCTCAGCAGACACGTGGAGGTCGGACTTGGATAAAAACTCAGCTACCATGATGTGATTTATGTCAGGGAGGTTTCTAGAATCCGCTTTTACATACCCAGGCTCCATCCTTCCAGTTAATAGTCCAATCTGACTGACTTTAATGCGAAAAATATGTCTCAAAACACTAATAGATACCCTCCACTACGAACGAACTTCCCAAGGCCGTATGAACTTCCCACCTTGTATACGCGTTTATATTGTTTGTCTCGTATGCGCCATTTGGCTTACTATCGAGTGACGTCACGCGTGAATACTGCCCCGAGGGCATTTAAAGAAAGTGGATTTTCTCCATGATTTCGGCATTTTCAACATTCAATATGAGCATTTTTGAACTCAGCGTGATGTTATACATCGGAAACCAACGCTGACCAAATTTGTGTAGCGGACCCCATTGTTAGGTGCGTCTTGTTCCCATCCTCCATTGAATACCATTATACGTTTAACTTTTCTGGTCCGTCTGGCTTTCTGAAAGGATAAATTTGCAGTTTAAGGTGATTTTATTTCTTGGAATTTCTTTTTCTTTAATGCATTCTTATGAATGTGCACATGCTCATAATGTACCTACATGATGGAACCACATTTTATGGCAGGTGCAGTTGGGTAGCAAAATGACACCCAAAAAGTGGCTTGGAGTTGGTTGGGTAATGTAGCATAAAACGTAATGTTCAAAATGGGAAAAAATGCAGCCTAGCTCTGGATCCAAGCAAGCAATTTTTTTAATGGAAAATTTATGAACAATATTTTTCCCTAAAAAATAAACTAAATAGCCTATTCTAACCTAACCTAGCCTATGCTAGCCTCGACCATTTTTTAATTAGAAAACTTTAAAATCCTGAAAGATCCCCAAAGAAATTTAATAATTGTCTAACTTACTAAACAACTTTAATCTAACAACTTAGCCACACCTAATACCTTTGTATGTTTCATGGACGTAAGATGTGTGTAAAACTTGTCTTGTGGACAAGTAATAATGGCCATGAAAATTCCTATGCTTTTTGCTATTTATTTTACGAGTGTATAATTCTTTGGATGGAAAAAGTCCGGTCACGTGGACCTTCGGTATGGACAGAGAGAGAGAGAGAGAGAGAGAGAGAGAGAGAGAGAGAGAGAGAGAGAGAGAGAGAGAGAGAGAGAGAGAGAGAGAGAGAGAGAGAGAGAGAGAGGAGAGAGAGAGAGAGAGAGAGAGAGAGAGAGAGAGAGAGAGAGAGAGAGAGAGAGAGAGAGAGAGAGAGAGAGAGAGAGAGAGAGAGAGAGAGAGAGAGAGAGAGGAGAGAGAGAGAGAGAGAGAGAGAGAGAGAGAGAGAGAGAGAGAGAGAGAGAGGGAGAGAGAGAGAGAGAGAGAGATTCTGATGTTCCTTTTTTAAATCTGTGGTTGTGTTTTGTTAGTATTGGGACATGGCTGTTGCTCTCAATGCGACAGATGTTGGCATAAGCCTTGCCCTGAACAATCCTTCCAGTCCCTGCCAGGAAATTGTTTCTGCAAATTCATGAAATTTCTTAATTTATCCTCTGGTCCCCGTGGCTTCCCCACAAACGCTATTCTCCATCTGCGTGGCAGTCGCGCCCCCAGCTAGACACTAGACAGCTAGACACAAGGGGGAATGAGCTGGCTGACCAAGCAGCAAAACGTGCTGCGCGGAGACAGTACACCCATTCGCTTCCTCTTCCCGCGACACACCTCAGCCAGGCAATCAACGCATTCTTCCAGGACAAGTGGCAACAAGTTTGGGATTCGACCGGCGAAAACAAACTAAGAACCATCAGGCCAACTCTGGGGTGTTGGAAATCCTCATCTAGAACTTCCCGGAGGGAAGAAGTGCTACTCGCCAGGATACGAATAGGCCACACTTATGCTACCCACGGCTAACTGCTACGAAACGAGGACAGACCGATGTGCACTCGCTGTGACATGCCACTGACAGTGAGGCACATTCTTCTGGTGTGCTCCCTATTCTCAGCACAACGACGACGATTCTTTGGACGAGATGTATCCACGCTAACGATGGCGGGTCTTCTGGGTGATGGATCACGCATCGTTCATTCTGGACGGTTATTCGAGTTCCTCTCGCAAGTGCCTTTTGATGTTGTTTACTCGGGGAGATCTTAGCTCCGTCGTATTTCGTCCTATATTTCTCCCAGTGACATGTAACTGGCTGGTCTTCGCTTGCTCTTGCTGCTTCACTGTTTTACTGATGTTTCTTCCATCTCACTGTTTCACTGATGGTGTTTCGTGAATTTCACTGTTCCACTGATGATGCTTCGTGAATTTCACTGTTTCACTGATGATGTTTCGTGTATTTCACTGTTTCTCTGATGTTACTCCCATTTCACTGTTTGACTGATGTTTACTTTTCTCTGTCTGATTGACGATGTTGCGTGCATTTCACTGTTTCACTGACGATGTTATGGGCGCTGCATGACCGATGTAGTCGATGCGCCCCTAAACTCCAATAACCAACCAACCAACCAGCTAGACACTGCTCATCAGCTGATCAAATTGAGGTAAATCTCAGGTTCAAAGCGTGCTTTTGGTCATGCTTCTAACTACTATTAAGCTATCGGTAGATGTGTTTTAGTACCTTAATCGGTTGTCAGACACACCCTTAGAATCTAACGATCTGATATTCCTGGGTGTGCAACTGCTGAATCATTTGCGTACGATCTTTATTTGTGTGGACCGTGATGAGTGTCCATGCTGACCATATGGGCCATTTTTCATCAATGCATGTGTAATAGGGCTGTGAAATTGATATTGTACCAATTGATTTGTGGTGGAACATATTAAAAGCAATTTGAAGGCCAAAGTCCGAGAGTTAGGTTGTGTGTGTGGCGGGTGGAGTGGGGGCAGAGGTAGCTCGACTTGTGGAACCTGGAAAGGGATGGATGCGACGTTCCAATGTAGGGCTATGCATTCATAGGCTTTAATTGTTCATTTATTTTGAGGCCAGTGCCACCACTCTATAGCACAGCACCCTCAGAATTTAATTTTAACGAGGTTTTTATGCTAATGATGGCTTTAAAGTATATGCTGGGCTTTTTCTGTGGTGACGGCCAGTGCGTTCTGATTTCCATTGGGAACACATTTCAAAATCTCATCACATAGTTTTATTTCGCACTGTGGCCCAACACGTGATGCCCCCATAAAAATTAACTCCGGTGTCGTGATTAAAAGCTTGATTTTCTCTAGGGTGAGATGATGTAGAGCCATAGTACGTTAGATTCCTCATTGCGTCCATTTCGGTCTTTTTTTTCGGAAAACGCGTGCCAATCATCCATCACAGAAACACTCCTTATTTCCACCGTAAAAATCGTACGGCGCACCTTGTAAATTATTTAGTTTGCAGTGGACTCGAAGGCTAACATTACCCTGTGCCACGTTCTCTGTCCGCCTCAGATGTGTGTGCCCCCCCCTGCTATGTTACCAACCAATTCTGCTGCAAGCACGAAAATTGTATCTTTTCTTTGCACTCAGGTCGAAGACTAGTCTTCAGTCCCCTCCCGCTATGCCATACCAACTTGCCATGTTCGGTATGGTGGTTTTCCCGCCGTCAAGCTCGAAGACCGCGACTTATCTCTGCTGGTGCCGTCCACCATATTTCGAGCATAGCGTAACACCCTCCTGCCGGAGATTTTGATGAAAATTGGTATACCGGGTTATCTGAGGCCCTGAAACAATTTCTGAGCTTGTTAGCTCAAACAGCGGTTCACGAGTTTTTGCCTGCGGCGTTTTTCCGAGTTCGCACTGAAGGTCAAGCTTTCAGAGCCAATATCCTTATGTTATGCAGATGTAAATTCTGAAAATGATAATATATCGTTGGAATCGCAATGGGCTCATCTTTCGATTCCCGAAGCCAGTTTTTTTATATTTGTGCAAATTTTGGAAATATGACCCCGTGACCTCGGATAACGTGACGTGTGGTGACCCCTAGTACAATGATATTGATATAATTATTTATGTAGAACGAAGGCTTCAGCATTTATCTTTCTGATGAAAAAAAATAAAAACGATGTATATTAAGCGCCTAATACCGGTTTCTGTAACAAATATTGCCTGACTTATGGGAAAACATGCAACATCGTAGTGTGCTACGGATGTGTTTGGCAAATTTTGCTCAGCCTCTTAATCTTATTTCCAACACTAAACTCACATTTAAACCAGACGGATGCGATTAAATGTCAGATGTGCAACATTACCTGATGCACACCGGTAAGTACGCACGGGCTTCAGAGGACAGTGGACGTTCGGCAGTCGACATCCACGCAGACCCCAGTTGGTACGAAACAGGATAGCGCTATTTGTGAACTTCGATCCCAGTTTACACTGCCTTCTCGTTTATCCCCGCTGTTTAGAGGAGGGGGTCTAGTTGCGCCGCGTAAACCGACCGGACTGACTCAAACGGAGCTATAATCTTATCGCTCCGCTCATGTCGCAAGGGATCCCCTCATAAAACCGTGAGCGTGGAATCTGAGTCGTGTGCTCAGTCGACGCCAGGCACGAGGTGAAGAGGTCTGGTTCTTAACAAGGGGAAACGGTGCTGTCATCCTGGTATTTCGCAAGGTCGGAGCAATGGTACGGCGGTGCTGTTCCGATCCGTATAAGTGCCATAAATGTCATAACTAAAGGTCTGAGGCCACCATCTGAGCAAGTGGTCGAACTGGTGAATGACAGTCGAATTCAGAAGGACGTTTTACTGTGCACGAACTGCATTGGAAGGTTGGTTAAAGATCCTAAAAGCCTACCGTTGCAAGAGGTATCGCCGGTTCAGTTAAATGACTTCAGAAGCCAAACTTCCAGCGGAAATGCGTCAAGTCCTGTATCTGACGAGAACTACGCACCCTCGGGTGAAACCACGGACTATGCAACAAGCTATCTTGACTTCGACCTGACCTTTTCCATCCTAGGCGTATCGCCGTTGAGAACAAGTGGCTTCTTGTGTATCATATATACCATTGGCTTCTTAAATATGTGATGAATTACGTGCTTGTTGTGTGCATTGGTTAATAATTGGTGGCCAGATGTTCGAGTGAAGATACATAAACCTCTATACCTCTTTGGTATAGAGTGGTATAGGTAGATGTGAATTATGTCGGCTCTGTCAAGTTATCCGACTTTACCAACCTCAGAGACTACCGCTGTTCATTTCTGTCGCAAACACCGTTGCACAGATCCAACGATAAGGATGAACGGCCACCTCATACCTTTCATATCTGCAGTCAAGTTTCTGGGGGTGTGGATGGATCGCCATGTTACGTATAAAACTCACATCACTGACCTTATCAACAAATGTATAAAAGGTCTTCAGATAATGAGCACCGTTTCTAGGTGTTCATACGGAGTTGACAGATCGGTTTTACTTCTCATATACCGATCGCTCGTGCGTTCAAAAATTGACTATGGATCTTCTATTTATGACAGCGAGTGCCACATCCAAGCGCTGTCTTGATGTGATCCACAATTCAGTCCTTCGCATCGTTACTGGAGCCTTTCACACTTCACCGGCTGCTAGTGTAATGGTAGAAGTATACGAGCCACCTCTTGCGCTATGCCGTAAGTTATTGGGCGCGAGATACCCGTTCAGTGTTGCCCAAAACCGGAACCACCCAGCCTATCGGTGGATACTATCAGGAACATTAAGAGCACGTCACAGTTCCCAGCGTGGAGTATCGTTTTCCATTCGTATGGCCTCGGTCCTTCGAGAATGTAGCATCAGGCCGCGTTCTATAGCACGTGTCATCACGCCGAGCACTTCCCATTGGCATGTTGTCCCAGTGAAAACTGATTGGACTTTGTCTTGCTCAAAGAAAGGACACGTAAACCTGGAGGAACATGTTTGCGTTGGAAAAAAATGAATATCACGACTTTTCGCGCTTTTACACAGATGGCTCAGTCAGTCTGGTGTTGGGTTTGCTTACGTCAGTCGACAAGGTGTTCGATCTTTTTGTTTACCAATACAAACATCGGTTTTTACTGCCGAACTGCATGCCATTTTGCAAACCCTCCATTTTATACAGAAAGACCGGTCCACAATCCACGTGGTTTTCACAGACTCTGAGCAGTCTCCTGGCACTGAACACCTTTAACCAGGATAACCGACTTGTTCGGAGGATTACCAAAGTCGTAAAATCCCTAGATGACATCGGCAGAAATATCGTGTTCTGCTGGATTCCTAGCCATGTTGGATTCGCGGGAAACGAAGCTGCCGACATTACCGCCAAACACGCCATTGGTAATGGCCGTGTGGTCCCTCTACGGCTCCCTTCAAGGGATCTATACCCCACTATATTATCAAATATACGGTCAGAATAGCAACGAACCTTGAATTCCAGATGTAATAAGCTCAGGGTTTTAAAACCAACACTGTCTATCCTCTCACCGAACCAAACGACGGGAAGAAGTAATACTCTGCCGATTGAGGATAGGTCATACATTCGCAGCACACAGTTACATGCTTACCGGTGATGACCGACCTCTATGTCCGCGCTTTTCTAACCCGCTTACCATGTACCATGTTTTAGTTGGCTGTACACTGCTAGATACTCTACGACACCAGATTTTAGGGCGATTGAATACTGACTCTTCTTTACGTATGCTTATAGGGAACGACTCTGAGGTCGTGGGGTCTGGGAATATTTTTACTTTCATTCGACAAGCTCGCCTTGACGTGATATACCCCCACCCGTGAAGATGGATAGCAAGATATGATAGCAGCACCGTTTATTGATTAAAATTATGTTATGGGCGCAAAATGGCCCTAGATGTCGACGCGCCTCTAAACTCGAATCCACCACCACCACCAGAGAAGCCCAACCCAGTTTTCTTCTTTGCTGTAAGTTCAATGCTTAGCATTTTTGGTTCGCCTCCTGAAGTGAACTGAAAGGTAAACGGATGTGACAACATCGACCCTGCTACTTAAATACTATATCCGAATGGTCTTTATTCGTTCACTTGTTTGACCCCCTACCCCATGGAGTAGAAAATCCTACGCGGCCTGCTATTCTGCTACTACTATGCTGCAATTCACACAGTCAAGAGCCTGTCAACAATGTGGCGCATCCCGGGGCTGGATGTCCATAGGTCGGTTGATTATTGGTTTTATGACACATCGACCGTTCAGTCATGTAGCGTCGCCAATCTCTCATGCTGGTTGGCCGCGGGCGAAGAATAGCGACAGGTGAGACTCGAACCCACAACCTTTCGATTGTGAGACGGGCAACTTACCCCTAGACTACTCGTCCCCATGTCCATAGGCCAGTGCATGAATCTCAAGGACGCCTCGGGGCACAAACGTGAATGCCACTCGGGTCCAGTTCAGGTCCGGGTGTAATCCAAGCATAATGTCATACCTTATTTCTGATCATTCTGTCACAATTAGGTGTTAGTAAGTCGCGTACACACAGCCGCTAAGTCCTACATAACTCATGTCTATACTTAGTGCATGTTTTAATACATGTATGCGTTATGCATGCATTTCCACTGAAAATGACCTTTGAAGCAACACTCAGTCCACCAACAATCCAGTCGGTCTGATGGCGTTCCAGCAGGCCATAAAGTTCAGAAGGTAAATCTGGAAACATTTGTAATTGGAACTACTAGGAGTGGAGCAGCCAAAGGAGTTAGGGGACGAGGATGGGATGCAAATAGTGATCAGTGATTAAAAAAAAACATTTTTTATCCTTGAAATGGAACATAAAATTGGTGGATTGACTCACAACTGTGTAATAACTTTGCATCAACGTACCCATAAATTGGATGGCGCATTCCAACCTGAAGTATTCCATGCTGATATTGAGTCACAGCAGCTTTGGTGGAAAAAGTTCAGACTCACAAGCAATTAATTATTCCAAAGACACCCCTGGCCATACTCCCATTCATACTGCCATTGTGCTATTGGTATGATGTGGATTTATGGGAGTGAATGTGTGTATCCTTGAATTATGAAACCTGAAATGGTTTGGTTCCATCAAGTTTTTTTAGACCTGTGACATTCGGGGTGCCGGTGCCTTGAGCAACACTCCTGCAAAACTCCTAAGCGCATTGTCAAATTATGGAGGATCAAACACCTGAGGGATGAAGGTCAAACAGACAACAAATGCTTAGTGGCGCCCACTGGACAAGCTTAGCCACATACAGGTACATATTGTACCTGCCTACCAAAGCTGGCTGTTTCCAATCTGAGCAGCCTTGTATTGGAGTTATGGATGTGCCATCTGTATTCTGTATTTTATTGAGGTATTATTTTATGTGTGTGTTCCTTTTGGGAATTTGTATGTACACATCATTGGTCCATGCATACAAAATTGAACCATTCCAAAATTGAACAAAATTGAACCATGATATGTGTAAATATTTCTGATCATTTCTATGTGACTAACCTTACCCCTTACACCTGGGCAGCGTTGGAAAAGTGGCCCTTTTTTTGGAACTTTTGCAATCCAAAGAATTATACACTCCGGAAAAAATACACTCCTTGCATTGCTGGATGAAGACATACTTAACTAGCAAGACAGCTAGATGTCGTTATACAATAGTGATAACTTGGTTGGAGAGGAGGATTCAGTCATACTACTGGGTCACCTACCACATGAAGTTTCCAGTATAATTGAGGATAATACACGTTTGTTATTTCGGGTCATCTGTAGGCACATTCCAAGAGGAGGCAGGAGTGGAGCCGAAAATGAGATACCAGCCAGATTGGAAGAATATCAGTTTGCTAGCATGCACAAGTACAACATATGTCAATGGATGACAAAATATGGATCACTGCAGTCTGAATATGATCTTAATGCCACTGAACATTCCATCTTCCATATCATTCTATAACATTCCATTTGTGCATGTGCAATTTCTGGTGAGGTGCAGGTGAATTAATAAACAGCCACCAATGCATTCATGTGTATGTTCTCCATTTGTGAATAGACCTCAGAACAGAGTCCAGATGTGCCCATAAGAATGTATGGATGAACACCAATAGCTAGAGTGGCATCCACACAACTGGTAAGCCACAAAGTGTAGCACTTTCCCAAATCTCCAAAATACTGGTGGATATGAGCCATGTCTTGCTACAGCATTGGAATTGTCATGGGCACTATTAGTTTTCCATACATGCTTTACACACATTTTGCCTCCATGAACCATACAAACGTATTAGGTTTCGCTAAGTTATGCTAGATTTTTTTTTGTAAGTTATCCATTTATCAAATTCCTTTCAGAATCATTCAGGATTATCAAATAAAGTTTTTGAATTTAAAAAAACACTCAGGCTAGCATAGGCTGTTTGGTTAGAATAGGCCATTTACGTTTAATTTGTTAAAGGAAAAAATTGCTTACAAAATGTTTATTAAAAAAGGCTTTCTTGCATCCAGTTAGGCTGCAGCTTTTTCTTCCTTTTTAACATCACATTTCATGGTATATTTCCCAACCAAACCCGAGCCACTTTTTTGGTGTCATTTTGCTACCCAACTGCACTTGCCAAAAAATGTGAGGTCACATCATGTAAGTACCTACATTATGAACACATTCATAATCATTGCACGAAAAATACATTTCAAGAAATCAAATCACCTTAAACTGCAAATTTGTCCATTCAGAAAGTTACAGACCAGAAATGTTAAAAGTAGAATGGTATTCAATGGAGAATGGGGACAGGATGCACCTAATAATTCCTGAACATTTCATGAATGCACAAATAATGCTTGAATGCATGCATATCTATAATATCTGCAGTCAATGTGCACTGAAGTGGCCCAGCCCCATTTTGAAAGAAAAGCATTCACGCTTCAAAATGTGGTAAGTTAAAACAAGATTTTCCAGACAAAAGCAAAGCAATCAGTTTTGTTCATTTCTACGCTTGTCGACAAAACATCGCAGCAATTAATATTATTATGTCCTGCTCCTTGTATTATCTGAAGATATCCCGTCACACAACACAAGCTTACAGCTTTGGTTTATCCAAATCAATGTCTCGAATTACCGCGAAGATATTTGATATAGGTAAGTAGGTAGGTACCTACATAGTCAGATATCTCATACCTCCAGCCAAACACGCAGTCAATTCCATCCGGATAACAGCAAAGAGCTTTAAAGAAAATCCTTCGTTGAATGAAAGAAAACCACTACGCTCCGCTAACCAAATATAGGAGTTCACCTTCACCAGCCCCCGACCGCGTTCTTGGATTCAATGAGTTCACCGCTCTCCATCTCCCACTCCGGCCGGAGCTATTTGAACCATTGCCACGAAAAGCCATGGATAATGCATTTCTTCTTGGTTCCTTGGAGAATGATATGTTCTGCATCAAATTGAATGGATAAAACCGTTCATATTTATATTATTAAGCAGTCAGGAGCGATATACATAAAAGATATCGGAAGGATTTTCCCCATGAAAATTGCCTGAATGGTACCAAAACGTTCCTAAAACCTGCTAACACTGCTCCAAAATGAAGACCCATAGAACCAGAAATTTCACCTTCTTTCGATTTCATGACTTATATTGTTTCCGAATTTCATCAACAAGCGGGAATAGTTGTATTAATGCCACTCCGACCGCGAGGTTTCCCCACTCCGGACAATTTCAGATTTACGTGTGTTGACCTAATCCTCTACACTCTTAAGCCTCATTCTGATCCAATGATTAATTTCTTCCCACAGTCCTGATTATTATTAATTGAGAAATAAGTTCCCTGTAATTCTCTTGGCAGTTTTCTCTAACTTATTTTCATTTTTTGGTATTTCATAGCAATCATGGCGCGAAATGAGACGCTAATTTCCGCTCGTCCGTGACGATAGTCTGTTTTACAGCAGCAATTTGCCCGCCCGTCTAGTCGCTTTTCATCCTTCCAAGGAATTCCTTGCTTCTACTAAACATTCCAGACATGAACTAAAAAGTGCATTGAAATACATTTAATATTAATAAGGATTGACTTCAATATTTTTTTTCCAGCTTTCTCATTTGAAGAAAGAAAATTTCATCGTGGAGAGAATAAAAAATTTTAGGCGGATTGTTTTAAGATAACTTTCCTTGAACCATTATATATTCCGAAACCCATATCCCGAAGTAACATTTTAGACCCTCCCATTTTAGACCCAGCGGTGCACGAACGTCCTGCTCTCGAGGTATGTTGTGAATTTGTATTAGTTGTGCGGTGTTGGTACCTATGCTAGGAGTGGCAGGTATTGATATATAAACTTGGTTGACATCGATTAAGTATACTTTTGTGATCATTTTCTCTACCAATGCTCAGGAAGTTGCCTTATAAGTCATTCACGTAACGTGGTTGACTTCAGACGACGATGTGTGGTGGCCCCATCTGGTTGTCTGTGAGACACTAGGATAAGAACCTGACAAATGACTTAAAGGCGTTTTATTCTTGAGGAAGAAGAATTATCGGGTTATTTTACGACGCATTCAACCGCAAGGTTGCATAGCGCCGCCACCCTATATCACACCGATTGGTCGTGGGTGGACTCTGCAAATGCCGCCGGCCGCGAGATTCGAGTTCCACGCTCCATCATCTAAGCTACCGAGGCTCCTGGGTTTTTGTTCTTCATTCCAGGAGACATCACTGCATTTTTCAAAATTTATACACTTCGTTATATATCAAATGTATATACTCCGTTACTTGGAGCTTCAACATACACCCCATAATTTGGCAAACTGGGAAATTATACACCCCATAACATAGTGCTTCTCAAGATTATACACTCCATACTTTGGCAAGCCAAAAAATTATACTCTCCGAATCCAAGACCGAGAAGTGAAAATCCAACACTGCACCTGGGTGCACCTGATATACAGCTACGGTATCTTCAGTGGTATCAACAGATCAACTTATATAAAGTCGATCTAAATTAACGATGCCTATGACTTTTGTTTGGTAAATGCCCACTGGACATCTCTTCTGTTTTTCCTCATACCAAAGCTTGCTGGAATGTCATTGCGCCATGTTCACTTTTCTCAATATGACAATGGGAATATAATCATACCGTCTTGATTTTTTATCTCCAAGAGTACAATGGCAATGCACAAATGAGACACTGTAGGCATCATGCGTTCGGATGTTCACACTGATGCTCAGGATAGGCTCCTGGGTGAATGCGTACTTATAAATATAGGTGCCTTGTCTGGATGCCTGGGTGCCTGCCTGGATCCCTGGGTGCCTGCCTGGATATCTTGGTACCTGCATGTATGCCTAGTTGCTAGATGCAATGCAGGCTCTACAAGCCACTACCCACCTTGGAGCTTTCCGATAACCATGAATGGTCATGAGTGTACACATGTTTGTTTATCGGGCAGGAGGCGGCCATGATTTTTGGTAGTGATGGTTAGATAATGTATAGCAAATACATCGACAATGCAAGTTTTCTTCTGTTGAAATACAAATATAATGCTTTTTAAATCACCAGTATTCTCATTACCCCATTACATAAGTTGATAATCTAACTGCAGTACATCACTACATACTTGAGCTTTTTTCCAGATGTTATTAACTTAGTCATCATGCAAACAGCAGCTGATACAATTATTTTGATATGTTAGTACTATATTTTTTCATACGTTTAGGTATCCATCTGTTCCTGGTGAATAAGTGAAAAAAAATGTACCTACCTGTTTCGGGTATAGTATAAATTTATATGTAGATTAATTAAATATACTGAATTAGCAGCATTTCTGTTCTGGTATCCCTGAGTTTTGTGTTCCCAAGGGCAGTTTTAGTGCAAAGCGTTAGTTATTGACATGTATATACTTCTCATGGAAGCAAACCAAGATAATTTAGGAAAATACTTATAAGACTAGTTTGGGGATGATTTCTCAGATCATGGACATATTATAACTAATTGTAACTACACACTTCCAAACTCTCTTAGTATGGAATGGCGAGGGGGCTTTTCTATAATACATATGAATGCTAGATCCATGAATAATAAATTTCATGATATGCAAGTTTTCGTAGCTGCCACTGGCATGAAATGGTCAGTGATATGCATATCTGAAACATGGCTGAAGAAGGATACTGAAAAATACTTTGAAATTAACAATTACACCATGTTTGCATCTGGTCGTTGTTACAGGGAGGGTGGGGGTCAGCAATTTATGTATGCAATTCCTATGCAGCAAAATGCATTAATATTATTGAAAGCAAACTCATTGAAGCCTCATTTGTAACATAAATGATGTAACATTTGTAGCATCATTTAACTTCAGATATATCTTACTGCATATCAGAAGTGATAGAAACATTAAAGCCTTTCTAAATTTGCTCACATCATATGTATGTTGGCCTACCATAACAAAGGCCACTCGTGTACATAGTTCTGGTATGGCATTGCTCGACAATATATTTATAAATGATACTTCATATATCTGCTCTTCTGGGATATTGTTTGAGGATTTATCAGATCATCTTCCCATTTTTGTGACTAACTTTTGACAAAAAACAAAATTCAACAAAAGGTAATAGAAGAGCATTTGATTACAATCAGGTGGGTAAGCTAAATGATTATTTGTTATTGGCACTGCACAATTTTGACAACAACACTGAGGCAAACATTGCATGCTCTCAGCTGATTGAAGCATATGGCATGAACATTGAAGCATATGCTCTCAGCTGATTGAAGCATGATGTATATGGTATGAAGCTTTGTACTAAAACATTTACCCACAATAGGAGAGCTCCTATAAAACCATGGATTACTGCAGGAATTTTGTGTTCCATAAAAAATTGTACAAGAAGTACATAAAAGTGAAAGCCTACAAAAGGAATTAGAATACAAGCAGTATGCAACAATCAGGTCCTATTTTGAGAGATGCAAAAAAGAACTTATCAAACAGCACTACATCGCAACCAAAATGGATGGAAAAAAACATGGAAAATCATAAATGAACTGATAAATAAGTAAAAGCCAGATTAAAACTTCCTGATGGGTTAGTAGATTAAGAGGGCAATGAATATGACAGGAATTGTTTGCCTAACGCATTTAATAATTTCTTTGTCTCTGTTGGACAGTGTAAAATAATTGACGATGTGACCTGGAAATTCACAGTTAATGTAATTGTGCTATTTCATCCTTGTCTTAGGTTTTTACGAGTTTGCCACATGATATATGGGCAGTCATCATGCACATGACTGCTAAATGTTGTAAAATGCATGTAACTGAAGTGAAAACCATTCCGCTTTTTAATCCTTCAGTGGCGATCCTTTATTTTCTTCCAATCTTTCACTATTCCGAAGCAACTTCTTTCTTCATCCACACAGTTAATGGTGAAGTAATTTTAGGACACTGCTGTTGGAGAAAGACTGGAACAAAAGATAGCTTTCATAGAAAAAGATCCAACTGAATATGTAGCTGAACCTACCTATGCAAGGTTTTCTGATCATATAAGTTCTAATGAATGTCAAGTAGAATCAGTTATTAAGAACTTCAAATCTGTTGGAAGTGGCATAGATGGAATCAACACAAAAATATTCATGCTTACCAATAAAAGTATTTTGAAGCAGATTACCCAAATATTTAATCTTTGTTTGCATAGTGGAGTGTTTCCTGATGATTTTAATAACGCAGTTGTGCCTATTTTTGAGGCAGGAGAACATCATAAGTTCACAAGTTATATACCTATGTCTTTACTCCTTATCTTTTCTGAAACGTTGGGGGAAAATATGACATGCCTATCTTTCAGCATATTTGAAACAAAATAATGTACTAAGCCCTTTCCAATTTGGCTTTAGAAAAAATAATAGCACATACATGCCCATTATGCATTTATATACTGAAATATTTACGTCCATAGAAAGTAAAGAAATTGTGTGTGGTTTATATATTGATTTGAGAAAGGCTTTTGACACAATTGGCACAGAGATATTGGTCAGAATGTTACAATGCATTGGACCTGAAGGTCCCCTTAGAATACTAAAATCATACCTTAGAAATAGATTATATGAAAATATATGACACTATCTGAACCAGACTTAATTTCTATGGGTGTTCCTCAGGGTTCCATTCTGGGACCATTATTATTAATCATATATATAAACGACTTGCCCAGAATTTCCAGTCAAGTAGCTATGTACGTTTTTGCTGATGACACAACCATTATTGTCAAGGCAAAAAGTATAGATGAATTACAGAGTAAAATGAATTGCATTGTTCCAGAGCTAACACAATTGTTTCAAGGAAATAGTATGTCACTGAATGTAGCGAATATAAATTACCAAATATATTCTGGAATTCCAATTAATTACAAATATAATGATCAATTATGTTAAAGTGAAAAGAAAACAACAAATCAAGTATCTTGACATAGTGTTGGATTAAAAATTAACATGGTATGGGTACATCGATTATATTACATCCATCATTAGTAGAAAATTGGGTATTATTGGGAAGGAAAAATACGTCATAACAAGTCGAGAACCCAAGCATTTATACAACTCTTTAATACTTCACTATTTAAATTACTGCGCTGTGATTTGGGGTAATAATTATCCCACTAGATTAACCAAGGCACAAAATCCCAGAAGCTTGCATTGCAAATTGTGTTATGCATTCCCTACAAATGAATTATTTATCAAGTACAATATTTTGAAGTTCACCGACATGGTGCAGGAAGAAAACATGTTAATTCTGCACAAATTTTTCCATGACATATTGCCACATGCTATGGCTGACTTTTTTCGATATTCAACACCTACTAGTACAAGAATCATTCAACATTTCTCTACACCATTTACTTATCGACAATATAGGCCGTATGCTATCACTTACTGTGCACCAAACTCATGGAATAATCTAATATGCAAAATATTTCCCAGTATTGAGCATGTGCCAAGGAAAAAAGATGTTCTAAATAAATGCATTAGACGTCACGTTATGGAATTATACAAATCAAATGAATACTGAAGTCAGATTATAGCTCATAAAATTCACAAAGGTAGCTTTAAAAGTTGTACCTTCCCAGATTTGGTATCAGTGCTGATGATATATGAAAATGTAAAAATGTATGAGTTTGAATGGACGTTTTGTGTTCTTTTTGTGTTAGACGATATCGGTAGACTGGTATACACCTATGTTATTCTGCATGAGTTATCTCCATATCAAATCGTTTTCAACATTTATGTACTCCCCTAACATTTTCATCTTGTGACCCTGGGAATTATGTGGGCGTTACTAGCTTGCTACCAGTCCGCCGATTTCCCAGGGTCGCATTTCCTTTCTACTAAAATCTGCAAAAAAAAATAGAAAAAAAACAGAAGGGATGCAAATTGTATTTATATAATCACATTCTATTGCATTCTTCTTTGCATCCCAAGGCACCCTTGTGTTGGCAGCCCTGATCTACTGGCACCTCACCAAGGAATGCCCCACATTGAAAGACCCAATGAAGGTGCATACAGCCAAAGGAGATAGGCTGCTGCTGCATCTGATATGGGGGGACGACAGTTTTTAAAAAAATCGGTGTGTTGGGAAAGAGGCGAATAAGTGCCACTCAGTAAGAAGTAATTATGACTGATTATTTGGGCTTAGGGGCGCATCAACTTCTACTGGTTAAATAAATAGCTATGCTGTCAGTTGTTATTGGAGAGGAATGTTTCGTGTACATTCCATTGCATGCGACATTTTATCAGTATTGTCCATTTCAGACTATATTTTCATCCTAGTTAACGTGCATTGACACCAGTAATGTCGTTTATGACAGTGCTGATATTTATCCAGGAAACTAGATGTGAAACCGATGTTTAATGTTTTCGGGCAGTTTATATCGAACCAGATTAACATGGGGGTGATTCATATCCTGAGGTTTATCAAGTTGTTCCACTTTTATCAGCACATTTGGCGCTGAGAACCCACAAATAGACGGCAATATCTAAGCAACAACACAAAACCAAAATGAGCACATCCAGCTTTACCAACAATAATCATTGTTGGATTCAAGTCAGCATCATTCTACTTTTCACCCAGGTTAGTGGCCGCGTGGATGCGTGCTAAATAACCAAACCTGGTCGATGCACCCTAAAACTCAAATAACCAACCGACCAAGTGACCCCGTGGGTGGTTCTAAATGGGTTGTTATTTATCATGGAAAAAATGCACCGCGAGTGCACTATTTTGCTACTTCTGTACTATTTTGTTGGTCTCTACAGTTATTATCAGAAGCAACCATGTCTGACACCCTCCGTTATGTGCCTTTTATGGTAGGAGACATATTCATCACCATTCTCCAAGTAAATAGTTTCATGCGAAGTAGACAAATTGGTCCCTATATATTATAAGTAACGGAGAGTGCAAAAGAAGTTTTTTTTTCACATATGTACCGACAATATGCAGGGAAATAATTATTCCATGTTAAAAGGCATGAATTTCGCCATTAATTTTCAATCCCAGTATTGCGTTGGTTGGTAATTAACGCTTACTGGCGCCTCGACTGCAATGGCCATGCAGCGCCAATAACCTCGTGAATCAACCACGAAATACAGACCCCACTCATCGAAACTGCCTAATGTGTGCCACGGCATTGAATCTTCACACTCGAGGTGATGGAGCTGCCGTGACAGTCACGCAGGGAGTCGATGAGGTGTACACATATTACGGACAGCTTCATTTCACAGAGGGTTTTTTAATGTTCGCCACCCAAGAGCAGGGTGACCAGAAGCACCCCGTCCTCTTACCAAACGACTGCAAGCACCTTACATGAATACCATAAAATAAACAGTAAAGTCGCGGCACTCCCAGCTAAGAGACGGAAAACAAATAAACAAGCATACAAAGCACCGGATATGAGAGCAATAAACCTAATGATAAAGAATGCTGTAAGTAGTCATACCCAAAGGAGGCATATGGCTGACCATGGATCCATCCCAACAAGAAATTAAGGTCTAAACTATAATGTTAGCAGCTGATTTGTGGCCACATGGTAGTGAGCAACCTGACTTTTACACTTTAGTACACTTTTACCCAAGCTAATAATACTTATGTTCTCATTGGTTATGTCTTAATTTCCACTCATGGAACAAATACTGACCATGCTAGTGATTCCGACGGGAGCAGGGAGTCCGTGTTGTATATGCATGTGCTTAATGCATCGATGATGTGTTGTCGCGCTGATTTTGTGGATATTCAATGAACTGGGGTGGAGCTTGAACCTTGGACCTCGAGGGGGTCTGGCGCCATTCAGGTGTCACTTTGCATTTTATGAAATCGTTGGAAAAAAATAAACATTAAGCATGTTCAGATCATCAGTTTGGTAGCATACAGCCAAACTGACCACCTGGACACAGGCCAGTTTAAGATAAATCATTGCTGACACAAATCATTGCTGATCCCTCCAAATTTAATGCTCACTTATTTTCCTGGTTATTTCTGGACCCAATTCTCAGACCTCAGTCATGACAAAAAAAGTGCAGCTCGGTGTTGCTTCAATGCTACACTACTCCTAACAATATTAGTCTTTGTAAGTTCAGGACACGTGTAAAGGCACGTGACAAGTGTATGAAACATATGCTTCCACATACGATTGTTGGTTTCTCAAAATGATTTGGGAAAAACACCATACTTGAAGGCATTGGGAGGGCACAAATGGATTGAGAGTCATACTCTATAGGGTCCCATGCTACAATATTAAATTATTATGCGGCAAAGGACATTGAGAGGACACGTTCATCCTTAAAAGTAGGCAAAACAACACCCCTGGTTGCAAAGTAATTTAAAACGGTGCTATACCAATTTTATAGCTATACACCAATACTTTCCCATGCAGATTGTTGAATGGAAAGATGCTAGGACAAATCAACAACAGTCGATAAGATGATGGTGTTGCCCACACACCTCTGCAACATTTGTCTATTTTATTTTGTGCAGCTGAAGGTATTTAAAGTTCCATGCTTACATTATTACGTATTTTACTTATTTCCTTACGCTTGTTACTTGAAGCACCTTGAACAATTTTGGCTGCATGTTTTGGCGGGATATTTTGGGTTAAGTTAATCTGGGCTAGGTTATGCTGGGCTCAGTTAGTTTTGCATATAGTACAATCAATCAACATGATAATACGTCGTAGATGTAACAGCTGCAAGATGACACATAGTTTGCTTGGTATGTTAGGTTAGTTAGTTATTTTCATTTAGGGGTGTGTATTTGGCAGGTGATAGCCCCTCCCCACCCAGTCTCCACTCATTGACTGTGGTAGTGCAAATCTCAGAAGTCTCGCCGTGTTGCAAGTGTCAACACAGCGACAGGGTATGATGGGGAGGAAGAACCTTGGTGTTGGGCCATGGAGGGTGGCAGCGTTACCGACTTTGTGGCTGCCAAGACAACTGTCTGGGAAATGATTGTCTAGTGGAATGATATACAATCGACCAAATCATTGAGATCATGCTGGCAGTATTGCACACTATGCAGATGGAAACGTAACAGAACCGAACATAAATCGCGCTTATTTAAACTAACGCCGACATGGAAATATGATGAATGGACACTCCAGAGCATCTTTCTGCAAAACCGAAGGGTGCACGCCGAAGGGTGACAAGGAGAAACTTGCATGGACAAGATATTACCGAAGCTGGAAAACAGCGTCGTTAGTCATGAAATGCAACGCACAGAGTGATACTCACCCGCAAAAACAGATCAGTGTAGTGTATAAGTTCGCATGTGCACACTTGAGCGCGCATCCTAAAGGTGCACTACATTCGTGGCCACAGCCTCTGAGCCGATGGTTCACCATGCACCTACAGTTTGTTGGACCCAAAATACCCTACCAAAACAGCCAAAACGCTACATTAATGTGCTACAACCATGTAGCTAACACTAGATAACGAAAGGTGCGAACAAAATAAAGTCGTTTTGCCGGAAGCGTATGTATTCGGGACAGCTCTCAGGTGATCGGACGTGCAGAGCAATATTATGCGCGCGTTAGCGCTGTTTGATGTATCGTAATGATCTACACCAATGTGTGTGTGTGTGTGTGCATGCTATTTGTTTGAATTTGCCTACTTGTGCACTACCAATTCTTCCCTTGAAAGCGCCCCTCCATATATGCCGTACGCTCTATTTAAGCCAGTTGGTGATTGTGGTTGCGAGGCTGCTGACAATACATTTTCATGCACAGGGAGCATGCATTCAGTAGACGCAATACTAAATTGTCGGTTAGTCGTAGTCCATGAGTAGCTGCATCCACCAGTGGTGGATGCATCACAATATTGGATCAATGAACCCACTTTCCGCGGCCGACACCTGTTGTCTGATTCTTGTATTTAATTCTCACATGTTTGTTCATTATGTACATGAATATGCCGTACTCTTCTTCTAATTTTCTCTCTGATGCTCTCAGATGGTAAAGCCGATCGGTGCTCATGAGGATCGACAAATTTAATGTGCTGTATGCACTTGCTTGTCCTTTACAGATTTTCCACTAGACTTCACTGAGATAAGTTAGCTGTCTCGAAGAGTGCATAAGCGTTACTGCTGAAGTCACGTATCTTGGCGGGCCGCGCCCTGAAATCGTACTCGTGCCGCTCGGACTAGTACATGTGCTTGCAACTACGTGCGCTTGCATTTATGCATTCTCACGTGAATTGTACGTTCCAGGAAAAAAGGTTCGAGGAAGAACCCACTTGAGGAAGGTGACAACAGAGCAGCGCAGTTTCAGGGCCATGCAGCAGCACCGTCCACCGCTTCTGTCTCTACTCGAAGCACATCGGTATCTAAACTGGGGAAAAGGTAATCACGAATTATTGGTCAGCATTGGGAGCAAAGGACACGAACACCGTCCTGGTATTTTAATATGTGGTAGAATTAAGTCGTGTTCCTGACGGAGTATTTATGCTACTTCCACGAATATTATCAATATGGAGGTTCATCACCTGGTGAGGATATTCTTTAAGTGGGGCAAATTCCACAAAGCATCTCGTGACCCGGCGATTTGGCGACACTTGACTAAGTCAAGTGTCGCTAAATCTGCATGAAGTCAAGTTGACTTCATGCAGATGCATCATATGAAAATAGCTTCTGATTAGTTAATCGAGGCCTCTGCTGATGGTTTTACCAGCTGATGACAGTTGCGGTGAAAGTCAGAGTTGACAATTTCATACATGGCTGGGTAAATGTGTGGGGGTCCTCGACCGTGGCTCGAAGCAAGCTTAACAGCTGCCCTTTACATACACTAGTTAAGCTTAAGAGCTGACCTGTGCTGTGCACTGTGTGAGCTTACTGGGTTGAGTGGTGCATTAACAGTGAATGTTAGTGCACTAGTCGAGCTTTGCAGCTGGATTGTGCCAAGCGCTAGTCAAACTTGATAGCTGGCCTCAGCTGCACACTGGAGGTGGGCTGATCTGCACACTAGAGCTGGGCTGAGCTGCACACTAGAGCTGGTCTGAGCTGCACACCTGCCAAGCTTAACAGCCGACACGTGCTATGCACCAGCAAAGCTTAACAGCTACCCTGTGCCGTACACTAACCAAGTTTAACAACTGGCATGTGCCGCATGCTAGTCAATCTTAACATCTAGCCTGTGCTGTGCATTAGTCGAGCTTAACATATGGCATGTGTTGTGCACCAGCCAAGCTTAACATTTAGCCTGTGCTGCACACTTGTAAAGCTTATCAACCAGCCTATGCTGCACACTTGTAAAGCTTATCAACCAGCCTGTGCTGCACACTTGTAAAGCTTATCAACCAACCTATGCTGCACACTTGTAAAGCTTATCAACCAGCCTGTGCTGCACACTTGTAAAGCTTATCAACCAGCCTATGCAGCACACTTCAAGTTTAGCAGCCGGCCCGTGCCACCAGTCAAGTTTAACAGCCGGCCCGTGCCACCAGTCAAGTTTAGCAGCTGGCCCGTGCTGTGCACAGATCAGCTGTCGTTAAACTGTATACAGGCCAGCATTCTATAGTATTCTGGACGCCAAGTCCGTTATGGACCACATTTTTTAGCAGAGGCCCACCGATGGCGGCATGAAGTTCAGTTTTTGCTTGAAAGGTCAAGATTCCAGAGTGCAGTTTGGTGCTGAAGCTAAGCCGTGTTCCTGCAGTGCGCTGACAGGTGATCAATTGCCAAGGGTTGACCTCGGTAGATCTTTAATTACTTGACCTGGGTTATTAACGCACTGTAGGTTACCTGCTGATGACATGAGCCATGCGGACCTCAACATCAGCAGCGAGGCCACCTTTTGCGGCTGACTACGTTTGGCCATTATCAGTCCGGCTTTGTTTACTGGTCGGTGTCCATCATGTCAAAATTGGTGGAATAATTCAGGCAGCTATACGAAATCCGATGCCGACGAGCACTGGTGCACCATGGAAGACAACACCATGGCCCGCGAGCGGATCCACTGTCGCACACACGCTGCGCGACCGAGCCGATAAATTGCGTGAAAGTTGAATTATGTTTTTGTGTGTTTATGTTTTTTTTTCTTCTCACAAACGTCAGGATTAAGACTGGGCTCTTGTTTGATTGCTGGTGCCGTAGTGTAAAATATTGCACAAATGAACTGAACGGAATGCAAACTGCGGGCCGTTTTCTGCACATGAGCCGTTATTGCACAGATGGGTTACTCGCTCCGGAAAACGGCCCGTAATGCAAACTGCGGGCCGTTTTCCGGAGCGAGTAACCCATCTGTGCAATAAGTGAACATTTCTACCTAAGGTTACATAGCTTGCAAACATGAGATGGGCGCTACATGACCAATGTAGTCGATGTGCCCTAAAGCCCTAATAAATAATAAATTGCAAACATGAGTTTATTGACAATCGTTCCCGACAAGTGCATCACTATTCCATTCGATGTAGCGAAACCGTGTGTCTTGGTTTCTTCTAGTTTTTGAGGAGGGGAGAGGCTGTTTGGATTTTCGGAGCCTAGCAAGTGGGCATCATCGTTTTTTTTATCTTGAAATAAACTTCAACAGTTCATCACGTATTTATTTCAAAACTTATTTGCTATGATCTTTGCACGTGTCATTGTGTTGACTGGATGCGGCAGGGTGAGAACACACTGGCGCCTTTTGCACCATAGCTTCAATAATAGATCAGTTGGTTGTGGTGAGATTGTTGGCACCACAACTGCCGCGGCATGGCGCCATCGTTCCTCAGCGAGTGGGAGACCTGCTGGATGTGTTTTTGCTTGATATTAAGTATATTTATATTGCAGGAAAGGGTGTGCGCAGAAGAAGAGATGGACGAAACGTGGCCGACGTGCAACAACCGAGCAGCCCCCCCGAGAGCCTGCGGTGTCCTCGTCAAAACAGGCACCGGCCCTTGTACAGAATAAATCGGCCTCAAGACAACAGCGAAGGTACGTCACAAAAATGGATGGAGTTTCCCGTCTATTTGAAGGGGTTCGACCCTCTCCAATGTTCGCCCAAGCAGCTCCCCTCCATGTTCCTCCTGCTTCTCTGTATGAAAGACCACTGGATGGGCACTACGCTGTATGAGGTCAATGCGCCTCTAAGCTATAATCGAGTAATCTTTGTAGCTCTTAGCTTTTGTAGCCCCTCTGACCATCCAAGGGTGGGGACGAGTGGTCTAGGGGTAAGCTGCTCGTTTCACAATCGAACGATTGTGGTTTCGAGTCTCACTTGTCGCTATTCTCCACACGCGACCAATCGGCGTGAGAGATTGGCGACGCTACATGACTCAACGGTCGATGCGTCATATAGCCAATAACCATCAAAGATTCTATGTAACTGCAAAGGGTCCTCTCTAACATTCAATAAGCTGTCAGGGCATGCGAATTTAACTCGGCGAGTTCAACGAGTTGTGACTACCATGCATATTGCTTCCCCACCTCCACCCGCAGGCTCGAGAGTTTTCAAGCCGGGCAAACAAGCCAACTTCTCTCAAAACTTGGCGGATTTTTCAAAACCAACCGAACCGAATGCAAACCACGGTCCCGTTTGCCGGTACGAGTAGCCAATCTTTGCAATGAGTGAGCATTGCTACATAAAGTCGCATAGCATGCAAACATGAGTTTGTTGACAATCATTCCCAACAAGTGCATCACTATTACATTCGATGTGGCGATTCGACCCCATCACTGTGGTCGGTTGGCCACCTCAGTTAGACTTGCCGCTGGGTTGAGAACTACACAGTGTACGCCATGATCAGATGATTAGCAAATGATCGTGATTAGCGGCGTGGTTGGGGTTGCCCGGGAAACCCTTCCTCCATATTCGTTTGCTTTCGCGTGAAAAGTAGCATGGTTTGATCTGTCAAGTGATTACATGTGGAGAGGTTGTTGATGGTCGGGGAGGTTTGTTGACAGCACACAACACCGTCGGCGCTGTGGTGTAACGTCATTGGCCATGGTACCATCGGCACCATGCAGCGATACGCTTTTTCTCGTGAAATAGGGTGGAATATACCATTTTCTGGACCCTGAGTCGACATCCTTCCCAAAGAAGTATCGACATCGTGCTTCTTGGTGCGTGCTTGTGAAGTCTTCATGCCTCGTTTCTAGCAGTATCTTGTATATAAGATAATGCTTATGCTCACCGTAGGGGATCTGGGACCGTGATGACGAACATCCCGTAGTGTAATTGCATGTAACTGGTTTACCTATGATGTGTCAGTTATATATTGCCAGTTTATGGAATAGTTTGTATCGTTTTCATTGATATTGGTATCTCTAAATTAGGTACCTTTGAGAGCACGCAAAGCAGACAGTTGTAGGCACGAATTTGTCTCGGAACTGGGTTTTACGGACCGAAGTATTTTAAATGGAAATATTTCTATGGTGATTCCGACATCGCGCTGTACTCGTTTCGATATCTCACACATAACTATAAATAATTATTCCAACATTGGCACTACGGCGCGACGTCATTGTCCGTAGCATCGTCGGCACTATGGCGTAGCGTCGCCATTCGTTGAGCTGTTCATGTGTTCAACACAAGCGTGATTACCGGCTGGCTAATTGTCGTGCTACATTAAGCTCGTGTGTGTTTTAGCAAAGCGAACGTTAGGACGGAGCAACTGAAGAGGTGTAGCAGAAACGTAATGACGGAGCAGCTCCAGCAGCAGCAGCAGCAGGACCAGGAAGAGCACGCAGCCGCATTGCCCAGCCCTTCACCGCCATCTGCGCCCACGACGCTGTTGTCGGCACCGCAGCGAAGGTGAATAGCAATTATCCGCCGCTTTCCGAATCATTCAATGCACACATGCCAGCGAATATTTTTGTGTCACTGTAATGTCAATGACAAGCGTATATGCCATTACCCAAGTGCGCGAATTTAGCGGACAAAGAAAAATCGCCGATTAATTGATCCAGTAGCACAGTACGCGATCCACAGGTACATAATGATCTTTCCACCTTCACGTTGTTGTCCGCAAATGCCATTTACTTGGGTTTGGGTGGATAATACATGTAATCCCGGATAGTCGGTTGCCTAATCAGGTCTAGTTACCTCCAGCTCGGTCGGCTTCGATGCGACAGTCTAGGTCGACAACTCGCGGCATGCCTTGTTAGAGACTCGGTTGAAGGGTGGTTATGAGACCCAGGTCCTCTATCTGACGGGGTTCTCATGTCGCAAGGTTCTCATGTCGCAAATGCATTTGTATATTACCGAACGTCACTGCCAATGAAACACGACGAAGCTCATTGCTTCATATCGGGTTATTACTCCCTGCAAGCGTGCAATCGTAACTCAGTAATAAGTTATTCGTGACATGGGTTGGATTATACCACTTTCTGAATATTGAAGCAACGTCCAACATAAAGAAGTATCGACATCGTGCTTTTTGTGAGTCTTTATGTCTTGTCTTTATGTCGTGAGTCTTTATGTTAGATGTCTTGGCATCTAACGTGCAACAATATCTTGTTCATAAGTATCATGATTGTGCTCACTATTGCGGGTCGTGATACACGAGCGTCTCTGAACACAATTCCTGGTAAGAGGATTACCTTTGATGGGTCTGTGTTACAATATCAGTTGATAGTATCAGTATCTTGCAGTTAAAATAGTTATGTCTAAGTTAGACATCTG